>CM053618.1:2640818-2682348 GCA_028646535.1 Procyon lotor | reverse complement strand
CTTCTCTGTCCTCACCTGGCCCTGACACACAAGTGACCATTTAAAGATCTGGTTCCAATAAAATGGAAAGGAATTTTTCTTCCCCCAAGTTCAGAGGCTCCTCTGACCCTGTGAAAATGCTCCTACCAATTGCCTGGATGAGGCTGCCTCCACCTACCCTTGCCAGGTGCCCCTGGCTGCATGACCCCCCCTTCCCTCCCCTCCTCTGCAATCTGGGCCTTGAGGAGTCCCTTCCTGTCGGCACTCCCATTTCCCACCAACTCCTGATCCATCTTCTTGCCCATCCACATCCATTCCTCCCTCTCCTTGCCTGCTGTGGCTCCCCAGGTCTCTGGCTGCACTGACTGGGAGACAAGACTGGCATGTGCTCCTTTCAAGGTGAACCTTTCTTGGTCCCTTGGTCTTGCTCTCCTTTCTTTGCTGCCTTCACTCATCAGAGAAAAACTTCCCACATCACTCCCCACACCCTGTGCTGCTCCCTTTCCTCCTTGAGATCTACCTCAAAGCCTATCTTCTTCAGAGGGAAGACATTTGGGGGGGGCGGGGCAGAAATTCTCTTCTCCCCTGAGCCCCTAACTGTGACTTTCCACTTGTGCAGTTTCCTGCAGGGGAAGAAGTG
Source organism: Procyon lotor (assembly GCA_028646535.1). NCBI lineage: Eukaryota > Metazoa > Chordata > Mammalia > Carnivora > Procyonidae > Procyon > Procyon lotor. Next base: position 2,681,729 of record CM053618.1, on the reverse strand, counting down.
CATTCTTCCACCTGCCTGGACGTCCTTAGAGAAAGTTTAGTTGGCTCGTGCTGTAGGAATTTCCTCTGCCTTTGGCTCAGGTCGTGATCCCGGGGTCCTGGGATCGAGCCCCGCATCAGGCTCCCTGCTCAGTGGGGAGTCTGCTTCTCCCCCTCCCTCTGCTGCTCCCCCTGCTTGTGCTCTCTCTCTTTCTGTCAAGTAAATAAATAAAATCTTAAAAAAAAGGAACTTCCTTCTACTCTACGGCTGTGCCCCACCCATCCAACAGAGCCTGGGTGAAAAGGGCCCAGTGTCTTTGCCTTGGGCTGTGTCCCATGGTCAAGAGTGCTATTTAATTCTTTGTCTTGGGTTTAGGAGTCTTGAACTGAAAAGAAAACCCCTCTGTGATGTTTTTTTTTTGACTCTGTGTCTTAAGTCACAAACCTCTGTGACTTAACCGTGTTGGCACCCTGCACACCGCCACCAACTCAATATGGATCTTCCTTTCCTTTCTCCTCTGTAAAGTGTTCCCTGACCCTCAGGAAAGTTTAGCCTTTTTCTGTGCTCACTTCTCACTTGTAGAAATATGTACTCCCAGGAAGCAGTTACTTTATTGGATTAGGGCTACCTTTTTGTGTAGGAGCCAAGGCTGTGTCATTCCATCTTTGAATTCCACAAATCTAATACATGGTGCTCAAAAATGTCAAAGGAACAAATGGATGGGAAAAAAAAAAGGAATGCAGAGGGGAGACTGTGCATGCACATTTCTGGGGGTGTATGTGAGTCTCCGGGAGGACAGGATGCACGATAGCTCGCTTTTCTTCTATGCATGAGCTTGTGGGCTATGTTGGGTGTCATGTAGAACCTTCTCAAGGTGTGCATTTTACCTGTCTGTGCTTTTAAGGAAAGAATGACTGTGTCAGTATGATCCTGGCTACATCTGATGGCTCTTTTTATAAAAAGGGATAAATAAGCCTTGCTCTTTGTTGACCATTCTGTCGTATGGGTGTGTGTGATTGTGGGTGTATGTGAATGCGTGTGTGTGAGTGTGTGGAGGGGGACACACACATTCCCAGAGAACAATCTGTTGACACTGATGGTGAGCTGAGTAATAAGCTTAATCTCCCTGACTTGAAGGAATTTACAACATACTTGAGAGGATTTAGACTCCAGTGTAATTGTTCTCATAACATATAATAAAGCACTAAATTACTCATCAAAGACAATCAGATAATATGTATTAAAAAGTTAATTGTGCAGTAAAAATAGCAAGCGCTAAAGAAGCCGGTGGGGGAAAGATAAGAACCATCAGAAAAGTCCTATGAAGACAGGAGTCTTCCCGTCTTCCGGCTCTTCTCTCTGTCGGAAACAGTAGAAGTAACTTTCTCTGAGGAGCTCAACAGAACGGATTTGGGGCATCCTAGTAACCCCTTCCCCAGTCCATAAAAATGTTTGGACCTACTTCTGTTTCACGTTGAGGTCCCAGTTCCCAGACTGGCTTGATGCCAGGGGCAGTTAGAGGGGAAGTCAAGAGTCAGAGAATTCCTTGCTCCAAGCTGGCCTCTGTGTCCCATCAAGACCAAGGATTGCTTGAGGTTGGGTTCCTGGGGCCCTCGGACTGCAGTTGGAATTCTCGGTGTCTCAAGTATGCCGATGTTACTTTGTGTAAACACATTTCACACCTGGAACCCGGTGATTTGGAAATTGGATATAGAAAGGTGAGTGGCGTGAGGCCAGCCTCCAAGATGGCCCCAGTGAACCACCTCCTGCCTTGTCCGGTCTCTCCCCACACTGATAGGAGCTACAGTGGAAATGATGGTGCGTGACTTCTTAAGTCATAAAAGACCTTGTGGTCTTTGCCTTGGAGAAGCTAGTCGCCATGTTGTGAGGACACTCAAGGAGCCTCGTGGAGAGATCTAAGTGGTGAGGAACTGAGCCTTCATACCAGTGTCCCATGAGGGAGCCAGCTGTTTTGGAAGTGGTCTTCGAGCCCCATCCAGACTTTAGATGGCCAGCATCTTGATGGGTTCTTGGGGAACCTTGTGGGTTCCCTGAGCCAGAACCACTCAGCTAAGCTGCTCTTGCATTCCTAACCCACAGAAACTACGAGATAATAATTATTTATTATTTGAAGCCGTCAAATTTTGGAATAATTTTTAATGCAGCTACAGGTAACTCATACGGGAGGAATATCCAGATAGAAGAAAGGAGGAGACATAATTTCTAATCAACTCAAGAAGTGAAATAAAATCAGCTTTGATTTTGCAAGAGAAAGTTATACCGTAAACAGCTGTGGTCCGAGTGTGTGTGTGTTCGTTACCTCTGGTGGGTCAGTGCAAAGTTCCCACATTTGGAGAGTCGTGCCGTACAGACAGCTCGTCTGTGTGTGTGTGTGTGTGTGTGTGTGTGTGTGTGTGTGTGTGGTGTTGGAGCTATGGGGGTTTGTGTGGTATTTGTATAGTGAGGGCTGATATACACATGATCTAATGACTGTCATGGCACAGGAAGCAGGCAACAGAATGGACCCTCCACCAATCAGCTGCATTGCTGTAGGTGAAGAGTGAGCCCGTCCTGCCACCCCCCGATGACCATCAGTGTTGGAGGCTTCGACATGATCTGGGTGTGGCCAGATTGCCTTGGACATTTTAATCTAGGTCTTTCCACAAGATGGCACTGATAGCTTTTCCTTGTTTCTCTTGGTCGTCTTGTTGAAAACCCTGTGATTCGTACCCTGCTGCAGAACATTCCATGACTGAAATCTCACAACAACCAGTTGATGTCTTGTATTTCCAACCATTCTATCATCTTCATGGCACCTACATTCTTCCCTGTAGACCATTCCAGGAGCCCATGGAGACTCCATGTTGGTATGTTGGGGTGGGGGTGTGGGGGGTGGTGCCTTAGAGCAGAAGCTGTGGTTAGAGGGGCTGGAGATGGGGAAGGACGCGTGGCTGAGCTTTGGTTTTTGCAAAGCTATCAACTCCAGGCAAGGGAGAGCAGAGTCGGAGAAGAGGGAGCCCTCAGGGAGCTCAGAGCCACCTGTGCGATGGAAACCCTTTCGGTGAGCTCTCTCACGAACACTGTTCATGCTGCTACAGCCTTGGCTTTGCCTGGAATCCAAAAGAAAGAAATTACCAAACGTTTCGACATTGCAGTTTTCATGGATTAATTGTCAAAACTGGAAGGAACCTCGGAGATCTCCTGGCTTCCCCTCTCTGTTTCTAGGTGAGGAAATTAACAGTCACTCAGGGGGTCCAGACTGGGACCTAATTCGTTCTAGCAGAAGTCACTGGGTCACTACACTGTGTCGCTAGACAAAGTTACTTAAAAGCGCTAGGTCTCCGTTTCTCACCTAAAATATAGATGTCTACAGTACAGATCGTTAAGGATCACCGAGAGGGCTGAAGGTGCTAGAGGTGTGTAAAGTACTTGGCGGAATGCTGGTACCCACTGGAGGGCTGCTCCTTCCACACCGTCACAGGACGACTTGGAGCCCGATGAGAATAAAGGAAGGAATTACACTTACAGTGAAATATCTCCAGAGTGAGATGGACACTCAGGTTGCTGTGGTTGGCAGAAATCTAAGACGGCTCCAAAGGCCCACATCCTTTGGTGTGAGGATATGGCTCTTGGTATTATGTTATGTCTCTCAGCCCAAGGGGGCCACGTGGGGAGGTGGCCTCCAGGAGCTGAGAGTGGTCCTCAGGTGACAGTTACCAAGGAAGCTGGGACAGCGGTCCTACAACTGCAAGGAAGTGAATTCTAAGTCTTAACGAGCTTGGAAAAAGACCTCTCTGATGAGAGTGGTAACCTGTCTGGGGTCTTAATTTCAGCCTGATGAGAGCCTGAACTGAGGATCACGCTCACCTTTAGTCAGACTTCTGACCTACAGAACTGTGAGCTAGATGGGTATTTCTTTACTAGGATTGTGGTGATTTGTTATGTAGCAATAGGCGAGGAATGCAGACGCCCTCTTTTCTTTTTCTCCTTGATATGCTGGTTGCCATACAAGATCTTTGAGGTCTCTGAATTGCTGTCTTACTTCTTGTGTCTTTCCCCCTCAGTTTAAGTCTTCCAGTGCCCCAAGCTGTAGGCCGCACTGGTCCGTTTTCCGGTGCAGAGGCAGCAAATATGGCGAATCAGGGGAGCTCAGGAATGGTCAACATCTTCTTCCCTCTGGTCACCTGACCAACCGCCTGGCTGTCCTGAGTGTTTTTAGACCCGTCCTTCTCAATATTATAACCCCCATTTGAGCAGCCTCGGCATCAACCAGGAGCTTTGAGAAATGCAGGCTCTCAGCCCCGCCCTAGACCTGTGGGATCCCCCGGTGGTTCATTTGCACACCCGTGCCTGACAAGCCCTGGTGTAAGATCCCGTTGTCCTGCACCTCTGCTCCCCCTCCTGCTTGATGGCACTTGGCAGCACCTACCACACCACCACAGGAGGCTATGTCTAAGCGTCTCCTCTCTGGAGCCTGGGTGCTTTGGCTGAGCAGGGTCGTGGGTAGAGGAACTGCCCAGCGCAGGCAGAGGACTAACCGGCCTGGGTCGAAGCCTGAGATCACTTAGCAACACCCAACACCCAACAGTCCCTGATTGAAACAGCTTATTGCTTTATCTACAGGTTAGGAAGATGTCCAAGAAAAATATGCTTAGATGTACATCGTGACTTTCCTGTTTTTGTTCCAATGAAGGGCTTGGTTCTCAGGTTTCCTTTCTGGAGGAATCCTTGAAACATTATTTTCCACTCTCTCCACCTATGAAGCATGTTCCGGGCATGCCAGAAATTGCCTGATGTCTCATCCTCCAATTTAAGTCCCTTCAGCCTCCCTGCAGCTTGGGGAAAGGGGAAGGAGCCACGGACCACCTCCTGTCCCATCCGCCAGCCCCCAGCAGACTGTCTTCCCACCAGACCCCATCTCTGCGGCATCTTCTTAGGACCCGTCACCTCCGTGGGGGTCTGGACTGGCCTTTACCATCCCCGCCTCTACACATTTCACCTCTGAGTGCTGCGGCCACTTCCACAGGACTTGGATCCTACTTTAGGTCCCCAGTAACTCCTTACTGTCTTCGAGACAAAACACCCCAACATTTGTAGACTGGCGCAGATAGCTCTCTGGGATGAGGTCTCTTGCCAAAATGTGTACACAAACAGAAAAAATGATTAGCTATTACCTAATTATATTAGCTGGTATTCAAAGAGAAGTCACTCTCACTGTAAGTTTTCCAAGAATGAAGAGAAGCAATATAAGGCCATTAGAGGTTCGCATACCTGTGGGATGGGCCACGGTAGCGAAGGTCCCAGATGATTGATCTTAGCTCGTGACACCTAAGGGAGGGGCTCTCAAAGACCTTGCCTGGAAGCCACTTTACTATAAAGCTCAAGAACGTCTGGAAAATTCCCACCGATTATCTCAGTCCGCAGCACTAATGTGGGGAGTCCCAAGAGATTCACCGGGAAGCTGTGTGGAACCTCTCTATGCATTTGTCCAACTCTGGAAAATAACAGCCTCTTCCCGCTTTCGGAAATGTCGTCCCCAGCATCTCCTCGGTGGTGCGGAGGCTTTAATAATGAGGGGGCATCGGTGTTGAGTTACAACAGACAGTTCATGTAAAGATAACCACATTCTGGCGCACCACCTTTCATAGGTATTTGTGTGTGTATGTGTATATAAGTGAGTAATCGACATATAAAACTCTCTCTTTACTGCTCGATCTGTATATCTATATACATTTCTCCCCTCTGGCTCCTTGAAGGTTTAATGAGCTCGCTTCTCTACTTTTTAGAGCAAGGATTCCCAGCACTGGTTTGATGACACCCTGGAGTGTCTTCATTTATCTCAGGGGGTGCCTTGAAATTCACAAAACAAGATTAATTTAAATTCATTTTCATTTAAAAAAGTAAACAGACATTATATAGTAATTACAGGTACAAGTGTGTGTGTTGAAATCAAACTAATAAATGCTTGCCTTAGAGAGAAATCAGCAGGATGGGGGTGGGGTTGGAAGGGACCATAAAGGGGGTTTACTTTGAATCTTTTAAAAACATCCCCCTAATTACTTCCAGGTTGGTGTTTCCCCGAATTAATCATGTTCCTCCAATTGGGCGCCAGGGCTGCGGGGGGGCCCAAAGCTGCCAGTGTGGGGGTCTATCTCCTGTGCTCGCTCTGGGGCCTGGCGTCCAGTACGTCCTCAGGAAACATGTCGGGATTGACTAGTTGGGGGGAGCTCAGTGGTGGTGGCTGAGGAGGGTGGATGGCACGAGGGTCCCAGCTCTGGGCAGCGGCTCCTTCCGGGTTTCAGGAGAATGTAGAGGCCCCGACAGTCCAAGAGAACAGGACTCAGCCCGAGGTTCACTGCCTAATGGGACCGGCCAGAGCTTCCATAATTGCCTTTCCATTAACCGTTGGTGCGGATCATCAGAAAGTTAGGTCCGCTAATATCATATGTGTGTAAATGTCAGTGACTTGCTGCTGAAGGTACAGTCCCAAGGTCATAGACGCAGCAAGGAATTTCGAGTTCTTCACGAGAATATTATCTTTGAAGGAGCAGAGCTGGTGGTGGGTTCAAATCCTACCTCTGCCATTTAAAGCTAACTAAACAAATTGCTTTACCCCTCAGTGCCCTCCTCTCTCGAGTGGAGATAATCATAGCACCTACCTCCCAGGATTGTGAGGATTAAATGCGTTAATCCATGCAAAGTGCTTTGAACAATGCTCGGCACAGCAAGGGATCGATAAATGCTGCTCTTGTTATCATCATCGTCACAGGAGGCTCTGGGTACTTATCAGGACTAATTGGTAGTAGGCATTTCAGTGAGGGAGCAACGGCGATGTCCAACGGCGATTCCCCCCTACTGTTGGCGTGGAGTGTGATAGTGACCCCATCTGGTCCCAAAGAATAGGTTCGGGAACTCTTCCGGTTGTCCCCTCCAGATGGGCGTGGGAACATCCTTGGCTGCGTGAAGGCTGGAAATTTAGGCAGAGAGTTAATCGTATAACAAGGAAGCAAACAAACAGAGCAAAAACCCGCCACCTGGGAATCCGGCTCTCAGCGAATCCCCTTGTTGCCCTTGGAAGGGATGTTCTGCTTCGTGGGGGAAAAACAGGGCAAACAGATCTGGATCCTTAGAATCACAATTGGTAGCAAGGGAAGAGCATGTCCTTTAGCCCAGAGTTTGATGGCCCATCAGTCCTTGAAGGCAAGACATCGTTAATCAAGGCACAGTATCAAAATGTGTTCATCATTATCCACTACTGTTGATGAAAAACCCCCAACCTCTTCTGGAGAAAATGATTGATGGAAAGAGAGTCTTTGAGGCCATTAGGACACGTTCATGATTCTCCTTATTTTAGTGAAGAGCTAAGTATACCTTTTCCTCAGATGAGAAAGACAAATCAAGTCTTGTGTCTGATCTTAGCAAAATTCAAATACTGGCTTTGAAATGCCAATAATTCTACTCAATTCCTTTTCTCCTGGGCAAATACTGAGGGATAGGCATTATGTGTTTCTTTAGAAGTTCAAACAGTTATTTAGGATCAGGAGTTCCTCAAATTCATATAGAATTTATTTCTAGAATTGCCTCTGACCATAACAGAAACAAGGTAAATGTATTGAGAGCTATTTATTGGAAATTCATGATACCCTAAAGACCTTCAACCAGAGAAGACACTTGGTTCACAAGAACGTTGGAAAGATGGCGGGGAAAAAGTTTTTGAAATGGTTACCTTTGTTTTGTAGTATTTTTGGATCTCCAAGGCTGTAGTTGCTTTTAGGCTTTCTGCTCCTTGTGTTTCCAGAACTCTGCGCCTCTTTGGTTCAGTTACACAGACGTGTATACCAAAGATACCCAAGGGCACAAGGTATCGGGATATATACTTGAATGAAGATACAGGGAAAAACACAGAACTTACATTTTGGTGCTGCGTGAGTTTGTTACAAGCACACCCCCAGAGAATCACACCTCCCAGTAGCCACCGCGGTACCCAGTCCTCTTCCACGATGATGCGGGGCTCAGCCGCATGACTTGTTTGGCCAGTGATACTCACACGGACGTGATGGAGGCAGAGGCTTAAAGGACACTTGCGCACTGAGTGAGCCTTGTCCTCCAGGAACCCTGAGATCACCGGGCTATGAGGGAGCCTGGAAGTCAATACCATGCAGCGGGAAAGGGCCACTGAGTCCCGTCCCCAAGGGTCCCTCAGCTGAATGCAGCTGCACAAGTGATCCAAGACATGACCTGCAGAAGGGTGACCCAGCTAACTCACAAGTGATAAATGGTTAGGTCACTACGTTTTGGGGAGGTTTACGACACAGAGATACCCGGAAGTGACGCTGTAATGAAAACCTATGCTATGCGGCAGTGGCTCTGGGACTGAGAGGTTGGCAGAGGCTGAGGGGGCAGCAAGCAGACTTCTGGTGGAGCCCGGAGACCCGAGAGGAGGCTGTGACTAGAAGCTGATCCCTGAGAACCCATGTTGCATAGCGGGGGCCCCACCCAGCAGCACGGCCCCCTCCAGGGACCTAGAAGACAGAAAAGTCACCTGATGAAGTTGTGGGTTTGGCTTACGGTTTCCCTCTGGGGTGCTAGAGGGGTCAATTACCTTAAAAAGTTGCATTTACTAGTGTAGGAGGAAACGGGGATGGGCTCCAGAAAGAAATGCTCTGTTCAGAAGCAGAATTTAAGTCGATGTGCAGGGTCTGGGGTACGCTGGGCTGGGAGAGAAAACCGCTTCACATTTCTAGTCCCTCCAACTGGCAAAAGATTCTCAAAACAAGAAATGACCTCAGGGGCGCCTGGGTGGCTCAGTTGGTTAAGCAACTGCCTTCGGCCCAGGTCATGATCCTGGAGTTCCGGGATCGAGTCCTGCATCGGGCTCCCAGCTCCACAGGGAGTTTGCTTCTCCCTCTGACCTTCGCTCCTCTCATCCTCTCACTTTCTCTCTCTCAAATAAATAAATAAAATCTTAAAAAAAAAAAAAAAAGAAATGACCTTAGGATCCAGACCAAATCAAGAGTGGCTGTAAGACTTTGTGAGGATCACAGAAAGATCTCAGATAGTATCCATTGGACTCTCTCAGCTACACAAAAGGGCTTCTAAGAATTTTAAGGGCATTTGTTTTTCATAGCACGTTGACATGCTGACCAAAGTAGAGGCCTGTCTCAAAAATCATTGTTGGTAGAGCTTTTGTGCAAGGAAATGGACCATAGCCTGGGATGTAGGAAGCCCACAAGGCTCACAAGAGAATTAGACCGGCTTAGACTAAACGGCGCAGGAAGCAAGCAGAGAAAAATCACTTAGCAGCACACACAGGCTATTTGTTTTTGGAAAGGAAGGCCATTTCAGAGGGGCAGGGCCGGGCACCTCCAGGGAGTAAAGCCAGCTCTGTGCAAGAACCATTTTCCGCACTCAGAGTCCGAGGCCCTGCAACTGTGGTCCAGCTGGATTTCAAAATCGTTACGGACCAGTGATGGCTCGGTGGCTCCCTGTTTCTCCCCCTTTAAAATGGGAGTATCTATTGGGTAGGCCACCTCAAAATTGTGCACTTAGCATGTCTGGGGCAGATAACATTTGCTGAATGATGAGAAGCCACACCTGAGACGCTGCACAAGGAAATGTACCTCAGGAGCCTCAGCCCACAGCTGGACCTGAGACAGATCAGGGGATCCTGGACTGGAGGTTTGGCGCCGTGATGGATGGGGTCTTTGGTGGTTTGGGTGGGGTAGTGCAGAAATGTCAGTCATTGGGCTACAGTGGGAGACTGTGGCCCAATGTTATAGTAATAACCCTCGATGAATTCCACCTTGTGGTATCCGTGCCTTGAGTAGCTTCCTCCCACAGTGACTCTGGCCATGTCTACAAGACTTGCTTTGGTCAATGGACAGCAGCACCTGTGATACAAGCAGAGGCTTGAAAACTGCTTTCACTCCGGCCTTGACCTCTTGGGAGCTGCCCTGAGACCACCACCGTGCTGTGAGGAAGTCTGCTGAAATACCACATGGGGAGGGAGGCCCTGTCACCCCAGATAGTCCTAGTTTAGCCCTGTACCTGGCTAACACTTCAGCTCCATGTGGCTTCATGGGGTGGAGGGAAGGGCGTCAGCAAGACCCACGGAGAATGGCCCCAATGACTCACAGCTTCAGGAGGTATAATAGATTATTGTGTTAAGCCTCTAACTTTGGGATGGTTCACCATGCGGCAAGAGGTGAACGATACAGGGGTCCCTTATTAAGCACCCAGTTACATCAAGTAAATTGTAGGATAGGAGGACGCTGTACACTTGGGATATATGGCTTTCTGAAAGTCACTAATGTTCTCTTGGCAGCTTCGTGTACAGCATGGAGTGTACAGGACTTGGTACCGACGATGGAGTGAGGGTAGCTGATGAAAGTCTCAGCTGCAGGTAAAGATGCTGAATAATGGGTTGGAGTCCTTGATGGACACGGGGCAGAAGGGAAATAGGATGGGCCAGGAAGCAGGGAGACCCAGGGCCATTGTAGTTCTGCAAGTTAACTCTGGGCAGGTTACTGAACTCCTGAGTCTTTGCCTAAATGGGAATGACCTTGTTTATGAGATGACTATCTGGATTCACTGCGATAACATGTATGGAAACACGCTGTGTATTGCACGTGGCAGGTGTGTTGATGTTGATCTGTTGATCTCTTTCTTCTTGAGTTTGCTTTGTTCACCACACGGCATTTCACTGAGAAGTCTGCCGGGACCTTGTCCTTGAGGATCGTGGAACTGCCACACCAGGAGGAAAGAAGCTGGGGAAACTGAGCCACGGCTGCAGGATTGGGGATCTGTTGGCCAACTCCAGGGATAGAGGAGGATTTCTGAGTTGGCATTAGGATTCTCTCATATGTGATTTCCTTGGTCTTCAGTCTAACTCCGCTTTCACCTCTGCTGGCCTCCAGGATAGTTTGTGATCGCAAGAAATGATCACCATTATGCAGTGGGGGAAAAGTGTCAAGTAACCTCAAAACACAAGATGGTGGAAGAAGAATGTTGATGCTCTTCCAGGGCAGGTAATGAGAAAAATCCCATAGGTGACTATTCCTTGTGGTCCCTTTGGGAAGGAAATTCATCTATTATGAAGGTCCTCAAGCTGTCCATGACCCACAGTAGGTCATGGCATATTTTATCAAACTATTCCTTCCCATCTTTTTTTCCCCTGATCTTGCTGATTTTCAGACTGGTGTCGTTCTGGGTATAACTCTTTGGTTTCCTTTGGTTGGTTTTGTTTTTGGATTTCCTTTTGTTGAACAAACTTTAACGCATTAAGGATTGTACTCGGTATTTCACATGCATTTTTCTATTTAATCCTCACACGTACCCTACATGGACGATATTAGTTTCTCTACTTTATAGGTGATTTTGATTCGGAGAGATGGGAAAGCAGGTCTGCCTGATTTTGAGGATTTTGTTCATTCCCCGCACAGCAGTGGTGGAGGGTAGGGCAACTGTAATCCCTTTTTTTTCCCCCCATTTTTAAGTCTTTTATTTTAATTCCGGGATAGTTAGCGTACAATGCTATATTGGTTTCAGGTGCACTGCCTTGACCTCAAGAATGACTGCACTTACCTTTGGGAGAACGGGTCTCTTCACTGATTAGATTTTGGTCTTGCTTCCTCCTGTGAGCTCTGTTGGTTACAGAAGTCTTCTTCTGAAGACTTCTCACCAGAACCGTTAGGGTCCGTGATCAAAGGAACGAGTCTGATACAAAGCGAAGGTCAAGCAAAGCTTTATTCTGCACCCAGCATCGAGAATTGTGCTGACCGGTCAGGGTCGTCTCTATGGAGAGAGCGACCCTGGCCAATCTCACAGGCTAACTTTTATAGGGAAGAACCGCAGATCACAAGCTGACTGTAGTCACGTAGCTGCCAAAGGCCAATTGATCTTTATTGGTTAGAAACAGAAAAGTTACATATGTGCTTTTTACTGATTGGATGTCTCCACCTGGCCTGGCTTGCTTTTGTTTTCTGGTCCCGATACCAGGAACCAATACCCGGAAGCGATACCAGGTAGCTCCTGGATGGACGTTAATAAACAACAGTAAGATTGACGATGTCATGGCTGACTGGGCAAAAAATGGAGTCCCTTTAGCTAAACTGGTCCTAACAGAACTGCTCAAGTTCTGCTCCAATTGAGAAGCTGATTTGTTTACTCTTATTAATTTTATCTAGTTGAAGCCCTCCTTGCCCTGCTTTTTTTTTTTTTTTTAAAGACAGTATTGTCCTATCAAATCATAGAAACATTATTTTGGTGGACTCTTCCCTTAAATGTTGTGTTGGTTTTGTCTTTCACAAATTATGGTTCTGGATTTTTTTCCGAGTGACATTGTCTGTGAGGAACAGGGTGGACTTAGGTATGAGATTTCATCATTAATCACGTTACACTATTATGTGTTGGAAAATTTTGACAGGAGGAGCTTTAGGATTTCTTATAAATGAATCGATCTGGCTTTGGTCTTTGTACAGAAAGCCAGTACTGGACTAAGGTATCAGGGCTTGTCAGGAAATAGCCCACATGAACTGAAAAACTGAGGAGAGGTTAACGAAAGGAATTACACACAAAGCCACAAACAAGGTCGAGGAAAGCCTGTGAGTGAACCTTGGGAGCCACTGCAGCCCCCAGGGCTGAAGGATCCTGGCATTGGAGAGTGAAACTACGGAGACAAGGGTTCTCGCCTTTGCTGGAGGCAGCCCACCCATGGTGGCCTGGCAGGGAGAGAGCTGGAGGCGCAGAGAGCCTAGCTTTTCTATCTTCCCATCCTCTAATCTCCTGCTAATGCCATCCGTTGGCTGAGTTTCAGAAGCAAAGGGGCAAAGGAACCTACTTATGCGGCCCATAGGGCCAGTCTCCTGGGGCACAGAGCAGGGGGCAGAGGTGTGCACAAGGGGACGGGGTGGCCAAACAGAAGACATTCAGCACAGCTGGGATGTGGGATCTAATAACTAACGCTTCCATTCAACTTGAGCTTCAGGCCACAGAGCGCCTTCATGAGAATGGTCTCCTAACAGATCATATGGGGATTCCAGTCTTTACAAAATGGGACAGTGTTATGTTTCCTCTAATGCTTCTTTTAATTCACTTCTTAATGATTTGCAACAATGTGTGCATGATCTCCCAGCACAGGCCCTGATTATGAAAATTATAAAAATAACTATTTTCCATGCTGGTGAAATAATTTTATTGTCACTAATCAGAAATGGCCTCTGTCTTACTGAGAAACAGAGCGGCTTGACTTCGACTTTTCTAAATCCCAAGTCATTATTTTTGGCAGATAGTATTTTCAATTTAATTGGCTTGTAGCTGATGATTATATATAGCCGGCCGACTCTTTCAGCTACTAAGGGGTGTATTTTGCAACTGTTTCTCTCTAGTGGCTTCATGAGAAAATTATGCTATTTAAAAGTAGATATTTCTTGAGTGCATTATTGACATTTGTTTGTTTGCTTGTGGAGCCTAAGAGATTAGTAAAATCTATGTTGGACATGCTCTCAGGTACGCAGAAAAGCATCCAGGCCCGCTCAGTCGACACTGGTTGAATGAAGGAGTGAGGGGATTTACGTTGTATCTTGGATTTTATCTTTCTTTCTTAACTGTTTTTAGGAGACAGTTTTTGGAAGCCTCCACATGGAGGTTGGGGTGACCAGCAATCCGGGTCTTGGGGAGGGGCCTTTGTTTACTTTAAGGGAAGCAAAGCTATCTTTCATCCTCCTGAGTTTCAAGCAGTGTGGGAGTCTTCATTAACAACACAGGTTGCACGCAGTTCATAGTCTTGTCAGATGTTGAAATTTGTACATTTCGGCTGCCCAGTGCCTACCGGTGCTTTAATAAGAAGCGTGAGCCTGACAGCTAAAGGGTACGCAGCCCTTTCATTGTTCCAGATCGGCAGCGGCCGGTAGAACTTTCTGCCATGACGGGAATGCTCTGTAAATACGCTACGCAGTACGACATCACCAGCCACCTGTGCTTACGGAACATTCCAAATGTGGCTATGAAGACCGAAGAGCGGCATTTACACTTTTTTGTTTTATCTTAATTAATTTAAAATAGCCGTGCATGCCAAGGGCTACCTGCCGTATTGGGCAGCATCCCTAGAGATTGTAGATTTTAATCCCTCCATTACGTCAGACTCTCTCTTCTTCGGCTTGCAAAAGAAGAGCATTCGTTGGGCTGAGGATTTCTATCGTGCCATTTATGGTGGTCTCAGAGCATCTTCTCACGATCTTGGACAGTCTTCCATTGAACTCTGGGGGCTCATCGCCCTGCCCCTGCGTGTGGGTTGGCCCTAGTGACTTGCGTCTCGTACACAGAATGTGGAGGAAGTGATGTCAGGTGAGTTTCGAGGCAGCTCGGGAGAGGTGGGAGAGCCTGCCCGGCCGTCTCCCTTTCTTCCTGAGTTTGCACACAAGAGCTCTGGCCGCTCTCAGAGTCCCATGCAGAGGTCTCTCGGGGAGAGCGCCTACCCAACTGTTCTAGTCCCAGCTACTTCTTAGGCTCCAGATGATTCCAGATGATTCCAGACCCAGCCTCTGTCTGATTGCAGCCCCCTTGAGCCAGAACTGCTTGGCTGAGCCCAGTCCGTCCCCAGTGAGATGATCATGAATGATTGCTATCATCTGAAAGCACGGTTTCGGGGTCGTGGCAAAGCACTAGCTCACCGGAACACTCGTGCATGAAAGGCTGAAGCAGGAAACTGGTCTATGAAACTCCCTGGTGTATTTATTGTCGGGCAATGTCTACTACATCACTTTCTTTTTTTTTTTTTTTTTAAAGATTTTATTTATTTATTTGAGAGAGAGAAAGTGAGAGGATGAGAGGAGCGAAGGTCAGAGGGAGAAGCAGACTCCCCGTGGAGCTGGGAGCCCGATGCGGGACTCGATCCCGAAACTCCAGGATCATGACCTGGGCCGAAGGCAGTTGCTTAACCAACTGAGCCACCCAGGCGCCCACTACATCACTTTCTCTCAGATCTTCATATCAGGAAGAGTTGCCCTTCCTTGGACAACTAATGGACTTTTACATTCATGCCTTTTTGCTTTGGTTGTTGGGAAGCTCAAGGGTGAATTCCTGCCCCCCCTCTATAGCTCAGACTAGAGGATTTATGTCTGTGTGTTTACTTTCCCTTTGGCCTCTTCTCATTATTCCCTTTACCTTCTTTTCCTTTTTAAAAACTTCACTGCAGTGCGGACGTCGTCAAGCCACTTCCAACATTGGATGCGAGTCAGGTGAAGCATTTGGTGCAGCGATGTGCCCTATAAACTCAGCCGGTGGGCTAGTGATGAGGGCTGGGAGAACTCCGGCACTTTCTCACCCCCATGTGGCTGTAGTGCCTACGAAGGAAATGAAACCCCGAGAAGCACAGTGACAGCCGGGGGAAGCAGGCTTACCCCTCACATGGTGTCCGGTCCTGGTTCCTTACCAAGGGCCCGCTCTGGGGATGGGACAGTGGTACCGAGGTAAATGAGACCTCGCTGAGGGATTGACCCTCAAGATGGTGCCCGGTGGGAAATAGCACACGTGTGTAAACGTGAAGACATACGCATGACAGACCACGCATGAACTCAGACTAGCGAGGGATCGATCACTTGCTAACGCAGGATCACGGGAGGCTCCACGAGAGAGTGCCACTGAGCCGGGCCTGGGTAGGGGGCTGGGGTTCCTACGTACAGACACCGGGGGAGGGGACGAGGCGAAGGGCAGGCAGGACTAGCGGCAGTGGGTTTCGTGCTGGGAATTCTAGGCACTGTGGCATTTGGCCGGGAAGATATTTTGGGCGGAGGAGAGGGTGACACATCTCGAATCATACTATGCGAGTACTTGCTTACTCTCCTGTTTATGAAGCCAGCTCCGTCCAAGGGCCCGTGACCTGCACATGTGGACAGGACGCACTCAGGGAGAGAGACAGATGCTAATTATGGCTTCCCCAGAGCTGACTGCCCAGAAAATCCAACACATGGGGCTTTGTTCTGAGGTAACTGTTTAAAACCCTTTATCAACAGAGAGCACTCCAGCTTTAATGTGGGGAGAATGCGGGGGGAGATTCCACAGCCTTGAGCAGCCCTGCAAACCGAGGACATCTCAGGACACGTCTGAGGAGCCCAGCAGTGAGCTCAGCTGCTCCCGAGTGCCTTTTATTTCTCGGAGCTTCCTTGTGACGGAGGGAGCGTGGGGTTCCGTGGACAGGACGCCCGGCGGAGCTCAAGAGTGGGGCTTCATGGGGACGGCTTCGCAGTTCTTTCCTGTGCTTGACTGATCAGTTACAACTAGTAGTAGGTGGTTTTCCTGAAAGCTCACAGTTGCCCATTGATATAGGAAAACCCCAGGTCAGATGGGTAGGATATTGCTCATGGTGTGAAAACTTTTCCGGGCCATTAAAACAAGATCCTTCCCCTCACTTACAAGTGAAAGTTTAAACAAACTTCCTTCCTTGGTTGGAAGACAAGAAAACAATGTGTGATTACAGCAAAATTCAACACCATTCTGCCAGATTCTTCTGGGCACACAGAACCCCCAAAGGGCAGGAGCCCCACCAGTGTCCGGACTTGGAATCCAACCTCATGGGGTACTTTCCGCAGAGTGCTTCTGGCGGTGGGTGACCACCCATAATCACAGCTGCTATATTCACTTCGCCCGGCGCCATCCAGCTGATAAATCATTTCCCTATTCAGTATCTTATCTAATCCTGATCACAGCTCAATGAGGTGCTTTTGCAGAGGAGGAAACTGAGGACTGGATAATTTAAGCAAATTAGCCTAAGTCTCAGGGCAGTTTCAGTGAAGGGGTTTCCGTCTGGTCTTGGGGGTCGCAGTCCATCTGGGTTCTCGAGCAGGGTCTGCAGGGGCGAGGCAGGGCTGGGAGGGGTGACCGCAGAGGTTCACCGGGCCAACATCTGACCATCTAGGTAGGCTGTCCGCAGACAGGGGCAGCCTTTCACCAGCCCTCCCTCTGCCTGCGAAGGTCACGAGTTGGGGTCGGAGATCCCCAGATCCGGAAGTGACCAAAGTCATCGTGGAGTTCAAATCCTTCATTTTTCAGATGAGCAAGCAGAGGCCCAGCGGACACAGATGTCTTGCAGAGACTCGCACAGCCAACTGGTGAGAAGCTGAGACTGTTCCCCGGCTTTCTGGATCTCAGGCAGGGGTTTCTCCTGCTTCCCTCGAATACGCTCCCTGCCACGCACTCTCTTTGGCTGAGGCAGAGATGCGTCTACCATGGGAGGCGGTTGGGCATCCCTCAGGTAAGCGAGCTCACTCAACAATGATGGGTACTCATCCTGGTGCCGGGTCTGTGCTAGACGCATCACACGCCTGCTTTGTCACCGTTGCAGGGACTCTGCAAGGGCACATCGTTGTCTCTGTGAGGCGAGGGGGCCAGGGACGAGGAGGGGCTTGGAGGGGAAATAGGAACTTGGTGCTCTCTCCGCTGCACCGTGCGGCCTCTGCAATAATTTATCTCTTGTCCTAGAAAACAGAAATGTCTGCTTTTTTTTTTTTTAAATATGACCAAGTATAATTTTTGGGAAACCATTAAAATTCAAGTTGTCTGTGTTTATTCCTAGAACTATATTTGATTAAAAGGGAGATAAGGGAGACGAATCAGTTACTCCTTTCAGACAGCGTCCTTAGAAGCCTTGATTTTTTTTTTTTATTGTGAAGGAAAACCAACTTTTTAAAAAGCTGTAATTCAAGTCATATGCTTAAGTAATTTTTTTAGAAGAGAGACTTTTTTTTAACCCCTATTCATCTAGAGCGCTGGGGGCAGAGCTCTAGAGGCTCTTTTGTATTAATTAGTTCTTCCCTTCAAGTACTGATACCTTCAGGAGCACGCAGCATATTCATCATTTATACCTCTGTTTGACTTTCTCCGGTGCACCTGCCTTCCTCTTAACATCTGTGATATGCCTTCCAAATTAAAAAAAAAAAAAAAGTATTTTTTTTTTAACTTGGACACTTTGAGGAATGGAGAGATGTGAGCGCCATGCCTCCGAGGAAGAATGTGGACCACAGATGGGCAGCCAGGGACTGCTTGGCGCTGGAGAACCAGCAAGGAAGGGAGCCAGAGGGTGGGGGTATGGAGCTGACAGACAGGGAGCTGGGCAAGTGTCAAAGCGAAATTTCTTGATTTCCATTTATTCCCCCTGACCCCTCACGGCTACTCGTGGCCGGGGGATGCGTGTCCCTGATCCTGCCACGACGCAGGTGGCTAAGTACCGGCTGGCAGCTCTGACCGTCACCGAGTACCGCACTGAGACGTCGTGGTGTGTCCGTCAGTGTGACCCCCACACACGCGCCTCTGTCCTTCGACCCCATCCCTTCTCACGCGGGCCCTGTGCTTCTGCCCGCACCAGCCAGGAGGGTCACGTCCTCGATCGCTCCCACGGACCTGGAGGAAGAGCCTTTCCCCCTGAGAGCAGGTACTTCAGTGTCAAACCCATTGTGATGAGGACTCCGAATCAGGTGCCGACTGGCTCTGGTGCCCGCGGGTTTCCCAGTTCCTAACTGCTGCCTCGGTCTTTAACCTCCTGAGAGGCACCTGATTCCTGACGGTTCATTTGGCGTCTGAGCCCTGTTGGCTTTTCCCATTCCCAGCCCCGACCTGTAATTCCCAGATTTGTTCTGTTTTTCTGCCTTGGCTTCCCACCCTGGGCTCGGGCCCCTCGTCACCAGCGGTCCTGACCCACCAGGGAGATTCTATCCCATTGAACAGCCAAGTAAACAAGAGGACCGTGGAAGGCTCAACAATCTCACGTTACCCTCTAGCGACTGGCACGATTCTCATGGCCTCTTCGATGATGGAGCTGTTTTAGATGTAGTAAGAGTTCAAGGAATGCTCGAACAAAAGAAATATCTTGCGATCAAGGAGCAAATAAGTGTTATTCTTGCCAGTTTGAGTTAGCCATGCTTCTATAAATTATAACGTAGTGTTTGAAATTTATATCGAGTTCCTGTGGTGTCCTGAGATTGGGGTCAGCTCACCTCTCCAAAGAAGACCAGACATGCTCCTGTGATGAGGGTTCATGAATGATAATTTTGATGGCTTCTCCCTCTTTCTAAAAGTGAACAAAAGTCAGCTTCCCCACAGAGCCTAGATTTTTGACATAAATTTACCTGTGTGAAATCCCAGCTTATCTCAATAGGGTAGCATCAAAGGAAGGGGAATTTCCGATCCAAGATAATGAACCCAAATCAAAACAAAATTCAATATCTGATTCCCAAGAAAGCTCTGACATTTTGTCTCACAGCTTTGTTGAGAATATATAACCGTGGGCGCGGTAATTTCTTGGGCAAAAGTGACAGGATCAATTTCTTACTATTTTCTGGGAATACATTGGGGATATGCAAAATCAGTTAGGTTGGGTTCTTGGGGCGCTTGGGGGGCTCACACTGTTAAGCGTCTGCCTTTGGTTCAGGTCATGATCTCAGAGTCCTGGGATCACCAGGCTCCCTGCCCAGCGGGGAGTTTGCTTCTCTCTGCCCCTCTGCCCCTCTCACTCTTCCCCTCTCCCAGCTCGTGCCCCCCCCCCAATAAATAAATGCAATCTCAAAAAACAAGATAGGGTGAATCCTTAAATACCGATTCTTTCAGACCACTGTTCTTAAGAACTCACACTGAGCTTATTCCTAAACGTATGAATTATGGCAGAGAAGTCAATGAGTCAATGTCAACTCTTAGAGTTCATTAAGGCACAGCATCAACCACGTTCCTAACCAAATCTCAAAGTTGTTGATCTCCACAATGTCATACTTGACTGGATGTGTCACAGTGTTTGAGCTGCAGGGTCTGGTGGGGCTGGGAATGCGGGTCTTGGGAGGGAGTTGGGACGGTGCTTTGCCATCCTGTGACGCATCGGTGTGCCTTCCCGTCACTGGCTTGGCATTGGCTACACCAACCCCGGAGCACTATTCCCGGTTTATGTTGAAATTCTCTGCTGTCTTTTGAAATCCTAAGTAAAGATTTCCTCCCATTGTGTAAATGGAGAAGTCTGACCGAGTATTGTGTTTGGCACTGTGCTGCTTGGAAATCGCTCTCACAGGGGCCTCCTGCAGGTGCCCGAGTGGCTTGAGTGACCGTCGGTGCTGACGATACCATGGAGCGTGCAAGTCGAGTCTTCGTGGCGATAAAACCCGTCCTCGAGGGACAGAGGCAGAGATAAGCAGGGGCAAATCTAAGAGGCTCCATCACTCAGACGACCAAGGTTGTACGTAGAGAGCACAATGGGAACACCAAGGATGGAGTCCTGATAAACCAGTGCGGTAATTGGAAGTGTTTCTCAGGATGGGAAGGAGGACTCGGGAGGCCTCGAGGGTGAGATAAGGCAGGCACTCAACATGTCAAGGTAATTTGCTAGCCGCCCTGGCTTTGGGTTGAGGTGTATAAACCTGCCCACGGTGATGTATGAAGCCCGCTAACCTGAGGAACCCGGGCCTCGGAAGGACACAGGCAAAGGGGAGGCCGTTCAGGACTGATGAGAGGGACCGCTTGTCCCTGTCAGGGTGACATCTGTGCCGAGGAAGGTGGACCCTCATTACGAAGTGGGTCTACAGCCCGCGGGGTGGGCGTGGCCTCCACGGAGGACAGTAGGGCGTTACTCAGCTCTCCTTAATTGTGCGAGGGGTCCTTACAGACGGATGCTCTCGAAAGCTGCAAAACGGGTCGAAAGGCTTTCGTGAAAGTTCATCTGTCCTGGCCAAAGGGACGCGAGCTACCTCTCTGAAGCCGCGCCGACATCGCATACCCCTCACTGTCTCACTGGGCCCACCCAGACTACGTACCCCTCTTCTCTGTGTTAATCTCCCACCTGACGCCATCTGCTTCCCGCTGTCCTAAGCTCACACCTACAGCGCACACCACTCACCATCTCCATGACTTCATGTCTGCTGCGTGCTGAGCTCAGCTGAGGTCCCTAACCCAGCTCACTGACTTTATACCGATCGTGGATTGCTGAGAAAGCACAAGCTCTTTGCCCCCTCAATATCTATTTTTCCATTCTGCCTCAAAGTAAAACCCTGGCTCATTTCCCCTCCTTCCTTGCCCTTATGTTTGGTCATAAGCCAAGTCTGGACAATGGTATTTAAACAAAAGTCACGGGCACCTGGGTGGCTCAGTCAGTTGAGCGTCTGCCTTTGGCTCAGGTCATGATCCCAGGGTCCTGGGATCGAGTCCCACATTGGGCTCCCTGCCCAGTGGGGTGTCTGCATCTCTCTCTCCCTTTGCTTGCTGCTCCCCCTGCTTGAGTGCTCTCTCTCTCTCTCTGTGTCAAATAAATAAATAAAAATCTTAAAAAAAAAGTCATTAGCTGGGACTTCTGGGAAGTTTCCTTAAAAGGGACAGAATGCCGGGGCGTTTTGCCCTTAGTCTTTTTATGTTTTCTGCTAGTTTTGAAAACTAGCACATGAGATCCTTAGATCTCATCAGTCATCTTATGACTTTGAGAACTGAAGTCACTGAATATGAATGTTTGGTTCCTAAGTTCGAGGGAACTTGCTGGAACTACACCAACCATCCTCTGTGCCTTGAAGCTTTTGATTTCTGTTCTGTGACAATATGAACCTTTTGCTTTGCTTAGGCTGCTGTATTTCAGTCTCTGTTACTACAGCTGAAGGCCATTTCTCCAGACACAGTCCTCACTGAGCTTCGGAGCCCACTTGCCTGTGCACCTGCTCCCTAGTGCCTCGGCAGGCGTGCGCCCTCCGCCCCTGTGCGCCCTCGGCCCCTGTGAGCTTCCGCCCCCGTGCGCCCCCCGCCCCCGTGCGCCCTCCGCCCCCGTGCGCCCTTCGCCACCGTGCACCTTCGGCCCGTGTGCGCCCTCGGCCGGCGTGCGCCCTCTGCATGTTATCCGACCACGATGTTGCATCAGTGGAACAACTGCCTTTTTTGATTGTAATGCCGAGGTGAGTCCGTGCACTTCCCCTCCAGCTTATCCCGTTGCATAAAGCGGAATGGATCAGATTCTCTGAGGTTCATAAATCACATTCTATAAATGTTAATGGAGCAAGTGAAACCCGTACAACACAGTTTACATAGAAGCCAGCGGTTAGGGGGACAGAGAGACGTGGGATCAGTGACTCTTCCTTCTCTGGATAAGCACCGAGTCACGTCATACCGGTACCGCTGCCTCACGGAGGGTGGCGTGGGAGGAGGTTAGCAGCAGCGAACTTTATGAGTTCCTGGTGTAAAGCTGAGTCACACTCACACCACTTCCCAAAGGGCCAGATTTGAAAAAAAAAAACACATTAATTTCTGTACCTTGTCTTGCATCTTTCCCCCTAAAAAATCCAGGAGAACTAAAACTCGAGATAGGGAGATTACAGCTGGAAGGCAGGCGGGGGGCAGATGGGCTGCCCAAAGAGGAGACTATGAGGTGATCGGTCCCCTGGGGATGGGGGACACAGGGGCTGCCCCCGTCCCACCTGCTGGCAGAGCCCTTGGGCCATCGCTGTGGAGAAACTAGGTCCAGTCCCTCCTGTGTCTTTTGGGGACAGCCCCGCCCCCAGCCGTCAGCATGGTTGGGGGGCGGTCCTCTGAGAAGACAAGTATTGGGAGGAAGGATTCCTCCACCACGGACCCTTCAGGCTGTGAAGAGCAAGCTGGAAAAGGCGGTGATTGGAATCTTCAGGAAGGAAGGGGTTGCGCAGGCACAAACCAGCTCGTCCTGCCCCATCAGAGCTGGGAGGCACGGCTTCAAATCTGCAGGCGGGAGATTTGAGTTAACAACGAAAAGGTGATTTTAACGGAGGCATCTGGACTCCCTGCTTCTAGGGGGTCTACTCTTCCCTTCCCGTGGAAGGGCCTAGAAGTGATGGGGGCGTGTCCTCATGACCCTCTGGGAGACACCGCAGTCCCAGCAGTGACTGGGGGGTGGGGCCTGTGGTGCTCTGGGGGCCTCGGGTCGTAGGTCAGACCCATCCGGGGGTGGGGGTGGGGGGGGCACATGTGTGAGCCTCGCTCACCCCCTCCTTCTGCTCTTCATCGATTCCTCAGGCATTGGCACTCACACGGAGTCATTTCTCTGAAAAAACAAGGAGAAAACAATAAAAACGATTTTTCAGTGATGGATTTCCTGTCTTCTGTACCTCAGGAGTCCTACGTCCTGCCCACCCTGCCCACCTCAGCCTTTGGTACTCTCTTTCTTTCTTTAAGATTTTATTTATTTATTCACACACACACACAGAGCATAAGCTCAGGGAGCAGCAGAGGGATAGGGAGAAGCAGGTTCCTCGCTGAGCAGGGAGCCCCACTCCGGGTTCAAAACCAGGACCCTGAGATCACGGCCTGAGCTGAAGGCGGAGGCTTCACCCACCGAGCCCCCCAGTTGCCCCCGGGTATCATTTGTGTGTGGACAGCAGAGCCCGTACTAAAGAACCTTTGCTTCAAGTGTTCACTCTTCCCAGTCTGTCCCCCTGTCCTGTCGGTTGGTGGGGACAAGTCACCCACCTGGGCTCAGCTCCCTCCATTGTAAAAGGAAGTCCACACTTGCCCTGAGGACAAGCCACTCCCCGAAGCCAGCAGGTGACAGAGACTCGGGTCTCCTGGTGCTCTGGCTTCTTTCCTGGTGACCCCGGGAGCTCCCAGCTTGTTGTGAAAGTCAGACGAGGTGAGGAGCTGAAAGGCATTTTATGCTCTGAGAAGTGACATGAAGATCGGCGTGATTATTGGTGGGGATTTACCGTCGACTGGGGCCTTTGTTGGCGGAGAAAATCACTTCCCGTCGCTGCTCTGTTTCCTCCCACGAGCCTCAGGGGAATGGCTTGCAGGCTCTTTGAAGAGCCAGCTAATACTTCCCAGGCTTAAACTCCAGTTAATGAGGCTTCTGTTGGTCTTGCCCAGTGTTCGAGCCTTCTCTGGCCTCACCGTGAGCTAGCTGTCCTCTGCTACCTGGCAGCTCGGTAATATCACCCCCTTCGGTGCACCGTGTGCGTGTGCACGCACGTGTGCTGATGTGTGTTCGTGTACCTATGTGTACGTGTGTGGTGTGTACATGCATGTCGGTGCGTGTACACGTGCGTGCACAAGGGTGCATGTGATTGGTGTGTGTGCATGTGCATGCACGTGGGTGCATGTGGCTGGTGTGTGTGCGGTTGTGCATGAGTGTGCATGCACGTGTGCATGTGTGTGCGCCACTCTCGAGAACCACAAGGATCCCATGTCCCCGGGGTCTCTCCCCAGGGGGGGCATAGCCTTGCTGCGGGGCTGGTGTGCTCTGCTGCGGGAAAGCCCTCCGGAGAGGAGGACCCCGAAGATAGGACCTTGTGGGGAGTCCCGAAGTCCCGGTTTTTGGAGGGAGGTTGTGGGGACGAAGACTCTGGGGCAGTTGATTCCCCAGGAGCAGCTAACCCGGGCCAGGTGGGCTGCCTGGGGCGCCCTGGCCGGGCCTGGGGGACACTGGGGCCAAAGGAGTGGTCCCCAACCCCGCTGCCGCCTGGGGGGCAATGGCTCCTCCCCCTGGGGGTCCTCAGGCTCTGCAGTGTGGGGGGGTCCTTCATCTCCAACCCACCGCGGAACCCCGGGGGTGCGGCAGAGATATGTTCCTGAGACGAATGAGCTTCAGAGAGTTTGCTCACCCAAAATAATAGCATCGTAGGATTTTTTTTTTAAATTGAAGAGGGTCTCAGAAACCTTACAGGGCAAAGTTCCTGTTTTATAGATGAGGACACTGAGGTCCTGAGAGCGTCCGTGGTGATTGGTTCCGGTGTCCCCGCAGAACAGCACCTGTTAGGGTGAGAGTTCAGATTCCTTGATTTCTAATTAAATGATCTCTTCTACTGAATCTTTTTGTAATCAGGAAGAAGACAGCCTTTTGATGAATAACTACAGGAGGGTTAGGGCGATACAAGAATTCCCTGATTTATTATCTGGCGGTAGTAGCCTCTCTAAGAGAAATGGTCCGAGTTAGTTTTAAGAAACAATCAGGGTCACAAAAACGCACAAATAAATTGTGATGTCCCATTCACATTTCCCAGGGCTCTTCATTTCTCTTTCCGTTTGTGGATCCAACTTCCAGTGTCCTCTGTCTTAATAAACTAAAGAAGTACCCGTAGGAGCCCTCTTCCTCCTCTTTCTTGTCCACAAACACTGGTTCTTCTGAAAACCCCCAAAGGAAGAGACTTTAGGGCACATTTCCCTCATCTTGATCCTCACTCACTTTGGGGCGAGGAAGGGGGACCTGGCTTAATTCCGAGGCTATGTGTAACCAAGAACTGGAAATGGGGCCTTTAGTTTTCTTCTTCTATTTTAAAATAGAATTTAGTTTGAATTTATTCTCCAAAGTAGACCCCGAGACGTGGGCTTGGGTGCAGATAGTCTGTCAGAGGAATGAGATTGCCCAAGTGACACAGGGAGCAAAGTGGGACAGGGGAGTTTGATTGTCTAAATCAGGACTCAAATACGGTCCTCACATTTCATTGGTTTATATGTCTCCTAAACCTCTTCATAGGCTCCCTGTTTGCCACTTTTTCCCCTTGTAATTTGCTTATTGAAGAAACTGGGTCCCGATGTCCAGGTGGCTCAGTAGGTTAAGCGTCCAACTCTTGTTTTCGGCTTAGGTTGCGTTCTTGGGGGTCCTGGGATGGAGCCCCCCACTTGGCTCCACGCTCAGCAGGGAGTCTGCTTGAGATTCTCTCGCTCTCCCCCAACCCCTCAAATAAATAAATAAAATAAATCTTTTTTAAAAAGAAAGAAACTGGGTCATTTTACTGATTAGATTCCCATGGTATAATTTAATATGTTCCTCCATATACTGTATTTCATATACATTATTGTTAGATATAAAGGTAGAAATTTGTCCCAGTCTAATAATGATGATAAAATAATGATAGATATGCTGTTGGTTAAGCTCCATTCATTTTTATTATCACTATTTTTTATAATAGACTTTATATTTTAGAACAGTTTTAGATTTACCAAAAAATTGAGAAGACAGTACAAAGGGTTCCTAATATACTCCCTTACCCTTGACAATTTCCTCTATTATGAACATCGTACTTTAATATGGTACATTTGTTACAGTTAATGAACCAACACTGATGCATTATTATTACCTAAAGCCCCTGGTTTATTTGGATTTTCTTAGTTCTTCCCGAATGTCCTTTTTCTATTGGAAGATGGCATCCAAGGTGACATTACATTCATTGTCGGATCTCCTCAGACTCCCCTGGGCAGCGACAGTTTCTCAGACCCTCCTGGCTTCTGATGGTCTTGACCGTCTTAAAGAGCGCTGGTCAGTATATTGTAGTACGTGCCTCGATAAGCATGCGTGGGACATTTCTGTCATGATTAGACCGTGGTTCTCGGTTTGGGGAGGAAGATCACGGAGGTCAAGTGCCCATTTCATCATCTTCTAGCTGGAGGTCAAAACCCTGACCTGATTTGTGACTCTTGGTGTTGACTTAGCCCCCCGGCAGAGGTGGTTGTCTGTGGGGTGTCTCCCCAAGCAGTTGCCTGCCTCACCCCACCTCTCCACCTCTTTGCTCATTGGAAGGAGGTCACAGGGCAGGGCCCACACCTCTAGGGGGCACAGCACCCCCTCCGCTATATGCCCCCCCTTGAGGGTGGAGTGCATACGTAAAGTCATTTGGAATCCTCTGCATGAGATGTTTGTCTCTTCTCCCAGGGATTTATTTACTGAATCCTTGATTTACATCCGTATGAACTCATAGATACTTATTTTACCTTTTAGACTACAATCCAATGCTGCTTCATTTTGTTGCTCAAATTTTTCTACCTCTTCCACTTGACCCTCGTGTCGCTCTGACACCCTCCTCATTGTGCGTTATTATTTATCATTTCTGAGCCCTTCATTAGTTTCTGGGCTCCACTGGTTTTAAGGAAGAGAGACTCCATTTGCCTCCTCCAGTCTTCAGTGAAGGGACTACATTTTACGGTAGGAAGTACATGAAGATTATTCTCTCGTCTCAGGAAATGCGATGGCTAGTTTTGCTTGACTTCCTCAACTCTTGGGGTCAACAGCCCAAGCCCCATCCCCCATCCATGCTTAGTTCTTTGAGCTCCTTCCAAGTTATACGGCTCAAGTCACAAATTCTCTGTCGTGAAAGTTATGTCTGACGCTCCATCCACTGACTCGATTCTCCTTAACCTCGCTGAAAACAAGAAATTTAAAAAAATGCCTGACTTGCAAATGGATTTATTTCCCTAATTTCAATTTCTCAGGTTTATACTGAAAAGCCATTATCGAAACTTATCAAGTGACCCTTCATTTTATCCATTGCCTTTTAGAAATCTCTGTTCAACCCGATATACATAGAAAAGTTTATGAATTTTTAGAATATTAATTTTAACACACCTGTGTTAATATAATATTTTGATCACACACATTTATTATGTAGTTTTTAGGGAGGGCGGTAAAAAAAAAATCTTCACTCTGGAGATTTAACTCCTTCGGTGTGTTAAAGTTAGCCACCGGGTAACCTAATGATGTGGGCCAGTTGTCACCATGGGGCAGCAGGCATAAACTACTGTGGGCACGTCGAGCCCTGTGTTCACTTTTCTAATGAGCAAACACTCTTCATTGTCAAACAAATCAGCCGAATCAACTTTTCTTGTGTCAGAAAAAGTCTGGCTTCATATTTAACCCATATAAACACGCTATTATGCATTTCCATGACAACCGACTCCCTTCTGAACACAGTGACTAGCCGTGGATGAGAGGATCCCATTTCCTCTACATCAGTTTAAAAAGATGGCAAGTTTAACTCCCTTGATTTTATAATATTTACAATTTAAATGGCGACATCCATTACTCCAAGTCAGAACTTGACTTTTTTTTTCAACCAAAGCTTGTTT
Source organism: Procyon lotor (assembly GCA_028646535.1). Lineage (NCBI taxonomy): Eukaryota > Metazoa > Chordata > Mammalia > Carnivora > Procyonidae > Procyon > Procyon lotor. Next base: position 2,653,940 of record CM053618.1, on the reverse strand, counting down.
ATCAATAGAATCCTGCTCCCAAGCTAAAGCAAGGTTTAAAGTGTGGATGAAAGGAAGGAAACTCAATTCCTGTGTAGTCGTTGTAACAATCGGGATGGGTTACATCATTTGCAGGGTCTGGTGGGAAATGAAAATCTGAGGCCTCGTGTTCAAAAACTAAGCATTTCAGGATGGCAACGATGAAGCCTTAAGGCTGCGTGGACTCTTCTAGGCGGGGTCGCTATAAAGGCAGGGCCTGGACAATAGTTCTGTCCATGAAGACCCTAGTCCCGTTCCTGGCGAAGGCCAGATCCGTGTGGTTAAGGGTTTTCAAATGATAACAATGATGTTGGCAGGACCATCTTTGCATGTATTGTGTTCTCTGTGAATGTGGATACAATGTATCGACTGGAAGCATCTGTGGGTTTTTCCCATCTGTAAGGCGTGGAACACTGATCTACCACAATCTTTTCCATAACCTGGTGCACAATTTTCTTAGTGTCTCAGTGCCCATCTGTAAAATGGGCATAATGCATGTACCCTGAATTATATATAAGGACTGATGGGGTTAATATGGCGGCGCACTTAGAATGGTGTCTGTAAGGCTTCTTGGTATTATTATCATTATTGTCCCTGTAATTATCGAGTCGTTTCATTCAAAATACAGACAGCAATGAGATCAGATCAGGGGCTCGATTTAATGGTGGTGACAGAGTCAGCATATAAAATCTTTTCCCCACTAACATGGTACCAGGAGCATAACCCTTTCCATATTTACACAAGTTTTTCTACTTCTCCCTGGAAAAGTACTGACACTAGTGAGCGAGCTGATGCAAACCAGCCCTGATAACTCGATTTGAATGTGAGCTTCCTGGGTCCTCTTTGTCCCCCAGCTGTCACACAGGAACGCGGGTCTGCCTTCCTTGGTGAGTAGCCCCAGAACCAACGTGGGTCATTGAAGACAGTACTGGAGCTTCTCTTTGCAGGGACATTTCAACCATCATTCAATGAGCCAGAAGGCTATTGTTTCGATTGCTAAGGATTCTAAATCTTCACGCCAGCATTAGAATCAAACCACTTCCAAATCCTAGGACATCGAAGACCCGAGAGAAGCAGTAGCTGCAGAAATTAATATGTGCCCCTCTTGCTCTAAAGGAATCTTCAAATGGGTATCGCATTTAAGAGCCCAAGTGTTGGGGCGCCTGGGTGGCTCAGTGGGTTGGGGCCTCTGCCTTCGGCTCAGGTCATGATCTCGGGGTCCTGGGATCGAGCCCCACATCGGGCTCTCTGCTCAGCAGGGAGCCTGCTTCCCCCTCTCTCTCTGCCTGCCTCTCTGCCTGCTTGTGATCTCTCTCTCTGTCAAATAAATAAATAAAATCTTAAAAAAAGAAAAAAAAAAGAGTCAAAGTGTTAGCCCTTCTGCATTCCTGACAATGAGAATGCGCATTCACTAAACGCTGATGGTGAGGGAGCAGATGGTTTAACGGTGAAGAATGCACCCCAGAAGGAACAAAACCGTTGGGTCTCAGGAAGGATTAATGCAAATCCGGCTGGAGAAGCCACTGGGTAATCCAAGGGTTCCCTGTGCAAGAACTCACGGGAAGTACTCTGAAGTGTACACACAGGTCTAAATACCTCCCTTCTTGCAAGTACTCGTGTGACATTCAAGATCAAGGTTTAGTCTCATCTTTTAATACCAGTGTTTTCTCCCTCTTTAAAGGAAATGAGGAGTCCTCCTCCTCCCACAAAGAAAGGGAACCACATTAATATGTGTCTATTCCCATGACTGATAGAAGTGTGGATCTCCAAAGCCTAGGCATTTTCCATAAAAGAGTGGGTCGTTCTGGTTAGGTTTTTTTTTTTTTTAAGCTTTTTAATTTGTTTATTGAGAGAGAGCAGAGGGAGTGAGAACACGAGTTGGAGCGGGAGAGGCAGAGGGAAAGGGAGAAGCAGATTCCCCACTGAGTAGGGAGCCTGAGGGGGACTCGATCCTGGGATCTGGCGATCATATCCTGAGCCGAAGGCAGTCGCTCAACCGACTGAGCCCCCCAGGCCCCCCTGGTTATGTTTTTTATTAGAGGGGTGTTCCGCCACCTGGAACCAGACGTGTGTCAGAGAGCAGGTGCAGAAAACAAGCAACTGAGCACAAACGGTGTTGTGTAAAGCGTTTGAGAAGTGAGCTCCAGACTCCTGGTCTGACGCAGACGCGTGAAAGCCCAGAATTGATTCAAAGCTGGAAATCTTCCACAGGAGCCTCACACGGCTGGGAGTTGTACCGAAGCCGGCTAAGGTCGATCCGGGATGGGGACGGGGGTTGGGGGTGGTCAAGGCTGCTGTCCCCATCCTCGGTCCCAAAGTAGTGTTCAGTGGGATCAAGGGCCTCCTAGACCTCCTGGTTTTCATGGCTCTGTAAGAACATTTGATTTGATTCACACCTATAGTGAAGAGTGTGTGTGTATAAAAAATGTGAAGCATACTGATAATTTTACCAATAGCTTTCCTCACAAAGAATTAATGCACTTTATTAATTTAAAGATTTTATTTATTTATTTGACACACAGAGATCACAAGTAGGCAGAAAGGCGGGCAGAGAGAGAAGGGGAAGCAGGCTCCCTGCTGAGCAGAGAGCCCGATGTGGGGCTCGATCCCAGGACCCTGAGATCATGACCTGAGCCAAAGGCAGAGGCTTAACCTGCTGAGCCACCCAGGTGCCCCAAGAATTAATTCATTTAATTTTACAGTCTGAATGTTCTAGAAATAAATTACTGCACATCGCATTAGATGTTTTCATTCTGTGGTTTGGCAGTGTTTTACGATGAGGATCGCAAAGCAGACTTGTTGTTATGAGAAACACACATTATAGGTGAGATTCATTATGTGTAAGTATTGGTGTTTTGCTTCCAATTCTACTTTGATAGTCCTTGTTGAAAAACTTCCATTATCTTTTTATTAGAGCTTGAATCTCCCATAAAACCCCCAAATGGTGTGCTTTTCTGTGTCCGAGGGAATCCTCATGTCCTCTCTCTTTCAAGATGCTGATTCCTAAGGAGGAATCTTTGCCACAGCCTGGCAAATTTAAACAGGTTTTTTTTTTTTTTTTAAAGATTTTATTTATTTATTTGATGGGGGGAGGAGAGGTCACAAGCAGGCAGAAAGGCAGGCAGAGAGAGAGGGGGAAGCAGGCTCCCCACTGAGCAGAGAGCCCGATGTGGGGCTGGATCCCAGGACCCTGAGATCATGACCTGAGCCGAAGACAGAGGCTTTCACCCACTGAGCCACCCAGGCGCCCCAAATTTAAACAGTTTTAAACAATATAAAATACCAACACCTTTTACTAGAAAGTGTGATTCAAACCTGAAATCAAACGCGTGTGAGACACTTCTGTATTCATTTCCTCGGGCTGCTGTCACAAGGCACCAGGAGGCGGGCAGCCGAAGCGGAAAGGGATGTCCCTATTCTGGAGGCTGGAAGTCCGAGATCACAGTGACAGCTGGGCCGGGGAATTCCAGGGGAAGCCTTCCATGGCCCCTCCTGGCCTTTGGTGGTTTGCTGATGTCTTTGGTGGTCCTTAGCCTCCAGCTGAGTGGACCCGCCCTCTGCCGCTGCTGTCACAGGCATTGTCAATGTGTCCCTGACTCCACACGACCAGACCATCTTCTTACAAGGACACAGTCGTAACGAATGCCCCCCCCCCCCCCCCCACCGATTCAGGATGACTTCATCTTAGCATAACTAGTAATATCTGCAACAACCTTATTTCCAAATAAGTTCCCAGTCGGAGATACTGGGGGTTCAACTTCATTATGAATCTTTTTTGGGGGGGTTACAATTCAATCTTTCACAACATCCCATTACACATTTTTTATATCAAAAGGTGAAATTTTACCAGCATTTTTAAATGATATTATTCAGATATTGGAAAAATTTGCATCACAAGAATTTTTCATCGTAACTAACATACACCTAAATTTTAATTTTATATAGGCCGATGCCAATGTATGTTTATTTATGAATGATTAATTTTCAAATAATACATCTACTACCTAGGTTTGTATTTCCAAAGGTTATTATAAAAACCACTAAGAAATAAGTTATGGAAAGAATCCTGTGATATAGATTACTACAATCAGTAAAGTCCAGATTAAAATGATGTCGATCGAACGTGCTTATTAATGTTTAGAATAAATTATAAAAATCAGATAACATGTCAACTGCGCTCTTTCTCATTGCTTCGTTTGTAAGAATCCAATGTGGTATGAGACGAAACTTTTATGAAACAGTATCATAAAAGGCGTGATATTTCTTCTGCAAATGTGTGAGGACACAAAGTGGGCTTTGGCTTTGGGCAGCTGATGAGTCAGAATCGTGTGTTAATTTCAGAAGCCGTCCCCTTAACTTCATTACGCATCATGATTAAACTCCTTATGTTGGAGGACAGAGAAAGGCAGACAGCTCAAAATTTCCTCAGTCTGGAAGTTGAGAGGTGGCAGGGGCTCCTCATTTGTTAGGGTGAATTGGGAGGTAGGAGAGGACAGCCTAGGACCTGCCTTGAGCACAGATGTGCTCGGAGGGCTCAGCTCCAGGACTGGCCCCCGCAGAAGTGGCGGCTCTGCCCATCGGTTTCCTTGCAAGGGCTTTGTGCGCCCAACTTGGGTGAGAGTTGGGTGAGCGCCCATCTTGGGTGAGTTACTGGTTGGCTAAATTTATGTCGCACGTGGAAACTCAGAGGCAGAAGACCTGGGCATTGTAACCTTTTGCTCCTGCTTGTAGATCAGGAAGGGGAGCTAGGATGTGGAGATGCCGGTCCTGGGTGAAACAAGCAAGTTTACAGAATTCGTTGCCTTCTGTGGGGATGACCAACAGAGGTGCCCTGCACTTTTCCTCCTGGAAACAGACCTCACACTGTGTGTGTGTTTGTGTGTGTGTGTGTGTATCTGATGTTTCACACTGTGATTTATAAATCTCCTGGAAATTGGTGTAGCTGGCCCACAGCCATGTAGTCCTGTCCCTGTGAAGGGAGGTAAGACGATTCCCGAGTCCTAAGCCAGAGATGATGAAGTGACCCATCAGGGAGTATAGGGTGAAATCATAAAACTGCACAGAATGCCGTGTGTCGAGAAAGGATCCTGGGAGAATCTGGACAGCTCTTCCCGTGCGTGCTTTACCAGGGGTCATGCACTTCTCGTGGCAGTGATTTGTATTTCCGATGTCTGTTTCACTAATGTTTATTGCAGCAAACGAAAACAAAAACCTCAAATGAAGTCTGTGAATTTTCTCGGAGGGGGAAGGGGAAACAGCCCAAGTGGACTCATGAGACACGGATTCTGGAGCCCATCGAGTGAGAAGCCGAGAGACTGAGGGGGTCTTTGAAGACGAGGGTGGAGCAGGCTGAATGCAGAGTCCTCGAGGGGAGGGGGGCTGTGGGGGGTTCTCCGGTCAGCCCTGGGTGAGACGGCTGCACGGCCAGGGTCCCTCCTGGTCTGCTGCCCATTAGCGAGTGTCCTCAAGCTGACCCCGGTCATCACTGCTTCAGGTTCCTGGCCTGGAAGGTGGCCAGAGCCCTTGCTCTGCGGGTGCTCCCAGGAGGACAGTGTAAGGGCCGGGGCACTGGATCCGGCAGGCCCACCAGGCTGTGCGGTTTCGGGCCAGTCACCTGATGTCTGAGGCCCTGGAGCTGGGGGGCCTCTAATGTCCATCTTGCTCCGATGCTCTGCTGTGTTTGCCCCAGAAGCACAGGCACTCTGTCCGTTCTGGTTGTTTCCAGAGCCCTAGCAGGGGAGCAGTGCGGTGGGGGAGGGCAAGTCCCGCCCCTTCCTCTCCTGCCTCATTGCCCTTGACTTTGGATCTGCACCCCTGACCCAAGTCCTGCGGTAACAGGGCTTTGTGTCCCATTCAACCTCCTGAACTCTTTAAAGGAAGGGCTTTTCCAACTTTGCAGGACTTGTAAGAGCCACACTCCTGTCCTGGAAGAGGCCCAGGCTGCAGACAGGGAAGCAATGTGACTCTACAAGGGGGCTATGCCACGTGACAGGCTGGTACCATCATAATCAGAAACTGGCGGCGGGGGGTGGGGGGGCGGATTCCTGTGAATTTTTAACTCATGAACATGAGACAATTTGACTTTGGACTTTAATTAATTTGGACTTTACTTACAAGGGAATTTAAATTTTAGACTTTAATCTCTCCCTGGAAATTTAATAATGAAGAGATTTGAAAAATTTTGATTGGTGCATCTCTACGCTGTTGACATTTATTACTGAAGTACCTTAATACTGTCATTTAATTTTATTGCCAAACTTTTGATGGAGATGTACTTGGACAATATGACTAGAAATCATTTGGATTGGGAAGAATAGGGTGATAATTTTAGATTTGGTTGCAGCATGGCCTTAGAGTTCATTTAATTAACAATTGTTTGGACCCATTTCAGTTTCTGGAGCAAAGTCTGCACTGATTACCAGCCATTGTAGGACAATGTGTAAAGGAATACTGGGGAGCCACATCTCTGCTTGGTCGCAGGTGTGTTGGTTGGGCCCTGTGGACGAAAAGAACAAAAAATAGAGGTATTCGGGGATGAAGTATTTGCTTCCCATTCCTCATGCGATGGAAGCGGCCTCAGGAAATGTTCCTGGCCTCACTTTCTTTCTTTCTTTTTTTTTATTTTTTAAAGATTTTATTTATTTGACAGAGAGAAACACAGCGAGAGAGGGAACACAAGCAGAGGGAAATGATAGCGGGAGAAGCAGGCTTCCTGCCGAGCAGAGAGCCTGATGCGGGGCTCGATCCCAGGACCCTGGGATCATGACCTGGGCCGCGAAGGCAGATGCTTAAGGACTGAGCCACCCAGGCGCCCCCTGGCCTCACTTTCCTTCCACTAAGTCCTCCCCCGCCCCTCGGGGAGAAGTAGCTGTCTTCCAGGGACGGGCTCTGCACCCCCCCTTCTCTCCCAGATGTCACACTGGTAGCTTGAAGTCATCCCTTGTGGGACTCTTCATGGCACGGAAACCAGCAAACACTGAATTGGGATTTTTCGTTCCACGAAACTGGCTCTCCAGTAGAGAGCCCTCTGTCCCCATCTGGAAAGAATGACTTACGCATGGTTGACTTTGGGTGGAGACCTGAACTAGCAGATGGTCGCCCCTCTTTGTCCCCTGCTCTGTGTGTGGGGGGGTGTGTGTCTTTGGGGATCTGCCTGTCTGCAGATAGCACTGGGTCTGCTCTCGGCTCTGTGGTGACTTTGACCCTGGGTACTCTACACCCAGGAGGGGAAATCTGTCTTCTGCGGTACCACCTGCAGTGGGGTGAGTGGGGAGGAAGCCCTCTTCGCCAGCCCGGCCCTGTGGTCTTAAAGTCAGTGTTTTGACCTCTGTCTGTCTGACTTCTTAATTTCTCTCATTTGGTTCAGAACTCAGATAGAAAGGAGAGCAGGATAAATTTATTAGCTTCCTTATACCCCAACACTTACTCTTCTATTCTTCTAATGGTTACTTGTAACTTTAAAATATTCCATTTAAAAAAAATTATATTTTTTCTTTTGGGAAATGATCCCACCAAGGATGGAAGTCTGCATCAGATTTAAAAGAAAAGACAGCCCAAATCAATTTAAAGCCAGCTTTGTCCCCTGTCTCTGACATAAGCATAGCAAGGAAGTTATGTTGTATTTTCTTACATAGTTTTTTAATGAACTTCTAAAAATAAACTTTTACTTGGCAATAATTTTAGATTTATAGATAAGCTACAAAAATAATGCAGTTCCTATAAGCCCTTCACCCAATTTCCCCTCATGTGAACATTTCGCATTACTGTGCTCCATTTATCAAAACCAAAAAACCAACTTTGACATATTGCTCGTAACTGGACTCTGGTCTTCATTCAGACTTGTCTAGTTTTTCCACTAATGTACTTTTTCTGTTCCAGGATTCGGTCCAGGAGACCATACCCCACTCACCATCCCATCTCCTTGGCCTCCTCTGGTCTGTGACAGTTTCTCCGCCTTTCCCCGCATCTCGTGACCTTGGCAGGTTTGAGGAACACCGGTCAGGGATTCTGTAGAAAGCCCCTCGATTTAAATGTGTCTGAGGTTTCTCTCCTTGTGAGACTGGAGTTGTGGCTTTTTAGGATGAATTATTCATTAAAAATAGGGGCGCCTGGGTGGCTCAGTCGTTAAGCGTCTGCCTTCGGCCCAGGTCAGATCCCAGGGTCCTGGGATCGAGCCCCGCATCGGGCTCTCTGCGCGGCAGGGAGCCTGCTTCTCCCGCTACCATTCCCTCTGCTTGTGTTCCCTCTCTCGCTGTGTTTCTCGCTGTCAAATAAATAAAATCTAAAAAAAAAAAAAAAATACTTTATAGACACAGTAAATATATAGCTACTGATGTACATCACATCCTATTGTTTCGAATTTTAGAAGCTGAGTAAGAGATAGCATTTTATAGCTTTTCCTTGCCTTTTTAATTCAACGTTGCTTTAAGGTCCATCCTTTTTGAAATAGCAGGCATTTTTTCCCCACTATGATGTGATATACGCATTCCTGAAAATCTTCATGTTCTGCATAATTGTGCACTAAAAATAGCAGGGCTTGTGGGATCATTAGACCCATACATGATTAGGGGCAGACCTCCGGAAACCTGCGCACCAGCGGGCCACCGCAGACAGTGGCGATCCCCGGGCACAGGGGTAGCTGGGGGAAGGCTCACAGCCGCGGGGCCCCACTCCGGCAGCTGCAGCCCCGGGCTCCCGTGACCTTTGAGGGGCTATCACCTCCAAGACACGGCATTGTCGAAATTTATAATCTGACCCCTGTGTCGCTTTAATTATCAGAAGATGTTTTTAACCCAGGGAGAAAGATCTTGGCAGCTTTCTCATGAGCACTCGTGGCCTCACGGGCTGGTTCCATCCTGGGGACACACGGCAGGTCTGAGGCCATAGATCATGGGCCACAGGCACTAATGACCACAGGCGGGGGCTCAGCCCTTTCATGAGGGTCTTTGTGTATCACTAAGAATTTTGCCTCACTGGTGCGGGGTCTGGTCTTTGTTGGCAGCTAAGCCAAGGACTTGCCATCGGCTTGTGTATTACCTGCCCGCGTGGGCAACACCTCCCCTCTCCAAGTTCCCAAGCTGGCCAATAAGTGACCCTCTTGATGAGCCTGGTAAAGCTGCTGGGAGCCCTGTTAGCAATGTAACCAGGCTGTTTTTTTTCCAAGGGGTTTTACCGATTTCACAAAGTCAGCCGTAGTTCCTTAAAGCTGTCCGGCCCTATCTGATGCTATGCAGGTAATTCTCAAGTATGACCTTCCTGTCAAAGCCTTGTTATATGACCAACGTTTCCAATTGTGTCCTGTCACAAGGACGACAGGTTCTTATTGACCTCACATAAATAACTGTGTTGCCATGAAGGTAAGAATGTGCACTAAGAGTTTCCAAATTCTTGAGGGAACAGGCAGGGAGAAAATGACAAATGTTTCGTCTTTATTCGTATAGATATACGTTAGCAAACTGCTGATAGTTTAAGAGAGAAAGGTTTTCTTGAATCTGGAAAAACAAACATAAAAGAACCAACAATGTTCCGAAATTTAAAATTGTAGAGATTATGATCATACTTATCAGCTCATTTAGTCCCATGTAATCAATTCCAGCGTATCTTGATTTCTTTGTTAGAAGTTGGACCGAGTCCTCGGTTTCTCTGTTCTAGAAATTCTTACCCACTTTAGTGGTATGACCTGAACGTTAGCAGAAACACGTTCTTGTGAGCGTCCTTTTCATGAATCTCTCTGAAGACCTGTTTTGCAAAAACATCAGAATAAAACAATAACTTCTGTAAATGATAAAAAACTTAAAAAAATCATGGTTAAAGGTCTGTTGAAAATTCATTATCGATAGTTTCAGCAACACACATTTTAAGATAATAACCAGAATTATGACTGATAACATCGTACCAGAATATATTAGGATTTTAGAAATGTTATATGAATTCTGGAACCACTTATATTAATGATGTATAGCTACACAAATATAAACTAAGAAGGCTTCATATCACTTATGTGACCATGCTTCCCATGTAACTTAACATCAAATAAGCCTAAATTAGTTTAATGTCTCGTATATGAAGAGAGAACAAATCTTCTGAGACGTTTCAGGGACTTTCTAGAAATTACTTTCGGGTCAAAAAACTTCACTTAGAATTTGATTTGGGGAAGTTTGTTAAAAATATCAGAAGGTGGGGCGCCTGGGTGGCTCAGTCGTTAAGCGTCTGCCTTTGGCTCAGGTCATGATCCCAGAGTCCTGGGATCGAGCCCCGCATCAGGTTCTCTGCTCAGCAGGAAGCCTGCTTCTCCCGCTACCACTCCCTCTGCTTATGTTCCCTCTCTCGCTGTGTTTTTCTCTGTCAAATAAATAAAATCTTAAAAAAAAAAATATCAGAAGGTTTGGACACTTGATTGAATAGAATCGTAGATAATTCTGAAATGATATTTAATTATCTATTTAACCAAAAAGACTATCTTAAAGGCAAATACAGAAGGTTACACAGTGTTAAGCAAAACTCAGCTCTTAATATTAAGACTCAGTTAAGTCATCAAACATTTGATAAAGACAACATGAAACATAGGGAATGATTTAGTAAAACAAAATATTTGTTTTGTAGGCAGAGGACTTAAAAGGTAACAAAAACCCCTTACATCACATCTTTTCAAGCGCAGACCAATAGTCCAAACACACTGTCCTTCCAGTAGATAACACAACATTACATAAACAACCAGCCCATACTAATATTTACTTTAAAAAACACTTTAACCAATTTCTAGCCAGCTTGACTCCAAGAGGTAAAATTCTCTCTCTCCAAATATCTGATAGTCTGTCCTCCATTATTTTCCTTCTTGTTCCGAATAACCAGTTTTAATTCAGGACAGATTTACTCTCTTTTTCCCTTTACAAAGTGTGCATCGCTGTACCTCAGACCTTTCCATTGCCAAAAGCACATCCCGCCTTCCTTGTATACAGAGTTGCTTTCCTTATTATTTCTAACAGTTTTAACTACACGTGTTAATTAGAATCCTTGAACGCTAGTGGTGCCTGGGTGGCTCAGTTGCTTGAGTCTTGGACTCCTGGGCTCGGCTCAGGTCCTAATCTCAGGGCCGTGAGATCGAGCCCCACACCGGGCTCCACGCTCAGCAGCGTGTCTACTAGAGATTCTCTCTCTCCTTCTGCCCCTATCCCTGCTCTCTCTCAAATAGATGAGCCTTTAAAATAAAAAATTCTTTAACTCTTAGAAGCCTTAATGTCTGGTAAAAATGCAGAGGTAAGCACTTGGGAACTGTTACGCCAGCATTCTTCAGACTGGCAAATTTATGAATACATTTCATAATTTCTAGAAACATGTGCTTTTACATAGAACAACCCTTCAATACGGCACACTTGGCCATGATTACAAACAGACCCAAATACCTTTGGTTTCTACGTAACAGAAGGCCAAAGGTAGATAAACCTGTGTCCAGTGATTAATGTTTCAGTATTTTATTGGAAATTTATCTCAGTAAAACTCTAAGGTTTCAAGTTACCCAAAAGACTTGGGAAACATAATTATTGCCGAAAAGTTCATCTATAAACTTTTATAAACTTTTATCCTATATATATAGGATACATATATATATATTATATATAAAAGTTATTTGCACATAATTACGTTTAGACCCTGAATGCACACTTCATGAGACTCTCAGCCGTGATTCCAAGCTCTTTTCCTGGCTAACAAATTTTCTAAGAGATACCATAAGTGGGTATTTGACGAGTAAACACAGAGGGAATAAACATTGTATGTCGGCGTTAGATTTAATGTTGGTAACTTTTTTTTGATAACTCTGAAGACCTGTTTATTTTAATTAAACCAACAAACATAAACTAGCTTTTTAGTTAGATGATCCCAGATCCCATGAACTTGAAGAACATGTATGTTAGTGTCTATATTTCTGAGTTTTTGGAACTCTTAATTCCTAAGGATTTATCTTTAAGCCGATTAAATAGAGCTCTTTTACAAATTGATTTTGACAATATCATCTGTGGGTAGAGGAAAATACCATCTCTCTTCATGGACATACACAGACGTACATAAACACAGTAAGACACAGAGACCTGCTAGTCTTATTTTGAAAATTCTAGCCACAAATAAGGTGCAATAATATGAAGGTCACTAATTTCTAAATAACAGTTGAGTTCAAATTGAATTTGTGAGACAGAACAAGTTAAGATCACCTGCTCAAATGGCTATAGCTTTTTACTAATGCTTCTGGAGAAAACATTTAAGATTTGTATTTGTCCTTGACAGGTGACCTTACCAGGGGCTGCGGGCTGGTGTGTGGGTAGGGGACTATCTACAGCAGTTGGTCCTCTCTTTTAAAAAGCTCCCCTCCCCGCTTCCATCTCCAGTGATCACGGGCTTCTTTTTAGTTATCTCCTGGGGCGTTTACATTTTAAAGACAAGGCAAAATTTACATTTGGAAAGGACAGAGAGAATGTGAATTTCCTCCTCGGTGTTTTGAAGGATATTTGTCTATTATCAGAAGTCTAGGGTAATTACTACTTACATTTTTTCTTCCTTTTCTCAAATGCAGAACAACTGGCTTCCAATATTTGGACTTTTTTTTTTTTTTTGGCAAGATCTGCAAATGTCTGAAGGCAAATAGGAGAGGGTCTGAGTGGACTCGGAGTAGCTTTCCGAGTATGATTTTTGCCTCTCCAGAGACGGAAGGGACAGATTAAGAATTGTTGGTTTTCCTAACAACAGTGTAGGAGGGTTCCCCTTTCTCTGCATCCTCGCCAACATCTGTCGTTTCCTGACTTGGTAATTTTAGCCATTCTAACTGGTCTGAGGTGGTATCTCACTGTGGTTTTGATTTGTATTTCTCTGATGCTGAGTGATGTTGAGCACTTTTTCATGTGTCTGTTGGCCATTTGGATGTCCTCTTTGCAGAAGTGTCTGTTCATATCTTGGATTATTTGTTCTTAGAGTGTTGAGTTTGAGAAGTTCTTTATAGATTTTGGAAACAGTATGGAGGTTCCTCAGAAAGTTGAAAATAGAGCTATCCATGACCCAGCAATCTCACTACTGGGTATTTACCCTAAAGATACAAACATCGTGATCCGAAGGGGC
>CM053618.1:2621679-2640318 GCA_028646535.1 Procyon lotor | reverse complement strand
TATATATACAATGGAATACTATGCAGCCATCAAGAGAAACGAAATCTGGCCATTTGCAACGACGTGGATAGAATTGGAGGGTATTATGCTAAGTGAAATAAGTCAGTCAGAGAAAGACAATTATCACATGATCTCTCTGATATGAAGAATTTGAGACAAAGGCGGGAGTCTGGGGGGGTGGGGGAGAGAAATGAAACAGGAAGGGATGGGGAGGGAGACAAACCATAAGAGACTCCTAGACTCATGAAACAAACTGAGGGTGGCTGGGAGGCGGGGGAGGGTAGCGATAGTGTGGCTGGGTTGTGGACATCGGGGAGGGTATGTGCTATGGTAAGTGCTGTGAAATGTGTAAGCCTGACGATTCACAGACATGTACCCTGGGGCAAATAATACATTATATGTTAATAATAATAATAAAAAAAAGAATTGCAGGTTTTAACTCTCTGTCTTGCCTTCCTGCGAGCTATCTTCGGAGAGCTGGATCATGGCCTCCACTATAGTGGTTACAGGCAGACTTGTCGATGCAACCACACTGTTTTGAATATGTCTTTTTACGTCAGGGAGAAGATTTCCCGCTAAGGTGGAAATTAAAAGATTTCTGTATTCGGGAGCTTCAGGGCATAGGACAGTAAGCCTTTGAAAGGCATGTGTAAAGTACTCAACGAAGGCCTTTGGATGTTCCCCTTCCTTCTGAGAGCACCGCCCCACCTTACATAAATCTGCCATACGGGGCACGACTCCTATTGCTTCTCTTGCTTCTGTAGACCCTGGACGCTGGCCTCCGGTTGATCTACTTCTTGATCATCTGTAGGAGGGCCTGGGAGAAATTCTGGCCATCTCTTTCCCCCGTGAGTGGGGTTTGCCCCTAGGGGGCCCTTGGCTAGTCTGTTAACCACACTACAATCGCGGTAGGAGAATATTTTAGTGGCCAATCGAGGTCCTTATGAGTGGCATGGTGAAGGTCACTAATCTTTCTGATTCCTCCCTGAATTTGTTAGAGTCTTGTGAAAGTGGAAGTGAAATGGTATTGTAACTTACAAGACCTGTTGCTATCCAGGGGACATGAATTCTTGGTGGTGGTGGCAGGTTGGGGGGTGGGTGGGTCCAGGATGTTTTATACAAAGGATGTTGCTCAGAAAGACCTGAAGTTGAAAGAGCCCGATGATGGAGCCCAGCACGGCGAGCCTTACCCTCTGTCCCAGGAACTCCTGTGACATTCACTTCCTGGGATTCAGCGCTTACATGAGTAACCTGTGTACCTTGAGCCTCGAGGTCGGGGCAGACTGCTGTCTGTAAATCTTGTAGGGGAAGGCAAGCTAAAACAGGCGACTGGGTGTTTAGGGGATTTTCTGGGGGAAGTGGAGGAGTTTGGGGGAGTTAAAGGCATTTGCCGAGGAGATGGGGCTGGATTTTAAGAAGGGGAATTGATGTCAGATGTGGGTTTTAATTTTTGTTCTAATTTCTGTTCTTTCATCTTGTTACGGGAGTCCCTAAAACTAGCTGTTATTCTTGTTTGTATATACTTTTTAATTTGGTCCTTCCATAAGTAGCAATAAGACAGTTAGTTGTTTAGGATGAGAATGCTCTGAATTTTTTTTTTTCAAATATAGAAGTTTTCCAATTCAAAGGATTCTTTAGCCATTGACAAATAGGGTCTTATATTAATCTCAATAGCAGCTCAACAAATTAGCTTTAATGGCTTAACCAAGGATGCAAAAGCGATGCACCAAAAAAAAAAAAAAAATTAAATAAAGAAATACACCAAATGAGGAAGCAAAAGATCCAGCCCTCACGATATCCGATATCTGGAAAGTTTACTCCCAGACTTAGCCTAAGAAAACAAAACCCGTGGGGTGTCTTGGTGGCTCAGTTGTTTACGCATCTGCCTTGGTCTCAGGTCCTGATCTCAGGGTCCTGGGATCAAGGGCCCAGCCTCCCCCAACCTCCGGGCTCCCTGCTCAGAAAGTCTGCTTCTCCTTCTCCCTCTGCTCCCTCTGCCCTCCCCACTGCTTGTGCATGCTCTCTCTTTCCCTCTTTCTCATAAATAAATAAAATCTTAAGAAACAATAAAGAAAACCAAACCCTTCATGGTCATACACAGTAGGAATTGTGTAGTGAAAATGGTGTCTCTAGTTTCTCGAGAACATGAGATGCTTCCAGTCCCAGACTTGCTGGTCTGCGACACCAGGCAGGTTCCACTGAGATGCGATCACTCCAGCACTAACAAGACAATGAAGGTTGAGATGACAAAGGCACCTCATGCATTGGAGCCCTTGTGACCAGTGCCCCCATGAGCTGGCATGGGGGGCATAGAGAGTGCTGCTAGACACACACACACTGGAAGGGGCACCTTCCAGCTGGTGGAGACCAGAGAGAATGTTCTCCCTGGTCACAAAGCCAACCTCTGAGGACATAGAATAAGGCAAAAAGAGAACCTGAGAACCTCATGTGGTTTTCACACAGGGGACCCATAGCAAAATTTGTCTAAACAGACGTTGGTCCATGAGAACCACAAACACACCAGGCTGTGAGGTTGGCTTGAACAATGGGGTTACAGGGCTGCTGTCCGTGTTCCACCTCACAGTTTCCCTCTTCATCACAAATGACACAGAAGACAGAGGAAAAGGAAAACAGTGACCATCTCTGGGATGAAAGGGGTCAATAGCCAACAAGAGCACTTGTAACAAATCTTTATCATAGTGGCTATAACCAAGGAATTAGTTCCCACAAAAATTTTCTCCTACTAATCTAAATTTAGAAAAGAAAAGGACTCTCTTCACTTTTTCTCCCAGCAGACCCTGCAAGCAGAGACCCAGGAGACTGACATGATTAAGAATCCTTACTTTCTGCTTACTTACTTACTTCCTGTCAGAGACCCCAGGATCTCTCAGTCACATGGCCTCCAAGCAAGAATGTCAGCCAGTGGAGAGCTCCGCAATGGGTACCAAAACTGTAGGGGAGGGAAACTTTTTCCTTCTTCCCATCTAGGTTCTTGGGCTGGTCTAATAATTAAATTGATGTAAGACAGATTAACAAGAGGAAAACAAATTAAGCTTTGTACGATGGATTCCTATAAAAATGTGAGACTCAAAGAAGTGACCAAAGCAGGCAGCTTTTAGGCCTATTAGCCAAGGAAACAAAAAATTCATGAAGAATTGATGAGATGAAGGCATTTGCACTTTGGATAGCAAGTTAGTGAGGGAGTAACAAGGCTTGTTCATACAGCTTCTTGGCCCTAAATTTTCTACCTCTGGTGATAAGGATGCCTTCTGCTTTACTGGTGCGGGGAGGGTACCTTTCAGATGGGAGATTTATTTCCTGCTTTCAGAGGGACAGAGGAGGGTCGGAGTGTTCTTCTTGCCCTGGCTGTTTCCCAAGTTAACTTTAATCCAAAAATAATCGTGATGCCAAAGTGGCACATTTTGGGGTGGCCTATTCTGTTCCCCTTCAAAAGTAAGTAGCTCCAAGGGTTGTCTTAAGAATCAAATAAGATCATGCATAGAGAGCACTTCAGGTAGTGCCTAGTGTGTAATAAGCTCTCAAAATAGTTTCTGCTGTTATTATCATTAGTCTGTTTTGCTGTATATCCCTGAACATAGGCTGAACATGTTAGACCATCAAAGTCTAGTGCGGTGGAATTGGTCTGAGGTGGGAGGCTTTGCTATGGGAGGTTTTGCTAAAGATTGGGTTCAGGATATTAGGAGGATGAACAGCAAATCTTTCAGGTAATTATTTATGAACATCGATCCCCCTAATTGACTTTTGAAAAGTCTTTGGAAGCATACAAGTTAAAGATATCTTCTTGGGCGAAAATGTGAGTGCAAATATTCTCTGTTGTCCAATTAGGGCAGATCCATAGACCCTGACATTCAGCTAAGCAGGAGAGAGGGTTGACACTTTTTTCTAGTGAAAGAATCCCGTCAGGAGATATGTCTTAATTATAGAAGACCATCCCAACATTCCAGGGATGTGGGCTGAGCTAATATTTTCCTCAGAATTCAATTACTGTTACTTTACTACACATAGTTTAGTGGACAGCCTCTGGCCCTAATAATTTTAGCCAGGAAAATTTTTACAGCTGGTATTTGCATTTAGCGAACATTAAAATTCTCAATAAAGCTTTCCTGGAATGTTTAAATTTAAACACTTTAGCTCACTGGTAGATACTTTCATGTAATTTTGGTAGAAAATATGTCCCAAGGTAATGGACACATTTGTACTATATAGAGTCGTCAGACATAATCCAATTAAATGTTGGGTGACATCTGCCAAAAAGGGTGATTTTAGTTTGGGTGAGTGGGATCTAAGCAATTGTTTTTGGCCGTAAATGGAGAGTCAGATGAACTATCCACTGAGGCCCCTTCTTGCCGATGTTAATAAAGCCAAGGTGTCAGTACTGGTTTTCCTTTTTCTGTGCCTCCAGTTTGCCCAGACTTGGAATCAGGCATTAAGGCTGAAGTTAAACGGCCAGGGGGCCCAATGATACTGAAACCCACACAATGAAACTACCACAGAGGGCCCTCCATGAGAAAAAAGAAGTGAACTATACAAAGGGCCCCAACAAAAAGAAATACTTTTCTTTCAAAGGGAGTGGGGTAAGGAGAAGAGATTTACGGAATTCTACCCACGGGAAGGAGCTGAGGCCGGCCGGAGTGGTAGCCCAGCCCCTGAGGAGATGCTGCGGCACCTTCCCAGGCTGAAGAAGAGGGGGTAGATCGATCACATATGTCAGGGATTGTCGATGTGAAGTCACAGGGAGAGGCTGGAGGCTGCTGCCTGCTAGGACACCTTCCTCTGGGGACTGAAAGCAGCCATGTTGACAAGAGTCAGGGCCAAGCCTGAGCCCGGTGTGAGCCTTAGCACGGGATGGGACACGATGGTGTGCAGATCAGGTGCTAAAAACCTCTCCGTGTCGGGCAGAAATAGTGGGCTATGGGTCACGCTGACAAGCCTCGCACGGCCTCCAGCCAGAGGAGTGATGAAGACCCATCTCCGAGGTCCATCCAGGGCCTGGAGGAGGGACAGCAGGCCCTCTCAGCAGCGGGGCTGGGGCCTGATGGAGATGGATTTGGAGTTTCAGGTGACAAAGCAGGTAGGATGCTAAGTCTGTGACTTTTTCCCCCATGCTTTTCACTCCCCCCAGGTTTGATGTGCAAGGGTTGACAAAAAGACCAAATGACACCAGATCCTGAAAACATCAACAATAACAGCAGTGGTGACAATACAAATACTCAAATCAGGCTTCCCCGGTATAGATTTCTGAGCCATAGAATCCCAGAGGTGTTGCTTTGATTTCTGAAGAGCTTTATCTCAGATAAGCATCTTCTAGGCTCAGAGGCTGGATTTCTGTCTCTGCCGCATCCATGCGTCTCTTTGTTTCTCCTGCACCGGGGGTGGCCTACATGTGCTTGGGAGCCTTGTCCAGTAAGTGCAGACTCCTAGCTCAGGTTTGCTGGATGGCCTGGCTAAGCTGCGGGCTGTGGACTACAGCATCATCACCACCTGGGGTGTTCATTTTGCATATAGATTCATTGACCTCAACCTACTGGATTCGATGCTCCCGAGTTCGAGCCCAGGAATCTACGATTCGCAAGTTCAGTTGCCCAATACGTTTTGGGAACTCTCACTTTAGTGTCTCGAATGTCTTATTTGGGGGACATGACTGGCTTCCAATAAGCTTAAAGGCAGGTGGTCATCTCTAAAGAAGGATCTAGAACATCTTGACACAGGTTATCCCTTAGCCTGCCTCTGTTGTGTTCTCTGAGAACCATTCAGTGAGACCCCCTCTACTCCACACCGTTTCATAGCTCAGATGAGTGATCTCATAAATTCCCGCTCCTGGGATGACAACTGCTTAATCACTCAGGCCAGATTGCAGCCCATCTTAAAAATGTCTTTCGAGGACTGAGTGCTTCCCAGGCACCATCTGAAGTCCTTTACGTGTATTTATTTGTTCCATGACAATGCTATGAGGTAAATACTATTTTATGGTCCTTGTTTAACAGATAAAGGAACTGCAGTCTGAAGAAGTTAATGAACTACTGTGGTCTGAAGAAGTTAATGAACTTGCCCAGAGCTGGGATTGAACCCGGGCAGTCTGCTGTGGGGGCTGGGCTTCTAAACGACTCCAGGCAGCAGAGGCTAATCATCTGCACAGCAGCCGGTGGGGAAGGAGGGTGTGGGGATGTGTGAGTGCTTTCTTGAGGGGGAGCCTCTCCAGGACGCCAAGCCTCCAGGCTGTTGGCTGGGACCATTGCTGGGACCCCGGCAATCTCCCTGGCTTTCATTTTGCTGTTGCACATGTAGGAGACTGACTTTTGCCCAAAAGTTCTGCTCTGCCTCAACATCAACACAGACATTAGGCAGAGTGTGCCTGTGACACCTCGTTAAAGTTCTTCCTTGACTTGGAAACCCCCAGCTTCTTGACAGCCATGTACGCGAGTAGACACAATGTCACATCCCAAGAAGCACTTACCCAGGGCGTGGAAACATAGGAAAAATCCTCGAGGCCAGTGATTCCTGACTCGAGATGCTTGTATTGTGATTACCTGGGAACTTTTAACTGTCCAGTTGCCCAGGCCACAAGGCAGTGGGCCACCGCCGATGGTCTGGTGGTGACAAAGCTCCTTCGGGGACAGCAGCGTGCAGCCAGTCTCCACCAGTGGGGGCTGGGGAGCCCCTGTCCCAGGCTGAGTGATAGCTTCGGGAGGACAGCTGTTGTCCCAGACTGATGGTGCGGCTCTTTCTGCCTGATGTGTCCCTTGCTTCCTCTCTCCCTCACATTTTACAGTGGCTCCTATTTGAACTGGGAGAACACACCAAATGTGTTATTCGGGCTCTGGAGTCTAGCGTTTGGCTGCTCCAGGATTAAATAAAAGGGTAGCCTTGTGTTTACCACCCCACAAATTTTAATTTATTCAGTAGACTTGCACTGTGGTAGCAAATGTTTTGTTTGTCTTAGAATGTTCTTCTTTTCCTGCAACTGATACTTGGGATCCCGGCAGTTTGAGGTGTTTGTCTCTTCCACTGGGGCTTGAAATCAGGGAGAAACCGAAGGGCCAGAGTGTGGGGAGAGGTTGAGATCCTTCAGGATTTTTACTGGATCGCCGTGAACTGTAGGAGAGAGGGAGCAGAAGCCTTCCGAGGAAATACATCTGAGGTCGGAGTGTGGACCTTCTGGTGAGGTTCAAGGTTGAAGTCAGACCCAGGGAGCGGTCACTGCCCTGTCCAGGCAGGTTACCAGAACCAGGAGCCAATTGTGAAACGCTCACCACAGAGGGCTTAGAGTCCCTCTTCCTTATTCTTTCTCTTCTCTTTCGTTGTGTTAGCCCACCCCTCTCTCTATCTCCATGTCTCCCCATCTCGCTCTCTTTCAGTGTTAAGCCTTGCTCAGGATATCCATTTTGGAGATCTTTCTGACAACGTGCTGGGCTCCTTGAAATCCATATCTTTCTATAGAATCCACCCATCCTAATGGCACCTGCATTCTTTGGACTCACCTGGGGAGCCCAATGCTAACAAGAAGGCAGATTGAGCACAGTGAAAACTCCTCTTCCTTCTGTGTCCCAATCTTTTACCTATTATATGTATTTTTCTGTTCAGATTTGCATCTATCTATAATTGGGTAAATGGTTGGAATAAGAAAAGCTTTGGATGTAATTACTTTAAGCCAATCTTACATTTAAAAAATAAGATGCAAAAGGTTTGGGAGACAGTCATTTGAAAGCAAATTTAACTGCACATCTTTTTTTAAGAAAAGATTGTATTTATTTATTTGAGAGAGAATGAGGGGAGAGAGAGAGAGAGAGAGAGCGAGCACTAGCAGGGGGAGTGGTAAGGGGAGAAGAAGAAGCAGACTCCCCATAGGCAGGGAGCCCCATGTGAGGATCGATCCCAGGACCCTGGGATCATGACCCCAGCTGAAGGTAGATGCTTAACTAACTGAGCCGCCCAGGTGCCCCTTCACTGTGCATCGTTAAAAAAAAAAAACAAGCTTTTCCAGAAATGTACTAACCATTTGTAATAGTCCCCTTATTTTGTATGTTTGGAATATGCTACCCACATGATAGTTGTTTCTTCTAGTCGATTGAGAAAGAACCTTTATTACCGATTTTTCATTGATTGTCCATGGGAAAAGTCACGATGAGACCATCATGAATAAGCTCAAGATTCTTTTCACATGAAATTATCATGTTTTATGTAGAAATGTGTGTACTGCAAAATACAGAATCAGGATGTCAAACTGATCTTGTTCTCTGTTCTAGGTATTCTGGGAATAAAGCCAAATAGTCATAGACTGGGTGTCCCGCTGATAAAATGAAATAGTCACTTTTGGAGCAAGGACTACTGATGTCCATTCTCCCTTTCCTTGCTTCTTAATTAGTACACACACACACACACACTTCACTTTAGAAGTCATGTAACCACCTTACAGAAACGTTCATGAGACAAAAAGCCCCCCATAATTTCCCTACCACGATAAGAAAACTTATTATGTGGGGGTATTCCTTTTAGTTTTTTTTCCCCCAAGTAAGTTACTTTTTTAAAAAAATAGCGTATAAATGAATTTATGTTATTTTTTCTCTTACAGTGTCATAAGCATTTTTACAGGTTGTAGCATAAAATTCGCAACCCACATTGTGAACGGCTATCCATCCCATGGAGTGGATGTAGAGACATACGATTTACTTCAACATGCCCCGATTTTCTCATTTCACTCTCCTAAGTAATGTCGTGGTTGTCTTTGTGAGCAAAGCCTCCTCTGCTGCCCCTGCCCCAGCCACCGGTGGTATTTCAGAGCATTTCCTGAGACTGGATTTCTGGGACGTGAGTGTTGTAATTTGCCAAGCACTGCCACACAAGGCTGTTGGAGCACCAGCAGGCTCCTCAGAGTCTCTAATAAATAACCCGCATTGATCTCTCATTTTGTGATTTATCTTGGTTTTTTTGCTCTTCGAGCTCTGACTCATGGCTCCACGGGGCGATTTTGGAAAATCATTTACCCATCAGCTGCAGCATGCTGCCAGTAGCCTATAAAAGGTCAAGGTGGAACAGACCCGAGATGAGGATCTCAGCCGCTGAGCCTCTTTCCAAGACGATAACCCGGATTCAGCACACAGCGACTCCAGGGAGGAAACATGGATAAGTTGTGGCTGTGTCTCCTGGTCATCGCTCACCTCCCTGGTGCTTTCTCTCAAGGAAGTAGGTGCTTGCTCCGAATGGTCGCTGAGTTCTTGTCTCTGGGCTAGTGCACGCCATGGGGGAAATGGCAGCAGAGGTGATGGGTGCTGGTCTGGGGAAGAGGGCAATCTGGCTTCTAAGTCCATTCTGTCCATACATGGTGAGAGAAGACATCTTCGTGGCCTGACAAGCTGTGGAATTCCACTGGCCCTGGTGGAATCACTTGGGTTAAGCCCCACATCAGCAAACCGAGACTTAACACCTAACCTGACTGGGGGGCCAGGCCCCCCAAGCCCCCGAAGTATAACCTTTAACCAGTCAGTCTGGATTCAGCTGCTCAGCCCTGGTGAGGTCGTCGTCCTGAGGGCAGCCCTCCCTTCCCCCATAGAAAGATGACTGCCTGAAATCATCTACTCTTTGCAAGAAATGTTTTCTTCTGGAACCTTCTACGTAGGACACAGCTCCTCAGAGCTTCTTCCTGGCTGCTCGATGGGGTGCTGCCCGATTCATGAATCAGTGACTAAAGCCGACTAGACCCTTCAATGTACTCATGTGAATCTTGTTTTGTAACATAACTCGGCAGCTGACACTTTCTCTCTGTTTTCTCTCTGGCAGACACGTACAGAAAGGCCTTCGTGTTCCCCACAGAATCAGATAATTCCTATGTGAGCCTGTCTCCTCCGCAGCAGAAGCCGCTGAAGGCTTTCACCGTGTGCCTGCACGCCTACACCGCCTTGACCCGCCCCTACAGCCTCTTCTCGTTTGCCACCAAGGCGCAGCACAACGAGATCCTCCTCTTCAGGGAGAAGCCGGGCTTGTACAGTGTGTCCGTGGGGGGGTCTGACGTCTACTTCAAGATCCCCGAGATTTTTTACGCACCCAGGCACTACTGTGTTACCTGGGAGTCACAAACAGGGATTACAGAGCTCTGGGTGGACGGGAAGCCCATGGCGAGGACGAGTCTGAAGAAGGGATACACAGTGGGGTCAGGAGCGAGCATCATCCTGGGGCAGGAACAGGATTCGTTCGGTGGGGGCTTTGATAAGAACCAATCCTTGAAGGGAGACGTTGGAGATGTGAACATGTGGGACCATGTGCTATCACCAGATGACATCAGCAATGTCTATTCTGGTGGGGTCTTCAGCCCTAACTTCCTGAACTGGCAGGACCTGAAGTTTGAAACACGGGGTGAAGTGTTCCTCAAGCACCAGCTGTGGTCCTGAGGCCCTTTTGTCTGTGCTGAAGTTGCCTCCTTGGGGGGGGGTCACACCTCACATGCCCTGTCTCTGGCTCTCAGGCATTGCTGTCCTACACACACGGCCCTGGCAGAGGGACCATATTTCCCTCTGCCTTCTCTACCCTATTTTCCTTAGCACAAGGGACAGTGCAGGGAAGAGGGACTTTTTGTAGAAATACCAGGCCACATCCAAGGGCAATTAAATCTGATTTTGGGCATGGGACCCAAGCATCAAAGGGATTCCAGCGTTTGGTCAAGATGGAGAGCCGTGCATTTTCAGTATGTCTAGGAGCAAGTGAGCCAACTTTTTTTTTTCCTCCTGGAAGATCCCCTGTGTTTACCAGCAGCCCCACTAACATCTCCATTTCCCTTTAAGGGCAAACCCACCCCCTCCGATTGTGATTTAATGACTTCGCTGCATAATCCGGGAAGAGAGGTTTTCCAGCAATCTGACCCTACTCATCCATTAGGATGTGGCCGTTATAGGTTAGAATGATCTTCGGTTCTTTAATCCTATTAATCTGAAGATTTAAAAATCTAAAAAGAAATGTTTTGTTGTTGTTTCTGCTTTGTTCGCTCTGTTTTTTCCTCAGGACCACCAGGTTTCACTGTGTGATATTTCTGTCACTTTTCCTTCTTTACCATCACACAGAGCCTTACCTTACAATGTGCCTCATCCTTATGATGTGAGCTTTCACTTTTTTAAGCCGTTCCTCGGCACCACTGATTCATTTTTCTGTTCGGCATACTGGGATCGTTCCTATTTCTAATGCCACTGAAAACCCCACAGCACGTTTTGAGTCTGGAATTTCTTCTTGGATTTAGCACATTTTTTCAACACTCACGTTTCATCAAGTCTCTGTTTCCTTCAGTTTGCTTGAGAGCTTTGTGCTGCGTCAGATCTTCTAAATGTTCCTGTCATTAATCTTTTTGAAATAAATCTTTCACATGCCTTATATACTGTTGTTTCGTGTCTCAGTACTTTTCCATCGTCCTATTGCTCAAGGCTAGTGTGAGGGGTGAGTTCTTGAGCCCCTGCCTGCTGACTTGGCCACAGTTAGACCCTTACAGTGCCAGCTGGCTGCCTGGGGACTCCTGCTCATAGGAGGAGCTCCCAGTCCTGCAGCGCCCACCCCAACCAGCTCCCTGTCCAAGTGACTGCCATCTCCCCCAGTTCCCACCAATTGTCCCTGACTCTCATAGGTGCACTTATTCAGTCATCTGTATCTTCGTTTCTCCATCTGTGGAGTAAGGAATGCTGGAGAGGACAGAATAGCAGCTTGATCAAGCAAGACCAGGTCTTCTTTGGGAGAGGGTTGTAGGGTCCAGAGGGTCATCTGATGGGCTCCTCCTTTTGGAGAGAGAAGGGACTTGTGCTGGTGTCTCTCCCAAGTCTGACATCCACTGGTCCACAGTTCAGGGTCAAGTGTCATATGCATGTGTCAGCTCTCCCTGGGGCTCTCGGACCCCTCCCTCTCCACCAAGTAGGGAGTAAATAGAGGTTCTCCTTGCTGAGCTGTCTCAAAGCTTAGATCTAGGGGAGGGAGGTTTTAGAACGGCCTTTCTTACTTTGGATCGCAGCTGCGTTCTCAGCCTGCCACAAGGCTGGTGCTGTGATCCTTACTTGAGTCTTGTCTCTATTTCTCAGTTCCTTCAGAACATGCAGGAGAGGAGATGAGGCTGTGCCCCCCAGAGCTCCAGATGCCACAAGGAGAGAAAGAAGCTCCTTCATCCGGAGGTCTGCACTTTCTCCATCTATGGCAGCACGAAGTGAGGCTGGCCGGACTCCAGGCCTGTTAGAGCAGTAACAGAATGGCAGGTGGCCTGTCACAGGGTCTGGGGCTTACCTCTGGAGCCAGCACAGGCTTACCCAGGAGTTCCAACTCCAGAAATTGCGATGTTCCTCAGGGGCTGGGGCAGGTTTGCCTCCAAACAAATGGAGTCTTGGTGCCTGGAATCTTTGGACTTTGTAGTGTGGGTGCCAAGCACTGATAGGCAGAACTCAGTCCTGTTCCTCTCAATATGCTTTCCTTATGTTCGGGGTCAAAGAAGGACTACCGAAGGTCTAATGTATGCATTTGTATGGCCCATCGCAGCTCCTTAAAGGCCCACCCCTTTTACTCAGTGTTCAAGACAATGGACCTCCCGAGCTCGGGTCCTGGCTCCATCCTTTAGTGGCGTGTAACCTTGGGCACGTTATTTAAAATGGTATATTCTCCCGATTTCCTCATCTTTAAAATGGGAATAATGTTCCTGGCTGGCTCAGTTGGTTAAGTATCCAACTCTTGCTTTCAGCTCAGGCTATGATCTCAGGGCAGGGAGATCAAGCCTGAAGTCGTGCTCTGCACTCAGCAGGAGTCTGCTGGAGATTCTCCCTCTCTCTCGGCCCTTCCCCCTAAAATAAATAAGTAAATGAATGAATGAATGAAATCCTAACAAAAAATAAAATGGGGATAGTGTAGGGCTTCCTTTACTGGCCCACAGCTGGTGCTCAAGGCATGTTATCTATGATTTGCTAATAATACTGAAATCATGGCTGTGGATTTCAAAGACCTGGACTCTAGATCAGAGACCCAGTAGGTTGAAGGGATCCAGCAGCTAATAGATACAGAAGATGGGGGCCTCCAACCTCGAGGATGATGTGTCAGGACTCCATGGAGAAAAACATCATGGACATGATTACAGACTTATGGAACAAGGGGGCACATTTGGAAGGTCTCTCCCTGGGACGCTGTGGTTTCAGGAAACAGGTTCACTCAGAGGCAGAGTGAAGAGACAGGGAGAGGAGAAGAAGCTTCCAAATTTGGCCGAAAACTCATTCCGATTTTTAGGGGGAAACATTGGAAACTCAGGGAGGAGGAAATCAACCTGAAAGGACAGGCTCTATGCTACAGTGAACCACCAGGATATGGGAAGGCCGGGGGTTCTGTGATCTGTCTGTGTGGGGCCACAGGACAGAAGGCCAGGTTCAGTGGGCAGCTGGGCTCGAAAGGCAGAGGGGCCACCGAGGAGCGGGATGTCACAGGAAGCAGCACAACCACAGGCTTCTGGGGCAACGAGGTGGGAAGGCAGGTGTCTCTGTCACTTAATAACCTGTCACTGTGGGTTGGGAAACTCTAATCTGAGGACAGGTGGTGGCCAGGGTGGCGCTGGACTGTAGGACATGGGGGTCCACGCTGGACCCTAGAGCAAAGACACTAACTATGGAGCCACTGAGCCTTTGCTGAGAGGTAATGCTCAAACAGGAAGCATCTCCACACAGGCTTCCCTCTTACCATTAACCAGAGAGAGGATCTTCCCAAATGTAAAGGAGAGCTACCCCCTCCTACTGATCGGCCTGCACAGGGTCCCCGAGCCCCTACAATACACTGGAACACACTCTGCAGCCCTCAGGGCCCTGTGTGTTCTGACTTGTGCCCCCTCTGTCCTGTCACCCTCCTGCCATTTTGCTTGTTCATTTCCTCTACAAACAAGTGCCAAATGCCTGCGGTGTGGTGGGCACTGCTTCAGATGCATGGGATAAGCAGGAAAGCCCCAGAAACAAGAGCAAACGAGAGACCACAGACGTGGTCTCGGTCACCTGGGACTTAGATTCCAGCAAGTTTACACACGTGTGATGTGTTTCCACAAGGAGCTGGCATGTGCTCTTTCTCTAGATCTTCACTGGGTGTGGGTTTCATTATTGTTTCCTCTTCCACCAGATTGCAAATTCCGTGAAAGCAGCGACATTATTGCCTACTGTATTCCCAATTTTTAGGATGGCTCATAGTATGTTCTCAATAAATATTTGATGAATTAATTAATTCTAGAGAAGACCACAGCAGGGAAGAAATGTTTCAGATGCAGCTGGAGGATAGAGAGACGCATAATGAGTGGGATGTTGTGAGCCCATAATTTTGCTCACGGGATGGTCTGTTGTAAGTGTGTGACCGTGACCTGCTCCTTACAGAAGGGAGGGAGTGGCCGGAGTCCGCACTGGATTCTGCATGATGCTTCTGGGAATAAAGCAGGTAGGGAAATGGAAATTAAAAAAAATATGAAGGGTAAAAGTTGGAGTAGGCTGTTAGTTAGGTTCTAACAGGAGACCTGGAAGTCAGCAACGAGGAAGCCACGGCCAGCTATGGGAAGGTCAGAGGCCTGTACTGGCAGCCCTCCACAAGAAGCCGGATCAAACCAGTCGGGCCCAAGATGGCGGATGCCATGACAGGAAACCCCCGACCAAATAAGGAAGAAAAAGCTCTCAAAACCCTGCTTCCTGCACCAAGTAATAAATAATTCTGTCCCCTAGTTAAGAACTGTCAATAAAAGATGGAAACCCAACCCCCAGGGCATGCAGCTCTCTCTGTCTCTCTCTCTTGAGCTTGGCTGCTTTCCCTTCTCGAGAATATACTTTTTCCTTTAATAAACTTCCCTCTTTGTGTAATTTGTCCACCATGCTGTGCATCTGTCCTTGAATTCATTCTCCTGACAAGACCAAGAACCTTCTGTGACTCCTTGAGTTCTGGCGGGGTCAAGGCTCCAGGGTCTGGGGTTTCCCTAGTTCAGCCGGCAATATGAGTAGGGCAGATAAAGGGGATGAAGAGTACGCTTAGCTTGATGTGCACTGAGTAAGGCATGGAATTGTTGAATCATTATATCATACACTTGAAACTAGTAACACTCTATGTCAATAATACTAACGAAAATAAGGGGAAAAATTATAAGAATAAGTGAGATGGACAGTAGGAGGATCAGGTAGCTTTGGGAGAAATCTGCCTACTGCAGATTTGCCAATGGTAGACCATTATAAATCTCTCGATTTTTTTCAGAGACAGAAGTATTTCAAATGCCAATCACTGCAATGAGAGGTAGGACAAAGACTGGTGAATTTCCCCCATGGACATTGCAGAATGATGAACTTCTTGACGTCTTGAACCTCTTGAGTTCTCTCAAGTGTGTGTGTGTGTGTGTGTGCATGTGTGTGTAAGACTTGTGCTTACTCATTAATGTGGAAATTTGGCTAGAGTCTCTTGTTTTTAGATCACAGTATAATCAAGGGGAACAGAAAATACTACCTCAAAGTATACCTCTTTGGCTTACTGATTATTTTGAGCTGGTAATTTTTAAGAAACAGCAT
This sequence comes from Procyon lotor, assembly GCA_028646535.1. Lineage (NCBI taxonomy): Eukaryota > Metazoa > Chordata > Mammalia > Carnivora > Procyonidae > Procyon > Procyon lotor. The sequence continues at coordinate 2,624,785 of CM053618.1, read as the reverse complement.
ACATAAGAGACACTCTGAAAATGGAGTAGAAGTGACCCTATTGTGAGAGACGTTTACATTTATGAGGGGAATCTCTATTTGTAAGGGCGTCTCCCTCTCCATACCAGGAAGATGGGGATGGCTCAATCTCTAGACTCTCTTATCAGTGGAGAAATGATATAATGATATAAATCTGAAGAATAACTTCATTCTTGTTCACTGTGCTTTTCTTGGGGACTCCCCAACCCCAAGAAAAAGCCTTCTTTTGTCTTTAGCTGGACTAGGTATTTAACTTGATGGTTTGGGCCATTTTGGAGAGTTTCTCAATTTTCCAGGGTGTCTCCCACATAGACAGAAAGAACACATGTTATTAAGTTTCTGTTTGTTTTTTCTCCTGTTAGTCTGTCTTTTATTACAGGGGGTCTCAGTCAAGAATCTAGGAGGGTAGAGGGAAAATTATTTTGCCTCCCCTACAATAACAAACATAAAAAAAAAAGGCACAAGTCACAAGTGTATAGCTTGATAAAATTTCCTAAGGTGGAAAATTCCCACACTGGTATGGACTCATAGGTTATTTTTGGTTCCATTCTACTGCATAGCACCTTCACCTCAATGACAATTGTCATTGTCATCATCCATTTCTTGTTCCTAAGCTCAAAGGGAATGTTTTCGATAATTTGTGGTGATGTATGATGTTTGTTCCATTTTTTTTTAAGTACCCTTGTATCTTTTTATGGCAAAAGAGAAAGTTCAGCCTTGCAAACAGGACTTTGTAAGGATAATAGTCTTGGGCCTGAAAAACGCTAACATTTTTCTGCACAAGCTCACATTCCTTTGGCACTGTCAACTGCTTTGACAGGTAATATGTAATTTGATGGGAGGATAAGATCCCTTGGCCTGGCTAACTCTTCTGCTGGTGAGTTTGAGTGGGAATGGGGTAGAACCCAGAGTAAAGGGCTTCCAGTATTTGTAAGATGGTCTCATTTTCTGTTCATTCCACCCACCAGATGACCCTGTCCTTTAGCTCCCCCGCCCACATAGCTTAAGTATTTCTGTTTTCTAGAGGCCCTCTCTTATGGCTGCTTCTTCCCCAGGTAAGACTAGGGGAAGAGGGTGTGGAAGGGAAGTCTCGGTAATTGGCCTTTGTGTACTTCCTGTCATCAGCTCTTTGCCTCTGATAGAAGCACGTGGTATGACAGCACTGCTTATGGCTTGAGCTGGTACCTGAGGGCCAGTCATCCTCTCGGCCAAGGTGGGGAAGAGAACTAGAAGGCCCAAGTGGACGACACTCCCCTAGTCATGGAGCCCGGCTCCCTTTCTCTGGAATCTTCTTTCCTTTCCCAGTGGGGTTCAGTCACCTTGTCTTCCTAAGCTCTTCTCCCACTTGCTGTCCTGGAATCCAGTGGCCGCCCTCTCATTCTGGTGGCTTCTCCAGAGTTTGGGTCAAGGGAGGGAGCCACGAGACCATATTCTACACAACTGTCAATGTCCTGAGGAAAAAACTTAATAGGAAAGTCACAAGATCCATATGAAGGAAAGAGGAGTGTTATTGAAGGACAAGACATGAATACATTGAAGAGATTTGTCATATTCCTGGATGAGGAGACTTCATATGATAAAAGTCTCAATCATTCCAAGGATGTCAATCATTCCCAAAGTACTATATAAATTTAATTTAATTTGAATTAAATTTCCAGCTTATTTTAATCAAAGAAAATAAAAGTGAAATTGACCTTGAAGAATAAATGTGTGTTAAATGGCAAGACATTTTTGAAAAAGAAAAAAAATAGTAAAGGGAACTTGATTTTTTAATAGAGAGCAGAGCTTACTATCTCTAAAGCCACTAGAATCAAATCAATATGGCATTTGGATAGGAATTGACAGTAGACCAATGGAACACAAATAAGAACTCAGAGACAGATCAAGGTATACAAGGAACATAGCAATGCATTTTAGTGGAAGAAAGTATTTTAGGCAATAATTAGTGTTGGAACTGCTGTCTATCCATTTGAATAAGATAAAATTAAACCTTAACTTTGTATAATATATAAAACTAAAAATTTAGAGGGTTAAGTCTTTATATATAAAACAATAAAACACCAAAGCATAATAAAAATCTTAGGAAAATATGTGTGAAATCTCAAGGTCATGGAAACTTTTCTGAGCAATGTAGGAAATCCATGGCAACTATAAAACCCTATGAAAGTCAAAGTCAATATAAACAAGAACAAATACCAAATGACAAACTGGGAGAATATTATCTCTCCTCTCTTCGTGTGTGTGTGTGTGTGTGTGTGTGTGTGTGTGTGTGTGTGTATCAAAGGGGTAATATCTTCAATATACTAAAACAGCTTACTAGTAGATAAGAAAATAAATGTCCAGCAGTTACATGTGGCAGGAGAGTCATAGGACATATATTGCAGTTGGCCTGGAAAGACCTGAAATGACACTCAATCTTACTTGTAATTCAAGAAATACAATTTAAAGACAACAAATTATTGAACACTACATCTGAAACTAATGATGTACTATATGTTGGCTAATTTAATTTAAATTAAAAAATAAAATTAAAGTAACAACAAAAATAAAGACAACGATAGTATATACTACTGGATAGGCAAAAAAAAAATGTGTTGATATCCAGTTATCACTAAGTTATGTGGAAGAAGGTAGTTTTGTGCAGTTGTGTTGGGAGTGTAAAAATTTATAGAAGCTTTTTGGAATTTAATTTGACAGTGCCTAGTACAATTTCGAGATGCTCATATTCTTGGACCCAATAATTCTGCTCATAGAAACCTATCCTGCGTCAGTAAGATCAAAGATCATGAGGAAGTATGTAAAAAGATACTCATTACAGAGCACTCACAACAAACATTTGGAAAAGCACAGGTGTTCATCAATAGGGATTTTGGACAACGGTTGAATAGAGTATGCTACAGTCATACTACAGGATATCGTGCAGCTCCTAGGAGACAATGAGACTGATGTACCACTCAGGAAAAATGTTTAGGGAAAAAAAGATGGCTGCAGACCTGATTTGCAGTGTAATTCCATTTCGTGAAACAAAACCATGTTTATGTCTGTGGGCATACAGATAGTAGGTAGATAGATAGATAGATAGATAGAT
>CM053618.1:2569438-2621179 GCA_028646535.1 Procyon lotor | reverse complement strand
CCCCCCCCCCCCCCCCCCCCCCCCCCCCCCCCCCCCCCCCCCCCCCCCCCCCCCCCCCCCCCCCCCCCCCCCCCCCCCCCCCCCCCCCCCCCCCCCCCCCCCCCCCCCCCCCCCCCCCCCCCCCCCGCACCCTCTCTCCCACTGCCTGATGTCAGAGCTTCCCACTCGCCTGGAGCAGAGAAGCCCTCTCCTCCCCATCGGTTGCTCTCCTCTTGTCCCATCTTACTGTCACCGCCACCCTCCCATGCCCACCCCAGGCACCCGTCTCCTCTGCTCCTTGGCGCTCAGCCCTAGCTGGCTGTCCTCCCTGTGAAAGTTCCCCTCTGTTCAGTTAGGATCCCTCCAGCCGGGTGGGACCCCACACACTCTGGAGCCCCAGGCCCATGCCTGTGGCTGCTTCCTAGACTTTTCCCACTTGAGTACCTCACAGACACGTCAACCTTAAAAGCCTGAACTCAAACTCTGTGTTGGCTTCCCACCCAAGCTGCTCCTCTTCCAGGGCTCCCGCTATGGGTGGAGGGCACCAGAGTCCGCCCAGCTGTCTAAGCTGGGACTCCCCGTATCCTTTCTGACTCCATCACCCTGTACGTAACCTAGAACCCGGATACGTCAGTCCCGCTTCCCATGATCACAAGTCTCTCCGCGTCTCTCCTTCAACACCGCTTCCCCACTGGCTCAGGCTGCTGTCGCCTCTGTCGCAGCCCCGTGGTGGCTTCTGGTCTGTGTCCTGCCAGTCTTGGCCTCCAGTCTTTTTCTCCATCTGCCAGCAGTGAACTTCCTGCATTACAAATAACTCCCCTTGTTGCCTTAAAGACCGGTAAGTGCCCTCCATTGTCTCTAGGATGCGTTCTCCTCCGTTCTGCTCAGAAGGTCCTGTGACTGTCCCCACTGCTGACTTCAGTCGCCTGTTGTGCCCTGTGAACGTACACCCTAGTAGCTCTGGAAAACAGCCTTTCTCAAATTTTCTTCCATACCTCTGCAAATGCAGCTTCCTTTGCCTGGAATGTACCTTTTATCTTCCTCTTCCAGACTCTTCCCTGACCTTCCATCCAGCTGACTCTTACGGCTTAAACTCCCCTGGTAGCTCTTCTCAGGTTCCTGCATTTGGTTAGAACGCCCCACTGTGTTCCCAACACCCCGTATTTCTCCCATGATAAGGTTTCTCCTTCTTGTAGCTACTTAATCATTGGACCCCCCTGCTTTCCTCAGCACTATGAAGGCGAGGGGCCTGGTGCCTTAATCACTACTACTGCACAGTATCTGGCATGCAGGAGATCTTTGATAAAGTTTCCCTAACCTTGCTAACCTCCGGCTAGAAACATGGGAATAATGAGCTCTTCCTCTAGATACAGTCCCTGCCCCATTTTACAAACTGGGGGAGAGCTGCAGAGAGGTTAGAACATCCAGCGGGTGGCAGAGGCAAGATTAGGACGCAGCCTGACCCCAGCCCCTTGTTCTCCACCCCTGTGCGATGCATGCTCTCGAAGATGCTCTTCACCGATGATCCTGGGTTTGCACCTGCTCTTTTTAACCCACCCCAGTTTGGAAACCGTGCACGCGAAAGGATTGTTGGCCATTGTCCAGCACACTGATGGCTCAGAAATGGGACCACTCCTCCTAAACCGATCACAAAAGGAGGGAAACAACATTTCTGAAGCAGGGAGAATAGAACGGAGGCAGAAACGGCCATCCTGAGAACCCGGACATTTCGTAGTGCAGGAGAGTGGTGGATGTTCACGGTCAGTACATTGAGCCATCAAGACTTGGGTTCATTGTACATCTCAATTTCGTGTGTGATACAGTCGAGATACTTGTGCCAAGAACCGTGCGGGGCAGTGAGGATCCCAAAGTAGTTCTGTCCAGAGGTTGCTGTGTGGTGGGGGAGTCCAGCTAGGAGATGGGCTGTTTCAATACGTGGCCAACGGAGAGACCACGTAGAGTGGTGGTGCGTGGGGGTCGTGGCGGAACATCTCCAAGGCCGTTCAGGAGGACTTCCTGGTGGAAGTGATGTCCAGGAGGAGACCAGAGAGACTTAAAGATAGAACCTCTTTCAGGAAGGAGAACATAAGGTCTTTTAGTAAGAGTCCAGATGAGCAAGAGTGGTGGTAGAAAAGGACGTCATCCGAGGTTAGCTAGCTGATCCCGGAATCCATTCTGGCTGCATCCGTGCCCCAGCTGTGTGACTCCAGGTCCACGAACGTTCCTACCGCTGGCCTAAAATGTGGGTGTAAAGCATCCTTCATAAAGGTATTGTGAGGATCGAAGAAGGTCTTTGAAGATGGTTAGGAGCAAAGTGGTATAAAGACATGAAGTAAGGGGCGTCTGGGTGGCTCAGTGGGTTAAAGCCTCTGCCTTCGGCTCAGGTCATGATCCCAGGGTCCTGGGATCGAGCCCCGCATCGGGCTCTCTGCTCAGCAGGGAGCCTGCTTCCCCCTCTCTCTCTGCCTGCCTCTCTGCCTACTCGTGAACTCTGTCAAATAAATAAAATCTTAAAAAAAAAAAAAGACATGAAGTAAGATCTTAGCAATAATCACGCCTCGGATAAACCTCATTGGCTACGATACTGCCACTGCGCAAAGCTACATGAAGTAAGATCTTAGATGAATAATGAGGACTCCCAGCAGCGGCCGTTGAGTGAACCCTCCGCAAGCGGTAGGGGCCTTCTGCTTTGGACCACACTGCTGTACGGGTCTGGAATTCTCGTTCCCCTCAGATGGGTTTCTAACAGACCCACAGGGTCTATACCACTTAGCCCTTAGTGACCTCGGCTGCTTTTTCTCTGCTCTTAGTTTCCAGATCTAGTTGCTTCCCTCAACCAAGCTTCGGGTGGGTGACGGCTGTGTCTGTTAGCTTTCTCCCCACTTAATACCTTTTAAGGCAGGAGAAATAGGGGCGGGGAGATGAAGCGGTGAGCAATCTGCTTCCAGTAACAAAGTGGTCTGAGCTTTCCTTCCAGTGTGATTCAAAATCTAAAGTTCTAGAGGGACTTTTTTTTTTTTTATGATGGATTTGCCAAAAGTATTAGGATATGTCATTTTTGCCCCATTCTGTTGATAGGATTGGCAAAGAACATGGACGGTAATACGTAGACATGGTGAAACGTCACCACAGTGAGTTAACATCCGTCAGTGCACACAGTTGCAAAGTGTTTTCTTTGTGATGAGAACTTTGAAGGTCTAGTCTCTGAGCAACTTTCAGGTAACACAGTGTAGTGTTAACTGAAGTCCTCCCGTTGTGCATCTCTAGTACCTTTCTCTTCTCACTGCAGGTTTGTACCTTTTGACCCTCTTCATCGCGTTCCCCGCCCCGACTCCCCCTCTGCCAACCGTAAGACTGATCTGTTTTTTTTTTTTTTATTCTCTGTGTAGGTGAGATCATACAGTATCTGACTTTTTTTGGTCACTTGGGACATTAGGCTAAGTGTCCTACTTCCTCATTTTATATGGTCCATCACTTGGTTCAAACTTATATAAGTTTAAAGAGCCTATCCTATTGTGGGTAGGGATGTTCTTTAATGCAAAAGTCAGCTGCTGCTGGTTCTGTGATGCTAAGGGATTCGTTAGTGCAGTGACTAAGTCAGGGGCCCTGAAGCAACTGGCCAGTCCGGCTCGTAGGAAATCTGGAGAAGGACCCACGTGACCCCGCCATTATGGGCCAGCTTGGTACCATTTTTCAGGTGAGCACCAACTGCACAGGTCACAGAAAAGCTGAGTGTGTCCAGCTGCTGAAAACCCACCAGAAAGTCCAGGTATGGCCTCGTGTGTGTAGGACGGAGGACTAATCAAGCTCTCGTTCTGCCGAACGCTGTTGCGGGATGGTTCTCAGCGTGACAAGAACCGTTCCTGGTCCCTGTGGACTTGTTCGAGACCCAGTCATGGTCCGTAAAAGCACGAGGGGGAATGTGCTCCATTATCAGAAGTTCTCCCGCGGATCTGGAGGGAGACACCGACCAGTCGCCTGGGTCAGAGGAGGTAGATGGAGCTGCACAGGACCGGCAAGGTGGCCTTGTAATGAGACAAGTAGGTAAGGGGATTAAAACACCCATCTCTCCCCAGGAGAGGCCGGCCGAGAGCTACTACTTGCAGACTGATGGTTACCGGCGGGGAGGGGGCGAGCAGGTGCTGGGGATGGGCTGCACCGGGGATGGGCGCTGGGTGACGCACGGGGGTGCGGGATCGCTGTCCGCCTGAAGCTAACGTCACACTGGACGTAACAAGACCGTAAAACCTTTTCATGGCCAGCGACGTAGAATGAAGCATCCTGGTCATGAGAGGTGGTGTCGGGTACAGAGCGAGGGGCCTGAGCCCAGGCTGCTGACTCCAGATCGTCTATCCTTTCTGTCCGGTGATGCAGTAGCTTCTCTAAAAAGTCAGGACCCCCTGCAGTTAAGAACCTGGGCGCTGGCCGAGTGATGAGAGGGGACAGGTCTGGGGAGAGTTGTCTCCGTCAGGGTCTGTGACTCCTAGAAGCTCTTCTTGGGCCCGGCTCTGCGTGAGTTCTGGGGCGGCTTGCGGTGTGTGTGCTGTGGGGGGGCGTCTGCATGGAGAGAGGCCCGGGGAAGACTTCTGCTTTGATGCCTGGACGGAGGAAGAGCAGCTGTGGGGAGAGGTGGAAAGGGAGTGAGGGGTTGGGGGAGGGCTGCTGCTGCTGCTGCTGGGGGCGATCGGGACAGGTTTGGTCCCCACCCCGCTTTCCCGCCCAGAACGGCCCTCCCTGTCCCACGGTCTCCCTTCCACACACACGAGGACAGGTCTGAGGACAGAAGTTGCTGGTCCCAGAGGAATTGAGGGGGGTAGATAAGAGTGGGCATTATCGGTTGTCTTGGTGGCAGGGGGAGGGGTCCTGTCGTACAGTCAGGGGGACACTTTCCTTCTGGAGGCAGGCCTAACCTCCACCTCTCCCCCCAAGCCATCTTTGGATGTGGGGAAGGGCCTCCTGGGGGGGCCAAACCTGAGAATACTGTCAGGGAAGACCTTATAGCAGATCTAGGACTTTCGGACCTGGCTTTGGACCTCTCAAAAGCTTCCGTGAGAAAGGCTTGCCTCCTGGACACAGAAATCCCAAAGATACAGGGCGAACTAGAGGGGTGCCCGGACCTTGGGACAACTATGGTTTTCCCGTCTAAAATCTCAGACGTCTGTCCAGCCAGACCTTACACAGGATGAGCTCGGTGGGTGTCACCATCCCTTTCTCAGGTGAAGGAAGAGGAAATCACTCCCTTAGAGGGACAAATGGCATTAAGGAACGGGCAGGTATGAGCATCCCTGACACGATACAGAGGAGAAAGGCATGAGACAGAAGTGCCCAACCCTCCCTCCTGTCGCCTGAGGTCGTAAGAGGTATACACGGCCAGGAAACCTGAGTAACTCCCAGGAGCTCTGGGGGAAGGACAACTTCCTTAGGAGGCTGAGGAGGAGAGAATCTTCTTTCTAGCCCCTTCCCTTTTAGGGGGTGGTGGATTGAGCAACTGTTCCGGACTGCTGGTGTTGGTTGGGTTTTCCCCTGTTTGGGTATGACCTGGGAAGTGCCGTGGGGTGTGCAGATGAAGACTTTCATGGTTCTCACTCCAAAGAGCACCGCTCTTCTGACCAGCTTCTTCCTAATGGTGAACAAGAAGCCAGCTCCACGGACAGAAGCAGCAGCCGGAGAGACCGAGGAGCTCGGTCAGACTGGACACAAGGGTTGTGTAGCGCACGGCCGTGACCAGCGCCTGGGGACCAGCCTGAAGGGAAGCAGGGGCTTTAGTGCAAATCAGTTAAGCTAAACTTTCAAGGACTAAACCAGTGTCTTCCAAATCTAACTTTGAAAAACGTGTCTCCTCTTTTCCAAAGGTTCGGATACAATTTTTCTATTGACTGTTCTTATCTTGCTCAGGAGAATCTGTCCAGTTTAATTTTCCTGTAGGGTATATTCTTGAAGCTACATTTTTATTTTCAAACCTCAAACGACCACATTTAAGGTGCTCTTAAGTTCCCTCCCCCCCTCTAGAAATGGGGATCTACTTAAAGTCATGCCCATCCTCCCTGGCCCAAATGAAAATGCCCAGACCACACTTTGGAATATATGGAAGAGATTAAGACGTCACGGGAGGGGTGCCAAAGCAAGATGGGCCCATCGCGTCACAGAAGGGACTGCCTGGGACACACTGGTGAGGTCGGAAGCTGTGAAGATGTGTGTTGCTCAGGGATCAACATCTCGTAGAGACAGGGTTCGCGAATGTTTCTTCCCACAGCTCTGCGTAGGGCATCCTTGACCTCATTGTTCCCCAGACGGTAGACCACAGGGCTCACCAATGGAGTGATGCCGTGCATCACCGAGAGATGCTCTTGTTCTGCAGGGTCCTCGGACTTGGGCTTGAGGTAGACAATGGAGGCACAGCCGGATTGGACGACGACTGCCGCGAGGTCTTATGGCTCACTTGTTCCCTCCCCCATTTTAGTTCTTTCTCTCTTAATCCTCCCTTCGGCCTCTGGCCCCGGAGTCCCCATTAGATGAGACCACATGTGCCTCTTCAGAGTCTCCCCATGAATGCCGTTTATGTGGGGCATGGGTGGCGGGTTTCTGCCCTCCAGAACAGCCCCGAGGGGCCTGAGCCCATGCTCCTCCAGCCTTGCTTGGGTCCCTTCCAGGGAAAGTACCAGCAGCCAGAACATGGAAATGGGGTGGGGGGGGACGGCAGGCTTTTACGGAAATAGTCACTGGTGGGCAGCTGTCACTTGGGGAAAACATGGCACAATGTACAGTTGGCAGAATTAATCTCAGGGACGGGATCTTCAGGAACGTTTTCATGGGTGTGTAGATGCGGCGTCTTGGGCTCAGCCAGCGTGTTTTGTCAAACTGGGCAAACTGCTTTGTTGTGAACATGCCTCGGGGGACTCGAAGGGTTTAGGGGCGAGGAAGAGAAGAGCAACAGCGTGAAAGAACAGAAGTAACTGCCTTTTTTTTTTTTTTTTTTGGCAGAGGGAGTTTTAAGAATAAAGTTCGACAACTTAAAAAATATACTATGTTGTGTTAGGGTCCCTCCCGATGTGCAGTCTTGAGTTCATGGAACCGGGCATAGAGCGTGCTGGGTGACGGCACAGTGCAGACGGGGAGCCTGCCGGAGGCAGGACCAGGGGAGAAATCCTGGGGCCTCTCTGGTCCCCCTGCTCCCCTTGCGAGCACACGCCAGCTTCCGTACTAGCTTGGGGAGGGACTCGGGGAGACAGCCGCCATCCGTCACGTGTTTGAAGAGCAAGGTGATGGTAGAGCTGGGGCACGTCAAGGGAGCCTCCGCTAGGAATCTAGGAAACACGATGTAGATGTGGCAGGTTTTTCAGAAAGTGCCCCAGCATGGGGAATAAGGAGAGAAACGTCTTAGGTAGAAATGGGTGTGCCACACGGTAGTTCAAGAGACCAACCACCTGGAAAGGTAAAGAATCCAGAGTGACCGTGTGGCTCTTGGCAGCTCTGTAGAAAGCATGAAGTAGAGGAGGGACTTGAAGAGCAAATGTTTAATTCCTCGGTCTCCGTGCTGCATTTCAGGGCCGAAAAGTGAAGTGTGACTAGGGGCAACCAGGTTGGGCAGCAGATGTCAAACCTTGTTGAAGGGTCTGTTGCGTGGGGCTGCTGTGCGACCGTGGATGGATGGGCGGGTAGAACGCACTGGACAAGACCCTCCAAGGAACAGTAGGATGACTGAAGTGTGCGTCTGCATTATACGCATGCATGGTATGTGCGGGGGAAAAACTCGAAGATCTGCCTGGCATTCGGATGTGCCCACTCAGTGGGGGTGGAGTGGTGCGGTTGTAGGAAACGCGGCTGACTTCTCACGTGTGCTCGCGGTGAGCATGGCGACCCTCGTTGTGAAATGCTGCCGAGCGCGAGAGCGTGGCTCCTAGGGTTAGACGTCAAGGAGGGGACCTGAGCTCTTGGATTGAGCAAGGAGGCGGTCGGTGACGGGTCCGTTTCAGGGGCGTCTGGGGACTCCCAGTCTGGCTCTAGGGCGTGAACGAGGAACGTCAGTAGCTCTCGATCCGAGCAGAACCACGGATCGCATCTGCCTTGGTGGTTTCCTGAGGAGCCTGTTGCAACGAGGGATCATGAGTGGTAGAGATACCGAGTCAGGGAAGCGGCCTGCGTGTGTGTCGTAGGCGAGAGGGAAAACTGAACGGAGTTGCCAGGAGGAGGAGGAAAAAAAAAAAACACCACGGGTTACCCTAAACTAGGGTCTGAAAAGTAGTGTTACTTTCACTCCGAACCAGCCAGATTTGTGGCAAGTGTGCCTTGGGTAAACACGAATTTCCCTTGTTTGAGGAGGTTATGAAGGTAGAGACAGGATGGCTGACTCCTGGGGAAAAGATGACTTTATTGTTGCCTACGGAGCATGACTGGCTAGAACTGAAGAGACCGTGAAAGGCTGTCTTAAGACCTTCCTAGGACCTGGGAACAGATGCCGGTGTTCCCATGCGGATGAAGACCTGTGAGCGCACAGAACGATGGGGATGTCCCAAGCAGTGTTCTTTCTGCCTTAGTATCTGCCTCGGGGAAAGCTGTGCGTGGTGTGTGTGCGGGAGGGGCGAGGCACTGCTGCTGGGGGGCTACCACCTCTGTCCCACTGCTCAGCGGGGGTGGGGGGCCGTGCTCCATGGGCGTCACCCCCACGTGTCCCGTGCTCCATGGGCGTCACCCCCACGTGTCCCGTGCTCCATGGGCGTCACCCCCACGTGTCCCGTGCTCCATGGGCGTCACCCCCACGTGTCCCGTGCTCCCAGGTGCTCAGACACGCTTCCTACAGCCGCAGTCCTCTGCTCACCCTGATTTTTCCTAGCTTTCTTTCCAACCACGTTCCGCTTTAGAAGTGCTGTTTTACTGCCTCTTGTTACGTTTCCGGTGACGTCTGATCCTTGCCTGCAGGTTAAGGGCAATCGCCTACTTAGCTCACTTCCCCTGTCTTTGAAGGGCAGAAGCCTTCCAGAATGATTCCTGTAGAGGAACGTAGGGCTCCGGTGACACGCGGGGCTCCTGCTGCCTTTGGGGGTGAGCGTGGCCCCAGAGGACGGGATGGGACGTGGGGACCATGGGAGTAAATCACAGTCGTCATCCTCCTTGGTCTCGTGTCCTTACGCAGAAGACCTCCAATGGCAACAGACGTGGGGCTCGTGTCGGGAAGGGAGAGGTGGTCCCAGGGAGCACCTCGGAGCCAAAAGGGTGTGGAGTGGGTCGTTTCTGCTGCTGCGGATTGCCTGGGACAAAGCTCAACAGAGCGGGGATCCAGGAGCTTCCGGAGGATTTTGACATGGGGGGGGGGTTGGGTTGGGTTTCTGAGCCCGCCCGCCGTATGTGACCGCAGCTGCGAGCCGTAGAGGCACCCACCCCCCCATCCGAGCCCTCTCGTGGCCGCACCCGGAGGGTCTTTCTGTGTAAGGGACACACCAGCAGATGATCTTGCGAGCACGGTGCAGTGCGGAGAGCTTTCAAGATGATTTATACATTCTGGAAGGATGGAAACCCTGTGGGGGAATGAGAATACAGAAATGTGCTCATGCATCAAAATTTCAGTCATGCAGCCGATGTTTCTACTGGAAGAAAAAGACAAATAGAGGGGAGAAAACACAGAGGGTGGAGAGGAAACACCATTTGCAAAGGGAAGAAATTATGACAAAAGCCGTAGGTATTTATAGATGCCTAAGTCTTTGTAAGCAAAGTATGTGCCTAGAAATGGAATCTGTGCTTTTGAAAAGCCTAAAAATGCCAGGTAGACTGAGCCCCTGTAATGACCTCTTGTGTGTGTGAAGGAATTGAGTTTAAAAAGACCATTTTTTTTGGCTATTGTTGCTATTGGTACCCCCCCCCCCCCAGATTTTTGCCCTGTCCTTTACTTTTCCTTTTAACCCAAATAGACCTAGGGAGCCAGCAAGGGAGGAGAGAAGAAACTGAGGATTAGGTAGAACTATTAGAATTAAACAAGACTGGTGACTTTTCTCTGGGAGGGAAGTCGTCTCCTACCTAACAATCCACCCGCCTTGAATTTGTGGGGTCTGCTTGTGTTCTTTCTTGGTTTTGGAGCATACTGGGCAATCGTGATTTACCTGCAAAAGATCGCCACGATGCCAAGAAAACAGGTCTCTGGTATTTCTGGCTAAGGGAAGAAAGAGCCTTGGTGTCTTCCAGAGCTCAGCCTTGGAGGGTCCCAGGTCCGCTCCAGTGGGTGGTTAGGTCACTACGTGTCACTGGACTTTGGCTGAGGCACAAGGCGACACCATCACATCAAACCTTTCTGGTCCCGTTGGCTGAACCGTTGGAGGCGTTGCCCCTTTAACCTTGGATTTGGAAGGGACTCTTGGGAGAATTTCTGCCTAGCTTTCATCTCCTGGGTCGACTGCCAGGAGACATACTGGGCATCCTGTGGGTCTGTGTGGGGTCAGAGCCTGGAAATGAGCTAGGGGATCTCGTTACAAACGGGTCACGCAAGGAACACCGGGCCAGCCTCGGTCTCGCGTGGGCTGGGCCTTTTCTTTTAGGGAAAAACAGCTCGACCCAGATGCAGGTGTGCTCTGCGTCAGACGGCGCCCTCTCTGTCCTTCTGCACCCGTGTCAGCGTGTTGTCCTTAGTACTGTCGGGGACAGTGCCCCTCTGGATCTGTGGGAAGAGCTCCTTCCTTCCTGTAGGAGACCTATGTGGCTTTGGTTAGGATTAGGCTGAGCGGCAGAGACTGAAAATGGGGCATGGATGGTCCTTTTTAGTCCTAGGAGTACACGAGAGCATTGAGGCAGAGGATTGAAGGTTGGGGTAATCCTCCTTCTCCCCTCCGTCCCACCCTCGCTAACAGGGGCACCCGTATGGCACGAGACCCCCTGCTGAGCAGGTGGTTTTGTAGGTGCCCCTGCCCACCCCCCCCCGGGCTATGGTGAGGAGCGCTGAGTGAAATGTGTGTGCGCCTTCTGACTCCAGACGCAGCTGGGTTAGGCCCCCGACCCTAAGACTCTGGGCCCCAGCGCCCTCGATCCGTAACAGGAGCAACATTGTTCTCGATCCAGTGGTTGTGACCGGACACGGGAGCCTTTGCCCCTGTCCCAGCGGTGTGGTCCTGCCTCTTGGGGTCTCCTGTATTAGACTTTCAGAAGAGTGGCCATAGGCAGACAAAACCTAAATGGGAGATTCTGAAACCCAAACGGAGGTTTGTTTATAAGTTAGCCGCTTGCTCCTGTCAAGGTAGAGAATAAAAGTGACTCAGGCCAGGTTGCCTTTGCCTTCTGTTCTTGGAATGTTCTGGGTTACCTGTTCTCATGAACAGTCGAAAGTGCCATGAGTCCCCAGAACGTCTTGGCGTCATTCTCCAGATGGGCCTGCACCCTGGTGCTCTTGAGGGAAAAGAGACGTTTTCATTCTTACCCCAACTCAGGTCTATGCTAAGGCACATCCTGAACTCGAGGAGACTTCATTGTTTTAACCTCTGAGCCCCCGGAACTTCTCCCATAAAACAAAACTGTAAGCCCTCTGATCAAAGACAAATCCTTCATTGGCTTTTTTGGTAAAAGCCAGTCCTGGAGCCAAGGGGCCGAGGGCTCCAAATAAGAACCAGACACACCCTTGTATGAGATAAAGCCTGAGAAGTTGCTTTTCTCCTGAGCGCCGCCTGCAGGGCTCAGCACTCCTTGCACACCTGTGCCCTGCTCCTGCCCAGGGACGACCCCGCCTCAGTGGTCCCTGCGGGGAGAGTGGCCATTACCACAGCCTTTGACATGGGTGCCCTCTCTAGTCAAGTTTCTGGGTCGCCCTGCCTCGCAGGTGGTGCTCCAGATTCTCAGGCACTGAAGTGTCTTCGAGTCCTGCTGTTTCCCTTGTGGTGACGACCGTTATACCTGAGAAAAATGCCTAAAGCCAGGGGGGCAGAAATCCTGTCTCTATTTTAGATGAGGTTAAGATGGAATTCTTTCTTTCACTTGGAAGGAGCCGTCGATGTGAGACCGCTTAACCAAAAACACGACACAGACCCACTGACAGCAATCTTCAGAGGAAATGATGGACAAGTTCAAGGACTCTTGCATCCTTTGGCCAGAGCAAGGCGTGCAGAGGGGATGGGGGGGGGGAGAGGGAGGCGCTGCTGTGGGGAGAGCTGTCACTTGCTGCTCTTGCTTGGGGAGGATCCCAGGTCCTGTTCCTGGTACCTCGACGGGATAGTTGCTGGGTGGGAAGCTAAAGCCATTGTAGAAGCGGAGAAGTGTCCTCTGCATTAAGCTCATCCTGGACCCCTAGAGTTTATGGGACCCAGGGATGTGGGAGTGTTTCTTTCGGATGAAGTGTGGGTCCCCTCGAAGGAGGGACTGGGGTGTGGTCCTATTGTATTGGGTCCATAAGAGGGTCTCAGGAGGTAGAGGGTCCCCGAAGGCAAGAACCTAGACGGATACTGGATTCTAAGACACAGGGAAGAAGTCGGCAAATGATCACCGAGGGCAAACAATCCATCAAACTCAGAGTTGAGGCAGGGAGTTAGAATATCGACCTGAGACTGAGGAAAGCCTGAAGACGGGGAGGTATGGATTCTCACGGAAGCCAGCTAGAGTATAATCTCAAACCAAAACCAGTACCGTGACCCACTCAATGCAATGTTTTGGTCTGGCACAGAGTAGGTGCTCAGTAAAAAGAAAATAGGCGATGAAAATGCCACCCGACTATACATTGGCTGCATTTCTTAAGACTTGTTTCAGGTTCCTTGACCAGGGGGGCTGTGGAGCAAACGCACCCACCCTTGAGCCCCAGCACGGGGTCCGGGCAAACACGTCTGTGCTCCTGGGGCACACTTGTCCTCTACGGGGAGAGCCCGTCCTTGCCAGCACGCGTGGTGCAAGTACGGTGCTCACGGTGCAGGGTAAGGTGGTTGACGTTGAACTACAAAGCAAGCCTTGAGTCGTGAGCCGGTGGATGGAAACCAGCTGTCTACATTGCTAAACTCCCCGTCTAGCCAGCTTGATATTCTGAATGGTTTCCACCTCACCAGAGAGGTTGACGTGTTCTCAGGAAGACGCTCCGGATCCGCAGAAGCACCCTGGCCGATCCCAGGTTCTGCCTGCTGCTCCCTGCCGGACCCCCTTGCTGCATTAATGGGGTTCCCGGGTTCTGGTCTATTCCTTGCAGCCTGGGTCTGCCGCCTCACTGACCCCGGGTGAATGATGCAGGAGTTCGAAGTAATCCCTCCCATTACCATTTTGAAGCTCTCCTGGGTGTGGTCTTTCTGTTTTCCCTCAGCTTCGTGCCCCATTACCTGGGCAGAGTCTGCTTTGATTCCCTTGTGCAGCCACATTCTCTTTGGGGTCCTTCTCTAAGAAGGCACTGTCTTTGTTGGGGTTGGGCTGGGGGCTGTGGCTTGTGGCTCTTGTAATGAAAGTAACTACTGATAAAATGGGGGTGCACTTAGGATGCTGGATGCTCAGAGCCGTGCCCGAAGGAGGGAAGGGCCACAAGAAGGGTTTAAATTACATTCCCTGTGAGACGGGGATCCATAGGGTTTTGCACCGGGGTCGGGAGCAGTGTTCCCCTGAGGACTTCAGGACCGTATCCTGAAAATCAAGCATCGTTTGATACCACTGGGAATTTTTAGAAAAAGGCATGTTTGCTGCCTTGCACGAGGACTCCAGACTTGTACACATTTTTAGTTTCCGTTCCTGCTGCTCGTTTTCCTCGTTACTTGATGTCGGTTTCTACATTATTTTTACTTATCTCATTATAGGTTTTTCTCTGCTGTAACCTCAGCCCTCTTTTTGATTTTTAGCTGGAAAACTTTTGAAACGCACTTGGAATCAGTGTGAACTGGTACCTCGTAGGTATTGCCACCACCCTACTCGGCGTGCTCCGGCTTTGTGATGGGTCTTCCTCAATATGGGTGCCCCTCCCCCCCACTTTACAACCTGATTGTTTTGGGTGATTGACACACACACACAGATTTTCAAATAAGTGGATTGAAGCAAAAATGCTCGAGACCACACGTACTAAACAAGTGCATGACCCGGCATCCTCTTATTCAGCAACAGGTAGACGGGAAATGCAGAGGAGAAAGCGAGAAAGCGATCGGGCCACGGGACCTGGCATGGTGTCATCTGGGGGCAGATTCCTCACACGCTGGTCATCTCGCTTCCAAGGGCCCCCGCAGAGGGAGGACCTCAGTCCCAGACCAGGGGCTTGACGACGACGTAGCCCTGACTCTCATAGTCCAGCGCACTCCAGTCCAGGATGTTGGGCTCAAGGAGGTAGGAGCCTTGCTGCACAGACAGGATCTTTTGCGGGGACAGCACGGAGTCCCACATGTACACATCCCCGATCTCCCCCACAAAGGACTGGTTCTTCTCAAACGCTCCTCCGTATGAATCCTGCTCCTGCCCCAGGACGATCTTGGGCTGAGTGGCCACTGTGTAGCCCTGCTTGAGACCCTTCCTCACCAGGGGCTTCCCGTTGACCCAAAACTCAGCGATGCCAGTGGAAGACTCCCAGGTGACACAGATGTGCGTGGGGCTGGGGACCACCTCGGCAACTTTGGAGGTGACTTTGGATCCTCCAATGTACAGGGAGTACTCCCCCACTCTTTCCTTGTAGACGAGGATCTCGTTGTCCTTGCCCCGGGTGTTGTAGGAGAAGAGGCTGTGAGTGCGGCTCAGGTCGCTGTAGGATCGGAAGCACAAGGTAAAGCCCTTCAGAGGCTTCTCCAGCTTCGGAATCAAGGTCACATGGTCAGTGGAAGATTCTTGAGGGAACACAAATACCTTCCCACGGAGGTCTGTGCAGGGAGAGGGTGGAGAAAAAGGACCTTGATCCTACATGCAGGGAGGAAAATAACTTACCCCACCCCCTTCTCATCTGGTGCTTCCTGACCATCCCGTGACCACCTTACCTGTGTGCGCAAAGGCCCCCAGGAGACTGGCAAGGGCGGGGACCAGAAGCAGCAGCTTGGCCATGTTCTCGGTCTGGGCCTGTGGTCGCGGCCCAGGGACCGGGCTGAGGGCGCAGAGTACGGGGCGATTCCCCAGCTTCCGAGGCTCACGCGCTCAGACCTCGGGCTCCGCAGGGTTTATATGCCCCTGTGGGGGTGGGTGGGGGCTGGGGAGCACCAGGGATGTGAGGGGTTTGCCTGCCTGCCCCAGTGCCCGGGGTCAGGGCTGCTGATGGGAGGAGGGCCGGGCCTGGCTGGGAAACCCTGGGGTTATTGATTAGCTACAAGGGACTGGACCCCTGTGACCTGGTCCTGGGCTGGGACAGCGGAGGTGGAGCTGGAGCAGACGGGTCTGGTCGGCCCAGAGGGGGGGAGCTCACCCCGTTGATGTAGGGGGCCTCTGAGGGTTGTGTGTGCAAGGCCTCCCTCTTCACGGTTCTGTGCAGTGGACTTCTGTGTGTAGGACATCCTGGGCTTGTGCTTTCTACAGCTCCTGAGGAGTCTCTTCCCCGTTGAGTAATAGGTCTGTGCCACTGGTGAGGGACAAGAGAATCCGAGGGTGCACTTTGTGTCTCCCTGAGATTGTATTTTTAGTTCCTACTCAGCTTTTCTGAGTATCGCGTTTCCTTGTGCTGGATTTTCCCATTTCTCATTGGGACTTACTTTCCTGGAAACCTAGCGACTGGCCGCAGATACGTTCACCCAGCGCTCGGTTTTCTTCGTGTCTCTAGTATTGACAGTGTGTTTACGTTAACTTTTGGTGATAACCTGATTCATACGTGGCTTGCATTCGTTTAATTCCCAAGCATGACCCTGGGGGTTGGTGACCTATGGTGGCACAACGCCACTGACCTGTTTCTGTGCCCCCTTTACTAAAAATGCAGGGGCGCCTGGGTGGCTTAGTGGGTTAAGCGTCTGTCTTCGGCTCAGGCCAGGAGTCCAGGGTCCTGGGTTCGAGCCCCACATGAAGGTCCCTGCTCAGTGGGAGTCTGCTTCTCCTCTGCCCTTCTGCTGTCTGAATCCGACCTAGGACTTCAGCCTGGGAGCCGGTGCCTCTGCTGCAACCTTGCAAGCAGATCCCACCGTCTACTACGGTTGCTTCTTGCTGTTCCTCCTACATGCTGGGCCCTCCTGATTAAATTACTTCTAGTTGTTGTCTCCATCCTGTCTTATCCATTTATTTCCTGCCGATCTTTGCCAGCTCGAAAGACTGTCCTGAGGTCTCAGGGAGACCTGTCACCTATGACTCCCCGTAAGGGTAAGATGGACAACTAGAGTAGAATATACTAGCAGTTGGCTGTTGCGAATCACTAAACCTCTGTGAACCTTGGCTTCCTTTTCTGAAAAGCCAAGAAGCCACTATGAGCTCCATGTTTTTGTGAGACCAAGTGAGCTGCTGTCATGGGCACGGAGGGCACAGCATGGTGTCTAGGGTGTTAGTTTGAATTCCCTGATGGACGTTACCATTGTCTGTCGCCTCTTAGAGGTAATTAGTGTATTTATCTCTTACCCTGTCTTGATGGATGCTGACCATTAGGGCTTCTTCATTTAAAGGTGACCCAATTTTACTTAATTATTCTTACACATGAGAAGAGCCCAGTGTGTTTTTATGGAATCAAAGGATTCAGACTAGGGTGAGCACTTTTTACATAAAACTGCAGCAATAAAAAGTAGAATCCAGCGGAGTGATAGGAGCCGGTCATGCTGAAAGTAGGAGTGGGGGGTGGGTGGTAAGCTCCCCCAGGAGCCTAGGTCCTGAGAGCTTTCCTTTCCCAGATGGTAATTAACAGGTGCCAGGAACATTAAGAGAATACAGGACTTACCAGCCAATTCTGGTTTCCATCGTGAATTATTCTGTTAATCTTCTTTAATGGAATATGGGGTTGTGTGTGGCCCACCGGGGTGGGGTGGTCCCGGAGAGCTGGGAGGTAAGAGTTGATGCTGCCATTGGGGCCACATTCCAGGGTTATAGCTGGACTTGAAAACTATGTTTAGACACTGAGTGAAAAGACGAGCTGGGAAGTAGGTCTCAGTAGATGGGAAAAGGCAGGGGCGGCAGCCGGGGGAGGGCGGTGCCTCTCCTTTTTAGCTTCCTTCCCTGGAATATGTTTCTTAGCTCTTGGCAGAGAATGGCCTGAGCTTTAGGAGTCCTCGAGTTGGAAACCTGATCCTTGTTGCAGAAAGGAGGGCTCTGATGTCAGAGGAACAGGAACCTGGGGTCTTCAGAACTGGGTGGAGTCCTCTGCGCAAATGATACCTGAGCGGCTGGGAGGTTTCTGGGTGTCTCCCTGCCAGTGGACGTTTAGCGGAGAGGGAGAGGTTCTGGAAGGGTGGAGGGCGTGGGGTCGGAGGAGGGCCACCAGTGGGCCCCAGGTTGGCCTATCCCGGTCCCGTCAGTGGGCAGGCAGTAAGTTTGCCTTCGGGAAGCACAGCAAGAAGAGGGTGGTGCTAGAAAATGGTGTGGCATGAACTCAGAGCTGGAGAAAGCTAGAGCTGTGAGGGCAGAGCATTCCCCAAGGGACTGAAGAATATGTGACCCCTTCCAGGGCCTTGGGTGTTTACAGAAGACATAGAGTCTTAGTGATCATGGGGAAAGACTGGAGAGGGAGGGGCAGAAGGAGAACACGATCCGGACCAGCATTTTGGTGCTAATAAAGGATTATTTGTGAGGAAACCTAAAAGCGTTTGTTTGTAAGCAATGGAAAGACCACAGAGATGGCAAGAGTAACTGAGCATTGCCCTCAGACGTGGTTGTGTAAACTCGAAGGCATATGGTCTTAGACTGATGGTGGGGTCTTAAGATTTCATTTTTTAACGAATCTTTACACCCAACGTGGGGCTCGAACTCAAAACCTCAAGATCTAGTCATACGTTCCACTGAGCGAGCCAGCCAGACGCCCCAAAGATGAGCTTTTTAACAGTGTATGGAATACGGATTTGGATTTTTCTCTAAATTTATGATTGCGTATGTTTTGGAAAAACAGGGTGCTAGTGGTGCAGCATTGAGAGGCGGCGGCTCCTTTAGAGGAGGTGCAGGGAAGTCTGGTTACTCCAACGCTGCGCTTGACGTGATGATGTGATTTACACCTTGAAAAGGCCAGCGGAGAATTTGTAATATGTGTGTGTGCCAGTTGGGGTTAAAAAATAACACGTTTCAGAAGAATCAGCGTGAAACAAACGGATTCTCTCAGTGGAAAAGAAGACGGAATGTCGGGGGTGCAAAGCACTGACTTGGACTGTTTGCATTCGTGGGGTTGAGGCAGAGAGGGAGCATGTTCGGCACAGAGAGAGGGTGGTGCACCCAGTGTCACGGAAACCTGGAGAGATTGGCGAGCGGTGTCCAGTGACATGGGGTGCGTCAGTGAGATCTCAGGAGAAAGGATGCTGGATTTAGCAGTAACTTCCTCGGTGACCTTTGGAAGAACAATTTCCTTAAAGTGAGCCTGGCAGGAGCCAGGGTGCAGGGGATGATGGAGAGAAAGGAAGTTGGCTCCCCGAGGTTCGGTAATTCCGACCGACAGCAGGAGGAAAGCAGCAGCCTTTCTGGAGGGACTCCGGATCCAGGGTGTGTGTTCATCCTGATTTTGGGTTCTGTTCTTGATGGCTATTGTGTGTGTGCCTCTCGCCCTGTAACCCTTCAGCCGAGGACCCAGAAGGACCGGTGCCCTCCTGAGATTGTGACTGATCTCTCTACCAAATACTCACTTCAGGCTGCGGAGGCCAGACGCCAGCCTGCTGGTGGGCTCCTAGTCCCCTTGCCGGTTCTGGCGGGGTCTCGGGTGGGCCTCTGTCTGGGTCCCGTGGACACGTGGGACTCTGTCCTTGATCTCACTTCTCTTCCCAGTTTGCGGTTCATTTATAAAAGAAACTCCTTGACAATTTTGTCATCTTTTGGGTTCAGTCCCGTATTTAGACCACGCTACCTCCATGAGGTCTCACTTCTGAATTCAGAGTTGGAAGGAGAGTCTCTAGAATGTCCTAGTGATTACTGACTATCATCTCCCTTGCCACGCCGTCCCTGGGGGTGAACAGCATCTGGGGGAGGAGACGCAGAAGGAAGAGAAAATGGTGGGGACGTGGAGTGTCGAAGAGTCCCCTTCTCTGGACAGGAGTGTGTCCGTCTGTGGTGGCGGAGGGGGTGCGTTGATGACACAGGGGCAGGCCTCTCATGTGAGTGGCCCGGGGAGCCCTTGGTGGGAGCTGTCCTGTTTTACTGCTGTCGTCTTGCCTTCCTCTGTGCGGTTTCTGCCCGTGACCTGGGGTCCCTGGCAGAGCAAGAATGTTCTCATTTTGACCTATTTAATTCCTGTCCCTAGAACTACAGAGTATAGGGGAAAAGCCTCAGGGAAGCTGATGGCTCACGTCGCAGTGTGTCTTTAGCTTTGTGAGGCCCCTTCTTCCGCAGGAAATGCCACGTCGGCCCCGTGCTGCCCCCTGAGTGCGCCGGCCGGCTCTGAGACCGTGGCTGCTGCCCAGCATCCCGCAGTGGCCTCTGGTCTGGCTCGGAACCAGTCGTCTAGTGCTTGGTTTTCTGGACCCCGCACCAGCTGTCAGGTAGTCCTTTGGAAATCCCCGGGTGGTCTGTCCCCCACACACTCACAGTCCCCCTTTCTTCATTCTCACTGCTGATGGGGGTCCGGGGTGCACGGCCCATCTGCCTCCAGTCTGAGATGGGCCATGCTTGTGGGGTGGGGTGCAGAGCATCCTCTCCCCAGTCAGCCCAGCTGGCTGGGACTGTGTGTGTCGAGTCCAGGCCACTCCCTCAGCTCGTCACCCGGTCTTGAGCGGGAAGGCACATGCCCAGCTGGTGTGTGCGGTGTTGGCCCAGGCGCCATCCATGCCCTGTCCATACTTTGGCAACCCTATGGCGGCCCATTTCTTCGCTGCTGTCCTTCCTGCCACGGACTGCCCCTCAGTGGATACTATCCCTGAAGCAAATAATGTTTGATTCCCCACGTATGTTAGGGTGTCCGTGGCCTTGGTTTACGTCTCCTACACCAACATGCTCCTCACCTCCGCCATGTTTAGGATGGCCGCCTCTGTAGGCCTTGTCAGCTGTGCTTGTCACTTCATGGGGTCGTGGTTGAGCAGGGTGTGCCTCTCGCTTACCTCACGCCCACGCTGATGAGTTCCAGAGAAAATACACCATCTCTCCGAGACCTGCACCAGCATCCCTCCGCCATGGACCTCGGACTGTAAACAAGTTCATGGAGGTCGAGGGCACCACATACAGAGCTGTGGACAGAAGCCTTTCTTATCAGATTGACTCATTTCATCAGGAGACCTTTAGTCCTGACCAGCTGGCTTTCCTGACGACAAATAATTCCTATTTCATGAGGAGACATGAAATAGAAAGCAGAGATCCTGCTCTTATGCTCGAGAAAGAAGGCAGGAGCTAGGATTTCAGTGGCAGACGTGTGACTGAGGGATGGGCAGCCTTCCAGGACCTTCGATGGCCTGCTCTCATGCACAAGCATTTGCATCAATATCCTGGCTCCTGCTTCCCTTGGCCATTTGGTGCTTGGCTTTTGTGGGAGGATGGGGCAGACTAGTGACAAGGACAGTGAGAATCCGGGGACCACCTGAAACCTTCCCCACTTGTGTGATTTCAGTTATGGGATCCTTAACACAGGCATTTCAGAAAGAATTGCTTTACCATTTGTTGGTTGAAAAATAAATAGTTGCCGCAAAGAGAGACCCTTCTTTCCATGAATTCATCCCCATTGGCCACTCAGGGTGTACTCAACAGAGTACCCTTTACTTTTGTGGGAGAAAACAAAGGTGGTCTTAAAGCTTTTATTTGACAGCACAAGCAGGGGAAACTACAGGCAGGGGAGGGAGAAGCAGGCTTCGGCCGCACAGGGAGCCTGACGGGGGCCTCGATCCCAGGACCCTGGGATGACCCGAGTGGAAGGCAGAAGCTTAATGAATGGAGCCCCCCAGGTGTCCCTGCCCCGGCAGAGGTCTTTTTAAACTATGCTATCGCTGCAGCCCCGCAAACTGAGCACAGGGAGAACAGATGGGTGTCTCTTTGGAAGGAATGGTGCCTTCATGTAGGACTCCTCTTCGGGGAAACGTATCTTGTTTCTCAAAAGCCTTTGGGAATTGTTAATTCCACAGTGGCGGCTAATTCTGGGCAAACGGCTTTGCTTGCTCTTCAAGTGTGAACCGCAGCTTTCCCAGGTGGGTGGGGGCTGGAGGAGTGTTTTTCTCCCGTGTCTTTTCCCCGTCGTGGTTCTTCTGAAGAGCTCTACTCTGTTCATCTCTTACCTCC
Organism: Procyon lotor; assembly: GCA_028646535.1. Classification (NCBI taxonomy): domain Eukaryota; kingdom Metazoa; phylum Chordata; class Mammalia; order Carnivora; family Procyonidae; genus Procyon; species Procyon lotor. Next base: position 2,600,002 of record CM053618.1, on the reverse strand, counting down.
CCCTCCCTTTTTTTTTCTTGGTTGGATAGTTAGATGTTTAATGAAGAAACTCTTATGTATCTCCATTCGAGTGAGCAAATATATCGGGAGAGCCTTGGGATAGTACCACGTACTTTACTCACTCCTGTGTTTCAGAAATAAGTGACTCGTTTCAGTGCCAAAGTCATTCTGTTTTCTATCGTGTACTCTTGTCATGTTTTTAACCACAAAACTAGAATGGAGGGGCATGTCTCTGTGACCTGTGATGATGATCTTCCAACAGACCCCTGAGGGTCAAGGGTCCAGGCGTAGCAGGTGCCTTCTCCTGGCATCTCTGGTCTCGGAGGAGAGCGGGTGAGTCTGTAGGTGATGCGGCATCTCTGGGAGGTCGGCACCCGCTGGAACGTCGGCCGGTTCTGGAGCGAGGCCCGAGGATCCCAAAGGGACTCTTGAGTCGCTTTACAGCTTCTCTGAAGTTGGGGGCATAATTTCGTGAGAGTGGGCACATGTGCATTTTTAAATCAAAGTTTCAAAGATAAAGATAAAGCTTTGCCAAAGATAAAAATCTGTGGATCTAGCCTAGGATTGTGTAAAACTATTTTGACAGAGACCCACGGTAAGAAGTGTATTTTCCATCGCCATGCTCTATGCACGCATATGCACAGCACGTGAACATATGTGAATATTGATCAGCATCACCCTGAAACAATACAAAGGCTTAAGTCAGAAAAATTACAGGATGCTTGAGAAAGGACCAGGTCTGTGTGGCAGAGAGGAGGGTCGAGAACAGAGGGCGGGCGGACCGGCTGTGAGGACGCCTCCCTCCGTGAGGTCCTCCCTGGGCAGCTGCTCCTGCCCCCCCCTTTCGTCTCCACCCGGACGGACGGCATCAGTTGCTGCTTCGTCTCTGCTTCTAGTTGTCTATGCAAATGCTTTTCACATTTTAGTACTAATCATGGTGTATTTCATTTTTTTTTTTTAAAGTAGATCTTCTAATAGAAAGTTGTCACACTTTCAAAATCTACGTTCTGAGTATTTATAACATACCATTGCTGTTCCAAGCCAGGAAGAGCCTGTATTCTTAAGGAGCCCAAAATCTCAAGAGACAAATGGGGGGGGGGTGTGTACGTGGAGAGAGGGGCTGGTGGGAGGGGCGGTTGGGGCAGTTCGGCTCTGAGGAAGGAGCACTCTGCTCCACTTGGGGCGGTTCCCGGGAGGGGACAAAGCCAGAATGGAAGACGGGGGTCCTTGAGGAGGTGATTGAATTTGGGCAGGGTGAGAGTGTGGCTAGCTCCGACTTGGCGAGGCCTGTCTGCTGGTAGGTAGCCCCATGAGGGTGAGCACTTCTCCGGAGCAAGTCCCGGGAGGGTGCTTTCTGGGGTTCCGTAGCTGGTAGCAGCGTCTCGCCACATGTCTTCTGCCCCTCAGTCTCTCTTTCCCAGGGTGAAGAGAAAGAACCTGCCAGAACAGACTTCAGGGGTTCCTTTTCATCCATCAGTTCTCTCTGTAGTTTAAACCTCCTCCCCTCCCCCTCGCCAATGCTCCCCTCCCCAGCAAGCCCAGTGACAAGTCCAGTGCAGTGTTAAGGGCACAGAGCCTTCAGAGGGAAAGAGGAGAAGGTGGCCGAAGACACGGGTGTCTGTGAAGGGCCACAGGATGAGCCTGGCACACCAACCCGTTCTTAGAAAACCAGATCTAGGAGGTACCGGACACCCACTCCGGTGGCCGTGGCCTGTGTGTGCATCATGCTTGGGGGAAGGGAACTCCTCTTCGAAGGTCTAGAATGTGATCGACACTGGAGTCCGAAATCACATCACTTAATTCCTAAAAATTGCATAGCACTTCACAAAACGCCGGCCGGCTCGTTTTTTTCTGATACTTCCTGCAACGCAGAAGCATTGGGGGACAATGCAGGGACAACCAGAGGTTATCCCCACCTCCGTCGTGGCTGGTGGCAGAGGTACCTTAGGGGCCTCACTGGCCTATGCTGTCTGCGGGCATTTACCTTTAGTCCTCACGGGGACCCACAGGGGACTTGGATGCTCGGCATTTTGGGCACAGGGCCCTTGAGTAACGTGCCCCGGGTCCCACGGTGGGGATGGAGTCCTGGGGCTGGAACTCCGGTGCCCGGACGGTTCAGCTCACGCTCCTGAGAAGAGATGGAGGGGCCCCCCTCGGCTGTGACAGGACGGGGTGGGGGGGGCCTCTGACCCGTAGGACTCTATGTTCCACATCCAGACTCACTCCCCCGCCCATTTATCTGTCCTCACAGGGCGGGGAGCCATATGCACACATTTTCAGTTAGCTGAGCCCATCCATTTGGGTCCAAACATCCTTCCACTCAAACAGCATTGAGAACTTTCTGGAAGCTCTCCTCTCAGCCTCTGTTAAACAAGAGACACGCTCACCGGCTTCCTCAAATGTTGACGGTGTTTGGAGCTCAGGAATTTGAGATCCGTGGGAGGTGTTGCTTCTGTCTGAAGGTATCACAGACTGCAGGGCATTTGTCCTTTTTTTTTTTTTTTAAATTTTGAGGTATGACTTATCCGCAACATTCACAGTCTAGGTCAGTGTCGTACCGCCATCCCCGCCCTGAAAGCAGAGCCTGCGCATGCTAACAGTCCCCCCTCGGTCCCTGCAGCCCTGGGCCCGGCACCCAGTCCTCGTGGACGTGTCTCTGGATTCGCCCTATTTGGATGTTCTTACGTAAGCAGAATCATCTGGTGGGAGGTGTTTTGTGTAGCTTCTCTTTCTTTTTCATGGCTCACGCCGTGCTGTGGCAGGGATCTACGGTATAGGAGGATACACGGATACTTTCTGTTCCTTTTAATGGCTGAATAATCCCTGGTGTGAATATATCACAATGCTTGATTTTTTGGTTAAATCACCTTTTTGTTCTTGCACTAATTCCCACTTGGTGTAACGTTTGACCCTTATATTGGGCAGGAATTCATGTGCTAGTATTTTGTGAGCTTTTGCATCTGTGTTCATGAGAGTGATTGGTGTGAGGGTGATTCTTTCTGGTGCACGTGTGTGTATGAGAGAGAGAAGTCTTTAGTCGTACTGTCCTGGTAAAGACAGGCACATGTTGCAGATAGTGTGGGAGTCTGGTGGACCTTTCACCCGGTTTTCCCCAGTGGTTAGGTCTTCTGTACTCATCGCGTGGTCTCAAAGTCAGGAACATGACACAGGTCCTGGGTGTGTGTGGTTCTGCCATCTTGTCACTTGTAGAGACTCACGGTCCTGTGGGGGAAGATCCCCCTATCCTCCCATTCATAATAGATGCCTTAAATGTCTCTTCTGCGTACAGGAAGAATTTTGTTAGGACTCTAAGTTTTGCTTCAACTGTCTAACATAACTTGGAAAACTGAAGAAATCCGTTACATGGGCGTATATATACTTTCTGCCTACTGTGGTCGTCCTTCCTTGCTAATATTATGAGGATTCTTTTATTTCCTTTGAATTTAGAGGACTTTTTTTTTTTTTTTAAACCACACAAGCAGTTTGTGTGGTTTAAAACTGCTTGTTTTAAAGCAGTTAAAACTGCTCCCTTGGAGGAGGGTCGGAGAGACAGGGAGAAGCAGACTCTCACCTGAACAGAGAGCCCGATGTGGGTCTTGATCCAGGACTCTGAGATCATGACCTGAGCCGAAGGCAGATGCTTAACGAACTGAGCCCCCCAGATACCCCTAAAGGACTTCTTTAAGCCTCTCTTTTAAGGCAGGTCTGTTGGCGACAATCCTTAGTTCTCTTTTCTCTGAATGTCTTGAGGTCTCTTGCCTTCCTGAAGACTCCTTGCGTTAGATGCACAAGCCTGGCTGGACAGCTCATTTCTTTCAGCTCCTGAAAAATCTCTTGCCCCCCGCCCCCATCCTCCACAGTGGTTGGTGAAAACTCCACGGTCATTCCAAGTGTTTGCATTATTGTATTTTTGCTTTCAAATATTTTTCTTTTCCTTTTGTCTTCAAAAAGTCTACAATGGGTCTCCGTGCAGATACTTTTGTGGTTTATTCTGTTTGGGGTTTGCTCCGATTCAGTCTGTGGGCTTAGGTCTTCTGACAGACTTGGGGAAAGTTGCCCTGTGTCTTGCATGCAGTAACCCACAGTCCTGACCCCTCTCTCCTCCTTCCCTGGCACGCTGACCCGAACAGTGGATTCACCGCGCCTTTAAAGTTTGGTAATTCTAATGTGTTCTGTTACCATCGATGGAGTCCCCCCGCCCCCCCCCCCATTCAGCTTGAGGTCTTCCCGTGTCTCCGTATGGTGAATTGTTGACTGCAATTTGGGTATCTTGAGTATTACATTGTAAGACTCTGGCCCTTATTTAAATCCCTTTTCAGTGGGGCTCCTCTGAGCCTGTCCTGAAGGAAGGGAGTCCCCACGTGTTCACTGCCAGGTGGGGGTGGGAGTCCTGGTCCTCTGTGCAGCCCCTCTTGACAGATGGGGTTCTCGTCAGTGCTGGGGGTGCCGTGAGAGCTCAGGCTCCCAGGAGACTTGAACTTGAACTGCTGTCACCTTGTGGGGAGACGTAGGAACACCTCTGCCTTCCAGGGGGCCCTGTAGGGGGTGGCCTTGGTCCTGCCGAATGTGGTGGAAATGCAGACCTTCTCTTTGGCCTCCTTGGACAGCACCCCTGCAGGGAGGGGCGAAAGCACCTTATCTGCACTGTATGAGGCAGAAGGGCCAGCTCCACACCCGGTTGCCCCCGAGGCCATTGGCTGGGGAGTTGTCACTGCCTCGCAGAGACGATGGAATGCAGAAGCAGGAATTTCATCTTTGACCCCATTCCAGTGGGTGCTGAGTATCTCGTTACTATTGAGGGTGGAAACCCAGGTTCTCTGCTTGGCCTTTACCAGCAGGAGTGCATCTGAGGAGGCAGTTTTTTCCCCGTGGTATTCTGTAGGAATAGAGTAGTTGTTGTTCCAGAGTGTTCTGTCTTGTTAGGATACCCCTTTCCCGGTCTTCTGTCTGGAGGAAACAAACTTTTCATGGGGACTTCTTGTCTGCACCCATTGACTTTACCATTGTCCAGACTGGGATATGAGAGGCGGGAAGAAAACTGAACGGACTCACCCTGTGCTCTTACTCAAGTCCTGTGGTCTCTGACTGGTCTTTCTCCTTCCCTCTGCCTTTCAGTCTGTTTCATATACAACGTCCAGGCTTTTCCATGGTGCTTGGAGGATACAGAAGGTACTTGGACTTCATCTTCCTGGAAGTGGGCGTCTTAGCTTGATTCTGTGTGGTTTCTCTTTGAATAGAGGAAAGAGAACATGCAATTACGCTGTCTTTTGTAGGTGCCAATCTAATTACCTTTAGGGAGCGGGTTAATCTCATGGGGATTTTCTCGTATGGGAGTCCTTTTTCTCTTGCTTCTTTCAGACTTTGGCATTTGGGCAGTGATGCATCTAAGCATGAATATCCTTGTTTATCTGAGGGTCTTTTGAGCTTTTTGACTGCAGATTGTTTCTTCTCTCAAATTTGGGAGATATTCAGATGTCCTCCTCTGACACGGTTATGCGTATGTTGGTCCACTTAATGGCATCCTGCATTTCTGGGTTCTTAAAAAAACACCGGAATGAGTAGAAATGAAAGCTAGGTAACTTCCGGTGCTCTGTCCTGTGGTTTGCGGTGTGTTTTGCCAGCTTAGGTCTCTCGTTGGGCCCCTGCACTAATGGTCGCTCGTCATCGAACTATTCACCTCTAGAAACCATAGGGAGTCGCCACTTTGAATCTGTGGAGCCATGGTTACATGCTGTAATTCTTGAAACATGATTTCTTTGGTTCTTGTACCATTTTAGTAACAGCTGCTGTAAAGTCTGCTAAGTCCAACATTTGGGAGCCTTAGTGGTAATCTCTGCATTTTTTTTTCCCTGTTTGTGTCACACATTTCTTTACGTGCCTCACAACTTTCTGCTGAAATATTAAAAAAAAAAAAATTGAGCTACCCTGTGACCCAGCAATTGCACTCCTGGGTATTTACCCCCAAAGTACAAATGTAATGGAAAGAAGGGCCACATGTACCCCAATGTTGAAAGCAGCAGTGTCCACAATAGCCAATATGTGGAAGGAGCTGAGGTGCCCTTCAACAGAGGAATGGAGAAAGAAGATGTCCATATATACGATGGACCGTTACTCAGCCGTCAGAAAGGATGGATACCCAGCTTTTGCATCATCGTGGACGGGACTGGAAGAGATTATGCTGAGTGAAACAAGTCAAGCAGAGAAAGTCAATTATATGGTTTCACTTATTTGTGGAACATAAGGAATAGCATGGAGGACATTAGGAGAAGGAAGGGAAAAATGAAGGGGGGGAAATGAACCATGAGAGACTGTGGACTCTGACAGAGGGTTTTAGAGGAGACGGGGGTGGGGGGAAGGGTGAGCCCAGTGGTTGGTATGAAGGGGGGGCACAGATTGCATGGAGCGCTGGGTGTTACATGCAAACAATGAATCATGGAACACTGCCTCAAAAACTAATGATGCACGATATAGTGACTAACATAGTTAAAAAAAAAAAAAAACCTATGTAGCAACTGTGGGTACCGACTTCTCCTTTCAGAACTTCTTGTTCTTAACTGTTGGCTTATTTGTTTAGGGACGTGGCTGTACTAATACATAGAATTGCCCCTGCCCCTTCCCCGGAGTGTGAAACCTCTAGTGTGTCTGCACAGACTTCTTCCGTTTTTTTTTTTTTAAAGGCTGGATTTTAATGGTTCCCTTGGGAGTGGCATAGCTCAGTGCTGAGGCACTGATAAGTCAGCATTTGTTGTTCTTTCTTGGAAGAACTGTGGAATGTGGTGGGGGGTGGGCTTGGCTGGGTCTTCACTGGCCGACCCATGAGGACTTCCCACGGAGCGGGCCCTGGGGATGGGGGAGTGGGCGCTGCCCTGCTCCAGACCAGATCTGCTGGGGCACGGAGCCGAGGGGACGGACTCTGTCTCATTCTCTGCCTGCCGCATCCCCGTGCGGCTGCTCTCGCCCAGCATGGCCAGGTGGTTGGAGTAAACCCAAACACCAGCCTCTGCTATTTTTTTTGTTTTGTTTTTTGTTTTTACCAAGTTTGTTCTGGTCAAGTTTCCTTAGGTTCTGCTCAATAAATGCTTCAGTTGGTGGTAAGTCTCTGAAAATTGACCAAAGGGCTTAAAATGATTCTTGGACGATTTTGACCAGTTGAATAGGTACATATTCACATGCGTGGTTTTGTTGAGCTTCCCATGTTGCTTTGTGCTTACACTTTGAGTTTTGCTTATTTTTTTCATTATTTCACTAAATATTCACCGGGTGTCGCACACTGGGTTTGGCCCGAGGGATGCAGACCTAAGTCACCACCAGGCCTTGGAAAGGACCATCTAATTGTTCTCCTTTCCGTGATAGTCAAGGAGGGGTGGTGAAGGCTGCCTTCTGGAGACCTGCGGAGACTGTCAGCGAAGGGACCGGAGTCTCCCCGGAGGTGGAGGGTTGACTGGAGGTGAGCTTTGTACAGGAGGCAACATTTGAATTGGGTCAAGAAAGAGGAGTAAAAATCTGCTTTTGGACCAGGAAAAGAAGGTATTGTAGACAGTTGGAGGGTACAGTTCAGGAACGTGGAGAAGATAGAGAAATTACAGAATATCTTAAACCACAGGAAGCACTTGGGATTAAAAAACAATCTAGTGACTGTATTTGACCTCGAAGGCCGTGTGAGTGTAAGGTGTGGGGTGTTAATAGGCTGCCCTGCGGCGGGGGAGGCAGCGAGACAACATGACACGATTGCAGTTGAGTGTGGTTTATAATCAGCACACCGTGCATTTGATCTCTGTGGCTTCTTTATGGCTCGTGACAAGTTCGTCCCCTTAAAGACCTGCGTCTTCTACCTGCGCCTCCCAGCACTTTGGATTTTATTCTTGTTAGTATGGGAGTATTTCTGGGGGGTTTTAGAGGAGGGAAAGGAGAGGCGCCTGGCAGAACTGGCTGGTGAAGACCCATCAGGGACACAAACTAGGAGGCGGTGTCACATCTCACGGGCTTCCTTCCTCAACAGAGTGTCTCCTGCAGTCTTTGCTCGAGTGCTGCCGATTTCTCGAACGTGCCAGGACTCCGCCTGCCTTTTTGCCTTCTGCATTCTATTTCTCTGTAGAAGTCTGCGTGAGAGACTGGGAGGGTGGTTTCGGGTTCCCGTTTTGGGCCAGCCAAGGAGCCAACGGTGGTAAGGGGCCATCTCTCTGAGGCAGCGGCCTTTAGACCGAGATGCTCTACTCCTAGAACTCTGTAAGCTAGAGATGTCAGGCAATTTTAGAAGCAGAAGTTTCCTTGGGGACCTACCGCCATGACTCTCCCAGAGACAGACTCTCCTGGGAAGAGCAGTGAGAAATCTGGCAGTGTGAGGAGGGGAGGAAGAAGAGCAGGCTTCTCCAAGGTTTACGCCATGTTTTCCTCAGCGCGGTCTCCTGTGTTGTGTGGTTCCATACGTGCCTGTCGAATGTATCTTTAAACCTAAAAAGTTGCTAACGAAGCAAGAGGTTTCTGAACTCCAGGAAACATACTGGTTTAGCCCACCTACCTTGTGCAAGGAAGACCCTCTGCTCTTACCATCTCTTGAGTTGTGCTTTTCAAGAAGCAAAGAAGATCTGAACACCGTCCCAGTGTTAAGGATCACACTGTCCCAGGACTGGCTTGACTACAGGACCTCGTGGCATACACTCTGGCGGGAGTGGACTTTCGGCTCACGTGAAATACAAGTGCACCGTCTTGCTTGGCAAGAGTCTGTCCTCCGAGTCTCGGTTTGAGGACCCTCCGTGGCGTCGCTCCGCCATCCACAGGGTTCCGAAGTCCTGTGCTTCGTGTTCTGCCTTCAGGTGACAAAACCTCACCTTCTCAACTCCGAGAGTTTGGAAGTGGCACCTGTCCCTTTCCATCGGCGGGAGCCCTTCCTGTGGCCACACGAAGCCAGGAGACTAGGAGAATGAGTTGTGACAGGGCAGCTGCTTCCCAGCGAGCGTGCCCTGCCCTGGAAAGGGGCCGCCGACCGTCGGCGGATGGCCGGACTGCCGTTTCTGCCGTAGGACCCTGTGATCCTGAGAGCAATACTGAGTTTTCTGTACTTTCAAGAATTTGTTAGGATTCCTGTTCAGGGAAGTTTCATGAAACATACCTTCCGCTGTATGAAGTAAACTCAGCCTACCTAGTTTCATGGCAATTCTTTTAATGCGTCGTTGACTTGCTTTGCTAATATTTTGAGGATTTTTGAGTCCGTGTTTGAGAGAGAATGTTCTGAAATCTTCCTTTCTTATAATATCTTTATATGATTTTGGTATTAAGACTATGCCATCCCCAAAAAGGGAGTTCGGGAGTGTTCCTTTTTCTGTTCTCTGGAAGATCTTGTCAGGGAACCAGTATCATTTCTTCCTTAAATGTTTTATGGAACTCACCAGTGAGAACGTCGAGGCTGGTGCTTTCTTTCCTGGAAGGCTGCTAATTATTAATTTAAAAGGTTTAGGCCTCCTCATAACTTCTGAAATCCTCACATTGTACCCTTTTTCTCAAGTATAGTTGACCCAATGTTAGTTTCAGGTGTACAACGAGGCGATTGGACAAGTTTATACATTATGCTGTGTTGACAAGGGTCCCTCCTATCTGTCCCATTACATTGCTGTGACAGCATCACTGACGGTGTTCCTTCTGAGTATGTTCCTGTGATTAATTCCATAACTGGCAGCCCGTGTCTCTCTCTCCTCTCCACCATTTTGCCCAACCCCGCGGCCCCTCCCCTCTAGCCACTGTCGGTTCTAGACTGACTATTTATAATTTTGATTTGGCTTTTTGTTCATTCTTTTGATTCCGTTTATGAGCGGGATCATATGGTATTCCTTAGTCGGACTTCCTTCACTTGGCAGAATACCCTCTAAGTCCACCCATGTTGTCTCGGACGATGTGATGTCACCCTTTTTATGGCTGTGTTGTGTTCCACTGTGTGTATGTATCACATTTTCCTTATCCCTGTGTGCTAATGGATACTCAGGTTGCTCCCTGCATGTTAGTTTTGTTTCCAGCCACTTTATTGAATTCATTCTTGTAGTTTTTAATTTTTTGTTTTTTGTTTTTAACTTTTTGGTGGAAATCAGGGTTTTCTATGTGTAGTATTGTCATCTGCAAATAGTGACAGTTAACTTTTTTTTTTTTGCCATATGGATACCTCTTATTTCTTATTGTCTGATTGCTGTGGCTAGAACTTCTAGTACTAGGTTGAATGAAAGTGGTAAGGAGACTGGACATTCTTGTCTTGATCCTGACCTTAGAGGAAAAGCTGTTTTTCACCATCGAGGATGATGGTAGCTGTGAGTTTTTTTGTATATGGCCTTTATGCTGAGGTATGTTCTTCTAAATCTATTTTGCTAAGAGTTGTTTAGTTTTTTTTTTTTGTTTTTTTTTTTTAAGATTTTATGTATTTGACAGAGAAACACAGCGAGAGAGGGAACACAAGCAGAGGGAATGGTAGCGGGAGAAGCAGGCTTCCTGCTGAGCAGAGAGCCTGATGCGGGGCTCGATCCCAGGCCCCTGGGATCTGACCTGGGCCGAAGGCAGATGCTTAACGACCGAGCCACCCAGGCGCCTTGCTAAGAGTTTTTATTATGAATGGATGTTAAATCTTACTGAATGCTTAAATTTATTGAGGCTTATTTCATGGCCTAATATGGAATCTATCCTGGAGAATGTTCCATGCCCACTTAAAGATTGTGTATTCTGTTTTTGGGTAGCATGTCCTCTGTTACGTCTGTCTGGTCACTAGGTCATTTAGGGACATTGTTTCCTTAGTGATTTTCTGTTTGGATGATCAATCCATTGATGTTAGTGGACCATTAAAGTGCCCTACTATTACTGCATGACCATTAATTTCTTTCTTTGCTTTATGTATATAGTTTCTCCAGTGGTGTGTGTGCAGATATGCACGGTGGTCATACCCTCTTGTTGGATCGATTCCTTTATCATTCTGTTACCCCTTTTTTGTCTCTTGATACAGTCTGTTTTAAAGTCCATTTAGTTTGATAAAAGCATTGCTACCCTAGCTTTTTTCCTACTTCCATTTGCATGGTCAATGTTTTTCCCTCTTTACTTTCAGTCTGTGTACATCTTCAGGCTCTCCTCAAGAGAGGAGTCTCTTGTAGGCAGCATATAGATGGGTTTTGTTTTTTAATCCATTCTGCCTCTCGGTCTTTTGGGGTGTTTCAGCTATTTACATTTAAAGTAATTGATACGTATGTACGTATTGCCACTTCAAAAATTTGTTTTCTGGCTGTTTTAGTTATTCCTTCTTTTGTCTTTCTTTGTGATAGGTTTCCATAATGTTTTGTTTGGCTATCTCTTTATTTTTTGTGTTTCTTTAGGTTTTGGGTTTGTGGTTACCATGAGGTGCATATTTAACATCCTAGGTAAATAGCATTCAGTATAAATCTGATTGTCATTTAATTTCAAATACATTCTAAAGAAAAGAAATCTTTCCCCTTTTCCTTCTCTTTTTTACTCCCTTCTCCACATTTTACATATATGTTGTCATATTGTATGTTTTTATTTGTATTTATTTGTATTAATTGTATTGTATTAATTTTTTAATTAATTAATGTAATTAATACAATTAAGTTGTATTTATTTGTATTAATTATTGTATGTTTTTATATTGTATTTATTTGTATTAATTGTATGTGTAATTATGTCTAATTATGTCTAATGGCCATTTCTTTTCCATTTAAAAAAGTCCCTTTAGTGTTTCTGGTAAGGCTGGTTTAGTGGTGATAAACTTCTTTGTTTGGGAAACTCTTTCTCTGTCCTTCAAATATGAACAGTAATGTTGCTGGGTTGAATATTCTTGGATGTAGGGTTTTTTTTTTTTTTTTTTTCCTTTTAGCACTTTGTATCATGCCACTCTCTTCTGGTCTGCAAAGTTTCTGCTGAAGATTCAGCTGAGAGTCTTCTAGGATTTTTCCTTGGAGGTAACCTTTTGTTTCTCTTGCCACTTTTAGGATTCTATCGTTAACCTTTCACATTTTAATTATGTGCCATGGTGTGGACCTCCTTGGGTTTATCTTGTTTAGAACTTCAGAACTTCTGTTTGTGCTTCTTGGACTTGGATGTATATTTACTACCTTAGGTTAGGGAAAATTTCAGTTATTTCTTCAAATAAGTTTTCTACACCTTTCTCTTCTTCTGGGACCCCTATAGTGCAAATGTTTGCTTGATGCTGTCCAAGAGATCTCTTCATCTATCATCTAAAAATTTTTTTCTTTTTGCTGTTCAGCTTGTGTTTTCCATTACCCTGTCTTTGGGATCACTGATACATCCTTCTGCATTATCTCAGCTACTGTTGGTTCTCTCTAGTAGGTTTGTTATCCTATTCTTCAGTTCTGATTGGTTCTTTTTAATATTTTCTCTCTATTGAAGGTCTCACGGAGTTCTCCCATCCTCTCTCTAGGCCAGTGAGTATCTTTACAATCATCTCTTTAAATTCTTTATCGGGTATATTGCTTATCTCAGTTTCATTTAATTCTTTCACTGAGGTTTTTTTCCTTGTTCTTTGAAGCCTATTTCTCTGTCTCCCATTTTGACTTTCTGGGTTTGTTTCCATGGGTTAGGCAAAATGGCTACTTCTAATGTTGAGGGGAGTGGTCTTGTGCATGGTGACCCCTCTGCAGACTGTATGCTTGGTGGTTTTGCTGGTGACTGAAGTTGTGGCTGTATACACTACTCTTTTAAACTTTGACTTTTTACAGAGAATAAAGGGGAAAAAATAAAAACGAGAGAAATCTTAATGTTAAAAAAAAAACCCCAAAAACTGAAACTAAAACAGTAAAAATTAAAACCCCACTAAACTGTGGCTTGTTTGCTGTGCCCTGAGCACTGCAGAGTGGCTGGTGTGGGCCTGTGGGCCTGTGGGCCTTGGGCATGCTGAGGTCACAAGCTCACTGTGCTAGTCTGACCTGCTGATCGCGGTGGCCCGATTCTGTTCCAGTCTGGGCCTTTGAGGTGGAGGGCAGACAGCATGTTCCGGTCTCACCCCTTTTAAACAGTGGCCCCCCACCCCCCAGCATTTTACTATATCTAGGGCTGGTGTGGGCCTGTGGCTCCTGGGCTCACTGAGGTGCAAACTCACAGAAAGGGGGACCCACCCATTAGGTGTCCAGAGTCTGCCCTGGTCTGGCAGGGGTTTCCAAGGTGGAGCGGGAATGTTGGCTGGGTGGCTCTCCAGTCCCTTGGACCTGGTGCACGTTCCTGCAGCTCCTTCGCTGCTTGGCAGACTTCGAGAGTTGTCTGTCTCATGTGCTAGCTGTTCTGGGAAGCCATGGCTCTTCCCCGGGGCCCTCAGTACTGTCCTTCCCACCGCCGTTCGCAGTGTCGGGGTGGAGGTTCACCTTCTTACCATGTCTTCCTCTCTCGCTCTTCTCTTATCCTCTTGGCTTCAGTTCTGGAGCTGTTCGGTCAGCCCTCAGATCTTCAGGAGGAGTTGATTTATTAATAGGAGCAATTTAGTGTGTTCTGTGAATGGTAAGTTCAGAGTCTTCCTACCCTTTCATCTTCTTGAACTGGAACCAAAAGAGTTATAGGCCTATTTAGATCTATTTCTTCTTGTGTCAGTTTTGGAAGGTGGAGTTTTTCAAGGAATTTCTCTATTTCTTCCAGGTAACTATTGGTGGCACAGAGTTTTTTGATTTCCCTTTTTATCCTCTGTGTTCATGAAACCATTAGTGACACGACGTCTTTGATTTCTGTTGGTGATTTTTGACTTTTTTGTTAGCCTGGGTAGAAGCTTATCAACTTTATTGATCTTTTCAAAGAACCAGGTTTTGGGTTTCACAGACTTTCTCTATTTCACTGTTTGCGGTTTCATTGATCTCTGCTGGGACTTTCATTCTATTTGCTCTTCTTACTCTAGTTTCTTAAGGTGGAAGCTTGGGTTACAGGTTCTTGATCTTTTCTAATATATTCATTCAACGCTACAAATTTCCCCTGAAGTACTGCTTTTACTCTGTCCTATCAATTTGGTAAGTTGACTTTTCCTCATTTAAAAAATTCCCTTTGAGAGCTCTTTGACTCTGCTTTTTTTTTTTTTTTTAAAGAAGTGTATATGTATGGATTTTTCAGCTGTCTTACTGATTTCTAGTTTAATTCTGCTGTGGTCTGAGAGCATACTATGTATGACTTTAATTTTAAATTTGCTTTTTATGGCCCAACACGTATTCTATCTTGGTGGATGTTCCGTGTGAGTTTGAAAAGACTGCATCTTCTGCTCTTGGATGAAGTAGTCTATAAATGTCAGTTAGAGTCCCTTGATTGATGGTGCTGTTCAGTTCCACTATGTCTGTACTGATTTTCTGTCTGCTGAATCTATGGGTTACTGATGGAGGAGGGGGTACTACTGGATTTATCTTTATGCCCCTTCAGTTCTAATGGGTTTGCCTCACTTATTTTGATGCTCTGTTGTTTAGGCATATACACATTAACGGTGGTTCTGTCTTCTTGGAGAATCTGCCCCCTTCATCATTATGTCATGACTCTCTTCATTTTAGTTAATTTTCCTTGCTTCGAAGTCTGCATATCTCAGTTAATGGAGCTACTCTAGCTTTCTTTTGATTATTGTTAACCTGGTATATCCTTCTCCGTCCCTTTACTTCTAACCTATATGTAGTTGGTTTCTGGTAGACAACTTATGGTTGATGTTTTTTAATTCACTCTGAGCATCTCTTTAATTGGTATATTTAGACCATTCACATTTAAGATGGTTATTGATCTAGCTGGGTTTATGTCTACCATAGTGGTATTCATTTTTTATTCATTGCATTCTTCTTAGGTTTTCCCCTTTTTCTCCACTTTAAGTTTTGATTTAAATCCCAGTTAACATACAGTGTGATGGAAGTTTCAAGTGTACAATTTAGTGATTCGGCACTTCCTTACGACACCTGGGCTTTATCCTAAGTGTACTCTTAATCCCCTTAGTTCACCCATCCCTCTACACCTTCCCTCTGGGAACCTTCCCTCATTGATTTTGATTGAGCATTTTATATGATGACATTTCTGTTCTGTTAGTGTGTCAGTCGTACTTCTTACAGAAAGTTTTTTTCTTTTTTTAGTGGTTATCCTACAGCATGTAGTATCTCTTGACAAAAAATCTAAGTCCACCTTTTAAGATTTTTGAGAGAGAATGTGGGCAGGGGGATGGGCAGGGGAGAAGGAAAGGGAGAAGCAGACTCCTTGCTTAGCAGGGAGCCTGATGTGGGGGTTAGTTCCAGGACTCCAAGATCATGACCCAAGCCAAAGTCAGATGCTTAACCAACTGAGCCACTGGGGCCCTTAAGTCCACTTTCAAATAATGCTACACTACTTCCTGGACAGTACAGGTCCTTTCATAACTTATTCTTGGTTCCTCCCTCAAGTCCCTTGTAACATTGCTGCCATTCATTTTTCTTATTCATAAGCTGTGGTCACGCAATATATGGTTACTATTACATTGAAGAAAGTTATCTGTTAAAAAGCCAGAAAAATTTTATTCTACCTTCATTTATTCTTTCTCCTGTATTCGTGCAGTAGATAGGAGTTTCTGACCTGTTGTTTTCCTTGCTGAAGAAATTTAACATTTTTTGCATGATCGGTCTGATGGCAAATTCGGTTTTTGCCTTCTTGACAAAAATCTTTCCTCTTTCACTCTTGTAGGATAATTTCACTGGATAAAAGAATTCTAGGTTGGTGATGCTTTTTTCCTCCAACACTTTAAATCTACTACTTTAGGCTCTTGGCAATGGTTTCTGAAGTCAAATTTTCTCCCCTTTGGCTGCTTTGAAGATTCTCCTCTTGGCCCTTGATATTCTGCAGTTTAATATATTATGCCTAGGTGTAGACTTTTTGGCATTTATTTTGTTCAATATTTTCCTGCATCTTGTGGATAGGGTTTGGAATCGGTCATAAATTTTAGAAAACTGTCATTATTCAAATATTTCTCCTCTTTTTTCCTTCTAGTATCCCCTTTATTTGCCTGTTGTGCAATTATCCTACGGTTCTTGGATATTCTTTTCCTTTTTTAAATTTCAGTTTTGGAAGTTTCTGTGATGGCTGTCCAAGCTCACCAATTCTTTTCTTGACCATGTCCGGTCTACTGGTGAGTCTCTCAAAGGCAGTCTTCATTTCTGATAAAGCACTTTGTTTCCATCTCTTGGCTTGTATTACCTGCCTGTTCATGTGTATTGTCCAGTTTATCGTTAGAACTAATAGCCTATTATTTCAGATTCCCTGTCTGATGATTGCAAAATCTCTGCCGTATCTGAGCGGTTCCGAGGTTTACAATGTTTCTTCGGACATATTTCCCCCTTTATCATGCCTTGTACTTTTTTTCTTGTGAGCTGGACATGATGTATTAGGTAAAAGGAACTGAAGTAAATAGGCCTTCAGTGTGCGGTTCCAGATGTGTTTGGCTACCATTAGGCTGTGTTGACTGGGGTAGCTGTGCCTGCCCATTTCCTCTAGTGTCCTTGTTTTTGTCCCTATTTTCTTTGGATTTCTCTAGAAACTCCTTGCTAAACCAGCAGGGATTCAGCTCTCTTACTTGCAACCTATGGTTATGCAGGGTTGTTGACGTGGTAACTTTTTGGGGAGGACAGTTATATAATCCTACGTTTGAACTTCCGTTCCATTTTGTGGGCTGTGACTTTAGAAAAATATGTCTGCTTTTCTCTCCACACCCCACATGTGAGGCAGGATCGCCAGAGAGGGTAGAGTTGTGTGATTGCCTTCCCTTCTCATTTTTGAATGCTTTCTTTCACAAGCTGGGGAGCATTCTACAAGGAGTTGACATACGTTTGTTTAGGGGAAAATTGAGGCACATTTGCCGAGGGAAGAGGAGGGCAACCTTCTTCCAGTCCTCTGAGCGTTTCACCCCCGGCCCTAAAATTGCATGCTGAATTGAGGAGACACCCTGTAGCTAACAAGATCTGCCTGCCTTAGATGGCAGTTGTCCTAAAATGTCCACAGATTCTTCATCAAATGCCTCCCGTTACTGGGTGGGACTTACTCCCCTTCCTTTGAGTGTGGACAAGACTGGCTTCAGGTGACTAGGAAAAGCAGAAGTTTGAGGATGGGACTTCAGGGATGGGGTCACAGAAGCGCACTGTAGCTTCTTGCTTGTTGTCACCTGCTTGCAAACCTCTGACACGGCGAGGACACCCAGGAGCTGCTGAGGAACTGAAGCCTTCTGCCAAGAGCCAGCAAGGAAGGTCGGTGTCTGCTAACAGCTGTGTGAGGGAGCCATCTTGGAAGTGGCTCCTCCAGGGTCAGGCAGGCCTCCAGATGCTGCAGTTCTGCGGGGCCTCTCGTTGGAGACCTCCATGATTGTCCCCGGACCAGAACTACCCAGCGGAGCTGCTCGCGGATTCTTGACTTCAGAAACTATGGGAGATGATAAATGTTTGTGTGTTCAACTGGAAACTAACACAGCTATTTAGAGAGTATCTATTATTACTTAAGCATATTCCTTGGCAGCCCTGCCCTCCCACACAGCACACACAAGCAGGCGGGCACACGCAGACTCCTCGATTGACTTTCAGAATATTTTTTCATATCTGATTTCGTAAGTATTAGAGTTGTGCCCATCTCATCGCACTTTAGGGCTATGCAAGTGTCGTTACGAGCTGGCGGTCTGGAAAGTGGCCTGGGTAATCCGTGCCTTGATCTGCCTCTGGGGAGGGGAGAGCAATCCCAGGCAGCTCTTAATGGAGAGGTTCGGGGCTTTGTTCACCGAGGTTAGGGATGGACTCTGAGCATCAGCAGACGCAGGAGGTCCCCGTGGGTCCTGGGATAAACCATAGCCTTTGCTTTCTTTACACACCGATAACCTGTATCCAGAGCGAAGCAGGGATACCGCCCAAGTGGAGGAAGGGGAGTGTGACTTCGCCCCGGTGACAGGCGTTGGAGGCCGGAGGGGCAGTGCCTTCTGAGCTGTCGGGACACGTTCAGTAATTCAGCGTTCATGGAGTGCCCCGTATTTGTGACTGTGGAGGTGCCAAACGGAAGCAAACACAGACTCCCTTACCTCGGCGAGCTTGTGCCCTGGCGCTTTGAGTTCAGGTCGGTCTTTGTGTCCTGCTCAGAGTTGACACACACGTGCAGCCAAGAACCTTGGTGCATCTGCCTTTCTCTACGCTTTCTATTCAGAGGTAACCGAAGAGAGAAATCTGTTAAGTCCCAGTAAATTGTCTTTTCTAGAGAAAGAGCTTCCAAAAATCATTATAAATCAGAGGCTGAATACTGTGTTGGATCCATGCCTCAGAGTGATAGTCCTGAAGTCATTTCATAAAAGAGAAAGAAAAATAGAGCAACCCAAAACCTGAGGACGCGAGCCGAAGTAGCATTTGTCCCAGGGGGTGGGGACAACCACCACGTGGGCACTTAGACTGGGAGGACTGTGGTGGCAGCTGGGCCTCCAGGAGCCATGGGTTCTTGGAGAAGCTTGGGGCAGCGGAGAGGAGTGGGTTCTTGGGGGTCATCTGGCTGGGTCCGGGCAGGGGCCCCACAGAGTGGGTGAGCTGCCTTGCTGCCTGTGGTGAGAGTAGTGGGCTTGTGGTCCCCGAGGGCCCTCTTGCGGGAAGCAGAAAGCAAAAACCTATGCAAGAGTGGTAACTGTTGATGAGGTGGGGGTCCTGCGGGGACAGGCTCTGGGCTGGGCCTCTAGGAACAAGTCCCCCAGCAGGACCCGAACCAGCTGCCTCCATCTCCGCAGGAGGAAGGCCGGGGGACCCGGGGGCCATGCCGATGGTGGAGGCGAGGACTTGGAAGCCACAATGCCGCCAGGGCCACGGCTCTTGAGTGGCAGTATAGCTGGTGGCCAGACACGGGGGCCGCCGGTTCTCCCCGCCACGGCTCCGGAAACCCAGGCAGCCGGTCACTGGAGACAGAGCGCCGCTGTGGGACCCTGGGCGACGCCACAACTTGGCCACCGAACAACTGCTGCTCCAGCCTCGTCCTGCAGGTGCCCGCCCCGCCCGGGTAGGGGCCAGGAGACGGGGCGGATTCTGCCTGGCCGGGGTGGTGTGCCGCGGGGGGGCTTCTGGGGAGACTCGCTTTTCTGGAAAACGGGATAGAGCTTTCTGGTGTGGTTTCCGCTGAATCTCCTCCCCACCTTGAGCGTGAGCAGGAGGGTTAGAGCTGCAGAAGCTGCCGTTGACCTGGGAGGTTACGGCCGACGTGTCTCGGAGGAATCCTGAAACCTGCCCCTTGCTGGGCCATCCACTCTGAACTTCCGGCGTGAGAGACAGAAATAAGATGTTAGCCCGGAGGGAGCTCGGATCAGGGCAGCTGAAAGGGCTGTAACGTTGTCTGACCTCCTCCCCCGGCCTCCCGTTCTTCGCCTCCCTCCTCTTTCCTTCTTTAGGGACCCCTTCTGTCCAAGCTCGGGGGATGGGGAGACCGTAGCCGAGAGGCCCCCCCCGGCGGGAGACATCGCTGCAGCATATTGGGGGGCTTTAGTGCAGATGCAGCCGAATGGACCTTTTTTGGGTCTCCTTTTTCGTTAGATTTTTTAACGTTAAAACCTTGAAGTGTGTGTGTCCTAGAACATCGATGCCACCAATGCGACGTAATGGCTCGGGATTTGTGCACGTTGGAAAGTGCTCACCCCAACAAGTCCAATTACCTTCTCTTCCTGTAGAAGGTTACCTTTCCAGATTTCGTCTGAACAATTTTCGAGCGCGCCCTACAGTGTTAATGGCATAGTCCCCATGCGGTAGATCGCGTCCGCGTGACTTAAAACCGAAAGTTTGTATCACTTGCCCCCCATCTGCTTTGTGCTCCAGCAACCATCATTCCAGTGATGATATCTGAGTTTGGTTGGTTTTTGAGATTCCGTGTGTGAGGGGAACCATAGGGTGGCCTCCCGTCCTCCTTCCTTTCACATAATTTGTCAAGGTCCATTCATATTGGTGCAGATGGCAGGATCTCATTCTTTACGGCTGAGAAAAATTCCGTGGTGTGTACAGACCACGTGTACATACGTGCACCCATTGATGGACACTTTGGTTGTTGCCATACCTTGGCATTGGTGAAGGTGCTGCAGCAAACTGAGGGATGCGCGTTGTCTTTTCCGATTAGCGTTTTCATTTTCTCCAGGTAAATGCTCAGAATTGCCGCATCACATAGTAGGTTCTTTCTTTTTTTGGGTGGTTTTTAATTGTAAATACACATAAGCTTACCATTTTAACCGTTTTTTATGTGTACAGGGCTGTGGCATTAAGCGCATGTGGCGTCGTACAGCTGTGACCACTGTCCCTTCCCAGGACTTGTTCATCATCCCCAATGAACTCTGTCCCCATCAAACACGAGCTCCTCCACTCTGCTCGCTTCTGAGCCCCAGGCAGCTCCAGTGTGATTTCTTTGTGATTATGCCTATTCGGGCTACTTTATATACATGGAATCACAAGTCCGGGCTTTCACCCCTAGCTCCTTTCATGGACGGTTGTGTTTTCAAGGAACATTTTGCAGCATTTATCAGAATTTTATTTTTGAATTTAATTGAGGCGTAGTTGACACACAAGTTCCATTAGTTTCAGGTATAAGAATTTCAGGTCTCAGGGTTTAATTACATTCCACTAAAAGGATACAACACATCTTACTCCCATGGTAGCTCAGTTTGTGATCTAAGGGCCCAGTGTACCGTTTCCCGTGGTAGCTGAACCAGGGTGGGTGCCTGGCATTGCATGAGGCTCTCCCTTTCTTTGCATCCATGACGACATTTGCTATTTCTTACCTGGGAGATCAGTCTGACGGTGTAAGGCAGTGTCTCACTGTGGTTTTGGTTTGCATTTCCTTGACGAGTGAGGTTGAGCATCTTTTCAGATACCTCTTGGCAGTCTGTAGGTCGTCTTTGGAGAAATGTCTATCCAACTCCTCCACCATTTTTTGTTTTGTTTTTTGTTTTTGTGTGTTTTGGGGCAGATTGTTTCTGTGCCATTTTGAGTTGTAGGAGTTCTTCGTATACCTTGGATATTAAATCCTTATTGATTCTGTGAACTACAAATATCTTCTCCCATTTGGAAGGTTGCCTTCTCATGTTTTTGATAGTTACCTTTGCTGTGCAGGAACGCCTTAGTTTTCACGTTAACATTACCACTTGTTTTTGTTTCTGTTGCTTTTGGTTTTGGAGTCGGACCCATGTCAAGTGTCTCACTACCTACGTTTCTTAGCAGTTTCATGGCTTCAAGCACCCAAGTCTTTATTTTGAGTTAATATCTGTGTATGGTGTAAGATAGTGGTGTAGTTGCCTTTTTTTTTTTTTTTTTGCATGGGGTTGTCCAGTTTTCCCAGCACCATTCATGGAAGAGACCAATTCTTTCTACTTGTAGGTTTTTACCTCTTTTGTCATAAATTGAGTATGCATGGGTTCATTTTGGGGCTCTCTCTCCCATTGATCTATGTGTCTGTTTTTATGCCAGTACCAAATTGCTTTGATTACTGTAGCTTTGTAATACAGTTTGAAATCCAGGAGCCTGATGCCTACAGATTTGTTCTTTAGATGGCTTTTACCATTTTGGGTCTTTTGTGGTTTCATACCAGTTTTACGGTGTCTATTCTATTGCTGTGAAAAATGCTATTAGAATTTTGATAGGGATTGCATTGAATTTATATATTACTTTGGGTAATAGGTATATTTTAACAGTATTCTTGTAATCCATGAACATGGATTATCTTTTGTGTCTTCACTTTTTTATTAGTGTTTTAGAGTTCTCAATGTATAGGTGTAATTCCTTGTTTAAAATAAGTTTACTATTTTTTCTTTTTGATAATTATAAATGGCATTTAAAAATTTTTCTTAGTTTGTCAGTGTATAGAAACAAGCAATTTTCCTAAACTGATCTTATACTCGCAACTTGATTGGATTTGTTTATTCTAACAGTGTTTTGGCAGAGTCTTTAGGGTTTTCTGTCTATAAAATCATGTCCTTAAAGGCTTTCTTCTTTTCATAGTTTCTCTAGGTATAAAGTTTCTTAAGGTAAACCTAGATCATTATAAACTTCCCTAGTAGAACCACTTTCCTGCATCCCATGGATTTTGGAATTTTTTTTTCATTTGTTTTATTTTTAAATGATTATTTCTTTTATATTGCTAGTCACCATGCAGTACGTCATTAGTTTTTGATGTAGTGTTCCATGATTCATTGTTTACATATAACACCCAGTGCTCCATGTGATACGTGCCCTCCTTAATATACACACTGGGCTCCCCCATCCCCTCACCCCCTCCCTTCCAAAACCCTCAGTTTGTTTCTTGGAGTCCACAGTCTCTCATGGTTTATCTATGAAGGAGGGGGAGAATCCGATTTTGGAATTTTGTATATCCTTTTTTACTTAAGGTTTTTAAGTTTCTCCTTTGATTTGTTGACCCAGTAGTTCGATAGCATGTTGTTTAGTTTCCACATATTTGTGATTTTTACAGTTTTCTTGTAATTGACTGCTGGTTTCATACCAATGTGACTGTAAAAGATGTTATTATTTCGGTCTTATATTTACTGAGACTTGTTTTGGGGCCTAACATGCAATCTTTCCCAGAGAATGTTTCATGAACGCTCAAATGTGTATTCTGTCCTTGGATAGAACATTCCATATACATCTGTTAAGTCCATCTGGTCTCACGTGCCATTTGAGGCTGATGTTTCCCTATTGATTTTACGTCTGGGTGATCTATCCATTGACGTAAAGGGGGTATTAAAATCCCTACTATTGCTGCCTTGCCATCCATTTCCCTCTTTACGTCTGCTAATACTTTATGTATTTTGGTGTTCCTGTTAGATGCATATATATTTACAAGTGTTATGTCCTCTTGTTTGACCCCTTTGCCATTATATAGTGCTGGATGGGCCTATTGTAGCCCATAGGCTTTATGCAATCTTAGCCAATCCTAAGGTTCCAGTTGTATTTTTCCAAATATAAATACTGTATCACTCCAACTGTGACACTGTTTCTCTGGGCATCTGTTAGGTAGAACCACATGGAGTTGCTAATGCTTGAACATTCTAAAGACAAATAGTAAGTTCACGTGGTGCCACTTAGGATGCACAGCCTTGGAGGCAATTAGACTACTCTGAAGCTCAAATGAAGCCAATTTGTAACCCGGTGAGCCATTATCTTTACCAAGTTAATGGTTAAAAGTGATCCAGGTCTGTTTTTGCTCTCGAGGACAGCATTGGGTATCCCTTTGGGTCACATGAAAGGTTCAGGCTCACACTCCAGAGGAACCAACAGTTAGCACTTCCAGGCCACATTGTTCCCTTGTTTTCATCCCAATTCAGCCTGAAACTAAATTTTACTGTAGGCTGAAGTAAACTAAGCTCAGGGATTTATACTGAATATACCCGAGGAAATTGTGGATACAGTGGTAGGGGGTAGAATAGTGTTGCATGTGCTTTTATCCTGGGAAATTCCTTAGTGGGTTGCATAGGAGGAGTTTTTTCTGGAGCCAGGTTGGCCCCTGTAGAGAAATTAGATCCTTCTGCCGATGACCCACCCCACCCCCACCCCAAAGACTTTATGTTAGTGATTGCAGCTCAGCCCACTGGACATTTATCATGTGAGTATGTCTGTTGTTCTCTGGGTCTTTATTGGCCCTAGGACAACCAGAAGAATGAGAAATTATGATCATTAACTCCGTCTTTCTCCAGTTGTGTTTCTGAGCCCTTGTGCTGCCCAGGTCTTCCATCTCTCTGGTGGATTTTTAAAGGCACAGTGTTTTCTCTGGCTGAGATTTTCTTCCTTTGCTCCTGCTGCCGGTGTATCTGACAGTTATAAAGTGCACCCAGGGAAGATTACCAGATGTTTCATTTCAATTAACACCACTAAGTTTGCTACGAAAAAATATTATGTTGTCACTTAGAGACATTCCCAATGGGAATTAACACTTAAAAAAAAAAGATTTTGTGAGAGAGAGTGTGGTGGAGGAGGGGCACAGTGGGTGAGAGAATCTCAAGTAAGCTCCTTGCTGAGGGTGGAGCCCAGAGTGGGCTCAATCCAGTGACCTTGAGATCATGACTGTAGCCAAAATCGAGTCAGATGCTCAACTGACTGAGCCACCAAGGCACCTGGTGAAATAACTTTTCTTTTTTTACATTTTATTTATTTATTTGACAGGGATCACAAGCAGGCAGAGAGAGGGAAGCAGGCTCCCCACTGAGCAGAGAGCCCCATGTGGGGCTCAATTCCAGGACCCTGAGATCGTGACCTGAGCCAAAGGCAGAGGCCTTAACCCACTGAGCCACCCGGGAACTAACACTTCTGAAGAAGGTTAATCTCTTCTCTAACTAGAGTGCTTAGGAAGAAAGGTGCACCATCAGCTAAAAGTTGGAGAAAAGCCAAAATTCTAGAAGTCATTTAGTTAATTGTTTAATTGGAGGTGTTTGTTCCAGTGACAAAACTATTGGGGTAGGTACTCCATCTGTGTTGCTCAGCTTTGTATCCCCTATGCATAGGGGCTGCCGCATCGTAGATGAGAAATACATACAAGTTGATTAGATACATGAATGAAATGATCATGTGATAGCAAAACTCTATGACCAACCCTGAGATTGTCCCCATGCTTTGCAGAGATAAGGGTCTATAAAACAAAACAGGCTTTACTATTATAAACAATCTTTGTCAACACACATTTCCATAAGTCCCCAGTGGGACTGTCTGCGTCGTGGAGCTGAGTCTTTTACTCCTACTGTAACTCCCGGGTCGTCTTCGGGAGCTATGAGTCAGTGGGTAGTGAGGACAAAATGTTTAGTTTAAAACTTAGTCTGAACTAAGTCGTTTCTTTAGAGGATAGTCTTTTGGAGTAATCAGTCTCCTATTTCCATCCTCTTCCCTGTGCTTCCCGGGGATAGTGACCAGATGTGAAAAGGGAATGTTAGTAGTCCTTAGTTCCTCTCGGTGTCCTTATTCCTTCCTCCAGGTGGGTCTGTAGAAGTTTACAGATGAGTGCACCTGCCTTCTGAACTCCCAGGTCCAGGGTGACAAAGATTCTCTTTAATCAAACTTCAGTCACATTCCGCTAAGCTCTCTTCTCCAGTAGGCTTTGACTTTGGGCTCAGTGTCTGTCCTCGTCAGATCTACGTCACCCAATTTTAGTAAGAATCCGAAGTCCATCAGAAAAGAATTCCCCACCCTTTATATCTGATTGCCCTGGCAGGCCTTCATCAAGTCAGTCGAACCAGATTCTCCCCCTGGTGTTTCCTGAATTTTCCACCTCCAACCCCCACCCTGCTCCTTGGGTTATAAATCCTCCCACCATGTCCATGCTGCGTTAGGACCGGAGCCCAATTCTGTACTGAGATCTCTTTCCCCTGTTCCAATAGTTCTGAATAAGATCTGTTTTTACTGCTTTGACAACTGTCTGGCACTGTTTTGTTTTTTTTTTTTTTTTGTTGACCATCATGGTGCTGTGACTCAGATGGGATCGGATTCATCACCGGACCCCAGGACCTGTCATGCATGCCCCTACCTGTGCGCCTTTGAGTCCTTGTCTTTATTCCTGGCTGACTGATCAGGGGTCCGTTGGTGAGTCGAGCTTCTGAGCCAATGTTCCTGGTGACAGTCCACTAACAGATTCTGATTTTTAAGATTCTGAGTGTAGTCTGGAAGCTGTGCTAAAGGCCCAGTCCGCTTTGTCTGCGAGGTACCTACTGGGAAATCTTTCTTCCTGGCTCTTTGTCTCGAATAGAGATTCACTCCCTGACCCCTGGGCTTTGTTGTTTGTTTTGAATGGGAATTCACTTTCTGACTCCGTGGGCCAGAGAATTCCTCCTGGCTCTTTGTTTGGGTGGGAACTTACCTTCTGACTTCCTGGGTTAGAAGATTCTTCCTGGCTCTTTCTCAAGTGACAATTTGTTTTGACTCCTATGGATAATTTTTTGCTTGGGTCTTTGTGAGCTCTGTTTGCTCTTTCGGATCTTGCTTCTCCTGTGAGAGCTTCTCAATTGTCTGAAGCTCCCTTCTCGAACCTGCTGACTGTATGTTCTTCCAACTGCTTCCATGTGGGCATGATTTTGCTGAGGATAGTTGGGTACTTCAGTGGCTTCTTTGAGAAACTGCAGATCCCCCAAGCTGGCTCCCCCAAGACCCTTCCTTTTCCATTGCCTCTGCACCTCTTACCACCTTCATTTCCTTCAGCTCCCTTGAATCCTTTGATCTGTCCCCCTTCAGCCCCTGCCTCCTGTATCTTCTGTCCTTGAACGCTGTGTTCCCTGTCTCCATGAGGACTCTCAAGGGACTCAGGGACCCCTAAGCAGTTGCGTGAGGTTGAAAAGGCAGCTGGAAACAGACTGGACGTTTTCTGCACTCAGACTTCGGAGACCTACTTATTCCATCTGTCAAACAATTGGAGTGAAAATACAGATTGGAGATAAATAAGTGAGGTTTTTCTATTACTGTATTTGTTTACCTGACTCATGGCTAAAATTTTTAGAGGGAAAGGAAGATGGATGTGTGTGTGTGTGTGTGTGTGTGTACACATAAATATCTTTTTCTACCCCTGGATGGTATTACCAAATTACTTTATAAAATCCTGAAAAGCAGCTCTATTCAAATGAGCTTAGAGATAAATGATTGCTAATATACATGAGATATTCCCCAAACTTCCAGAAATCAGAAGGTAACCCAAATGTTCTTTCAGGTTCATGTGATTTGAGTAGATCTTTGAGGATGAGTTTAATATCATTGATTTAATAAAAACAGCTGTGTCTGAGTTAGCAGTAAATATCATGGGCATATTTTTATTCTCCATGGATTTACTAGTCAAATAAGGTGATGTTTACTGGCTGTTCAAGATTATAAAAATTAAAAATGCAACCTAAAACCAAATGTACAGGTAAAGATGCAGTAAAAATGAATTACTTGATATTCATTACTTTATCAAATGCAGCAATAGAACAAGTATTTGGCTTTTTCAGTTTTTTGTTTTATTTTGCTTTTGTGATACTTCCCTAACATGCATGTAAAAAATAGTTAAGAGGGAAATAACTTGAGATGATGGCTATCTTTGTTTATTGGTATATGTCACCTAAAAATCATTTCTAAAATCTTTTTGATAGCTTACAACCTCAGAAATGTGCTAAGTAATACTTACTAAATATCTTAATCATTTCTAAGATAAAGTGCTGAAATATTTACTATTGAAGACAAATTTAAGTTTATATACTGTGGGCTCCTTAATTTTATGTGGTATGGAGAAGTGAAACATGGGAGACTATTATGCATTTTTTTTGCCACATTGAAAAATGAGGCATGTACCTGTAAAATCGAGATGGTATAGCCATAAAATATGCAATAATGTTGGTATGTGACAATTCATGATTGTTCACTCCATAGTTTTCTCTGTAAAAAGTTACTAATGTTTAAAATATTGCAGTTAGTATATGGAAATAAAACTGAAAATAAGAGAAGTAACTATTTAGGCAAAGTATACAAGACAGATATGGTGGGTCTTTGATAAGTGAGATAGGCCAGGTACAAGAGAAGTGTTTTTATTAAAGGAAAATGAGACTAATTTTGTGCTAAGATAAAGCAACTGGTTCAGAATGAGAAAAGGAAAAAATACAGGAGAGAACTCCTGAACATAGCAAGTTGTAAAAGGTTTTGAGGTAAAGTAATTTTGTGTGGAGTTAAGCTGGGGAGGATTGGATGGATTTATCTATAGGGTTATAAAGAGTTCAAAAGTGTACCGATATGAAACTAGAATTTGGTTTTCCTCTGTTAAAATGACAGTTTTCTTGCATTATTGGTCTGTTCTTAATAGATTGTAAGAGGTTTTTCTTTTTAAGTTGGAAACAAAGATTCTACGTCTTATCAGACTAACTTCCTATGCTTTATGTTAGCCTCATAGTGTGTGTTCTTGATTATTTAAGTGAACCAAGTCTTATCACTTTTAAAACAGCTGAGGTGTTTTTACACTTGATAATTTTGCCTTCCCCAAATCAAATCCTAAATGAAATCTTCTTGACTTCAAAGTGGCTTTGAGATTTCCCAGAGGTACCTTTGAACATCTCAAAGGATTTGTTCTCTTACCTCGTAAAAAGAGATGTTAAAACTAATTTGGTTTATTTGATAGGCTGGATGGCATGGGAAGGATTTGTCAAATAAAGATACTAGCTTTCTATGGGCTGTATTTGTGTAAATATTACTATAAATAGCTCATAAATTATATGAAGTTACCAGAATTTGGTCAGTATTCTCTATCCGTGATATGTCCAGTATGTTATCAGCCATAATTCTAGTAATTACCTTAAAATGTCTGTTAAAGAAACCAGATGTTCTCATTGAGTAAACACTTATCAGGTCTAAACCGTGGCCATTTTAAGTCTGCCATTCACAGATGGTTTTTATTTCACTCTGATTTTTCCCTGGAAGCATTGGCAGTTAGCTGCAGGTCGGCACGGCTGGTCTTCTCAGACCCACAGCAAGGACTGTGACAGGTGCTCTGGGCTTACAGGCTCCTGATGGCATTGCTTCAATACCCTTGAGACCACACGACCGGACTACGGATTTCCAGAGTTCTAATAGGGGAAACTGACGGGTTCATGAAACCGGTAGCCCAAGGAAGAGCCCAATGAAAATGGATTACAAGGGACTGAATGGACTAGTGAAAGGACATTGGTGGGTTCTGTTTGGAACCTTGGTAGACTGTTCATGTTCCCTTTTCTGGATTTAAGAACCCCCCTTTCTCTTTTCTCCAAAGTTACTCGGAACAAATAGATTATACTTTTGTAAACAAGAAGGAAAGCTTAATCCTTTGTATCTCCCTGTTCCCTCCAGAATTTGGAAAACCTTGAACATTCTTTTGTGGCATTATTTACTTAAATTCAGTAAGAATCCGTTCTTGTAACAGGACATAATTGGAGACACTGGTTATATTTAGGCTTGGACTGGAATGTCCTATTGGAAAGTGGCACATAGGCTCAGATCTGGCCACACAGTGTTAAGGAACTAAGGCTGACTTTATGGAGCTAGTGCTTAGGGTCCTCTGGGGAGAGTCATCTTGGTGTCTGGCTTATTTAATAGAATTTCCAGCCTCAGGTGAGTTAAGGAAGGTCACTTCCCAGCAAGCTCAGCAAGCTTAGGATATTTTGAAGAGAGGAGTCTATCCGTATCTGTAGGTACTGAAGGTGAACTTGGGTGGTGAGCTCTCCGGTTGGGTACCAAGACTTGAAGCTTTTGCAGGTCTGAGAGTCCTTATGAGAAGTTCCAGCAAAGCAAACTCAAAAAGACTTACGCACTCAAGGTCCATCCTTGTTGCATTTACGCAAATAATCAGACCGAAACTAATGAAACCAGACTTAACTTTATAAGCAGGAAATCCAAAAGGGAGGTAAATACAGAGAAACTTTCTGTTTCAATAGAAAACCATAACCTGCTCTTGTGGGTTTTTAGGTTTTTAGCTCTGTTCAAGGTCTTTGAGGTTTCGTCTGTAAAATGGATTTGATCCTGCCGTTTTGCCCATTTTTCCAGCCCTTGCCAGATTCTCAGTTCTTCTAGCTTTCTCCAGTATCTGCCTCCAATTCTCCATACTAATATTTTCATTTTTTCTTCTGCTCTCCTGGTTTGGCTCCCCTGAGAACCACAACCTGACCACTGCGATCCTTCTTGGGGCCACGGAAGGAAGCCCTACGAGCTGAAGCTGGATGTTTCTGCCTCTGCTCTGAGAGGAGACCATGCTTGTGACGCTGAGGTCTGTGCTGTCACTAAAGATCCGCAGGCTACAAACCAGCAAGTCTGTTGGATCGTCGCGGCCGTCCTACCTCCCCTCTCACGATGCATCATGCCCAACGTTGCAGGCTTCTCCACCTGTTGCCCACACTTACCACCTGGGTTTCTTCTCTTTTCATAAAGACTCGCTACATTAGATGTAGGACTTGCACCATTTAGCAGATGTTTTCTAACAAGTCCCTGAAGATGGTCTAGCTGGTCCTTCCTGAACAAAAGGCAACTAAACAAGAATAGCTTCATGTTACTCAGTGGAAAAGAAAGGTCTCTGTTCTTGACTAACAGGAGGAAGAGAGGGACTGTGACCCTCTCCTTGACCAGACTTGAGTCAGGCTCTTCTAAGCCCTCTTCTCCACTAGACTTTGACCTTGGGCTTTTGTCTGTCCTTGTAGAGCCTGCAGTTCACCCAATTTTAGAAAAAATCCTTACCCTCCACCCTTGGAATTTGACCACCCTGGTTTGCTTCCAGCATCCGGTGGATGCTGGTTCCGATGAGCATTGGATGGATGCTGGTTCATCCAGGTTCCGATGAGTCCATTGAGCCAGAATCTCCCTTATCTGGGAGATTTTCTGCAGAGTAATTTCTCTTGCCCTGACTCCCACCTTGCCCCTTGTCCCTGCTGTATTCAGAATTGAGCCCAGTTCTAGATGGAGGTCTCTTCCCCTACTCCAGTGGTTCTGAATAAAATCTATTTTCTGCTTTGATTATCAGGCTTTGGTTTTTCCTTGACGAGGGGACCTTCTGTGTCTTGTCTCTCTCATTTTGAAACGAAGATCACAAGTTAAGCTGAAGTCCTGGGTCCATCTTCTTAACCGGCTTGAGCCACCAGATTCATTTTGGTAGGCCCGTTCC
>CM053618.1:2549345-2568938 GCA_028646535.1 Procyon lotor | reverse complement strand
CTCAGCAGGGAGCCTGCTTCCCCCTCTCTGCCTGCCTCTCTGCCTCTTATGATCTCTGTCAAATAAAATCTAAAAAAAAAAAAGTCCCAATCACCCTGCGGTTTCTTCTCTGACCTTTGAAATAGTCAAAAGCAGGTTGTTTACCTCGTAGATATACACTTTATATGTATTTTCACATGCATTTCTGGGACTTATTTCTAATATACTTCCCATTACAATCACAGAAGAAATTATTATTTTCTTTTAAATTTAAGCCTTGTTTTAAAGTACAGAAAGTGGTCTTGGTGAATGTTTCATGAATACTTGAACGTGTATTCTGTTCTTAGATGAAGTGTTCTGTAAGTAGCAATTGGGTCAAATTGGTTGGTTCAAGTGTCCCATATTTTTACTGATTGTGTGCCTACTTGTTAACGATTATTGAGAGAATTGTTGAAATCTCCAAGGATAATTGTGGCTCTATTCTACTTTCAGTTCTGTGCATTTTTCTATCATGGGTTTTGAAGCTCTGCTATTACATGTGTGCACATGTAAGACTGCTGTACCTTCTGATGGCTTGCCTTATTGCGAAATATCCCTCTTATGTCTGATAATGAATCTCATAAATACCGTCAATGTACTACTATGTTTGGCGTTTGTATGGTACATACGAAACCCAATGTTAATATTTTTCTCATAATGTTAATATTTTTCTTTGTATCTGAAATTTCATATAGAAAACACACTGTTAAGTCTTTTTCCTCACAAACTCTCCATCTTAACTGGATTGTTCATAGCAATTAGTAGTTCATAGCAATTACATTAATTCATGTAATTATCAATAAAGTTGGGTCAAATAGAACAAGATGGTAGCCCATCTCCTCTGTGTACCAATTTTTCCCCTTACTCTTGACTTACTTGAATTAATCAAGCATGTATTTTATGAGTCCATCTTATCTGAAATATTGGCTTCTTAACCATACTACTTGGTTTCACATTTTAGTGGTTGCTTAGAGTTTATACTATGCTCCCTTAAGCTGTCAGTACACCTGCAAAAACATTGTATCACATCACACAGAACATAAGATCTCCAGTGCCCTTCCCTCTCCTGTCCTCTGTGCTATTTTCTAGAGCTCTGCACATCTTAAACCCCACATCTTTTAAAGAAAATTTAAAATAAGGCATAAATCCTCTTCACACAAATTTATTTATTTTAATATACATCCACCTTTCCATTCGGGAGGATTTTCCTTCTGTCTAAAGAATTCAATGTTTTTTGCGGTGCAGGTCTGTAGGTAATAAATTCTTAAATTTGTTTTCTCTGAAAAATTTAGCCTCATTTTTTAGTCCTATTTTCTCTGAATAGGAAATTAAGCTTACAGACTTCGTCATTCACACTTTAAGGATATTGTTCCATTGTCTTCTGGCTTGCATTGTTTTTGACTAGAAATCAGAATTTTTTTCCATATTCCCATGTACATAATTACTCTTTGTTCTTTTTCCTTTTTCAAATTTTTATTTAAATTCTAGTTAGTTAGCATAGTGCAATATTGGCTTCAGGAGTAGAATTTAGCAACTCATCACTTACTGGTAATACCCAGGGCTCATCATAACAAGTGCCTGCCCTTAGGACCCATCCCCCTCCCACCTCCCTCCATCAACCCCTCAGTTCATTCTCTATAGTTATAAGTCTCTCCTATGGTTTCCCTTTTTCCCTTCCCATATGTTCATCTGTTTTGTTTCTTAAATTCCACATGAGTAAAATCATATGGTATTTGTCTTTCTTTGCCTTAGTTTAGCATAATACACTCTAGCTTCATCCACATTGTTGCAAATGGCAAGATTTCATTCTTTAAGGCTGAGTAATTCCATTGTGCATACGCACACCCCTTTTTTATCCATTCATCAGTTGGACATTTGGTTCTCTCCATAATAATACTGTTATAAACCAGTGTGCATGTGTGTGTCCCTTCGAATCTGTATTTTTACGTCCTTCAGGTAAATACCTAGTAGTACAAACATAAACTACCTTATGATCCAGCGATTGCAACTTCTCATGTTTCCTTCATCACCAGTCTCAGCAATGTGATTTGGATGTGCCCTGGTGTGGGTGGGGTGTAGGTGTATTCTTTACTTATAATTCCTTGTTATATGGATTTGTAATTTTTTTATCCAATTTTCATATGGTATTGCGGTTATGTATCCAGATAATTTCACTGTCCTCTTCACGGTCTATTCTTTCCTTCTGGGACTCTAACTGCCTTTACATGGGGAAGCTAGATTTTTTTTTCCACAGATTACTGAAGTGGTTTCCAATCTCTTATCTATAGCTCTCTTTTAGCTGATTTCTGTTGTTCTTTCTTCACATTCAGGGATCTTCTCTTCTACAGTTCACCATCGATTAACCTTATCCGGGGAGATTCATTGCAGATCATGTATTTCCTTATACATCTAGAAGGTGCATCTGCTTTTTGATCTTCCATTCTTCTCATTACATCTGTTTTCTTTTAATCCTTGGATGTACCCACAGTATTTGGTTGCTTTAACATCCTTGTCTGCTCATTCCATTTTCATCTCTTTTAATTTTTTCTGACTTTTTTTTCCACTTCATGTATCTTCTAGCAGCATTTCAGTGAATGCTAAAGATTTTGAATTTTAGGTGTAGAATGCTATGGTTTTTCTGGTTTACCTTTAAAGAGCTTTGAACTTTTTTCTGTTATAGAAATAGGTTATTCGCAGAGCCTATTAAGCTCTGGTCTCCTTAGCCTTCAGTTTAAGGTTAGAGTAGCCTTATTACTAAGATATGGTCCTACTGGAGTCTCGGCAGAGGACCCAGGATGCTAAGCTTCTCTACTTGGTCAGACACCAATGTTCCACAGCCAAGTGCAAACTTCACAATCCAGTTAGCTCCCATTCCCTTATAGTTGTTTAACGCCAGCCTTACAGAGCCTGGTCCCACATATATATAGCTTGGTATTCACCTCCAGACCAAGAGATGCTGATGCACCTTTTCAGGGCTATTTTTTTGTGGCTTTCCCCTCCACTTGCCCCACAAATTCCAACCACACTGTCAGCTCTTACTTTCTATTTTTAATCTCTTGCACTCAGTAAGACCCCGTCTTCTGCTTAGACTTCACTCTATCTTTTGCC
Source organism: Procyon lotor (assembly GCA_028646535.1). Classification (NCBI taxonomy): domain Eukaryota; kingdom Metazoa; phylum Chordata; class Mammalia; order Carnivora; family Procyonidae; genus Procyon; species Procyon lotor. The sequence continues at coordinate 2,565,812 of CM053618.1, read as the reverse complement.
AAGTCCCTTTAGGCAAAAGACCAGAGGAATCACAGAGCTTAACATTGGCGTTGGTCTTCCCTCAAGAATCATTCTTTCACTGCCCACTGTCCAAAATCTGAAAATAGATTCATGTATTTTTCTATTTTATAATTTTTTATGCTGCGAGGACTAATCAAGTAGTGGTTATTCCCTCCCACCTGACTGGAAGCAGTGATATATAATGGTACACCTTTGTGCCCTATTTGTCAATTTCCCTTCAATTTCAAATCTCCCTTCTTTGTTTGCTGTGAAGAAAGGGAACTGGGCCCCGACAAGTGGCACGTTAAGCTCTGTCTGGGACAGGGCCCCACAGATATATTGCAAGAAGAAGGGACTTCCCTTCCTGGGCCCCATGTGCTCCACTTGGCAGGTTTCTGTAACAAGGGCTGGCTTCACTAGCACCAAGGTCTTAGAATACCTGTGGCTTCTCTAGCATCCAGCTCCTGTGGTTCATGGCAAATCATGAGCATCCAGAAATAAGCAGTTTCCCTCAGCATCCCTCTTTGCATAGGGTCCAAAAAGACACCATCTTTGGAATAGCTTTCCCCAGCATGCATGAGGGCAAATTTCTGGCCAATTCCAAAGTGAATCAAAGTCAATATCGTACCCTCGCTAATATGGTCCAGATCTTAACCTTCATACAGGAAGGCTTGCCTCTTCATTGAGTGCTTGCTGGGTTTTTAATATTCGTCTTTATTAAACTTTCCTGAAAGCACACGTGAGGTTTCTGAATCAGAGCAGATTTCTTATTATGCTCCCTGCACCATCAATAGTCAGAATGACATTGGAGCATTAGTCTCCCCACATTTGCCATTCTGCAGAGTGATGTGATAAGAGCCAGATGGGAAATATCTCCTTACAAGTGGCACACTTACTCTGGATTCAAGAGGTGAAGAGATAGGAATGTCCTCCATTGGTAACTGGGAAAGAGACTATTCTTCCTCCCAGTGTCTCCTTGGAGACAGGATGCAAAGGATCTCTAATCCTTTGTTATGTAAATAAATCTCTCCAGGAGGAAGATAAACCCAGTGTCTATGGCTTTTACAACTTAGAAAATTTCTTCAGGGCTCCAAGCTCCACCCCTTTTGAAATGTAAACAAGCAGGGAAATAATACTCCAATTCAGGTGCCCAACCAAAAAAACAAAAAAACAAACAAAAACACCCACCATTGGCTCTGGGGAAGATAAGCACAGCTTTATTGTATAGAAGCAATTAGCTCCACCATTAAAGAAACAAATGGCTGCACAGCTAATCCTCATTGTATGTAAAAAGTAAAATTTTTCTAGGGGAACTAAAAGCAAACCCTCTACTCTTATAACGTACACCTTTACAGGGTTCAAGAGCACTGAAATTCCTGAGAACATCTGTCTTCCCACACTACCCTGTGTCAGGCCTGGGGAGAGCGGCGGTTCCTTGTATCTGCCATTCCTCTGTTCAGAATCATCTTTACTACTCGCTATCAATATCTCATCGCTCCAGTTCTTTCACATTAATAATTCTTTATATTAAACTCCCTATTCTAATTTCTGTGACAGATCTTCGAATTAGACCCTGACTGATGGAGAATTAGGATTTACCCTCCCGTTCGTGTCTTGCTAAACACCTCTAGTAATTGCTAATTCCTGCTCAACAGATCCAATCTGTACAATCTCATCAATATAGTTAAGGGTGAGGTTTTATGAAATGTTGTCACAAGATTTCTAGGGTCTCTATGATGACAGGGAGAAGGATGGTCCTAGCTTTACAGGAAGACAATGCAAATATATCGTTTCTCCTCCCAAATAAAAGCAACTGCTTCTGGTGATCTTTAAACTTGGCACGGAGAAAAATTCTTTATCCAGGTCAATAGTTACATACCAAATACCGTGTCAATTCATTCCAGCAAAGATAGGACACCTGAGGACAAGAACCGCAATTGATGTCACACAGTGATTGGGTTTACCATACCCCAGAGTCATTCTCTAACGTACACAGGATCTCTTCACAGGCCAAACAGGAAAAACTAAATGGAGAGATGATGGGTATTACCAACCCTGTCTCTTTCAAGTCTTTTACAGTGCCATGAATGTCTGCCATTTCCATAGTAGTAACACAATACTGTTTCTCATTTATTATCTCAATAGAAAGAAGAATACTTGCTCCTATAAGGATAATCAGGGAGACACTCTGCCAATTGCTACGCGTATCTACCCTCATTTTACATTCAAGAATTGAGGAAATAAACACAGGGTGAGACCTGGCACCAAATGGTCACTGCGGGTCACACCCGAACTAACACTACATCAGTCACCACAGTAGAGTCAGTCTAGTCTCCCCACCTGTTTCCAAACCTGCATCAATCCACAGACCCATAGCCTCTTGACTGACAAGGAGGCCAAGTCTCCTTGAGGAAATATCCTGAATCGTTCCTGTAAACACACACTGTAAATCTTCCACCAAAACTTGCCCCTAAAGGGGACCCGTGCCCATATATTAGAGTGACCTCATGGAAGAAGAGAAAATACCTGGACCTTTTAAGAACTACTTGATATGGACCCTGAAGTGACGCCAGTATCTTGGGACCCCAAAATCTCACCATGGTTCACTCACCAAAACGGAGGCTCACAGTGGTCACGTGGACAAAATGACATGCTCTGAGGACATCAGTCAGCCTCTTTCCCGCTACCTAAGCATTTGTTCAAAGGCCCAGGAACAAAGTGGCCATATTGGCAGGGGTGACCTCAACATGGATGCCCCTTTCCCAAGACTGACCTAATGCTATTCTGAACACCTAACCTGCCACAAACAGACCAGTCCATAGCCCTAAGTGTGGCACCATTCCTTGTTAAGCAAGCAAGCACAAACACCAGCCCAGTGTCAGGTTAATGATATCGGACCTCTTTTATCACGGAAGGGGCAGAAATTTGTCTCTGCCGGGACAGGCACACATTCTGGAAATGGATTCACTTTCCCTGCCCATAATGCTTCTGCCAGCACACCGTCTGTGGACAGTCAAAATGCCTTAGCCATCGCCCCAGCATTCCCCGGCATTACAGCTCATCAAGAAACTCATTTCCCAGTTAAAGAAGTGCGGCACTAGACCCACGTCCATGAGGCTAGTCTTACCACACACTCCATCACCCGGAAATAGCTGATGTACTGGAAAGATGAGTAGCCCACTAATTGGCAGGGTTACATCACCAGTTGACAAATATCTTGAAATGACAGAGTTCCGCTCTGAAGCAAGCAGGGCACATTTTGAATCAGACAATTCTACCAGAATTCACGGGTCTAGAAGTTAAAAGAAGTAAAAGAAACCACTCCTCCTTTCCTTACTATATCTAATATATAACTCACTTATATAACTTATACAACTTATAACTCACTTGCAGAGTTTTTCTTCCTGTCCCAGCCTCCTTGAGCGCCACTGGTCTTCATCTCCACGGGGAAAATATTTCCACCAGGGAATAAAAAGATGAGGCCATTGCCCGGCCATTTGTGGCCCCATGTTGCCTGAACCAACAGGCTATCTCGTTAGAATTAATTTGTTATATTAAATTTGCGTGTTCAAAGTACTCTGATTCCTGTCTCTTGAATGGACCACAACTGATACCCTACTTCTCTACACTGAGTATAGTGTATCATACTTTCTGAGCACTGCTGGATCTCATTTGTTTTAATATCTTACATTTCAATATCTTATTCAGCTCCAAATAGTTTCCAGCTTCTATTATTCTTTAACCCATCAGCTACCAGTCCATTTTAATTTCCAAATACCTAAGTATTTTATCCAGATTGTTTTTTTACTGGAATTGAATAAATGAATTCCATTATGGACAGATAATAGTTTGCAGGATTTTAATCCTCATAAATTTATGGAATCTTGTTTTACAACATGTCATCTGCCCTTGGTTCCATGTGCACTTGAAATGGTATTCTATTAGTTGGAATGTTCTGAAAGTATCAATAGATACAGTTGATTGAAACTAGAACAGCTTTTTTTAGTGCTTATTTTCTGTCTACTCAATTGCTAAGAGAGAAGTATTAAAATCTCCCACCAGAACTATAGATTTATTGACTTCTCTATTTAACTTAGCTCTTCTGGATGGTCTTCATCTTACTAAGATCTCTATGGTAATATCTTTGATACTTTATCTGATATTAAAGTACAAATGAAATAATGAAACTTTTAGATAAAATTGAAATAATTTCTTTACTACCAGAAACGTCATAGGAAGTTCTGGAAGGTATAACCACTCCATTATAATTAGAGTTCATATTGTGGATCCTTACCCCTTTCTTCCCATTTACGTATTTCAAGTATCTCTCATTAATAGCATAGAGTTGTCTTGCTGGTTTTTATCCATTCTGAAAATGTCTGCCTTTTAGTTGACATGGTTAGTGTATTTAGGTTGAACATAATTATTAATATTGTTGGGCTTAAGTCTACTGTTCTGCTATGCTTTCAATTTGCCCCATTTGCTATTTGTTCCTCTGTCCCTCCCTTTATTCCTTTTGAATATTTTGTGTTCTTTTCTCTACTGCCTTCTTAGCTATACTTCATTGCTCTATTAACATGTGCTTTTTAATTTAAATATTTTCTTTCAGAGTGTACACGTGCAAGCAAGAGTGGGGGGCAGAGGGAGAAGCCAACTCCCCACTGAGCAGGGAGCCCAATGCAGAGCTCCATCCCTAAGATCATGACCCGAGGCAAAGGCAGACACTTAACCAACTGAGCCACTCAGGTGCCCCTTAACACATGTATTCTTAACCTATCACAATCTTTCTGAGTTAAAATTGTACCACTTCTTGTTAAAGGCATCTCAAGTGTCGTTAAATTTACCTTTCTTTGAGCTACTGTTATATGTATGACATGTACATTCATTGTGAGTCTCATTACATATATTCCTTAAAAATCATTCGGCGAAGAAAAACATATGTTATATTTACTCACTATTGGCCACTTCCTGTCATGTCCAGTCCTATAGCTTGCATGTGGTGTCCTCTCCCTTCAATCTGAAGAACTTCTCTTAGCATGCTGGTAGTATGTAAATTAGCTCAATGTTCTTACCTGAAAATACCTATTTCACTTTTGTTTTTGAATGATATTTTTCCTGGATATAGAATTCTGGCTTAACACTAAAAATGTCATTTAATTGTTTACTGGTCTCTTGTTTCTCATTAGAAGTAATTGTTATTCCCTGATACATAATAGATTTACTTTAATCTGGTGACTTTCAAAGATTTTCCTTTATCTTTGGTTTCAAAGATTTGGACTGAAATAAATACAGAGATTTGCTATTCTTATCCTACTTGGGATTCATGGAGACTCTTGGATCTGTAGAAGTTTTTATTTCTCATTGAGTTGGGAAATTTCTGGCCAATAGGTCTTCAAGTATTTGACATGTTCTATTCTCTTTTTGAGGCTCCAATTACATGGACATTAGACTTCTTATATCATTGCATGAATCACTAAAACCTCATTTGGTTCTTCTGTCTCCTTCGTATCCTAGAATTTGTTAATCCATCTTCAATTTAATTGACTCCCCTACCAACTCCAATACACTATTGTACAAATTAGCCAACATTTCATTTTAAATATTTTCATTTTCACTCCTAGGAATTCAATTTCTCCCTTATTACCATTAGTTTCTTGACTGGCCTTCCACATAGGTTTGTTCATTATGACCCTATTTTCCTTTAAGTCATCGAACCTGTATATACTAGCTGTCTATATAGATTGCTTTTTTGTTGACTTTGGGTCATATTTTTCTTTTTGTTCTCATGTTGAGCATTTTATAACTATATACTAGACATGGTGAATGACCCATTATAGAAATTTTGGATTCGTTAATTGTGGTGCACTTGCTACTCTGGGTAGACACAATGTTGGGAAGGCCCCCTAGAGCAGTATTTGGACTCACCAAGCTCATTCACTGTGACCTGTTCCTACCATACAAAGGATATACAAAGATGAAGGTCACTAACTAGGTTATGCCATTTTCTTCTCGGTGGTTCATTGGTATTCTTATACAGCACTAATCTTTATTGAAATGGGTTGCAAGTACATTATTAGTCACTCAACAGCAAGGCTCAAGTCTTATTTCTGTATCCCTAGTGCCCAACCCAGAGCCTGATACTCAGAGTGGACAGGCATAATTATTAATGTAACAAACGGAATTGTTTAAAAATTCAGAAATCCTACAATGCTAACACAAAACTCAAAATCCAAGAAAATGTGGGTCAGCTAATTCAGAAGAAAATGCCCTATTATAAGCTCTGAGTGAAGACATCAGTGAACCATGAGATAAATTTAAGTGCCTCATAGTAAGTGTTTAAAGAAATATATTCATGATCTTCAATAGGCTTTGTTTACAAAGGCAGAGAAAGAGAATATTTCAGGAAGAGTCTGTTGCCACTGATTGAAATGAAGCTAAGGTTTACTCCTCTTACCTTGCTCCCTGGTAACAGGTGTATGTGTTTCCATGGAATAAGAGCCTGGCATTCAGAATCAACAGATCTGTGAGGCTCACTTCTGTGTTCGTCCTCTCTTTAATGGTGCATGTGACCTTGGAAAGTCACTTTTATCTATCCTCACTGTATTCAGCTGAAAAAATTGGGAAGTACTATGTCCCTTTCAGGAGCGCTGGGAAACTCGAATGAGGTCATGAATGGGAAAGACCTTTGTGAACTGTGAAGAGCTACATAAATGTTAGGGATATTTATTACATAATAAGGCATTAGTGCTTATCACAGCACTTAACACATTTAAAACTCCCAAATTCTCTCTCACCCCACAAAGCACATATGTGCACGTTCACACACACATGATCTCACACACTCACATGCCAACACACTTCAGCAAGGGTACAAAACTGATTTGGAACCTCGCATCTTTTAAATAGGAGTGGGCAGATGAACCATGAGAGACTATGGACTCTAGGAAATAAACAGGGTTTTAGAGGGGAGGGCAGTGGGGAGATGGGTGAGCTCGGTGATGGGTGTCTTGGAGGGCATGGACTGCACGGAGTGCTGGGTGTTACAAGCAAACAATGAGTCATGGAACACGACCGCAAACTAATGATGTACTATATGGTGACTAACATTATAATAAAATACATATACCTTTGCACAAGTTAAAGCCACGTGTGCCACATACTCCCTGGCTGCCTTTCGGCTTCATTTTCTTTCCTGCTGACCGCCCCCCTCCTCTCTCTCCTCCCTGAGACATTTGTACTCATTAAGAAAATGTTTGTTGTACTTACTGTTGGGAGAGCTGCGGCTGCTTTCTCCTCTAATCCATCATGCACCGTAAGAAGGGAATGTGGAAGGATCTCAGGGGAAACTAGTTTTTCTCAAGAGAAGCTACGAAGTCAACACTGAAAATTTTATTTCTGAAGTTTGAAGAACCCTAGTTTTTTTTTCTAAAAAATTTTAAAATACCTTAACTCCTAATTTTATATGTCAAGCTCTCAATCATTTAGGTCTGTTATTAGCCTGGTTATAGCTAAAATACAGTAAGCTAGTGCTGATCCAATTTCCTTCAAAAGGATTTTTCTTTAGTCCAGTTTCAAGTGACTAACAAAATACATCAATGTCAATGGTTTATGAAGTGAGAACTGCTTGTAGGCAATCCCACAGTGGGGAAAAATAATTTCAAGTAGCTTTGCTGTTCTTTTCTCTATTGGTTTACTTTAGGGGAGGGTAGTCTGTGAGGCAGACAGAGGGAATAGGATAAATCGATCCAAAAAACCCTGCAAACCCCCAGATAGGACCTTATATTTAACAGATGTTCACACGGTCATCTACCGAAAGATGATTTAAATGTAGCAGTACTTAATACTTAAATGTATGTACTTAAATAGTAGAAGAACCTACTGTTTGTCAGGCTAATATCTGACGTGGCAAGGGGCATACAGAGATGAATAAAATACCTACTGTCTGGACACTTGCAGCTTTTATAGGCTCGCTCTCCCTGCTCAGGCCCCTCCCCTTTCCCTGACTGCCTCCTAGACTTCAATTGACCCAAGGCCACAAAAATTAAACATCTACGAATTCTTTCCTGACCTTAACAGATCTGAACAGTTCTTTGTATACACCCCCGACCCCAAACAAGAATCCTGTACACATGCTGATAACACATTTTTGCCCTTTATGCTAATTTGTCTCCCCCACTGAACTGTGGACGACATGGAACACGGTCCCTGCCTTCCTCATAGATGAGGAATAGTTCCCCATGGGCTACCACCGGGAAGTAGCCAACGGCTTAACACAGTGCTTGAGAAATATAGATTTAATAAGTTATGGGTACTTTTCTGGCAAACAAAAGAGCTGAACAGAAAGACGACTAAAAGAATAGAGGTCCCTGCAGCACACAAGACAAAGGAGCAGGCGTAGAGAAACTCTGCGGAAGGATAAAGACGATGGAGAGACACGGCAGGCTAACATGGGGGCCGAGCGCTACATCCCAAGAGCATGCAATAAAAGGAGTCACTGCTCCGGATTCGTCCTACTGCGAGGACCTGCGGCCGCACAGGTCTACACACCCTCACTGTTTGCAGCACATCCCTGGTAGGAGAGGCTTCTGCCCTCGAACCTGAAGCCGTGCAAAGTAGGAGGGGAGTGTTCACCTGTCCGTGAGGGAAGAGGGGAACGGCAGGAGAGACTTTGAAACTTAGGGATGTGGGGGGAAGGGATGGGAGACGACAAGAACACTCAGTAAAGATGACCCCATGTCCCCGAGATAGTCACCCACCCCCCTCTTCCCACAGCCTCCATCTCCCCAACTTAAAGACAAAGTAGCAACACCAACATGGGTGAAAATGTTGTGCCCAATAGTGCTTCTTTGGGAGAGTTTAAGGAAATTGTGAAAGCAAATGATCTATGAAAGAGGGCAGTTGGATCTTGTCATCTCTGCTAGGATTTCAGGGAGGAAATGGTGACACCAGAGAAAATTTTCTGTAAGAATATGAAGGAAAAGGCACATTCCCTTTGTACTCATGATGTAATAATTTCCGAAAGTTGGGAAGCCCTTGGAGGTCTATTCAAGCACCAGGGGACCAGGACATCGCTTCCAGAAGGAGAGCAGGTGCTGGTAACCAGCCGACATCGCCTACTACAGCACTGGACTGTGACAGCCTGCCGCAGGGGACACCGGGCAAACCTCCCTCAGCCTTCAGCCAGTGACCTCATGGAGGAGGGATCCGTGGAGCAGAATTGCAGCTCCCTTCGAAGAGGCTCCGGCGCCATTTCTGTGGTACAGAGCAGAGAAACACGAGTGGCAAGGAAGGGACAGGAGCCGACGTGGGGACGGAGTAACCAGGAGGAACAGGGTTGAATGAAAACACAGGTCTCCGCGTCTCAGTATCTTCCAGCTCAGTCTAGGTCGAGAGGAACTCTGATGGGAAGGTCCAAAAACTACTCAAACAACTTCCCTCGTTAAGGGTGTATGATAATGCAGCATGGTTATACTAATTTTGATATAAACACAGAAGTATGAAGTCTTAACAGTTTACTGAGAGAAGGGAGTTTAATGGCATCCACCTCAGATTCCAGAATCAGTACAGCTGATACCTGACTAACCTCAAACCCCCTGCAGCTGCTATAGATTAGAGATCTAGAAAGCTTCCATAGGTTGGAAAACCATCTTTACAGAAAACGTATCTGGATAAAAGTACAGCAATAGAAATGCCACCAGTGCGTTCTCTCCCTGCCTAGCTTCTAGGGAGCAAGGGGTTTTGCCTCTACTGCACAGGAGGGATCCATGTAGAAATGAGTACTGTTGAAAAAGCTTACATGTTTGGATAATAAAGTGAGTTTTGCTGAAGCTGTTCACTTTTCAATCAGCAAGAATTAAGGAAACCCCTTCAGAAATGATTGCTGCAAAGCAAGTGTTTTAATTCCTGAGGATGAAAGCCATCGTTGGGCTGTCTCTGCTGCTTGTTTTCCTAAGACCCTGTCCACATCTGTTCCAACAGCCTCCTCTTCCCATCTCCTTACCAGACTAGGTCAAGGACCTGACTGAGAGGAGGCAGGTCAAGTGGGCACCAGGAGAGGTTCCCAAACCAAAATCCTGAGGCAAACAAGCAAGTAGTCCTAATCTGGCTTGGAAAGGTTCCCGTATCCAAGGAACAATATTCACTAGAGCACAAACCCGCTTTCTACCTTGTCCCCAGGGCATGAAAAAGAAAAGCATTTCTACTCATTGACCTTATCCTTGAGAACTGCTGTATTTGATGAACTTGTGCATTGTGGCATGTTTGTGAGCAGACACACATTACACTGGGCTAAAGGTCTCCTGACAAAGTGATTCAATCTGTTGAGAAATGCTTTTTGCCTACAGCTCTGCGTAGGGCATCCTTGACCTCCTTGTTCCTCAGACTGTAAACAACAGGGTTCAGCAGGGGAGTGATGATAGTGTAAGTCACAGAGAGAAGGAGGTCTTGTTCCATGGAGTTCTCAGACTTGGGCTTGAGGTAGGCAATGGAGGCGCAGCCATAGTGGACGATGACCACCGTGAGGTGGGAGGCGCAGGTGGCGAAGGCCTTCTTCCGGCCCTCAGCTGAAGCGATCTTGAGGATGGTGGAGACGATGAAGACATAGGAGATGATGATCAAGCCCACGGGGACCAGGATCACAAACGAACTGACACCATAATTGATCATCTCATTGATAGTGGTATCAGTACAAGAGAGCTTCATGACTGGATAAATGTCACAGAAGAAGTGTTCCACCACGGTGCCACAGAAGGACAAACTGAACATGGCTGCCACCTGCAGAACTGCCATAACCAGGCCAGTGCCAAAGGACCCACATACAAGCGTGGCACACACTCCTTTGCTCATGAGGACTGTGTACCTCAGGGGGTTGCAGATCGCTACATAGCGGTCATAGCCCATGGCTGCAAGCAAGAAGCAATTATTAATGGCCAAAATGACAAAAAAGAACATCTGAGTTGCGCAGCCTGCCAAGGAGATGGGCTGGTTATGGGAAAGGAGGCCGGAAAGCATTCGTGGGACACTGACCAGTGTGTACACAGTCTCAGAACTAGCCAGCAAGCTCAGGAAGAAGTACATGGGAGTGTGGAGATGATGGTCAACATGGATGATGGTCACAATGACAACATTACCAGCTAAGGTTAGCATGTACGTGGTAAGGAAAACCACAAAGAGCGTTATCTGGTGCTTTCCAAAGATAGAGAATCCCAGGAAGATGAATTCTGTCACTTCTGTGAAGTTCTTTCTCTGCATTTTGCTAAATCAGTGTCTGAAAGCAATAAAGGAAGTCACCAAGGAGAACAATTCCATCAGCAACTGGACTGTATGAGAAGAGACAATGATACCCAAGTGAGAGAGGGAGCCCAATTCCTTCAAGACCAGCGAGCACAGGCTCGGGGTCCTTGCACCTGAAGAGAGAACCTCCCCCACCCAGTGCCTCCTCGGGGTCCACTCAGGTGTGCGTTATCACTATGGAGGAAACCATTCCCTGTGCACAGACAAGACTCCTGAATAAACACTTACCTCGCACGCATCATACTGATGTAAGGTGAAGCAAACTGCGAGGAGCAAGTCCTGCTCTCTGTCCCCACTGGTAATGACACCACCACTTGGAACAAACTTTGTTCACTGGGTGAAGTGCAGGTTAAGAAAACCACAGAGAAGAGGGTTTCAGTGGGAATGATACGGCAGCATGGAGGAGTCCAGAAAGAGGAACTTGGAGAAGCGGTCACTGGATTTGGTGACAGTCACTGAGGCCCTTTGAATGAATGTCATTTCATTCAGTTGAGTTCTGAATCTAGAAACCTCATTTCAGAGAGCTAATAAGGTCCTCAAAGCGGACCTTCTGCCATGATCAGTCCACTATCTACTTAAGCGCCACTGAAGAGATCCCTCTTGCTGACTGATCATCCTTCTAAGGTGGAATCCTTCTAAGAGAATTGTGATGAGAAGACACTGCTTTGTCTCCACGGCCACAGGGACCTGTTAGAATAAGTCAAGGCAACGAGAAGATATTGTAGGGGCCAGAGTTGAAACAAGGGGAGGAAGGAATCTGCTAGCTGCTTCGGGCTAAACTGGCTTAGTGTTTTGAAATCGGGTGCGCACTGGATTCGATGTGATGTTGACAGATAGCTCACTAGTCCCCTCTGTGAGAAGGAACACCCGTCCCAGGCAGACAGCGTGCAGCCGGCCCTGTGGGTCTTTGCCGAGGCAAGCCCCACTGCTCTCCCTCTTCTCATGGTCACGCTTCCTGGAACATACCTCCTCTCCCACCCTCCCCGATTCCCCAAAATTTGCCTTCATCGTGTTCACTCCCATCACGCTGTTCTCTCAAATGTCACCAGAGTCTCCGTGGCTAAAACTGTCAGACTTTGCTTTGTCTTGACATTTCTAAACACTCTGCCTCCTGGAAACCTTCTGTGACCTTGGTTTCCATGACACCATGCCAGCGCTCTCGTCTCGGTGCTCAGGGGGTTACAGTCTGCCATGAATCTGCTCCCTTCACCCCCACAGTAATTGGAAATGCTATTCTATGCTCAATACTTGGCCCCTGCTTTTCTGTCCACACTGTCCCAGAATGTTCTTCGGTTATCAGTTCCATGTGGATTGCTCCCAAATCTCTCTTTCCATCAGTCTTCCCCCCTCCCCAAGTCTACAACCTCTCCTGGACTTCTCTATTTGTGGGTCTTGCAAACATAGTTTTATAATTTCAGAAGCAAAGGAAGCAGCTACCCTTCCGATATTCAGAAAAAAGCTCTCCAGCTCTACTGTTCCAACGTCCTCAGTGACCACACCATTGTTCCAGTCTACTGGAGTTAGCATCTTAGGTCCAGAGCTATTCAACATCACGTTCAGTGAAATTCTTCCTTAAGCAAGGTCTTAAATCTGTCCCAATTTCTGGATTCACAATGATTCGACGTAAGATTTGGATGCCCAAATCCTCTAGCTGGGATATTAAAAAAAACATTCCTAATCCAAAATTTATATGGAAATGCAAAGAACCAAGAATGCCAAAACAATGTCAAACAAAAGGACTTAGACTACTTCATTTGGAGACTATAGCAATCAAGGTGGCGTGGTATCCATATTAGACACAGCTCAACGGGACTAAAACAGTCCAAAAATGAGCCACACATACAGTCAATTGATTCTTGATAAAGTTCTAAGATATCTCAATGATAGTATTTTCAACAAATGTTGTTCCAACTGGATATCTATATGGGGAAAAAAGCAAACAATGAGTCTTGGAATACGTCAAAAACTAATGATGTATTGTATGGTGACTAACACAATAAAAAAAAATAAACCCCAAACCTTACCTCGTGCCACACACAGAAAATCATTCAAAATGAATCAAATACCTACATATAAAAGCTAAAACTAGGGGCACCTGAGTGGCTCAACGGGTTAAAGCCGCTGCCTTCGGTCAGGTCATGATCCCAGGGTCCTGGGATCAAGCCCCACATCGGGCTCTCTGCTCAGCGCAGAGCCTGCTTCCCCCCCTCTCTCTGCCTACTTGTGATCTCTCTCTCTCTCTCTGGCAAATAAATAAAATATTTAAAAATATATATTTATTTTTTTAAAAAAGCTAAAACTAAAAATTCTGGACAAAACTAAAAAATCTTCACAACCTTGAAATGATCAAGAGTTCTCAGAAACAAAGCAAAAAGCATAAACCAGAAGAAAAGTCATTAATTTAACTTCATCAAAACTAAAGCTTCTAATCTCCAGAAGACATTGTTAGAAAAATGAGGAAAGCCACAGATTGGGAGAAAATATTCACAATAGATAGGTCTAAGCTTGCATGCAGAACATATACAGAATTCTTACAACTGAATACTAAGACTTTAAGTTGGAAAAATATTTGGACATTTCACAGAAGATACACAAATGGTTGAAAAGCACATGAAAGATGACTAATGATGTGATATTGAACATCAGAGAAATGAAAAATAAAACCATGAGATTATCACCAGGCACCCACTCATGTGGCTAAAATTAAAAAGTTTAACACCTAATATTGGCAAGGAGGTAAAGGAACGGGAACCCCCGGGGAATTGTGGGTGGTGATCCAGAATGGTATAACCAATTTGTACAGTAGCTTGGCCAGTTTTCAGAAAGGTAAATAATATACTAATCTCACGACTCCATGCTTTTCCTAAGTATTTAGACGAGAATTAAAACGTGTGTCCACACAGTGTCTACATCTGCACTGACATTTTCATGGAATGTCCTTGGCAACTTCATTCCCAGAAGCCAGAAGCTGGAAAGTCAAATGTTTAGGGTCCATCCATACAATGAAATACTCAAGCAATAAAAGGAACAGATTACCAATGCAAACAAAACATACTTAACTTACTGAGTCACAGAAGTCAGAAAAGTGACATTCAGTACAATCCTGTTTATAGGCAACTCTAGAAAATGCTAATTTCAGCTACAGAGCAAGAAAACAGATCAGTGTTTGCCAGAACTGTTAGGCAATTGACCACGAGAGAACACAGGGGAACTTTTTGGAATAAGGAAAATGTTGATTACAGGGGTAGCTATAAGATGTATGAATTCATCAAAACTCAACAAAATGTATACTTAAAATTGGTGCATTTTGTTACATTATGTATACTGCGTAGCACGGTATTGTATCATAATAGCTAATATTGTAATGTTTTATACCTCAAAGTTCATTTTTTAAAAAATTCTGTCACAAAGTAGACTATTTCTGCAAATCTGTCACTGCTAGATCCACAAATCTTGAGGGACTCATTAGAGTGTAAGAAACACAGGAATTGTCTGGGGGCTGGGATATCCGGAAACTTATCTAGAATCTTACAACATGAAACGTAGTTTTGGGCAAATCACTTAAAATTATTCTTAGTATCAGCTCTGTGAAAAGCAGCGGCCATCCAATAATTTTTTTTTTTTTAGAAGTCAACACAAGGAAGAAAACACTGAGACAATGAAAGAGAGAGACAGAAATGTATTTGCAGATCATCCTCTTGAGAAAATAAAAACACCACAACAAGCTAACATAATGAAGAGTTAGCACAGCCAATGTTCTAGTCATGGAGATTACACTCCAGATAAAAGAGAAAAAAATTCAAAGTTTCAAAGAGAATTGCACTCATAAGGAAAGAAACTACTACAGAATTTGATACAGCAAATCATCTATCTGTTATGTAAATCTCAGTGAACCTGCTAGGGAAAGGAAAGAATTTTAGATCTGCAACTTAGGCCAATATCCTGAAAATTGAGAATACTTGTAAATTACTCTTAGCAGAAAATAAACAAAACCCTAGGGTCTCTTCTCCAGAGACCCTGAAACAAACACTTGAAGACGCCAGGGATGGATAAAGTGACCTCTTCAAAAATCTGAAGGCAGTGAAAGGAAAACACTTGATCATAGGATGATAGGAAACAATCCGCAGTGCAAGGCTGGGCTTTTAGAACAGGAGCTCAATTGGCCTATCTTTGTGGTGTTGCACCCCAGATCCCAGCCGAAGGTGGATGCAGAAGCAAGGGAGACCAGAGCCTGCTCAGGGATACACAGGCATCCCCAACACCTGTCACTTCTAATCAGGCAGCATCTCCAACAAAGAAAAAAAACTGGTGCCTTTTCAAGAATATGCAGTCTTACAATTACCTACACCTGTGCGTATAGGACGGTAGCTTTAGAACAGGTAGCACATGACCCGCACACGGGCCCCCTCGGCTCCGAGGCAGTCTGAGAAGGAACGCCTATAAACTCAGCCACCAAGAGAGAAATCTCCAAGGAAAAGCCTTGTTGACTAGCCCTGCTCTCCTGAATCCCTTTCTCAGAACTTCCTAAGTACCTCGAGGGAAACAGTAGAGTTAGACTCCAGACAGGTATCGAGGGATCTTATTAAAAAGGGAACTCTTGGGGCACCTGGGTGGCTCAGTGGGTTAAAGCCTCTGCCTTTGGCTCAAGTCATGATCTCAGGGTCCTGGGATCAAGCCCCACATGCGAGGCAGGGGGGGCGGGGGGTATCTCTGCTCAGCGGGGAGCCTGCTTCCTCCTCTCTCTGCCTGCCTCTCTGCCTACTTGCGATCTGTCAATGTAGTTTATGGAGCCATCTTCTTGGTTTCCTTCCCTTATCCTTGACTTAGAGATGTCATACGGACAGGCACGTGTGCAGGAACAATCATCTTTAAGACACAGGGGATTAGTCTGTGGAACATTTCCAAGACAGAGGGTGCAGACGTAAAGTTCAGTATTCCCAATGATGTTCATTTGTTAATGAAAACTGTTTCAGCAGGATAGATGATCTTAGTAAATCACAGCCTGAGTACAGTAGCTGGATTCCTTGTGGGAGACCTTCCAATGGCTAGATCACATTCCTGGCAGCCAGAGTTCCCTGTGTTTGCCTAATGCCCGCTCATCTCAACAGGGGCAAGCCCCTTCCCCCTCACTCTTAATCTTCTGAGGCTTCAGCTGATGTTTTCGTTTTTCCATTT
>CM053618.1:2529557-2548845 GCA_028646535.1 Procyon lotor | reverse complement strand
GTGGACCGCTGCTTTTCATCTTTGCCCACTGTTTCTTCCTTCTTCTCTCTCCGCTTCTGCACACTTCTCTTTCTGCTCCAGTTCCAGATTCCTGACAGAGGAAGACTGGTCTCATTGGGATCTCTCCTGATTCAATGAATTTGTGACCAGAAATGGGGTCACGTGGTACAAAGATGCTTTGTGAGGATGAGACCGTCCAGACTGGGGACGGAGGCAGTTTTCCTAGAACGGTTCTCGTGTCACAAGTGTTTGAGGATCAGAGCAGACACTGTGCCCAAGAACACACTGCAAAGGGTGCACTGAACACTTGAAGGGATGCGGTTTTAAAGTTCACAGTGCTGGATTTGGGTTCTGAACAAGTAGAAGACTTGATTTTTTTTTTTTTTTTCAATGAGATGATTCAACCAGTTGTGAAGTGGATACAGATTTTCTAGAAGTTCATTGCCATGGCCTTCGAAGTCTCTCCTGTTTCCACAAAGGCAGAAAATCCCAATTTGGGAAATAGGAATGCAGTTGCAGGAGAGGGGAGGAAACTGGAGTGGCGAGGTCTGGGGGGGTGATGTCTGTAAGGGGAGGCAACTCTTCCGAGTTTTCCAGACCGCAGTGGTGAGGATGCCAACTGGCCTCCCATCCTCCTACGTAGAAAACGCTGAGCTCTTTGTGGATTGGTTTCTCAGTGACTTATCATGTGCTTATTTTTGTCAGGTCCTGAGAAGCAGGATGAGCACTCAGCAACGGAAGTGACCACCAGCCCTAGGATAAAGTGAAAGTTCTTCAGTTGCTTGGGAATCCCTGGGTTAGTGGGGGTGTTAGGAGAAGCAGACTTCTCTCCTTCAGTGGGTAGATCGAAGATGTTGGATCTGTTTTGTCAGTTGAACCTTGTCAGTTGGGATTATTGATGTTTCTCTTACTGCCAGTGGGGCTGGAGTAACTAACCAGAGCATTAATCTTTCTGACTTTGGAGCATCTCCAAGCCAGGAAAAGCCACCAGTGCGGGAATGGGCACAGTGGGAACCCTGGAGGAAGCTCCTTCAGTCACAGTACTCTGGGCCTTAGGAAGCCGGAAGCCAGGTTCCTACTCTTAAGATCTATCTTTCCCTCATTTTACTATTCTGTGAAATCTTTGGGGTCCAGTTCCTGGAGTAGACCTGGTAGAAAAAGCCAAGAGGTCATTTTAAGACTTTAAGTCTTGACTTCAAGTTAAACTGGCTGTGGGACGTGGCGGGCAGCCCCTGTGAGCTGGCCTAGGTTAACAATAACAGGCCACTGTGCTTTATTTGGGGGACAGGTATGCGTTTTCCTTGGGCGTCATCCCTGCAAAATATACCCTATTAGGAATCTACACGAACGTACTCTATTAAGAATTCTTAGAATGCCCTGTTAACAATCTATAGCAGGAGACAGCTGGTCGAAGATTTGGGGTGCTGGCTATCTTTTCTATTATTCCCGCTAAAACCAGACTCATTAGCAGGTGCTCACTAAGTGATGAATTAACGAACGCTTTACCGAACACGTCCTTTTTCAATGTGGCACTGAGGTTCATTAGTCTTATTTTATGAAGCGTCAGCAGTTTCTGATTCGTACTCTGTGAAAATGGCAGTGTTCCCTGGAGGCAGAAATGCATAATTTTTTCTTGGCAGTTGAGAACACCACTACATTGCTTGTCTTCAGTTACAAATGGAGAGATTAGTGTTGGCCATGAGAACACACGCTTCCCCAGAGAGGGGGTCACAGGCAAAGAAAGGGAGAATAAAGATAGATTTAGGTTAAGAGATTGGGGGAGGAATCCATGTCAAAATGTCTTGGTATCTTTGGTGTAATGATACAATGATTCTATGATACAGTGATTCTGTAGTGGTGTAGGGTACCAGGTCACGGGGTAAGAACACAGCAGATAGGGCTCAGGTTGATTGGAAAATGCGCTGTGGCGAATGTGGGAGGAAACCAACTCTATCTTCACCTGTTCGTCTCCTGTATCTCTGCTTTATTTAGGTCTCTACTCACGTGTGTCATCTCGGAGATACGTTCAAGGCCCAGCCCATTAATAACCCCTCTATTACTCACAGTCCCCTTGTCCTATATTATTTCATTGGAATGATATTGGAGATCGTGTTTAACATATTTTCTTATTAGGCTTTTCCCTATCAGGAGGTAAATGTAAATGAAAAAAGTAACCCTTTGTTTTAGCTCGGTCCTCCAGGAAGCAGAACCTGACTTGGAGATAGGTGGGCAGAGGTTTACTGTAGAGAAACACCTGTAGAAAAGTGGGGGGAAAGCAAGGACAGGGAAGAGCGGGGTCATCAGACCAGAGTGTGTGTTGGACAAAGTCTTCGTCAGCCCGGTGGAAGCCATGGGAGGAATGAATTGCTTGTTAAAGGGATCTCTTGGTGGGAGTGGCGCGGCCATTGGGCTACGGTCTTGCTACTTGTCAGCCTGGGGGACCCCCAGGAGTGTGACCTTGACTTAAGAGCCCAGGTGGATCTTACACGTGGGTAACACGTCCTCTCTTGAAAGGGGAATCCAAGCAGTGCGTCTCCATGCCTGCCCTAGGCCTCCTTTTACCCCTGCACCTATCAGTTCTCTGTGTAGATTCAGGAGGTAGCTCGTAGAGCCTTGTGTGGAGCCTCTTCCTGAAGGGAAACCCACAGGGTGGAGGGTGGTGGGGAAAATGGCAGCTTTCGTCATTGCAGTGGCCCTTGGGGCCACAATGGATACTAAGAATTTCTTCCCTCTGCTCTCCCTTCTAAGTTCCCCTCATCCTCCGCTATCCTCCTGAGAGGTCTTGGGGGTTTACTTGCAGTGTCCCGGAGAGTTCCTGGTGATCACAGTTTGGGCCGATGCCCTCATCCATTCACGACTGCGGTCAGACAGGGGAGTTCCAGGAGGCATCCAAGTGGGTCGTCCTGTCCCACATACATCCCACCCTGGCGCCCTTGCCATGTCTCTGCAGAGTGGGCCCTTCTTGGGGACCAGGACCTTCCAGTCCTGCACACCCAGAACGAAACAGATTGGGGAGCACGCGTTCTCCCAAGGTGTCTCTGGGAATGATGGTAAGGAGGGTTTCCCCTGCTTTCACTCCTTGCTCTTGAGCGTCTGTGTTCTTCCTACCGGGGATGTGGCACCATATCGAAGTCGGATCCCGTGTCCATGCCGCGTTCTGGAGGAAAGCACCATGCAGGGTGTTTCTGGTCTGGTGCTTCCCAAAGCTGTACCTTTGGCAGGTCATTTCAACGTTCCTTTAGTGAGGCTGCTTCTGAATTCTCCAGTATGTGATACAGTCAGGGGTGCCATGGTCATGAGCCCGTTTCTGCCCCTGCTTCGCTGTGAGGAAGGCCCCGTAGTTGGATGTACAAGAGAGCAGGATTCCAAGCTTGTGGGTCTAGTGCTCACGAAAGCACTGCTGGGCCGCCCCCGGTAGTGGCTCTGGTTGAGGCTCTGAAGGCAGAAAAAGCAAACCGTGTCACCCAGAGGAAGCTCTGTTCTTGTGAAAACAACTGCTGGCCCTTCGCAGAAGGAAGGAGCTCAGTATTAGGAGATAACCTAGTTATTACCTGGTAGCTGATTTGTCTCCTTGAGGGGCCATACGGGGGGCTCATCGTGGGTCTGCATTACTGGCGGTTGGATAGTCCGAGGTGGGCAGTAGTTCTAGAAGGCCTGCCCGGGGCCAGTGCATGGGGTTAGGCTCCTGGCAACCTCTGCATCAGACTCCGTGGCAGGTGTAGCCATGCCCATCAAGTCAGGACTTAGTGCAGCTACTCACAGAATTAGGCCAATGTCAGGCAGCTGAGTCATCTGGTCTACCTGGTGGTTCAGTGCTTGATGCTTCCTGGTGAGCACAAATGTGATCCCGAGATCTTCGTGCTCCATGCCCGCTCCCGTGCGTCTGTCCACGTGGCTCTTCCCCAGACTTTTCTCTCTCACCTTTTTCTTTCACGTGCCTGACCAGCCAGCCAGGCTATTTGCTATGCTCATGAAGCCATCTCTATTCTAATTTTGTCGGGACCTTTTGCATTTAGCCCAGTCAATGGCCATGCACACCATTTAAGGCTCTACTGCTTGGGAATGCTTTCCTCCTTCATAGTCTTTGAGAGGCCACCCCAACCCCGACTGGTGATCTGTGGTGCGGACACCACATATTTTTGACTTGTGCCCACATATTGAGCCAACCCATCCATAAACCAAGCTTGGGATTGTGTGCATCACATACACACACACACACACACACACACACACACACACACACACACAACCACCCTAGTGAGCGGAGGGAGGCAGATACTGAGGGGACCATGGTGACATTGGGATCTAGGCTATAAGCTCGTGCAGCTTGCTTGTGCCCTGTGGCCCTGCTTGTCCTCCGTCCCAGATGGGTCTTACGATGGGTTATTTCTGGGCCTACTTGCCTTTTTGACTTTGAGGGTTAAACAGGACGAGGGACTTTGAGGCGTGGTCACTTAGTTTTATGGTCAAACATTTTTTTCTCTGCTAGGGCTCAGTAGCATGCCAGGAGCTGGTTTTCCAAAAATGTGAAATTCTTTGCTCTAGGTGGTGTGACCTTGCTCTGGAGCCTGAGATCTGCGTTGTGACGCTCCCCCTGGAGTTCGCTGTGAACGGTGCACTGCGTTTTTTCCTACCACCGACCCAAGTGATGCAGGGAGTTCTACCAGAGTCTGTGGCCTGCGTGACAGGACGGATGTGCCCACCCTGGATCTGCTGCAGAGCTCCGTCCTGGTCTAAGCCTTGCTTGGGGTTGGGGGCTTCTCATGTAACATGAGGGACCAGAACTTTGAGCTTGGGTAAGGACCGTATTGCCTTCGGAACCCGAAGGGGCAAATCGGCTGTCAGTGCTTCCTCCTTCATGGTAAGGAATAAAAAATAGAGCAATTTGTTGTTCTAGCAAACCTCTGGCCACCAGACCTGTAAACCAAAGTGGCCAGTTTCTCAGTGTTCCGGACTTCTCACCCTGAAGTACACGCGTCTCACAGCCCTGCCATGTGTCGGCCGTCCTGAACTCACCCTGCCCGATCGGCACCACACACCGGATGCGACGGGTCGGTGTGATGCTCGGGGGAGTGGCTTTATGGAGTCATTGAGAGGAAAGAGTAGAATCTAGCATCAGACCCTTTTAGAATGCATTCACACTGCAGCTTGGAGTCCTCAAGGAAGCTCCCACGTGCGGATAATCAGGACTGATCGCTCCAGAACCTCTAGAACTATGGCCATCGCTGGAATCCACAGCTTTCGAAAATCCACGTATGTACAAAGCACCGTCACTGTCACCAGGGCCTCCAGGCCCCACGGTATCTGCTCAGGTGGGGCCCGGCAGCACGGGTGTCCAAGAACTCGCCCCTCTGTGTCCACAGGTAGAGACTGGCCTGCGGTGCCTCTCATTCTGCCGGAAAAAATCCCTGCTCAGGCCAGAAGGAAGGCTGACCCTGGCAGACAGCCAATCTCGGCTTCACATCCGGCCTCCGGACCTCACACGTGTGTATCTGGCTGAACATAATTCACACTGAGGAATCCTTTCAAAATCTAGGAAATGCAGTAGCTTTCTCTCCTGTCCCTTACGCAGCCAAAGGAGGAGGAGGAGGAAGAGGATGCTGGGCACAAGCCTGCCGTTTCCATCTCAGGAAGTACCCGATTCGGTACCTCTGTGTACTCGTACCCCGTGACTGTTGGGTCTGCTTGCTTAAACCAAAGTTTCCCATAGTCCAGGCCTATGCGATTAGTATTCTACACGTGGAGTAACGGTCAGTTTGTGGATCCAGTTGGGCATTCTCTCTGTCTGTCTGAGGATGATGGTCTGGGCCTCACCCCTGAAATGCTGTCCGGGACGGGGGCCTCCAGCCACGTGTGGCTGTGCCCCCGAAATAGGGCCAGTCTGGATTGAGCCATGTTGTGAGTATAAAATACACAGTAGATTTCAGAGACTTGGCATAAGAAATGTAGAATACCTCATTAATAACTTTTGTGCTGATTGCATGGTAACATGGTGATATTTTAGGGAGATTGGATTAAATAAAAGATCATTAAAATTAAGTCTTGGGGCGCCTGGGTGGCTCAGTGGGTTAAAGCCTCTGCCTTTGGCTCAGGTCATGATCTCAGGGTCATGGGATCGAGCCCCACATCGGGCTCTCTGCTCAGCAGGGAGCCTGCTTCCCCCTCTTTCTCTGCCTGCCTCTCTGCCTTCTTGTGATCTCTCTCTCCCTGTTTAAATAAATAAAACCTTTAAAAAAATTTAAAAAAATAAGTTTATTTTTTACAATTTTTAATTTGGCTATTAGAAAAATTAATATTACGCACGTGGCTCACATATTTGTTTTGGACAGCAGTGCCTCAGATGAAGAACATCTAAAGTTGTCCCCGGGGTGAGCCGGGCAGGTCCCTGCAGGGGTGCCCTGCTGGGAAGGCCGCAGACGGCACACCCTTTTCCAGAACTCGGTCTTCGGAGCGTGTGTGACCCCCACCCTGAGGGAGGGTCGTCTTACCACGCTTGAGTTGTGTCTCTCTGGTCTTAATTTTCCACATAACGGTATGGATGAGGTAATTTCTAAAAATCTCATTAAAAATATTAGGAGACACTATAAAGAAATAGAACTGTGTCTGCCTCGGATGTTAGCTCTTTCTCCCCCATTCCCACTGCTCCGAGTTATGATTCCCTGGAAACTTGAACACAGAACTCAGCGCAGCCTCCAGCCCACGAAACGATGCCCAGAAGCACAGGGAGCAGCCCAGATGGCATTCCTGCCGATCTCTTAGGGAAGTCGGAGGGAGGGATTTGAACTGCACGCTCAGAGCAAACAGCCTCCCCCACCCTAATTAGGCCTTTTTATTTTTTTAATTTATTTTTAAAGATTTTGTTTATTTGAGAGAGAGATCACAAGCAGGCAGAGAGGCAGGCGGGTGGGGGGTAGGCAGGCTCCCCGTGGAGCAGAGAGCCCGATGCGGGGCTCGATCCCAGGACCCTGAGATCATGACCTGAGTTGAAGGCAGAGGCTTAACCCACTGAGCCCCCCAGGCGCCCCGTTAGGCCTTTTTAATCTTCCCTGAGTCCCTTCCCTGCCATTGAGTTCTGTCTTCCTCCCACCCTGGCACCCACCCCTCACCATCTTCCTGCCTCCTGCCCTTTCTCCCTCCCCAGGACCCTCTGCGGTTAGAGTTTCTCATCCTTTTATTAGGCGGAACAATTTAATTGCTGTATTGTGTTACTCGAGCATTTCCTTAGGGTCTCGTACTCCAAAGAAAGTAATTTCTTTTGAATAAATACAACGTCTCCCTAAGAGGAATTTTGGGGAATATGATTTTCTTCATTTCATTACACAGAATAAATTGGGTAAGTTTAAAAAGTAAAGGTTTTCAATGCTAAGAAATTTGGTAAATATAATAAGGAGCTTTACCAGGCCCCAAGTCTCCTTAGCGTAAGATAGCCTTGCTGCAGGCACGTCTACGCCGGGAAAGCCATGTGCGGCTTGTGCCCGCCTTTGTAAATCCCCGTTTGGGTGAGACCAGACTGGTGGTTACATCCTCAGGAGTCATTGTCCATTGGTTCAGGGACAAAGGCCGGCTCCTCTAACTTAAACTCCCCCTGGGATCCTTAATACTCTTTCTCTAAGAACCGGCTTCCTGATTTAAGTCAAAAAGAGGCCCCTTGAACTCCAGTCTGTGACCTAATAGTCCTTGTTGGCTCACGGCCAGCCCTCCTTGGTTTTGCCAGTACTTAGAAATTCTAGTGTGTCTCCCCTTCTAAGATAAAATTTCATAATCATAATCAAAATTTCATATAATCAAGGTCTTTCATAAGTCGGTCGAGGCTAGAGCCTATTAGAACAATAATAATGAAAATAGTTTCCATTTATTAGCAAGAAGCAGCCGCAGGTGTTTTGCGCACCCTTAGTGTGTTGTGATTCCCATGACCACACGCGGGGCGGGCGTTGTCATTGCCGTGCCCTCCCAGGGTGAGAGGCCGTGAGAGACGAAGGGGTGTGCCAGAAACACTGCGACACTGGGACTCCCACTGATGGGACCTCCGTGTCCGTGCTCCATACGCGTCTGCACTGGCCCAGACCCTCCGATGGGTGTCCTAGAGGCATAGGTTCTTACGATCTGAGAGACTTGGAGATCGTTAATCCTATCCCCTCACTTAACAGATCAGTGGACTGATGGCCGATATCCCAGTTAGAGGCGTTTGGATTCCAAGCAAGAATTGTTTGATAGTATATTCCGGAGGAAGAGCTAGTAAGTTGGCTTACGGAAGGATTTGAAATACCTTGTCCTTAATGATCTTCTAAATGAACACGAAGACAATGGCTTTCTAGGACTAGGGGCCCACGCAGGGAGGGGCAGCACGTGAACTGACTGACTGACTACCAGCTCCTTATTTATCTGAGCCGTGTGTTACTGTCAACCTTGAGTAGCAGAAGAAAGTCTCGAATGGGCCTCAAAGTAGGGAAACTTGAATGTCAGGAGCGTGGTGGCAGTCTTGCTTGTGGGGTTGGAATCCGGTGTCTCGGATGTACCGGGATTAGTCAGCAGGAGGACGGAGCTTGCATCCCTGGAAGGGCGGGGGATGCTGTAAGGAGAAAAAGTTGCCGAGCTCAAAAGACAAACTTCTTACCTCGAAGTGTTTTCTAGGACTCTCCCAGAACAAGCCCCTCTCCCCACGGAAACCTTCCAGATGTTTTTGCCTGGTTATTGCAGATAGGTCCGTGGTATGGCATTGCCAATTGAGTTAGAGTGTACTCTGCGTTTCGTAGACTTGATGGTTTTCCTGAGGGCGGTGTGATGTCCGTCTGTGCTGAGACTGAAATCGATCTGCAGAACTGAGCGATATGTGCTTAATTATACGTTGTTCTTTCCTGTGGCCAGAACATATTTTCCTTCTTAGAAAAGACACGATAGTGGAAAATACTGACTTCTAAAATAATAAAAACCCAGAGTTCCATCCTTTATTCATGTATTACAAATACTCATCAGAGACTTCTGTGCTGCGAGCTAGCAAGTGTGGTAAACAAGACTTAGAATGTCACGTTGTGCTGGAATCCGTCTTCTAAAGAGAGGAGTTAGGTAAGAAGGAACAAATGAGTAAAAGAAGTATTATAAGGACAAAATCCAGGTGACAGGATCTGTGGCAAGGAGCTGCCTTGATTGACTGGGTGGTCACTTCTTTGGAAGTGACATATGAGATGGAAACCTCTTCTGAGTGACCAGATAGACCCAAGTGGCTATAATAGGGGGCTAAAATGATTTGGCACATTTTTTTTTCCTGAAAAAGATCACATAGTAGTGTTTTAGTCTTCACAACCTGTGTGGTGTTAACTCTTCAAATCTGCCATTACACTATGAGTGCAGGAGTAGATAAGAGAAATAGGTGTGGTGTACTAATAAAACTTTATTGAGGGCACGCATTGCATGGAGCGCTGGGTGTGGGGCATGAACAACGAATCTTGGAACACTGAAAAATAAAATAAAAAACTTTATTCAAACAGGCAGGGGTAGGTAGAGGAGTTGAATTTGGCCCGCAGGCCATGATTTGCCATCCTCTGATCTAGGGGAAAGAGCATCGCAGGCAGGGGGCATAGCAAGTGGAAAGACCCAAAGCTGGGTTCATGCTTTGTGTTCTCAGAACAGAAGGAAGAGGCGTGGCTGGGGGGGGCGGGCAGTGAGCGGGAGTGACAGCCAGCGGTTGGAGATACAGGGAATGGTCAGGTAGGTCTTTGCGTACCTGGAGAAGGCATTGGCCCTTAATTCTAACTCCAGAGGGAAGCCTCCCAAATAGTTGCATCGGGATGGTGATCTACATTGTTTAAAGGTTCCAGGTGCTGAGTGGTGACATTAGATGGTATGGTAGTTAAGCAGGGAGACGTCTTAGGAAGCTGTTTGAGGAGTCCAAGCAAAATCTGGTTGTGAAGACGAGGAGCACTGTGTAGGGGTAGCAGTCTGAATCTCTCACTATGGTCCCTTAACCGTATATGAACTTTGAGCTTCATTTCTTTCAGCAGCTAAGTACAGATAAAATTTCTATTTGTTAGGACAAAATAAGACTATAAGTCAAATGTCCAACACATGGTTAGCTTTCAATTATACTGGTTCTTTTCCCCATCTTTGTCTATAGATCAGATGTTTTTTTCCTTTCTCCTGTCCTTCCTTTTTCCTCCTTTCCATATTTCTTTCCTTCCCTAGATACTTAATGGCAAACTGGTTTGTGCAAAACATGGTACTTGGTACTTAATCACACTGGGATACCTAGAGGCACCTTGTTTTTAAACATGTACTGGCTTGTGTAGTCGTATGCCCCAAAAAGCAAAATGAGATTTTTTTCCCTTTTGTTTCTCCTTATTTTTTTAGTAAGACAAGCTGCCATCTTAAAGTTCCAGATATTTATGTAAACAATAGTGGAGGAAAAGTCACCGTGGGGAAGATGTCATTTGTTTTGGGAAGAATCGCTTAAGGAATCACAGTGATTCTGAAAATATATTAGAAGTCATATCCTGGGGTAAGAGAAAAATATGTATAAATTTTCTGTGGCCTGACGACAATGCCTTAACCTGTAACCCTTGCAAGTATACGGCATGAGAAGCTTGCTGGGAGGGGCTTGGTTATGAACATGTTCACAGTGAGTAAGGTAGTATGGATTCCAGATTCCTTCTTCCAGCCCATTGCCGTGGCTGGGCAGGGCAGATGCATCATGAGTCAGACTTTGTTCCAACTCTTACTGTCCTATTCATCTTTTGCGTCTGTACTTTCAACAGAATTGAAAATGAAAGCCTAAAGCCATCCTGCATTTTCCCACTGAGTGATTTACCTTCCTTCGGCAGATACATTTTCAGCCAACTTTCAATGACCCACCTTTATGATGCAGGAGAGTGTGGGGAAATACGCTGATTTCAAATCAGCCATGGACTGGCTAGCGTCATATTGTTGGGCAGGTCCCTTAAGATTTTCCAGACTCTGTTACCTCGTTTATAAAATAAGATACTAGATCATTTCCATGTCTCTTCGAGCTCAGTGATTCCACGAGAGGGCCGAACTGCAGATCTGCACTATGACTTTGGGAGGGTCCAAAAGCCTAAGGGGTGAGGCAGCAAACGTAAACGCTAATCAGGCATAAGAGGAGACGCAGAAAAAGTTGTTTCTAGAGAAAACCCTCCATAGCTCTGTTTCGAAACTATGTCCTCCCCATATTATGTATTTTAAAGTACGTGGTTGGAAAAATTTTCATAAACTGTCAACAAAGTTTTAGTCCTTGATCAGATCTATCTGCCACGTACCCAAGCCCCATTGTGCACAGTTGCTGAGAATCCAGTCCCAGGAGAAAAGAGCAGAAATGCCTTCAGATAGTATCTGATAGCAACAGGCATATCAATCTGAATACTCGATTATAAGAAAAGTAGACATTCTTTCTCCTTGTTGGGATACCTGTACGTAACCAAAGCCCGGTGAACGTGAAGGCACAAAATGACTGAAAGTAATTAGAATGATTTTTTTAAGGGAAATGAAATAGTTATAAGGAGAGAGATTTGGGGTTAATGCACTGAAGGAGAAGCATTAACTCTAGGTTCACACTCATCACCTGGAAAAAAAATCCCTGGACCATTTGTGTGCACTGTGGGGATTTCACATGCAGAGAGGACCTGTGCATCAGGGAGTCTACGAACACCACATTTTTGCATTTAATGGAAATCGGTATTCATATTAAATCTGTTTCATGTGAGGATGAGCCAAAATGGATTATTTTAAAAAATAGAAGTGACTCTTTCTTAAAATTTTTTTTTTGTACTGAAGAAAATGAGGTGGCAATCCAAATGCTAAAAACTAATGACTGAAGAAAATAGTGAACATCTCTATGATGGTATATTATGAAGCCTTTAAGTATTATCCTTATGAAGAGTCTGCAACAGTATGGAGAGAATCTTTTACTGTATTAAGTGAAAAGGCAAAGTGTGACTCTGTATATAAAATAATATCTCAGTAATGTGGAAAACAAAGCCTAGGAGATATGTGCTTTACTAGGATGTCCAGTTGGGCTTTTAAAATCACCCCTATATTGTGTATTTTGTATTTTGGTTTTCCAGAATGGGCAGATACTACTTTAGGATTGAGAAACTAAATACTTTGAAAACCTTGTGTTATAATCTGTGGGATTCTTGAATATGTAAAGAATCTGTTGGATTCTTTTTGAAAGGAACAGTGGTGCGTAGATGCAAAGAATCACAAAATATCTAGTAGCAATACGCTGAAAGTAGGGATGATCTTTTCTGAAAAGGCAATGTTGGAAATGATTATTACAGGATGTCCTGTTATTGGTATCTGTGTAGACTTCGTCTTCTGGCTTTCCCAGACCACAGACAACAGAAGGTTCTTTCTTTGTTCTTGGAGGAGCAGAAGGAGGGGCTGAGGGAGGTAGATAGTGAGGCTGCTGAGCATCACCTAGCAGAGCAAATACACAGAACAATACCAACAGGAAATGAAAAACTGCTTGCATTAAAACCAAAATTAATGTAATGCCTGCAGCAGAGGGAAGCTCTGCTCCTCCTCAGTGAGAACTTTTCTAGTTGACGCGCACCCCTTTTGCCACCTCGTCTCCAATCAGCCACTTGAATGCTGCTCATTAATTTCAAGTCTCAGTCCTCAGTCTTCCTTTTCTCTGTGTGGCCTCTCCCTCAGAGAAAGCCTTTATTCCCAGAGCTCGACTCTTCCCCGTCTCTGGCTGGCTCCCCCTCTCTCTCCTCAGGGGTCCTCCCCTACATTTCCGACCTTCTGCTGATTATTTCCACTTACAGTCTCCATAAGCCCCTCAAATTCATCGCGTTTACGACTGAACTCACCCATATTACATATTTTTATGAATCACCTCATGGTTTTTCTAGTGAGAACGAGAAGAGTGATTTTGCATTCTGTCCTCTTCTTCAAGCTCCATATTGAATCTGGGACCAGAGCCCGATTTATTCTTTGTGCTGCTACTCATGGAATATGTAACATTTTTCCCTCCATTCATGCTCTCATCGTTTTGGTGTAGGTTCCCGTCATCTCATTATTGATGACATTGTGCAAACGGGGACAAAATAGTCTGAATGTGGTATAAGGGTCTCCTTTTAAGGCTTAGTTGTGTTGCCGATAGGATTCAGACATGTCAGGGTCAGGCCTACAAGAGTCCTATACGTAAAATACTTGGTTTGGGATAGAACTTCTGTGATTCGTATAGGGGGGAGGGGGGAGGGAGGATAGGCACATCTTCTGTTTCCTAGTGTGGTGTCTGGAGGAGGGGCTGTTGGACCGGCTGGTTTCATGGGCGATGTTCCGCATAAGCAAGGCTGTCTCTGCCGTCCGGTAATAGGGAGCAATGCAGTTTGGGAAAGTTTCCCCCCTCTTGAGACCACGAGGACACAGTGGAAGTCAGCGTGAGGTCTGCTGCCAAAATTCCTAGACCTAATTGAACCAAATAACACAAGGCAGCAAAAACACAGAAGCTGGTGATGATGATGATGTGTGTGTGTGTGTGTTGGGCGGGGGGGGGCTTAGATCTCAGGCGTCTCCTGTCCTGAACATGAATAGTCCATAGTACGTAAATGTATATAATTTTTGACAAAGGCATCAAAGCAATTCAGGGCAGAAAGGATAATCTTTTCAAAAGAGGAAATTGGAATAATTGGCTATCCAGGTGTAAAAAAATGAACCTTGACTTGTAGTTCCTATTTACATAAAATTTAAATGTACCCTCGATCCGTCTGTGTAAAAACTAACACTATGAAACTTTTAGGAGAACATCTTCATGAAGTGGCGTTAGGCAGCAGGTTTTCAGATACGATACAAAAACATAATCGTTAAAGGCAAAATTGATAAATTGAACCTCAGAATTTAAAAATCTTTGTGAAATAAGACAAGCAACAGACTGGCAGGAAATATTTGCAGGTTACTTATTTGCAATAAGTTATCTTTAACAATCCATTTACAACAGATCTCGTATCCAGAATATATAAAGAACTCTGAACATTTAAGAGCAGAAAGACAATCCAGTTAAAAATGGCACAATATTTGATCAGACCTATCACCAAAGAGAAAGACGATAAACACATGAAATGCTGTTCAACCTTGTTAGCCATTAGATAAATATAAAGTCAAAACACTGTAGTGTATATACCTATCGAAATGGCTAAAATAAAAACCGACTATATCAACAGCTTACGAGGATACGGAGCCACAGGGACTTTCGTATTGGGAGAGCGCGTGGGTACAGGCATTCTGGAAGACAGTTTGATGGTCTCTCATAAAGTTACACACACACTTATCCTGTGACCTAGCACCCCATTCCTTGTTAATGACCCAAATAAGCAGCCACCAGAGAAGCTGAATGAAGAGATACACTCAAAATGCTAGAGAAGGGGTGTCTGGGGGGCTCAGTCAGTTAGGCGTCCAACTCGATTTTGGCTCAGGTCATGAGATGGAGCCCTGTGTTGGGGTCTGAGCTCAGCACCGAGTCTGCTGGAGATGTTCTCCCTCTCCCTTCGCCCCTCCCCCCAGGCTCACTCACTCTCTTGTGCTCTTTCTAAAAAAAATCTTAAAAAAAAAAAAAAACTATGGAAAAACCAAAATGTAATCCTAAAATATGTTCAGATAACCCATAGGAAGGCGTGAAAAAGAAAACAAAGTATAGTGTACTTGCACCCTGACCTGTCAATAATTATATCAAGTGGTCTAAATAGGTCCCCATAAAACAGATTGGTTGAGTGGATTTAATAACATGACCCAACTCTACACTCTGCACAGGAAACTAACGGTAATGTGATATGGACTGGTAGGGGAAAAGGATAGAAAATAACCATTGTGTAAACATCAAAAGAAAGTAGGACCGGCTGTATTAATAGCAGGTAAACTAGACATCGGAGAAAAAAGTACCAGGGATTATAGATATGGGGAGAAGGCCACAAAGAGAACGTGTCACTGTTGATGTTAATCCTGACTACCTGGGTAAGGAGGTTTTACGGGCTTATGAAATAAGTCACCCTTTATATCCCGCCCCTGCCCCACCGCCCCCTTCGGAAGGATGTCACTGTGGGCAGTGCAGGCCACTCTTAGCGGTCATGCCCACCCCCCACCCCGAGAGTCGAGTGTGAACGTTATTTGGAATTCTTCCCCAAGGATTTGTCTCCTCCCCGCCCCCATGTATTTCTGGCCCATCAGTATGGACTTGCATATACTTTATCCTTTGGTGTATAACCTGGTGCCCCCTAGTTGCTCACGTTGTCCCAGCAGTGGCCCCTGCGTCCCGTTGGCGTCCCCAGACTGCGGAGTTGGTCACATTCTTTCAGGCCCCGTAAGATGCTTCAGGATCATCTGGCATAGTCGTTGCCCTCGCCCAGGGTAGCTGTTTGTCCCTGATTCCTAGCTGCTTTTGTTGGAGAGCAGCATTAGAAACCCAGATCTGTGTTTCTCTAACCCATCACCACGGAGATCATTTCTAGGCTTCTCCTCTTGCTTGTCTGTAACGTCCCACACGAACCACGGGGAAGCAGGTTCCCACCATCTGCTCCCATTTTGGGGCGGTGCGGTGCCCGGGTACCTTTATAGCACCGGAAGGGTTGTCAGGCTGGACCCGGCAGGTAGCAGCCTCAAAAACTAGAAGATGGTGCTTCTGTGTAGCTCCTTTTGCTTTTAGTCTTCATAGACTGCTCATTTTCAGAGTTCTCGAGGTCAGTGTTTTTCCCCGACCCCCTTCAGGGGGCTTGTGTGTGTGTGTGTGTGTGTGTGTGTGTGTAAAATACAGTTAGTCTCCTGCTTTAGCCTGCATTCTATTCTGGGATCTCAGCCTCCTAAAATGATTCTTCTTTCATTTGCATACATTAAGGTTCACTCTACTGCAGAATTCTACGGGTTTTGACAAATGCGTGGTGTCGTATCCACCACCGTAGTATCGCGAAGCAGAGTTTCAGTGCCCTAAAAAAATTCCCTGTGCTTCCTCTCTGCCATCTTCCCTCCTCCTCAGACCTCTGGCAACTGCTTATCTGTGTGCAGTCTCTCTAGTTTTGCCTTTTACATATACGCATAAATCTGTCTACAGGTCAGAAATTCGGTGTAAGTCCCCTCTCTACTCTCAGCACTGGGCCTAATCCTCTTAACTAAGGGCCAAGCTTGATTCTGGAGGTCTAAATACTTTTCTGATTGGTTTTTCTTTTGGAGAGAGTGGCTGCCCCGTTGCCTAAAGCCTTAGCTGGTTTTTCACGAGGAAGACGCGACGCCCTAGCTTCTGCCGGAGCCACACCTCCTCTGGGGTGCCCGTTGGTTGGCGGGGGTGAGGCCCAAGTGGCACAACCAGCAGGACGCAGAATGTTCCCTGGAAAAAGCTCCCGGGACAAGGTCTCATTTTATTTGGGAATTTTGAGGCTCTAGGGAATTCCTTAGCACATCCCTGTCCTGCGAATTGGCCCCGGGTGATGTCACACTCTGGGTAAACAGAAAATGTCTGCCAGCTGGTACAGGCTCAAGCTCTGTTTTCAACCCTTGTCAAAGTTAGCCTTGCTTGTGCAGCAGAGAGCCTCATCCTGGCCTCCTTCCTAGGGCTGTTCTAAGAACCCAGTGAGAATAATGGTTGGGAAAAGTGATGGCAAGAGACCTCCTTATGGAAGGGGCCTTTGCTATGGTGAGCGCTGACGACAATCCTGGGGAGCTAGGATTCCCCTCCGGTGGGGGACACGACCCAACACTCCGTGAGTGCAGATCAGAGAACGTTGTGTGGCCGGTTCCTCTGTGGGGTGAGAAGGGCCGTTGAAACTTCTGAGTCCATGACGTCTCACTGTGAAGCTGCTCCTTGGAGCCAAGGTTTCTGGAAAGCCTTGGTGATCCTCGTGCCGGAAGGCCACTGTGATCAGGTGTTCTGGGTGATGCCGGGCCCGAGTCGCACCGCCCTTGGGCCCCGGAGACGGCCCCACACATACGCACGAAGGCTGGTGCCCAGGCGACACACGTTTATTTCACTGAACTGCATGCAGGGCTCTTGCCTCTGCCCGAGGAGATAGTACTTTATGTCGATCGCAAAAAAATATCCCAAGGCACCGATGTCATTAAATATTTAGCACGCTTTGTTCGTTTCTCTGTCACGGTGCAGTATGGTGGGTTCCGCGTAAGCCCATCTGCCCTGCAAGACTGGGAGCTCCGTCCTTGGGGGCGGGTGCAGACTTCTGTCTGTCTGTCCCACATGGAACACAGTATGGAGCATAGAGAAATGACTCCGTGAGTGGAGTCAAATGACCGGCAAGCCCTTTGCCTGTGTGGTGTTGCTTTTAATCATTCCGTTCTTCCCTTTGTCAGTTAATGACGACGTCTCCTAATGACTTGGTGCCACTGTGGATCCTAGGGAACCTTACGTGGAGTTTGATTTTTGCCATTGCTTCTCATAATCGTAAGAGGTTTGGTAGTTCTGTTGGGGTCTGGAGGGCGGACACATGTGCCGCGCGGGTTTCTCTCCGGGCTTTGGGGGGCTTTCCTGAGTAATGCACCCACCTCTGAATTGTAGTGGAAGGTGTGTCCGGGGGCCGTGGTGCCCCACGTCTGCGCTCCAGCCTTCTCACTGACTCAGCCGCAGGTCCTTGTCCTTCCCTGGGAACTCACTTGAGCCTCAGCCTCTAAATCAGTTTGATAACTCCTTGCTCTGATTGTCGGATTCAGCTTCATCACACACACAGTTATTTCTGTGTATCGCCTCCAAATACTCTACTCACATCCCGTTTCCCCCAATTTTCTTGGCTTAGACTCTAGAGATCCTTAAAACTTCCAGTCTCGATGGAGCTGTGTAAGGACACGAAGGATGGCAGCGATTCACACAGATGCCTCCTGTACTGAGTCCTAGTTTCCCTGAATCTTGGGTGATTTCCATTGTTTTTAAAAGTCAACGCTAAAATTTCTTAGTTTGGTGAACAAAGCCCTCACAGTCTGACCCTTCCTTCCGGTCCTGTCTCCCTCCGCGTTCCGCCATTGCCCCTTGGCGTCAGTGTGCTATTTTTTCATCTCCTGAGCATTCCTCTTTCATACGTGTGAATATAGTCTTCCTTCCCTTTGGGGTTGTTTTCTGCCAACACACAGCCTTCAGGCGCGCTCCTGCGGAGGTTCTAAAGCCAGTTCACGCTTGGGGTCCCCATCTCCGAGGCGTCCCTGGCATCTCCAACACGTTCTTTCCTTCCCCCCTCCCCGCCTCCTGCCATCTTTTGTATAATACAGCCTATTACCAAAAAAATTGGAACCGTACTTTTAAATGTCTCTGACCCCTGGAGTTGGAGTTTCCTGAAGCCGGGCGAGTAGGGTTCTCTTCCATCAGTCTTCGCCAGAATGCAGGACACGGCCCCTTCGTTGCCATCACCCATTACGTGGTGACTGAATTAACCACAGCTGAGCCGGCCCAGGAGGGTCTTTGAATGTGCCCTCAAGACTGACAAGATCTGGAATTGTGAGGCTCTCTAATTAAACTGTCCATAGTCAGTCACCATCTTTAATAAGCAGTTTTGTTAGAAACTAGGATAAATTAAAGCAGCCAAGGGAGGAAATCTATTTTCCCTTGCTATCCCACCCAGGGGCCCCTCTCCCTAGCCACATGGTCACTTATTACCTGACAGGTCACGTAGGAACAGATTCTATCAGGGTCCAGTTTGAGAAATCCTGATGTTCTTAAGTAGGAAGGAATTGTAGGGAACAACACATACTGTGGATTCTGCTTTTCCTCTCTGTTGCCTTCATAAAAAACCAAAAAGTCAGTGAGAAATCCTGGGCCCACACTGTTTCCTGACCTTTCTTCAGGCACTTCCTGTCCTAGTTTGTCTATTTACCCACAAAACCAGGGCTAATGCTTTGTTTAGGGGTTTCCAAGTTTTCTGACTCACAGTTGGATGCTGCTACTGTCCTTCTGCCTTCTTGTGGGGCAGGTCTCTGGGAGCCCAGGGCACAGGGCTCTACTCCTAATCCTGCTGAAAGTAGATGCTAAGAGGCTCAGGAGAATGTGTCCCATCTTGTCAGGAAGGCTTCCTGCCGGTGGCCCGGAGCAGAGCGTCCTTGACCTCCTTGTTCCTCAGGGTGTACACCACAGGGTTCAGCAGCGGGGTGACAACCGTGTAGGTCACCGAGATCAGCTGGTCCTGATCCCTGGTGTTCTCCGACTTGGGCTTGAGGTAGGCAATGGAGGCGCAGCCGTAGTGGATGATGACCACCGTGAGGTGGGAGGCGCAGGTGGCGAAGGCCTTCTTGCGGCCCTCGGCGGATGCCATCCTGAGGATGGTGGAGACGATCAGGACGTAGGAGATGAAGACCA
>CM053618.1:2493086-2529057 GCA_028646535.1 Procyon lotor | reverse complement strand
GAGAGAGAGAGAGAGAGAGAGAGAACACACGAGAGGGGAGAAGGTCAGAGGGAGAAGCAGACTCCCAACAGCTGGGAGCCTGATATGGGACTTGATCCCGGGACTCCGGGATCATGACCTGAGCTGAAGGCAGTTGCTTAACCAACTGAGCCACCCAGGTGCCCCTGTGGGTTTATTTAAAATGCTTTTTCCTCAGGGCGCCTGGGTGGCTCAGTAGGTTAGAGCCTCTGCCTTCGGCTCAGGTCATGATCTCAGGGTCCTGGGA
Organism: Procyon lotor; assembly: GCA_028646535.1. NCBI lineage: Eukaryota > Metazoa > Chordata > Mammalia > Carnivora > Procyonidae > Procyon > Procyon lotor. Next base: position 2,528,792 of record CM053618.1, on the reverse strand, counting down.
TCGAGCCCCACATCGGGCTCTCTGCGCAGCGGGGAGCCTGCTTCCCCCCCCCCCCCCGCCTGCCTCTCTGCCTGCTTGTGATCTCCTTTTCTGTCAAATAAATAAAAAATCTTTAAAAAATGCTTTTTTTCTGTGGCCGTCTATCACAATTTCCTATGCATCCCGGATTCCTTATTTATTTTCTTGGTCATGTTCCCGCAGCATAACTACATACATTCCCACTTCACCCTGCTTTTCCTCTTTGACATCTGGAACGCCCTTTCTCCTTTTCTCCTCTTATTTAAATCTTTCCCTGGTCCTCAAGGGTTGACGCGGGCAGTCGGTACATCAACCCCTTTTATGCTGTGCTGTTCTCAGGGCTCAGGGCAAACCGTCTCCCTGCCGGGGCCGCACAGTCCGTGCACGAACGCCCTGCAGCTTCATACCTTCCACATCTGCCTGTGTCGCCGGCTCCCGATTCCGGATAAACTAGAGAATTAGAAATAATTTAAGGACGGACTAGAGACTTCTCCCCCCTCCCCTCCCCTCCCCAGTCTGAGTCAGACCCTTGCTGATCCTTTAGGAAGTAGAAACAAAGCAGACTCAGAAAGGGTCTCGTTTTCAAGGAGGGAAAGGCGGGTCTTAACCGACCACCGTCCTCTGCTCACTGCCTTCTGCGCGACGGAAGACCCCTGCCGGCTCACAGCATATGGTCAACTATTTCAGCTTTGCCTTCCCCACAGTAAAAGGCAAATTTACAGCTGCTACGACTTAGTGGGCATACAGCTTCTCTGCAGAGGGGAACCGTTGTGGCAGGGGCGGCGCCGCAAGTTCACGCCTCCCGTCTAAGATAAAGCGGACCCCGAATATGAAAACCCGAGTCAGACTGAAGATACGTCATCGTCTTGAAGGATGGGGCTCAGTCCAATTTATGTAATATTTCACATTTTTGTCCCGTTAGACAGTAAGTTCCTGTAAGGTACTTAAATTATATCTGATTTGCTTATGCATATTCAGAAAGACTCTGCATGAAGTAAATCACATCAGCGGTGAGGGTTAGGAGGCACGGAGACCTCCTTCAAGTTTATAAAAATGGACTTAAAAGACGTTGGCTGCCAGCTGTTAATCATTTACGCTAAAAATGCTGCGAGTAAAGCTGCAGTGGAAGAAATCTCTGGAGAGAGAATCGTCTGACACCAGAATTTGTGGCTGAAGGTGCTGATCTTCTGCGAGGCCTTTGGGCAGAAGCTGGGCCGTGGGGCAGGACCCCCGAGTGTCCTAATGAGGGACAGCGGAGCTGCCAACACCTAATGACGCTCAGCGCCCTGCCGTCCATGTGACGGTCCCACCCGAGGGAGACTCGGCCCGGAGCCAGATACCACGTGGGGCTCCCCCCGGGAACCCCTGGGCCAGCGGGACCTCTGAGCTGGCAGGTGTCGCTCTGTCGGGAGGTGGTCGGACGGCGGCTGTGACCCGGCAGGCGTCTTGCACCCTTGGGAGCCGGTAATTCTGCTGCGGGAATCGAGGGAGGGAAGAGCCAGTGCCACCTCGTAAACCACAATAAGTCAAAGCCAGCCCACGGGCAATAATCTCCTTTTCATCTCCTCGTCTGAGGAGCACTTACGTGTCCGCGTAGTGCTGGGTCCCAGCAGGAGCCACGGGGCTGCGGGTGGCCCCCGCGAGCAGGTGTGGGGAGCAGCTGGGTGACCGGGAGGGAGTGGGTGGCCGGGACGCCGCAGGCCTCGCTGCCGACGCCTCTGTGAAGCCTTCACAGCCAGAGAGAGTCTCCCTTAAGAGCAGCCGGCTGGGCTCCTGGGGCTCACGCCCCGAGGACCTCCCGGGAGCCCCCTCCTCGACACCCTGGGAGGGAGCAGACGGGAGGCACCTGGGGGCCTCACGATGGGAGGGGCTCACCTAGCCAGCCCCAGGGACAGCAGTTTGGGGACCTGGGGCAAGTTTTTGCTTCCAGTAAACACCGCCTTGGACAAAGCTGACTTATTTGGTTGAATTTTGCTTGTTAGACGCCGTGAGCACATTGTTGTTTTCCACAGATGTGCCTTGGAAATCCACAGTTGACACGCACAGGGAATTCAAGCCTGGAGTCCCATCCATTTGCGCGTCAGGAAGCTCAGGCCGCTGCTCAGTTTAAGAATCTGGTTTTCTCTTTGGAACGAAAGTAGTCGGCCAGGGCTGTGGCTCCGCAGAGGGCACCTCGTGCCGGCCCCCTGTCCCACCCCGGTTTCCCAGAGTGGGAGTCCGTCTCTCTGGATCCGAGGACCCGCTCTTGGGGTCCCGAAACACATGAGCGCTGAGTACTCTCTTTACCCAGGATGATCCCCTTTCTCCGTTTGGCAAACTTCTGGTCTTTTGAGACCCGGTGCCAAGTTTACATTTCCCGAAGGCGTTCTCTGAGCTACCTTATCCCTTGCTTCTGAGCATGTTCTTCCTTCACCGTGTGTGTTAATCTGTGTCGTCCATCCTTCAGGGGCCAAGCGTGGCCCAGCCCCAGGCTGCTCGCTGGGACCCGGGGAACAAGGCCGCGCTGCTCCAGCCGCTGAGCAGCTCCCATAGTTGAGGTGACAGACGATGATAGAAAATCACCATGAATACCCCATGGAAATGGGACCAGGAGGCGGTGGTCCTGGGTTAGACCCCCGATGACCACAGGAAAAACTCTGTCGCTAAAGACCAGGCTGCCAAAGATCTCAGAGTATTTAGATTTTACCACTTGTAAGGGCCTCTCAAGTGATTTAACTTACTCCTCCTGCTCAGGGGTGTCAAGGCCCCTTGGTAACTGGCCCTTAACTAGCTCTTACCACCAGCGGCTCTGCCCCTTCGTCCGGCCTGTCTGCTGACTTTGCTTCCCCGTGGGATCGATGCAGCAGCTGTGGGAGGGGAGTTTCAGGTTGAGGAGAAGAAGTGGGCAGACGAGGAAGGAGGCCGTTGGCCCAGGTCAGGCCAGAGATCAATTGGGATTGATCTAGAAGGGTGGCAGTGGTCCAGGGAGGAGGGACAGACGCGAGAGACCCTTGAGGGTAATCGGTAGGCCTTCTGAGTGTGTGGATCAAGGGAGAGGGGAAGACTGGTCATTCATAAGCTGCTGTCCTTGGGTTCACTCGTGCCAGCTCCCTGACATGCAAATAGGCATCGTTTCCTCTTGGAACAGATAAGTTGACCAAGGTGACCTCTGGGAATGGGCAGCCACTCGGTGTGACTGGTGGCTGTGGGACCCCACCTGGGAGGGGGGAAAGTTGAACAACATCGCTCAATGCTTCATGATGCCTTTGGTTTGGGGCAAATTAGGAAGAGTTTGGAAATGGGGCACGTGGTGTAAGAATGTGGTTCCTGGTGAAAATAACTTGAGCTTCAGAGTCGAGTAATACTGAACATCTTAACACGTTTGCTTCTGTCCTTCAAATGACCTCTGAAGTCTGCCGTATCCCCATGTTATGAGGAGTACGTTCTACCATCCATTGGCGCGAGCCGGAAATGGGCATGTGGGGAAGCTACAGCGACAAAGCTGGGGGACAGTCAGCTCGGCCGGCCGTGTGCTTTGGGGCCGGATTCTGGAGGCTCTTACTATGGTGCCTTCACGGCATTGACATTAACCTAGGATTGATTTAGTCTAGATCTACTAATGATGCATTAGAATTGTCTTGGGGGTTTCAGAACCCTGAGGAGGGCTCATCCCAGAGTTAGCTGAGGTCAATGTTGTTCCTGAACGTCATACCCGGGCTGCTTAACAAAATAACCATAGACTGGGTGGTTAGCCACCAGGCACTTAGGTCTTACGGTTCTGGAGGCTGAGAATCCCAGATCAAGGTGCAGAAGATTCATTTCCTGGTGAGGGCTGGTTTTCTGGCTTGCAGATAGCTGGTCTCTCTCTCTCTTCATATGGTGGAGACAGAGAACTCTCCGGTGTGTCTTCCTAAGGGGCCCCAGTCCCCTCATGACCTTATCTAACTCTAATTCCCAAAGGTTCCATCTCCAAATACCATTGCACTGGGGATGGGGCTTCTACATATGAATTTGGGGGACCTGACTCAGTCCATAGCAGTGATGCTCTGTCTCTCCTCACACCCCAAACCTTCTCATCCACAGCTGGGGTCTCTAGTTTCACACATGTGAACACTCCAACATTTTAAAATGTTAATGGATCTCCAGCTCTATGATAGTCAAATAACAAGAGTTGTACTGTTTGCGTCTATGGATAGCTCTCGTTTTCAGAATTTATTTTTTGTATTTTATTCAGTAATTGGTGCTTTCAAATGGATAATGGTACAAAAGTAGTTGCACATGTTTTTATTAGTGTGTATTCAGCCTCCATCTGAAGCTTGCACCCCTGAATCCTGGGACTCTTGCAGTGACTCAAGGCACCTGGGAGAGAAGTGGGAGTGACACGGGGAGAAGTGGTTGACGGGCCAGCACGGGGCAGAGCATAGGAGGAGGGAGTCTGGGGTGGGAAGTGAGAGGGGAGGGAAGTGGTTTGTTAACACATGGCAGGTATAGCCAGGAAGTGATTCTTGCAAGACTCTGGAAGAATAGGTTTGTGTGCTGAACCGTGGGATCAGAGACGACTGGGTGGGGGAAGTTGGGGGGGCGCCCATTGCAAGGTCCCTCCCAGGAAGAGGGAGCTCCTTCTGTGAATGAGACCTCAGTTGTCAGAGCTGCCTGCATGTCCCCATTAGGGTGACCTAGAGAGCAGTGTGGTGGGGAGGGGGCGGGGAGTAGGGGCGATTAGAGCTCAGCTGCTTCCCATGAGCCAGCAAACGTTCTGCCTGTAAGGTTTTCAGGTCCTGCCAATAACCTTGGAAGGTTGGCCTTGCTGGCCCCAATGGGCAGAGAGGGAAGGCAGGCCAGTGAAGTCAAGTCACTTTCCTAGAACACACGCTTGTAACGGCAGACCTAGGATTGGGACGTGTGCCTCTCCGGGCCCAAAGCCCGTGCTCCATCTATGATATTCCTGCTTAGTCTCCTCCCTCAGGTCACGTGGGCGGCAAAGTGGATGGGTACTGAGGCAGTACTCTGGGCATGAGCCGCAGCCCCCCATCACCCTCCAGTGGTCTTGGGCCCACTTTATACCCTTTGCATTGTCAGGGCTGTGCTGAGTGGGGGGAAAGGATGCCCCAAGGTTTTCAAGGGAAAAGTATATTACAATATGATAATTTCTGAACTTTCTCACTGATGCCCAAGACCCAAGGATGTTCTGGCAGGGTTTGAGCTATGTGTAAGTCCAGTGTTTGGAGCTCCTTTGACAATTATTTTAAAGGAGAGGAGCTGCTTAAAATCATCATCACGAGCCCATAACGCAGCTACAGAGGCCGGACCGCCTGTTTTGGGGTCCTGATTAGGGTCCACACACGAGCTCTAGGACCTTGAGGAAGTTACTTAATCTTTTCGGGCTTTAGGTTTCTCATCTGTAAGAATAAGTTTAATAAAATACTTACCTCCAGATTAATGGTGAGGATTAAATGAATAAAGTGTTTAAATTAATGCTGGCTGTCTAGAATGCATTCAATAAATGTACCAAAAGGACTGTCACACGTGGGGACAAACAACCTGAAAGTCATCTAGTAATAAAAGGAAAAGAGGGAGGAGAGAGCCGTCCGCTGTTGGCAGCTGTGTTAGAGCTGCTCCCCGCTGTCCTCGACGACGACGACTCCTTCTCTTCCTCCTCCTCCTCCTCCTCACTCCTGGGCACCTGCTCGGGACCGGGCACTGCTCTAGATGAAGCCGCAGCAGAGACACGACCCAAGCAGTGGACCCAGAGTGACTGCCCCAGAGATAGGGTCGCCCCGACGTAGGTCAGATGACCCGAAGCAGAGCCTGCCCCTGCCACCCCCCGTGTGGGAGGTGGGGGGCGTCCTCTCCGCAGGTGGGGCGAGGGAAGCAGGTGGACGGGTCAGAGCTCAGCCGGGATGTGGTCTTGGTCACAGGCTCCCTGCAGCCCAATCTGATGGAAGACTCTGGAGTTGGTTAGGGTTGGCAAGGTGGGTGCCCTTTGTACCCCCTGGGTGGGAGGGAGGTATGTGCCCCCCCCAAAGCCTCCTTTCAGCCAGCGGCGACTGTTCAGATGGGGGCGGGGGGCGGCTAGGAGCCTAGGTTGGCCCTCCTGCATCCCTGGAGGGGACCCCGGTAGGGCAGCCTGGGAGTCTGTTAGTCCCACAGGCGTCCGGGGACGAGGGGGAAACGGGACGTGAAAGTTGGGGGCTCTTCTGTCGCCGCCGCCGCCAACATCCAGGAAGCGATTCTCAGTTTGTGAACCGGCGATGAGCACCGGCGTCCGACACACTGTCCGGGGGCCGCGGAGGTAGGAGTGGGCGCACGGTGGACAGATGGAGTGGAATTCTTTCTACTGTCACATGAAATACAGCCTAGAACGTGTTACGTGTAAATAATGGGGAACTCGTGACTCCAGTGCTCCCGGTTTCCACGCTGAGAGGCCAGGTCCGAGTCTGTAAATTCCCCTGATCGAGACTGTATGTGCTTCCCCTCCGCACCGCACTCACTGTCCCTGACGCTGGGGTAACAGCCACAAGGTCCCACCCCATAGCCGAGCTCCTGAAGAGTCTTTCTCTTACGTGGTTTTCTTCGAGCCTGGAAAGCCCATCTGTTGGCCTCAGGACAACCCTCCATCTCTCACTGATCTTTTCCTTTCTCGTTTTCCCCTACCCCCTGCCCCCCGCCCTCCCAGTGGCTGCCTGGACTCGGTACCCGGTGCCTCTTAGCTGACGGGCACCCTCGCTGAACCCGCTTAGCAAACTGTGTTATGCAGACTGACCAGCACTAAGAGAGGGGCTTTTTGCCTAAAGCTCTGAGCAAGGCCTCCTTGACCTCTTTGTTCCTCAGGCTGTACACGACGGGGTTCAGCAGGGGGGTGATGACCGTGTAGGTCACAGAGATCAGTCTGTCCTGCAAGGAGTTTTGGGACTTGGGCTTCAGGTAGATGAAGGAGGTGCAGCCATAGTGGACGATGACCACCGTGAGGTGGGAGGCGCAGGTAGCAAAGGCCTTCCTCCGGCCCTCGGCGGATGCCATCCTGAGGCTGGTGGAGACGATCAGGACGTAGGAGACGAAGATCAGCGCCATGGGCAGAACAAGGACGCCCAGACTGATGAGCAAAGTGATGATCTCGTTGACGGTGGTGTCAGCACAGGCCAGCTTCAGCAGGGGCCGGACGTCGCAGAAGAAGTGGGAGATGACGTCGTCGTCACAGAAGGGCAGGCCGAACACCGAGGACACCTGGATGATGGCCGTGCTCAGGCCAATGCTCCAGCATCCGCTGGCCAGCCGTATGCAGGTCCTTTGGCCCATGATGACCGAGTACCGTAGGGGGCTGCAGATGGCCACGTAGCGGTCGTAGCCCATGGCCGTGAGCAGGAAGCAGTTGTTGATGCCGAAGGTGAGATAGAAGAGCTGAGTGGCGCAGTCTTGGACGGCAATGGGCTGTCGGGGGCTCAGCAGACTGTGCAGCATCCGGGGGACGATGGCCACGGTGTAGCAGGTCTCAGAGAGGGACAGCACGCTCAGGAAGAAGTACATGGGGGTGTGCAGTTGGCGGCTGAGGCGGATGACCGTCAAGATGACGGCGTTGCTGGCGAGGGTCAGCAGGTACAAGGCCAGGAAGACCACAAAGAGGGTGAGTCTGTGCTGCCACCCGAAAATGGAAAAGCCTTCGAAGGTGAACTCTGTCACAGCAGGGAAGTTGGGTCTTGGCATCGGGGAGAGTCTGGGTCTGAAAGAGGTGCAGCGGGACAGTTGGACATCCAGGCCGGCAACGGGAGGCTGGGCCGGGCTCCCCATTAGCCGCGTGCAAGGGCTCGAAACGGGCGACCCTCCAGGTTTCCGAAACTCTCCGTTCTCAGACGCCGGCCAGGTTCTCCAGGGCTTCCCCAGGCTCCCTGGGACCAGGCACTGGGGACAGATGTGGGGGGTGGGGAAGAGAGTAAGTGTACAGAGAGTGGTAGGAGCACGCCCCTCCCGTGCTTGGCCGGGGCAGATGCAGAGCAGAGAAGGCTCTAGAGTGAGCTCACAGCGCCCAGTGTCCACCTGGGCTCACCGGCTGCAGCCCAGCGGTGACACAGCACTTGCCGGAGCCGGTTGCGAAGGGGCTTGCGTAAGGCAAGGATTCAAGCCAGGGACAGATTGCAGTCGGAGGCAGGCTCTGGGAGGGAGGAGGCGAGCTCCGGCGCAGAGCATTGCCTTCCTCCTGGTCAAACTCCGACGTCTAGAAGAGGCAGCGAGAGGAGACACTGCCCTCTCCCCTTGACGAGAGTCTCGCGTGTGGACCCGGGACATTCTGTGACCCAGAGCCTGCTCCTTGCTTGCTCCCTGCGTTCCCCACATACCCCTGGTTTTTCACAATCTTTGTCCCCTTCTGGGCGGAGGGTCGTCTCTGCTGGTTTCCTAGTCTCTAAATACAGAAAAGCATCTGAAACATCCTAAAGGTTTGAAGTACCAGTAGCTAAAAGAAAACTTTAGACAAAAGGACCAAAATATTTAGGTTTATAGAAGTTTATAGAAGTCTCTGGCTTTAACCCCAGTGTGAGTGGAGGGATGGTTTTCTTTGCTCATTTCATTTGTCTGCATTTGCTCATCTATAAAATAGAATAATATATTCTCGGTGTTACTATGGAGATCGTGTGAATTACTATGTGTAAAAAGCCGAGCAGAGTTCCTGATACGTAAGAAACAGTACATTAAATTTCTGCTCCTTCATGCAGCCTCCCCTTCCCACTGTCGACTGGGTTCTCTGCCCCCAAACACGTACGCTCCTTCTCATGTTCACGGACGGTTCTTGTCATTGATCTCTAATCTCTATTGGCTTAGAAACCCAGTCCCCACCTCCCCGCTCCTGTCCCTTTCCGGACTCTGAAATCTGGTTGGGGCTGGACGTAAACACCCCCGTGAACGAACCCCAGCCCCACGTGCTCCCGTGTGACCTTAGAAACTCTGGTCTCTTTGGGCTGCAGTGTCCCCCCCGTCAGGGGAAGGCAGCACCCGTCTCCACGGTGGGGGACGGATGGAAGACTTACAGGGGAGGTGGCTGGAGGGCATTTCCTAAAGGGCACGGCACACAGGCCATCGATAAATGGTCTCCATTGGTAAAGATGAGCACAGGTGGCAAAGTATGAATATTTTAGGTCACGGTATTGTCCTTACCCCTCCCCTCCCAGGCCTGGCTCAAGGTCAGAAGGTGGTTGGTCTTCAGCTAGAACGCATACAGCAGCTCGAAGGGTCGAGGGTCCTTCTCTAGCTTTTGGAAGCAGCAGGGGGAGGAGGAGGTGGGAGGGCAGGAAACAAGCCAGCAGGGGAGGGTGTGGGTAAGGGCCGGGCCGGGCAAGCCATTCCCAGGGCTGCCGTCCTGCGGGCACGCCGGGGTCCCGGGCCTCCTGCTTGGGCTCCTGCACTCATGAAATCTTGACGTCTGGACCTGACCCTCACCTTCCTGGCCTCTGGTTGATATCCGGGGCAGGAAACGGTGGGGACTTCTGTATTCAGGAAATAGGCTTTTTCGGGTGCAAAGGGCACTCTTGGGTCCGCTCTGCCAGAGTCGTGTTCCGTGGCTCGCCGCCAGCCCCGTGTACCAGGAGCGTGAGAGACGGGGAGGGCTGGGCTGGCGCGGTCCCAGTCCCTGGGATGCCCTGAATGCACTGTCTTGGGCTCAGTGGACCAGTCAAGCCCTTTGAAGTGCTGCCTGAGATTTTCTAGCAGGGCTGGGGCGGCCCCGGCCCGTCAGCCGAGAATCCCTGCTTCACTGCGTCGTGGGGGTGACTCACATCTCCCCGAGGCTCGCTGCGGCTTCAGAGACTCGGGCTGAGCGAGCAGACCCGCGATTGCCGTGCTCCTGCTCTATGGGGCAGGTGCAGCTTGCACAGATCCTTCCGAAGGGAGGCCCCGAAGAAGTTCCGAGAACCCTCTGGGGTCTGAGGTTAATTCCTCTCCTGATTGGTCCGACGAGGGAGAAGCAGAAGGCGGCACCCGGCTCCCCTGGGCCTTCCGTAGCCCCTTAGGTGTGGATTGTAGGCGGGGAGGGAGGACTGTGCTCCTGGCCTCTGGGGTCTCTCTCCCTGAAGCCACAGTGACTGTCCCCAAGGCAGCAGTCGCAAGATGCAAATCTCCTGACGTCTGGGGATCTCAGGAGACGGGGCTCCTTACCCCGATCCCACAGACGGTGTGTGTAGGCAGCCTGAGGCTCCCCCAGGAGCAAAGCCTGTGGACCGCGTGTCAGCTGCGCGGCTCTGCCCGTCCCCCTCCAGACCATCACTGCACGGTGCAGGGACATCGGAGACCCCCATCCCGAGGAAGAGGACGAGGGAGGCCTGCCCGGCCCATTTGTGCAGGCAGCAGACCCAGCCTCGTCTGCCTTTCCTGCCGTGAGCCCCCGGCGGGCCTTCCGCCAGGCTGAAGGCAGCTCGGAGCCCAGATCCGCCAGCCTCCCTGGGACTTGGGCTCCTGGCTGCTTCCTAGTTCGGTGCCTGCTTCATGCCCTCCTCTTAGACACCTGTCCAGGTGGGAGGGGCTCCCTTTCTAAGAACCAGCGGACTGCGTGCACGAGTACCTCAAAGTGGGGCCATTCATTAACCTCTCACGGCCCCGCAGTGTTGAACCCAGGGGCACCCGGAACCACTTGGCCTCCTGAGCCCTGAAGGCCAGAGAGCCCACAGCTGGGACGTGTGCGCAGTGTATTTACCACTGCGGGGGCCCCCCCAGCACACAGCCCCGTGGGACCGTCGAAACCGTCCGCGGGGGTGGCCGGTGTTTCCAAGATCTGAAAACAGTCGGTTAATCTTGGGCCCTATTTGTCCATGTCCCTTCTTCGTGGTTTTCCCAGGAGCTCCATTCAAATATTACTGCAGCTCCTTGGAATGAGAAATGCAAGGGATTTGAGACCCATGAGAAAGAAGGGGAAGGCCTGATGGATGGAAATTATGAACCGGAGAACGAGTATGATTTTAGAATTTAGCCTTCTTAGTGTATGTTTATCTGACATGAGATGAGTTTAGATGGAAGAAGACTGTGAAAAATCCAGAGTGGATGGAGGCTTTTTTCTGAGAAGGGAGAAAATACATTGATTACATCATCTGTCTATTTTGGCAGTTTTGTCTTTTCCGTTCTGACTTTTTATATCTCCTCCTGTTGCACCCAGCGATGAGCTATAATACGGTGTCGAAAGCTCGCCGTTCTGGGGGCATTTTCCCTTTTTTTCAGATTTTAATTAAGAGGCTTCTCCCGGGGCACCCAGGTGGCCCAGTCGGTCAAGCGTCCCGCTCTCAATTTTGGCTAAGGTTGTGATCTCAGCGCCCTGAGATCGAGCCCCACATCAGGCTCTGCGGGGGGGGGGGGGGGGGGGGGGGGGGGGGGGGGGGGTCCTGCTTGAGAGTCTCTCTCCGCCCCTCCCTGCCGCACTCCCGCACTCACTCGTGCGTGCTCTCACCCTCTCCCTCAAATCTGTAAAGTGCTTCTCATGCCTCCGTCCCCACGGAAGGGGATGTTTGAGGTCCATGCCTGACAGATTCCCTCCATCGGGCAGAGGAGGGTCCCTTCTGTTCTCGGTCTCTCTGCAACTTTATCACGAGTCTAACTTTTCGGCCTGTTCCTTTTCTATATCCATGGATACAGTTGTAGGTTTTCTACTCTTTAATTGGTGAGGGTGGTGAATTACATTAATAGATTTTTCTAATGTTGACTCATTCATTTTTAAGGAAAACCCTTAGTCAAATAGACCAAGACCAATATATACTATTGAATTCAATGAGCTATTTTTTCCATCTACCCGTTATTGGCCAATAATTATCTCTTAAAAATCTTTCTCTTCCTCTGAACCTGGTATGTTGTTTGTTTTTTTGAAAGGGGAGATTTTTTTTCCCCCCCACTACTTTTCCATTTTGTAGGGTTATTATTCTAATAAGTTTTTTATTCTTGGTATAATTATGGTAATTTATATCTTCCTCTGAGTTTGCCCATTTTATATACTTTTTCAAATACTTTAAGTTGTTCCAGATATGTTTTTATAATTTTATGTGTACCTGCCCTTGTGGCTTTTTCCTAATTTTGTTTAGTCTGTCTGATTTATTTTCATTGTTGAAGGTTGTTTTAAATTGATCTTTCCAAAGATTCCAAATTTTAAAAAATAACAGTTCTCTTGTTTCATGTTTACTTTGATATTTTTTCCCCCAAATACATTTATTTTATTTTTTCAGTGTTACAAGATTAATTGTTCATGCACCACACCCAGTGCTCCATGCAGTACGTGACCCCCCCAATATCCACCACCAGGCTCGCCCAACCCCCACACCCTCCCCTCCCAAACCCTCAGTTTGTTGCTCAGAGTCCACAGTCTCTCATGGTTCATTGCCCCCTCCGATTCCCCCCATTCACCCTTCCTTTCCTTCTCACAATGCCCTCCATGTTTTTCCTTTTTAAGTTCTACTTCGTTATTATTTGTTTCTACTTTGTTTGGGTTTATTTTGTTCTTTTCCAAGCTTTTTGGATTAGAATCTTTATTTATCTTCCCTCTTATAGTAAATACATAAAGCTATACATTTCTGAGAGCTGCTTTGGAAGTTCCTCGTTTATTTTGATATGTAATGCTTCTGTTTTAAGTTGTAGTACTGTGTATTTTAAAAGTTTTTGTTTTTGTATCTTCAGTTTTTTTTTTTATTATCTTAGTCACCACTCAGTACATTAGTTTTTGACGTAGTGTTCCATGATTCATTGTTTGCATATAACACCCAGTGCTCCATGCAACACGTGCCCCCCTTAACACCCAAGAGTGGGCTCACCCTTCCCCCACCCACCTCCCCTCTGAAACCCTCAGTTTGTTTCCCGGAGTCTATAGTCTCTCATTGTTCATCTTCCCCTCTGATTCCTGTCCCCCCTTCATTTTTCCCTTCCTTCTCCTAGTGTTCTCTATGCATTTCCTTATGTTCCACAAATAAGTGAAACCATATGATAATTGACTTTCTCTGCTTGACTTATTTCATTCAGCATAATCTCCTCCAGTTCCATCCATGTTGATGTAAAAGTTGGGTTTTCATCCTTTCTGATGGCTGAGTAATATTCCATCGTGTATGTAGACCACATCTTCTCTTTCCATTTGTCTGTTGAAGGGCATCTCGGCTTCTTCCACAGTGTGGCTATTGTGGACACTGCTGCTATGAACACTGGGGTGGCGTATGGTTCTTTTCATTATCTGTATCTTTGGGGCAAACACCTGGCAATTGCCAGGTCATGTGGTAGCTCTATTTTTAATTTTTTGAGGAACCTCCACACTGTTTTCCAAAGTGGTTGTACCAACTTGCATTCCCACCAACAGTGTAAGAGGGTTCCCCTTTCTCCACATCCTCACCAACACTTGTTGTTTCTTGCCTTGTCGATTTAGGCCATTCTAACTGATGTAAGGTGGTATCTCAGTGTGGTTTTGATTTGAATCTCCCTGATGGCTGAAGATGATGAACATTTTTTCATGTGTCTGTTAGTCATTTGTATGCAGGAAAAAATATCCAATGGGAAAAACAACAGTCTCTTCAATAAATGGTGCAGGGGAAATTGGACAGTTACATCTTCTTTAACACCTTTTACTTAGAGGTCTGTGAACAGAATAAGCGTGAGGCAAGACTCAAGGGCCGAGACCCTGGAGTCATAGAGCTGGGTCTCTGTCTCTCCATGACTTTGGAGGAACTGTTCCTTCTCTCTTTGTCTCTGCTGCCTCATTTGTGAGATGCGGGGGACGATAGTACTTCTTCAAGCTGCTGTTGTAAAGATTGAATGAATAAATATTTGAAGTGCTTAGAATAATGGCTGGCTTATAAGTGGTTTCTGAAGTAAATATTCCCATCTATGAGGAGGAGTAATGAAGGGTTTGGCTACCTTGTTAGGATGGGGCTTGATTTCTTAATGCACTGTGGTCGATGAAAATTATTTTTATAATATCAATAGTTCAGAATTTGTTGAGGCATCCTTTAGGGTGAGGATGGTGACCATTCTTGGTAAGAAGGCTAGGCATTTAGGGCCGCCTGGGTGGTTCGGTTGGTTATAGCCTCTGCCTTCGGCTCAGGTCATGATCTCAGGGTCCTGGGATCAAGCCCCACATCGGGCTCTCTGCTCAGCAGGGAGCCTGGTTTCCCCTCTCTCTGCCTGCGTCTCTGCCTACTTGTGATCTCTGTGTGTCAAATAAATAAATAAAATCTTTAAAAAAAAAAAAAAGGTTGGGCATTTAGATCAGGCTTTTTAATTGTCCTTCTACCCTTTTAGCCTTATGGACCCATTGATTGTTTTATTAGTTTCTGAGAGAACTATGTGATTGTGACTGGGTATTAAAATTTCTTCCAGTAGTTTTATCAACTTTTGCATAATACACTTTGAAGCAAGGCTGTTGGGACCTTATAAATTCAGGAATGGAATAATTTCCTGGTAAATTAATTTTGTTCATTGATAGTCTAGGTCCTGGACTGGTTTTCACTTGGTATATGGTGTTTGAGTGATGTCAGTAATATTACATCGACTTTTTTGGTCAACACTTTCCTGGATCCCATTTCAGCCTCTTCATTTTCAACCTCTTCGTTTTCAACCTGTGTCATTTTATTTTAATAGCGTAGTGTCAGATTATTAAAATTCAGCCTGAGAGCCTTTTTGTTTCAATTGATTAAGTTAATCCACTCACATCTTTTATAATTAGAGAAATTGCTGGATGGTATTACTGTCATCCTTCATTTTCCATTTACTATGATTTCTTACTCGTTTGTTTCTTCACCAGGCTTTTGTTTGACTGACTCATTTCTGGTTATACACATACACACACACACACACACACACACACACACACACACACACACCAATTCTAGTCATCCAAAAATCAATCTGAATTTTTACAATTGAATGTAGTTTTTATAAATAATCCAAATGCAGAATTAAAAATACAAAATGGTACTTCATTATTGAAACAGTTCTCAGTCCACCCTTGACTCTTGGTTCTTAGAAGCCAGCTCTTCTGGGGACACCTGGGTGGCTCAGTGGGTTAAAGCCTCTGCTTCGGCTCAGGTCATGATCTCAGGGTCCTGGGATCGAGCCCCGCATCGGGCTCTCTGCTCAGCGGGGAGCCTGCTTCCCCCTCTCTTTCTGCCTGCCTCTCTGCCTACTTGTGATCTCTCTGTCAAATAAATAAAATCTTTAAAAAAAAAAAAAAAGCTCTTCTGCCTCCTTCTCATGGTTTTTACCACCATATCTCTGCTGACTCTATTCTATGTAAAATGCCTATAGTGATATTTCCTAGTTCCTAGATTTTCAGCATCCTCTCTTGCCTTCCCAGCTCACTTACAACACTATGTACACATGAACGCAAATATACCCACATACTTCTCCTCTTGTCATCCTCCCACTAAAAATTAAATCTGTTTTCAGAACATACGTCATTATAATATGCAAATATCATTCCGAGCCACGTCGCATACTGTAAGTCTGTCTCTTCCAGGGCAACTTGTGTTTTCTCACCAAATTTTAGTAATTGAACCCTTTCAGTTGTCAGTTTTGAAGAATCTATAATTACTCCAACCTCACTTTTTTCTTTCTTATCAGAGCAGTAAAACCTTTTCCCAAAACTAGTCACACATGGTCAGACATATCTAGTCATTTCTGTCTGTCTCTCTGATGCCTGGCTGGACGTCCAGCTCTGTCTGGCTTGCTCGGTAGCTCCTTTTTGTCCTGAACCCACTGTTCTGCAGCCCTCTTTCCTCCAGCTCCAGCCTGGCTGGGGGTGTTTGTGGGACTCACGAGGGCCTCAATCTTGGAGCTTCCCTTCACTAGCATTCTCTCCCCTGCCCCGACCCCCTGCTTTATGAGAGTAAAATTAACAAATGGAAAATGTCTATGTCTAAGGTATACAACGGGATGATTTGATAGTACCTTGTGAAAGGATTACCACAATCAAGCTAGTTAACACACCCACCACCGTGTGTGTGTGTGCGCGCGCGCGCGCGTGCACGCATGCGCATAAGTGTGCATGCATGTCCACCTGCGGTCTCCCACATCCTCTGTATCCATTAGCCTGCCAAAGGACCCTCCGGTCGTGTCCGTGTCTTGGCTGTTGGGAGCAGTGCAGTGGTAGGTGGGGAAGAGCAGCTACCTCCCTGCAGAAACCCACTGTGCGTATTCAGGAAGAACCATGTTTAGAGAATTAAGAGAACTAGAATAAAGCTGCTGTCAAGAGTTATGAAAGGTCTGAGATTTAACTCACTTGCAAGTTGGCGAGTTACCCCGATACCATGTCATGGGGCCGAGACCAAGGGCCCCAGAGGACTGGGATGGGCACTGGTTCTCTGAGCTCTGGCGCTCACCCAGGAGCACAAAGAGGGCCAGGGGATATGTGAACACGCAATGAGTTGCCTTAGAAAAGTGGAACTCTGAGCTTGGGGAACCCGACTTGGCCTCCATGGGCAGTAAGCCGGCCTGCCCTATGCTCCGGGGGGTTACAGCAGCATCTAGAAGGAAGGAAGAAGCCGTGTGTGACGGCAGGTGCGGGGGGGGGGGATGCTGGCTTCTGGAAGGAAGTGTGGGTGCATGGAGCCTCCCCTCTGAGGGAAAAGCAGTGCGGGTTTCATACGGGGAACGTGTTCTTGAGAGGCTGGGTGAGCCGCCGTCTGCTCTATAAATACAAACACTAATCTGTTTTGGGTTTCAAAATTTTGGAAAGGCTCTCCAATATTTGAGCCATTAAAATAACAACGAATCTTTATTATGTTTAGATTAGAGGCAGGTAATAACGGTCAAGATAAATGGTCATCTATCTTCATAGAAATGTATATATACCCGAAGATACGAAGATAAGAAGTCAATGAAAATAAATGGCGGGAATTTCTTTGCAGCTGGCGGGACGAGGGAGTTGGAAAATGTAAAATAATACATTTAAAAAGAGAGCGGAGAGCGTGACTAAAGCATAAAGTCCTCCGAGCTATTCATTTAAAAGAAAGTGGAATTTGAAACCACTGGGGGCAATTCCTAAGTACATAGGCCTGAAAGATTAAAAAAAACAACCCACAAAACTGGGTCTCCTTGGGGAGCAGTACAAATACAAGACCCTCCCACAGCCTCGGCTGTCATCCGTGCCCGTCCGTGCCACCAAGAAGAGCCGGGAAATGCGGCCAGGAGAGGGGCGGGGGCTCCCGCGCGTGCAGGCGGCCCGGTAAGTGTCCGAGGTCCGCGATGGCAGGAGCCGCAGAGAAGGCGAAGGACTCGTGTCCACTAAGAACGGTGTCAACAGAGGCAATGCAGGCTCATTCGGCTCACACGATATGGTAGAAAGTGCATAGTGACACGCTTCAAATTCAACCTTTGTATTTTGGAAAACCCCACGCACGGAGGCCCCATTCAAGCCTCGGCTGGATGTCTCCCCCAGGACTCAGCCTCCTGAAACCTGCTACAAGCCACGTGGCCCTAGACCCATTCAGCAGCCCTCGCATGGCCTAAACGTGTGACTCGATCATCCCAAACACTGATGGTAATTAGGGCTGACATTTTTTAAGATCTTCCTGTGTCCGTCATTTTGCCTAATGGCTTTAACCTGTTTGAGCCTTACAGCATTCCGAGCTGAGCACTTAAGTGACCCCTTGTGTAGAGGAGGACGGTGTGTTAGGGAGACGGGACCCTGCCCAAGGCGAAGTATTTCATAGTACTTTCTGGCCCTGGAACCTTCCCTTAACCACTGACCTGTAGTGATTCCCTTGCTGCTTCATGAAAATCTTTCTAACTGGCGATCTCTCTAACTAGGTGCCCCCTGTGACCCATGCATTGGTCACCTTTCTCGTACTAGTTTGGGTCACCTCTTTTCTAGTGGGTTATGACCCTTGGTCTGAGTTAGGTGCCCTTGTCTTCTGCTTCTTTAGAATCCTTTCCTCATCCCCCTCATAGTCCCCATTATTCTGCACCGTCATTCCCATTTATTTTTCTCTCCTAATGGTGTTTTGAGTTCCTTAGCATCAGAGACTCTAGTTCATTATTTGTTCAGTACGTGTTTACTGAGAAAGGAGTACGGCCTAAGCCATTGCATCCACAGATCCTGTCACATGGTAGGGGACTAGAAGATGCTTGAACAAATAAATACTCTTTTTTGGGATTCCTCTCCTCTTAAGATCAATTGGGAATTTTATTGCTAATCTCACAGAGAAAGACGGGTTGAATACATAGCCACATCGAATAAGTCATAGAATTGATTATATACAAGCTTCCTATGAATATTGCCTTTTCTCTTTAGCTTCCTGTCCCCGCTCTAAAATCATTGGCAGTTTTCCTGGGTGTTTATGTCTGTATGGGCGGAAAGCTCTAAGCCTTATGTATACTTAGTTTATTCGATGGCACTTACGAGGTACCAGATCTTTTCCCAACACTCTGCATATATTAACTACTTGGATCCTCACAACTCTGAGGACACTGCTGTCATTAAGCCAAGTTCAGAGATAAACTGAGACAGAAGTGACTTGCCCATGGGGATGTCACTTGAGGAAACAGGATTCAATCCCAGACAGCGTGTCTCCCGATGGCAGCTTTCCATCGCTGAGCCCTCTTGCCTCTCACCACGCTCTCTCCTCTTTGAGACCCACTGACGGGAAATTGCATCTTGAGACCTTTGTGAGAGATCACTTGGTGAGAAATTTTGTAGAGAGAAATGCGATGCTCGGTCAAAGTTTAGGACGCTCCTAGCCTTTGACTTTGCATTTCAATTTCTTGTGTTCACTTAAGTATGAAATGACATGTTTATCGTTGTCTATTATGGAAGCGTTTATGATGGCGAGAGCTGGAAAAAAACGTCAGCAGTAAGCTGAGTTAATAATGACCTATCTATAAAATGGAAAATTATGTCACCATTAAAAAAAAAATCAGATGAATCTTTAAGTACCCTGTGGAAGGGTACCCGAGATATTATTAAATATAGTAGGGAAGGTATGAATGTGTATATGAGCCCATGTGTGCTTGTATATTAGCCTGTGTTTGAAGGCCTATCTGCATAATTATATACTACGTCTGCCCTGGACACGGGCTGCGGGGGGAAAAGGAGGGTATGTGCTTACTGACCATATTAATGTGACTCTGCCATTCACTTGTTTTCAGTAGTCCAAATTTACTATTCTTCATCAGCATGGCATTACTGTTCCAAACAGTCCTTGCCCAGAAAGACAAAAGTTGTAAACTGCATTGTTCTTCTTACATACATTCACAAGAAAAAACTCAGGTGGATGACCATCAAACTCTTCAGCTTTGTAATAGCTTTCAAATGACTGTTAATCTCTAAGGCACTAGAAACCCTTACCTCAAAAGTCTCGCTTTTTGAGATTTGAGCCCACAAATCCTAAAGTGTTACATCATGGTACTCACCCAGTCCTAATTAAGCCCCTGAGTTGAAAAAGTGATCATAGGGGTGCCTGGGGGGGCTCAGTCAGTTAAGCGTCTGCCTTCGGCTCAGGTCACTAACCCAGGGTCCTGGGATCGAGCCCCACATTGGGCTCCCTGCTCAGTGGAGAGCCTGTTTCTCCCTCTCCCTCTGCCTGCTGCTCTGCCGACTTGGGTTCTTTCTCCATCTCTCTAATAAATAAATAAAATCTTAAAAAAACTGATCATATGCCTCACCCCGAAACAGCAGGAATAGCCTTACTTTTCACTCCCCTCTAGTAGATACCAGTACTCTGTCAAGGTCATACTCTCCTTTATCAAGATAGGAATAAATTCAGCTTTGTTTATCAACAGGTTATTTTGGTGATATTTTCAGAGTCAGCATTCTAAAAGGGACAGGAAGGAAGTCGAAGGCAGACTAATATTTAACCAGAGCCTGTTGTAGTTTTTGCACAGTGTTGTGTATTACCTATTCAACAAAAACCATTGGAAGGAGGGATGAATGAGCACTAAGGTGCTCAGTAGAGTTCAGAAAAGAATGTGAAAAACCCAGATGTAAGTCCTTTGTCACTTCGATTTGTAGCGTCAGAGAAGGAGCAGCCAACTGAGAAAAAGCATCTGTGATCAAATGAGTTAAGAAACAGGATTCTCTAAATTTCTTAGATAGAAGCAGGGTCATTTGTGGAAGAAAGGGGTGGAGGAGGGATGCCTTTTATGTTTGCGTGTGATTCAGTTCCATGAACTCTGGAAGAGCTGGGAGCAAGACGCAAGTAAACTTTAATGCCCCTCTGTTAAGCTCATTGTTCCTAGAAAGATGGAGTGTGTCCTTGGAAAGGAGGAGAGGTTCCAGTTCCACTGGTCCAGCACGACGGGGTCGAGCTGCCTTGCCATGCTGGCGTATCATTGCCGCCTCGGAAAATCCAGGGGTCTGGACCCCATCTGGAGAGCGAGGGAGCCCAGGAGAGAAGGCACAGAGGACAACCGGAGGGGAGGCTGGAAACCCAACGCACCTCAACTTCTCCGAAGGCATTTGTCTGTGTCTTCGTCGTCCAGTGTCTGCTGTGGCCCATCTGCCGCCCTGAAGGTGAAGAGAAACACTGACCTATGCATCTAGGAGACCCCGCCCTTCTCCCCCCAGCCCTAGAAAAGGTAAATACAAAGACGGCCACGTGTAGAAACATTACAAACTGTTGACGAAGACAAAGAAAAATCATGAAATCAGCAAGAAACAAACGACCCCTCCCACACGAGGGAACTGAAATAAAATTAACACTTGACTCATAGGACAGTGGCGTCCACAGTTCATGGGTTGACATGTTTTAAACGGCTGGGGGAAAAGAAAACAGTTATCGATGTTTGCAAGCTTTGTTTTAAAAGAGATGTTTAAATACCCAAACAGAAACGTGGCTGAGGGGAAAGGGATGCGAATAAATGGGAGCCCCAGGTTGTCTGTAGGAAGGGGGACCCCAGCTGCCTCTTGAGTACAGCCCGAAGCTTCTGAGAGGAATGGCAAGGGCTTGAGGTTAAGAATTCTGTATTTGGTAAAACTACCATTCAGAAATGATGGTGGGAGCGACGTGGGTGTGGTGGATAAACAGTGAATCTTGGAACACTGAAAAAAGAATAGAATGGAATGGAATAAAAATAAAATAAAAATAATCAATACATTCCCAGGAAATCAGAGCCCTGAGAGTAATTGTTGCTGGCTGTCGTGCCTTACGAGGGTTGCGGAAGGAGGTTCTCCAGGCTGAAAGGGAGGGATGCTGGATGGCAACTCAGGATTCTGCTGGGATGAAGGGCACCGATAATCGTAATTACAGAAAACGCTGTGCAAATGCATGGTTTTGTTTAGAAGCAGTTTAATACCAAAAGTGATCATCAATTTCTGCTTTTCCAGTGACGGAGAGATTACACACTCATTGATCACAAAAGTAGCATGTGGGCTCTTGAGAATTTTGAGTTTCTCCCCTACCATCGGTACCTGGATCATCAAAGGAAGGGCCTTCTCTAAACTTACCTTGGCTCCTCTTGTCTTTCCACATTCCCCTTGCCGCCTTCTATCCCTAGAAGTTTTTCATTCCAATCTGCGTATCTTTCTGCCTTCGGCTGGTCCTACAACATTTCGACCATGAGCTCTGTAGCTGGTCTTGTGCACGAGAGAGGTGTTTCTTCACCTGCCTTTTTCCAGCCAGAGTGGATCACGTGAATTCTGTAAATCAGACCAAATCCTGCGACCCTGTCGATGTGGCCAGAGTCTGCTCTCAATCTTGTCTCCTTAAAAATCTTTCCCCAGTTTCTGCTCTCGACAGGGTCCTGGCCACGTGGAGATAGACATGTGAGTAAAGGCGATTTGATTGGAAGATGGTAGAAGTCCCCACTGGAGAAAACTCAGAGCTTACTCCAACCCATTCCTGGAAGTTCTACCTGAACAATACATTAAAACTGTAATCATTTTTTTTAAGACTTCGTTTTTTAATTTTTTAATTTTTATTAATATATAACGTATTTGTTTCAGGGGTAAAGGTCTTGGACTTTGTTTTTTTAGAGATGATTTAGGTTCGCAGCAAACTTGAGAGGAAGGCACACAGGTGGCCCGTGTACCTTTGTCCCCACATGGGCACACCGGCCGCCTATTCCGTATACGCCTCAGAGGTGGTGCGTCTGTTACAAGTGACGGACCTATGTTAACACCTGCTGTCCCCGGTGCACATTCAAGTTCACCCCTGGTATCGGGCATTGTGTAGGTTTGGATGCATGTCTGGTAGAATGTACGGAGACTGTGCCTGCCCTGACGACCCTCTGGGCTCTGCCTGCTCCTCCCTCCCTCCCTCTCAACCCCCCGGTCACCACTGATCTTGATACCGTCTCTGTGGATTTGCCATTTCCAAAATATTACATCCCTGGAATCCTGCAATGTGTAGCCCTTACAGATTCACTGCTTTCGCTTCATAATATGCTTTTAAGTTTCTCCCGTGTCTTTTCATGGCTTGAGAGCTTGTTAGTATCGAACAATATTCCATTATCTGAACGTACTGTAGTTTCTTTCACCATCCCCCCTAGTGAAGGCATCTTGGCGGCATCTCCCTTTTGGCAATTGTCAATAAAGCTGTTATAAACATCCGCACGCAGGTTTTCATGTGAACATAGCTTCCAGATTCTTTGGGTAAATACCAAGGAGCACGATTGCTGGATCATATGGTAAGTGTGTGTTTCGTTTTGTAAGAAACTGTCTTCCAACCTGGTTGCACCATTTTACACTGCCAGCAGCCGTGATTGGGTGTTCCTCTTGCTCCCCATCCTCGAAGTGTTTGGGGCCCTCAGGGGTCTGGATTTGGGCCATTTTGATAGGTAGTGGTGTCTTGTTTTAATTTGCATTTCCCTGATAACATATGCTGAGCACCTTTTCATAGACTCATTTGCCAACCTGTGTATCGAGGTTGCAGAGGTCTGTTAGGTCTTAGATCCATTTTTAAAATCAGATTGTTTTCTCATGGTCGAGTGAGAAATGTGTTTGTGTATTTTGGATACATCAGATGTATCTTAGGCGAATATTTTCCCTAATCTGTGGTTTGTCTTTTTCTTCTCCTGCCATCTCTTGTGGATGATGTTGTATCTGAATAATCATCCCTGTACTCAAGGTCATCAGGGTTTTCTTCTCTGTTGTCTTTTAGGAGCTTTAGAGTTTTGCATTTTTCACTTAGTTCTGTGATCTATTTTTTTTTTTTTAAAGATTTTATTTATTTGACAGCGAGAAACACAGCGAGAAAGGGGACACAAGCAGAGGGAATGGTAGCGGGAGAAGCAGGCTTCCCGCGGAGCAGGGAGCCCGATGCGGGGCTCGATCCCAGGACGCTGGGATCTGACCCGGGCCGAAGGCAGATGCTTAACGACTGAGCCACCCAGGCGCCCCAGTTCTGTGATCTATTTTGAGCTCATTTTTTTGAAGGGTGAAAGGTCTGTGTCTAGATTCATTTTTTTTGCATGGGGATATTCAGTAGTTCCAGCACCATTTGTTGAAAAGACTGTCTTTGCTCTTTTGTATTATTTTTACTACTTCATTAATGATCAGTTGACAGTTTTGTTTTCTTTTTTTAAGATTTTATTTATTTGCCAGAGGGAGAGAGAGAGAGAGACAGAGACAGAGATGGAGTGATAGAGGGAACACAAGCAGGGGGAGTGGGAGAGGGGGAAGCAGGCTTTTCCACAGAGCAGGGAGCCTGATGTGGGGCTCGATCCCAGGACCCCAGGATCATGACCTGAGCTGAAGGCAGACCTTAACGACTGAGCCCCCTAGGTGCCCCAAGTTGACAGTTTCTATGAAGATCTATTTTTGGGCTTTCTGTTCTTTTCCACTGATCCATGTGTCCATTCTTTTGCCGACACCATACTGATTACTATAAGTAATGCTTGTAAGTAATAGTACTGTAAGTAATACATACTTGATTACTGTAAGTCCCAGAGTCGGATGATATTGCTTCTCTGACTTTGTACTTCTCTTTAGATAATGTGGATCTTTTGCCTCTCCAAATAAATTTAGAATAAGTCTGTTGATGTCCACAAAGAACTTTTTGGGATTTTGTTTGGGATTGCATTGGATATACAAATCCCTTTAGGAAGAACGGATGTCATGACCATGCTTGAATCTCCCGTCTGTGAGTGCGTAATATCTCTCCACTTATTTAGTTCTTTATTTTCATTCATCACAGTTCTTGTAGTGTTCCTCACATAGTTCCTGTCTATATTTTGGTAGATTTATACCTAAATATTGCATTTTTGTGGGGGTGTTAACATAAATGATATCCTTTTTAATTTCAAATTGTACTTGTTCATTGCTGGTATATGAGAAAGCAATTGACTCTTGTGTGTTAACCTTGTGTCCTACAACCTTGCTATTGCTTATTGGTTCCAAGAGTTGATTCTTTTGAATTTTCGACATGGACAGTTGTGACCAAATTTCAACAAAATTTTGTTATACATAATCAGAGAAACTCTGAACAAATATAGATTTGTTTCTTCCTCCTTAATCTATATAAATTCTATTTCCTTTTACTGTCTTAACTGCGTTAGTTAGGAATTCCAGTACCATGTTGAAAAGGCATGGTGAGACGGGACATCCTTATCTTGTATCTGCTATTAGTGGGGAAGCTTCTAGATTCTATTATGTTACCTATAGAGAGTTTTTTGGTTTGTTTTTGTATATTCTTGCTCAAGTGGAGGATATTTCCCCCTATTCCTAGTTTGCTGAGAGTTTTTATCATGAATGTGTGTTGACTTTGTCAAATACTTTCTCGGTTATCTATTGATATGCTCATGTAATTTTTCTTAAACTGCTGATGTGATATTCATTGATTTTCAGATGTTGAACCAGGATTGCATACCTGTGGTAAATCCCACCTGGTTGCGATGTGTAATTTTTTTTATATATTATTGGATTCAATTTGCTAATATTTTGTTAAGGGCTTTTGCATTTATGTTCATGAGACATGTTAGCAGCTGGTGTTTTCCTTTTATAATGTCTTTGTCTGGTTTGGATATTAGGATAATGGCGACCTCTTACAATGGACTAGGAAGTATTTCTTGTGCTTCTCTTCTCTAACAGAGATGGAAAAGAATTGCTGTAATTTCTTCCTTAAATGCTTGGTAAAATTTACCAGTGAACCCATTTGGGCCTGGTGCTTTCTAACTTCATATTATTTTCTCTCTAAAGAAATTATTTTAACATTTCTCGGAAGACGGGTCTACTGGTAACAAAATCTGTTTTTGTCCGAGAATGTCTTTGTTTCTTTCTTGTTTTCGAAGGAGGATTTTGCAAGGTACAGAATTTTAGGACGCTCATTATTTTCAGTGAACCCTAAATATTTCATTCTACTCTCTTCTGCTTGCATGATGGCTGAGGAGAAGTCATATGTAATGCTTATCTTTGTTACTCTATGGGCAAGATTTTTTTTTAACCTCTGGCCCTGGCCTGAGCTTAGTGGTAGGAGCAGTCCTTTGGTACACCCTGTGGGTGGCAGTAGGACCCAGTCTTCTAGTTCTCGAGTTAGGTAAGAATGGGTGGCCCCTATTGGGGTAGTACCCTGCTACTGCTACCAGTTGGCAACAGGAAAGCAAAGAAGATGACTCATGCACAGGGGAACGGGCTGGTTCTTGCTTCTATAAGACTTGACACCCCAAGGGAGATAAAGTCCATGCAGTACAGTTTTGAAGGAAATGGGCCATTAAGAAACACAGGAGGAGCGTGGAAGGGGTGGTACCGTGATGACATTATCAGCCAGCGTCTGATAGGATAGGGGCAGGAAAAGAATCCTTGAAAAATAACTCCCCTGTATGTTTTCCTTTTGGCTGAGAAGTCTCACATCAGGAAGAGATTTAGAAAAAGTCAACATTGTTTATTAACACTCGCTATTGCTTTTTTCTCTAGAGAGGATGCTGTATAAAACAAGAAACACAACAGGCCTTAGTTCAAAAGAGCATTGGCCCCATTTCGGGAAACGTGACCAGTACTGAGGCTCGAATGACCCTTCACCACCTGACCTGGTCCTAGTCGTGTTCCAGGCATGAAGGAGCTGGGCTGGGGAGAGGGAAGCCCAGGACTCAGAATACTCGGGGAGAACACGTGCTCGGGAACAGTCCCAGGGCACTTGGTGCTGGCCGTGTGCGTTGGTAGAGATGACTGGGTCAGTCCCGGGCGGTGCAGAGGGGGCCGAAGTGCCCAGGTCACTCAACACCTGCCATCTGTGGCCTGGACCCACCCCGCCAATGATCGAGTGTGGTCGTTGTGTTCATAATTCTGCTGTTCCTGATGCTGAGACATTTCCTCCCCCTCACCCCTGCTGGAAGAGAAGTAAGTCATGAGAAGCTTCTTGATTTGGTCTCAAGAGGGCTGAGTCCCTAGCCAGTGGGAGGGCACTGGGATGCCCGAGACTCAGGAGTACAGCTCGGGGGTGCCTGGGGGTCTCAGGGGGTTAAAGCCTCTGCCTTCGGCTCAGGTCATGATCTCGGGGTCCTGGGGTCGAGCCCCATGTCGGGCTCCCTGCTCAGCGGGGAGTCTGCTTCTCCCTCTCTCTCTGCCTGCTGCTCCCCTTGCTTGTGCACGTGTGTGCTCTCTCTCAAATAAATAATTTAAAAAAGGACAGCTCAGAGCACAGGGTGATGCGTTGGGCAGAGCATCACCCCTCCTTCCCTTTGTCCATCTCATTCAGACCCAGACCTTCCTCGGGGCTGAGGATTCACTTCTTGATGCCACAAAACTCCTCGCAGATTTCTCCAGCTTTGGGTGGTAGCACAGGCTCATCCTTTTTTTTGGCTGCTTACTTGGTCCACGCTGACTCTTTCTGGCACTGTCGTCACCCTGATTGTCTGGACTCTCCGCTCCGTGCTCCCTTGTACTTCTTCCCGAGCAGGCGCTCTGCCTGTGAACGATCACCCTGCAGCTGTCTGTCGTTCCCTGCATCCTGTCCGTCCTCTGAGTCCTCACCAGCCCACGGCCAGTGAAGACGATGTCACCTGCGCTTCTTGTGTCTTACCTGTGCAACCAGCCACGGTTCTCCCGCTGGCGGCCGTGCAGTGTGATCACAGAGCGACCTGTGATGTGCAGGCCTTGTACGCATCAGAGTTCTCCCCGGGAACAGAACCGACAGGCGTTCCTGCTCCGCGTAAGAGGTTTACTGTAGGACTTGCTTCGCGTGCTCGCGGAGGCTGACAAGTCCCATGATCTCACAGCTCCCAAGCGGAAGAGCCAGGAAAACGGGCGGTGTGAGTCCCAGTCTGAGTCTGAAGGTCCAAGACCCGGGAGCCCTCGTGTCTGCGGGCAGGAGAAGACGATGTCCCAGCTCAGCCACAAAGGATTGGCCCTTCCTCTGCCCTCCGCTCTCCACAGGTCCAGGCTCGCTCTCACCAGATGGGTGATCCCTGCCCGCACTGGGTGGAAGGGAGCTCGAGGCTCGCGTGCACGTGCAGGGGGGTGGAGACCACGGGTGCGCCCCCTGCCAGCATCCACATACGTCTGATAAACTCCCAGCTCCTAGCGCTGCTCGCGTGGGGTCGAGGGAGCGCATACTGAGGCATTAGGTATTTACGGGGTAACAAGCACCGTGTTAGAAATCGGATGCCTGGGGGCGCCTGGGTGGCTCAGTCGTTGAGCGTCTGCCTTCGGCTCGGGTCATGATCTCAGGGTCCTGGGATCGAGCCCCACATCGGGCTCTCTGCTCAGCAGGGAGCCTGCTTCCCCCTCTCTCTCTCTCTGCCTGCCTCTCTGCCTACTTGTGATCTCTCGTTCTCTTTCTCTGTCAAATAAAAAAATAAAATCTTAAAAAAAACTAAAGCTGAAAATTTTTGCAAAACAGTTCTTCTTCATTTAAAAATGGCAGTCCACGTGACCATGTCAGGAACATCGTAATGAAAAATAGCCATACCCCAAACAAAAAATGTTGAGGAGACTGACACTCATTTATATTTTTGCCATTTTCAGCGTCTCGCTTAATAGAAGGGAAACCTGCATTTTCGTGTGTGCTTCCATGTATGATCTGACACCTTATCACGTAGCTTCTGAAAAACTTGCGTCTCAGGAGAGAATGAGCGGAAAAGGTAAAGAACATTAGTTTTTTTGAGAATAGTTCTGGCCTAGGAGACCCTCGGAAAGGGGTCCCTCCTCTCTGGGCATCTGCCTGCCTCACCTGTCTTCTCACGGACCACGCTGGTTTGGGAATCCGAGACGTGGGCATGGGGAGGCAGCACTCCTTGGGGTGGTTGGCAAAGGACCCGATGAGGGGCTCCTAGCCTCTCTTCTCTTGGAGCATCTTTCAGTCCATTGAAGGGGCATCAGGAAGTGTGTTTAGGGGGAGCCTGGGTGGCTCACTTGCTTAAGCCTCTGCCTTTAGCTCAGGTCATGATCCCAGGGTCCTGGGACCGAGCCCCGCCTCGGGATCCCTGCTCAACGGGGAGCCTGCTTCTCCCTCTCCCTCTGCTCAAGGCTCTCCCTGCTTGTGGGCTCTCACTCTCAGTCTTTCTCCGTCACATAAATAAAATCTTAAAACAAAAACAAAAAACCACGCGTGGGCCAGAGATGGGAGAAATGAGACCTAGAGCTGAGGTCAGGAGGCTCGTCACCCCTTGGTGCTCGGTATGTGGGTGAAAAGCAGCCTCCCCAAAACTTGTTTTCCTGTTGATTTTCTCTTACTCTGGACCCTGACCAGCAAATTAGAGTCTGCTGTGCTTCCTAGCACCAGGTGACACTCAAGTGCAACCCTTTCTTTGGATTGCTAACCTCAAACCGGGAGAGAAACAGCCGATGGATATTTTTTGTTTGGTTTTGATTTTGCTTTAGAAGTTGGCTCTGAGCACATTGAAGTTCAGAGCTGGGAAGTGCAGTTTAAAAAAAAAAAATCTAACGAGAACTTCATGTTTGCACGTTTCTAAGTGCCGTCTATTCAATCATAGTCCTTTCTTGGTCATGTGCCAAGTGGGTCTATGTGTACGCATCTGTTTTGGGATTCTGTTCTATGGCTCTGTTTTGGCTATTTTGTGCCCATTTTATGCTGTTTTAATTAATAAAGATTTATGATGTGTCCTGGTATCTGCTACATCAAGTAAAAACACATTGTAATTTTTTTCTGAAATAGCCTTGTCTATCTTAGCACATTACTAAATGTAAGCCCCGCGAAAGCAGGGAGGTGGTTTATCACTTTGATCGCTGAACCCCAGCAGCTTTAATAAAAGGGACATAGTGTAAGCACTCAATAAATATTTCTTAAATAAAGGAATGAAGTTACACTTCTGGACTAATTTTAGAATTCGTCTGTCAGTGTGTACACAGCATCTCACTGGGCTTTTTATTGGGATTGCATTGAATTTGTAGACTGATTTGGGAAGAATTGACATCTTCGCATCCTTGAATCTTCCCATCAGTGAATATGGCCCCATTTATGCAGGGCTTCCTTTATGTTCTTCAGTAAAGGGGCATAATGTTCTCCAGAAGGATCTCATATAAAAATGTCCGTTTATAGTAATAATACCTTACAAAAACATAACAAAATATATAGCGGCTTCCTTGAGATGGCGTTCAGAATGTAAAATGCACCCCTTTAAAGTATGCAATTCAGTGGGTTTTGCCCAAATCAGAGTCGTGCGGCCCGCACCACTAATTTCAGCACATTTTCACCCCCGCCATGGACACCCTGTAGCCCTATAGTCACGCTCCCTATCTCCCCTCCCCTAACCACTCACTGATGGCGTTTCTATTTATGGATTTGCCTCTTCGGCACATCTTCTATAAACGGGATCTTATGGTATATGACTTGTGAGTAGCTTCTTTGACTTAGCACACTAGCTTTGCCCATGTTGTAGCGTGTATCGATATTTTATTCCTTTGTATGGCCGAATAATATTCTAATACATTGATATACTGTATTTACGTATGTGGTCACCAGTTGATGGAAATTGGGGCTGTTTCCACTTTTTAGCTCTTATGAAGATAATGCTATTATGAATATTAATCTATAATTTTGTGTGTGGGCACACTTTCATTTCTTTTGGACTTACGCCTCAAAGTGGAACTGTTGGTGGATTCCGTCTTGAGGAGTTTTGTACCTAATACATCAGGAATATTGGTCTATAACTTTTCCTTTTTTTTATTTTTTGTGATGCCATTGTCTGGGTTTAGTATCAAGGTAATACTGACCTCACAGAATGAGTTGGAAAGCATTTCCTCCTCTCGTCTGTTCTAGAAGAGTTGGTGAAGGATTGGTATTCTTTAATGTTCTGTAGACTTCATCAGTGAAGCCATGTGGTTTGGGCTATTCTTTGTGGGACTTCTGTTCATCACTGATGCAAGCTGTGCTGATTGTGGGTCTGTTCAGATGTTCTTCTCCTTAGGTCAATTTTGCTAGTTTGTGACTTTCTGGGAATTGGACCATTTCATCTAGGTCACCTAACTTGTTGACACACAGCTGTTCATAGTATCCCTTTATGGTTTTTTTTTTTTTTTAATAAT
This sequence comes from Procyon lotor, assembly GCA_028646535.1. Taxonomy (NCBI): domain Eukaryota; kingdom Metazoa; phylum Chordata; class Mammalia; order Carnivora; family Procyonidae; genus Procyon; species Procyon lotor. Next base: position 2,498,443 of record CM053618.1, on the reverse strand, counting down.
TTCTATAAGGTCAATAGCAATATCTTTAATACTCAATTTTAGCAACTTGAGTCATCTTTTTCTCAATCCATGTAGCTAAAGGCTTATCAGCTTTGTTGATCATGATAGACAACTTTTGGTTTTGTTAATTTTTCTGTTATCTGTATTTCACCTCCAGTCTTTAAAATTCTTCCTCCTTCTGTTTGTTTTGGATTTAGTTTGCTCTTTTTCTGAGTTTTTAAGGTGATTCTTGGGTTAACGACTTGAGAACCTCTTTTTTAATATACACATTTACATCTGTAAATCTCTAAGCTCCGCTTTCACTCTATTCCAAAAGTTTGGGGCTGTGTTTTCATTTTTATTCATCTTAAAGTACTTTCTTTTTTTTTTTATATTTTATTTATTCATTTGACAGAGATCACAAGCAGGCAGAGAGGCAGGCAGAGAGAAGGGGAAACAGACTCCCTGCTGAGCAAAGAGCCCGATGCGGGGCTCGATCCCAGGACCCCGAGATCATGGCCTGAGCTGAAGGCAGAGGCCCAACCCACTGAGCCCCCTAGGCGCCCCCTTAAAGTACTTTCTATTTTTATTATTTCTCCCTTGACACGGTAATTATTTAGAAGTGTGTTAATATCCACATATTTGTGAATTTCCCAAATTTCTTTCTGTTAGTGATTTCTAATTCCACTGCTGTCAGGGAACATACTTTGTTTGATTTCAATACCCCTAAATTTATGGAGGGTTCTTAGTGGTCTCACATGTGGTCTATCCTGAAGCATGTTCCTCGTGGACTCGACAGGAATGTATATTAATAGTTTGGGTGGCATGTTCTATGGACACGTGCTCTGACTGCGTCATAGTGAGTGTTACTCACACCTACTTCTGTGTTGAATGTGCCTGTCTTAAAGGTTTGGTCTCATGTCTTTATCTTGAATAGGGATGATAACTGCATTTTGACTGTCATTTTCATGTTTGCTCTGTTCATTTTCTTTTCTTCTTCTTCTTTTTTTTTTTTTTAAAGATTTTATTTATTTGACAGAGAGAAACACAGCGAGAGAGGGAACACAAGCAGAGGGAGTGGTAGCGGGAGAAGCAGGCTCCCCGCTGAGCAGAGAGCCCGATGCGGGGCTCGATCCCAGGACCCTGGGACCATGACCTGAGCTGAAGGCAGACACCTAACAACTGAGCCACCCAGGCGCCCCGCTCTGTTCATTTTCTAATTGTTTTGAAGCCATTATTATAAATTAGTATTTTTGTTAAAATCATACATTTGACCTGTTCAAATTGATCTAATGTGTTTCATGCTGTTATAACTGTAATAGTTTTATTTGTATCCTAGTTATGTCCTTATTCTCTCTGTGACTTTATTCAGGTGGGCCTTCTCCCATTTGTTCTTGATGGTACCTACCAAAAACTTTAATCAAGACCTCATTTATTTTGCCATTTTCTTACTTTTTAAGTTCTAATTATTAAATTTTTATTCATCTTTGCATTGATTTATATATTACAACGTTATTTTAAATGTTTTCTTTGTATTTATTTTATCTACCTTCTTCAATTAAACATTTTTCCTAAGACGTAGATTTATGATTACGAATTTACCCCTAGACTGCTTTTAATATACTGCTCTTTTAATTTCAAATAGTTTATAGTTTTTAACACTTTTATTTCCTCTTTCACTTATGCTTTATTTTTTCAAAGTATATTTTTATACTTGCAGTTGTAGGGACGGTTTCGGGAAGGGGCTAGCAAGGGAGGGTGGCCAACTTTTGTGGCTGCGTTTTCAAATTTATTGCATGGATTGTGAAAGCCGTATACATGTGTTGAAACTCACAGAGGTCTCTTTGGGGTAAAGAGTGTGGTCAGATTTTTGTCAAAAATTATGTGTATGAAAATAATTTGAAATTGAGCTTAAGTGTTTATCTCAAACTTTGTAAACTTATATTTTCTCACATTTTGTCTGCTTTGCTGGTGTTTTGAAAATGTTTAATGTCTCTTCAGTGTCTTTACAATGCTGGTTTCTCCTGACATTTTCTTTCTTTTTTTAAAGATTTTATTTATTTGTCAGAGAGAGAGCACAAGCAGGGGGAGCGGCAGGCAGAGGGAGAAGCAGGTTCCCTGTTGAGCAGGGAGCCCTACTTGGGGCTTGATCCCAGGACCCTGGGATCATGACCTGAGCCGAAGGCAGAGGCTTTAACCCACTGAGCCACCCGGGCATTCCTCCTGTGTTTTTGTTTGTGTTTGCTTGATGTATTTTGTAGCTTCGCTGTTAGGTCCATACCAGTGACAGCAGCTACACGTTATCGGTGGGTTTTTCTTTTTATCAGAACGACTTTTGCCTTGTTGTTTCTTTTAGTGTCTTTTTTCCTCAATGAATTTGAGTCCAACTGATATTTGTATAACTATTAGAGGAAGCTTATTCTTGCTTTCTTATTTTGGATTTTCCTTTTAGCACATTTCTTATTTCCCCCTTTTCTCAGAACTTAATTAGCTTTTATAAGGTCTGTTTTCTATGGTCTGTACTAATTTGAAAATTCTACATTCTCTAGCTATTTACCTAGTGATTACCCTGCTTAACATTTTTATCATTTAGAAACAGTGCAGGTACAGTTTAAAAATGCAAATATTGATATTGCACATACAATGCAAATACCCGTATACATATATGTGTGGGGGGTGTGTGGTATATGTATATATAAAAGGAGGTGTTCTCCACTCTATCCCTCCCTACCCTTTTCTTTTCTCTAGAGGCTACCTGTATTTGGGGGTCTTCAGAAAAACTCAACCAACTGAATGTACATGTCTGTGTTATATATAAATACATACAAAAGGTACATCCATACAGTTACATGCGTGTATGCACACATGTATACATATATACATTTATAATATATATTGTATCAAAAATATATAAATATATATGTGTCTGTGAGGGAGAGAGGGTATGAAGGGTTATTTTCATAAGCTGGCTCCCACAATTATGGAGGTTGGCAAATCCCAAGTCTACAAGGTGGCCCAGGAGGCTGGGGGGCCCAGGGCAGAGCAGGTGTGATAACACAAGTCTGAAGACCACCAGCTGCTGAATTCCTTCCTGCTCCTGCTATGCCAGTCTTTTGTTCTATTCATGCCATCACCTGGCCCACCCCCATTACAGAGGAAATCTCTACTCAAAGTGATTGATTGATTTTCCAGTTTGATTTTTTTTTATTGGAAATCCATTAATTACCGTATAGTATATTATTGATCTCAGAGGTAGAATTCAGTGATTCATGGGTTGTGTATAACCCCCAGGGCTCATCACAGCCTGTGCCCTCCTTAATGCCCGTCTCCCAGTTACCCCCCTCCCCACCCCAGCAACCCTCAGTTTGCTTCCTAGAGTTAAGAACCTCTTATGGTTTGTCTCCTCTGATTTCATCTTATTTTTTTTTCTTCTCTTGTATATTCATCTGTTTTGTTTCTTAAATTCCACATGTGAGTAAAATCAAATGATAACTGTCTTTCTCTGACTTGAATTGCTTAGCATAATACCGTCTAGTTCCATCCACATCGTTGAAAGGAGCAAGATATCATTCTTTTTGATGACCGAATAATATTCCATTGTGTGTATATATACCACATGTTCCTGATCTATTCATCTGTCGGTGGACATCTGGTCTCTCTCCGTATTTTCGAAGCTCACCAATTTAAATGTCAGTCTCTCTAAGAGATTAGACAAATTAAATGTCAGTCTCTCTAAGAGTCTCTCTAAGACTCTCTAAAAAACACTCTCACAGAAACATCCAGATTGATTCCTGATGGAATCTAGGCAAGTTGACACATTAACCTTCACGCTGTTTTCAATAACTTGGCCTGTTCTCCTCTTTAGTTTCTAACTCACACACTTCCCTCTCTCCTCTTTCTCAAAACACGTGTATATTCTAACTTTGGTTGTCATTACTTCCTGTTTCAATAATAACGAGTACATTAATGTTCATAGCTGATCTGCTTCATGCACTGTAATTATGTATCTCTTGAACAAGAAAGCTAAGCAATGGTTTTCCTCTCTCTGGTCCGTAATGTCAGGCATTCTGTTAATTTTCCTGCCTTTTTCTTTTCATGGAGCCAGGTGTCTGAGAGCTCTCTGCCTCTCTCTGCTTTTGCTCAGTTGCTCCCTGGCTGACGGGCGGGCTATGGAGGTGACGCCTCAGTTCCAACCTGGGAATCCTCTTCCTTCTCTCCTCTTCTGGATCCACTCTCTCCTGGATCCTTTGTCTTTCTTCATGGCGTACACCCTCATTGTAATGGCTTCCTGAGAAAGAGGATAAGGGGCAAAACGTTGAGATCTCACATGTTGGAAGATGTTATTTCGCTCTCATGCTCGATGGATAATTTGCTGCGTTTACAATTCTTGTTGGGGACACTGAAAATTAGTAATAGGGAAGCCGCATGAAAGTGGATTTGAGATGTCTGCACGGGGATACAGTCAGCCCTACTGCTCCTCGTTGACTTCAGACCCAGCAGGAAGGAGAAGGACTTGACCTTGAACACGGATACCACTCTACTACTCCAGGAGGAGGAGGAGGAGATGCTGCTCATCCCCAGGGGCAATGGCTCAGCCAATGAGAAGCCACCATGCTCGGAACTCCCAGTTTCCTCCCAAGGACTTCTAGTTCCAAACTAGCCCTCCCAACTCCCCCGTTTGCTCCTTAAAAAAGGTGACTCTCCTTGGTTCCCAGACTTGTCTATGGTTGTTCAGTAGCTCCTTCATCCTGGATGGCAGATCTCTCTTACTCCCAAATAAAACCGTCTTTCGCTGGTAAGATAACGGGCAGCTTCTGTGTTTAAGGTGAATAGGGCTAATTTTCCCTCAAAAATTTGAAGCCCTTACTTCCTTGTCTTCTTGCGTCAAGTACAAGGTCATTTTGATTCTTGATCCATTCACGGTTTATTACTATATCTGCTTTTTTGTTTTATCTTGAAGTTGGTAAGGTCATCTTGTTAACATAGGTTTTTAGAAACTTCATGAAGATACATTTTGCATGTGTCGTGACTGCTTTGGTTGTGGGAGACCATTGGTTTGGAAGCTCGTGTCCTTTTGCTCTTTGAAATTCTCTTTTACCGTTTCTTTGAAAGTTTAACCCTTTCTACTTATTTTTGAAGTCTATCTAATGAAATATTAAACGTCTTCTATTTATTTTCAGTATTCGTTTGTCAGCCCCTTAGTTCACTCCTATTTGTCATTTTGTTCTGCTATTCAAGACATTTCATCAAATTTCTCCTGCAACTCTCCTATTTAATTTTTTATTTCAGGTAATGTATTTTTAATCTGTAAAGCTCTTTTTGCTTCTCAGTACATGCCTTTTATACAGAATTGCTTTTATTTCACCAATATTGTATCT
>CM053618.1:2447814-2485949 GCA_028646535.1 Procyon lotor | reverse complement strand
TAGCCATTTGTATGTCTTCTTTGGAGAAGTGTCTGTACAGTCTTTTGCCTATTTTTTGAGGTGATTATCTGTTTTTTGGGTGTTGAGTTTGAGGAGGTTTTTTTTTTTGAGGAGTTTTCTATAGATCTTGGATATCACCCCTTTGTCTATAGTGTCATTTGTGAATATCTTCTCCCATTCCCTGGGTTGCTTTGTTTTGTTGACTGTTTCCTGTTAAGCTGGTTATTTTTAACAGCACTCACAGGTGAAGCTCTGAAAACTGAGTAGAATTGGCCCTTTTAAGAGACATTTGCGGGGCACCTGGGTGGCTCAGTGGGTTAAAACCTCTGCCTTTGGCTCAGGTCATGATCTCAGGGTCCTGGGATCCAGCCCCGCATCGGGATCTCTGCTCCGCGGGGAGCCTGCTTCCCCCTCTCTCTCTTCTTGCCTCTCTGCCTACTTGTGATCTCTCTCTCTGTCAAATAAATAAATAAAATCTTTAAAAAAAATCCTCATTAAAAAAAAGAGAGACATTTGCTTTTATAAGGGAAATCTCCATTTGTAAGGGTTTCTCCCTCACTGGGAGAGAAAATGGGGAAAGTTTTATCAAATCTGCATCGCAGCCTTACCCTGGTTTACTGTGCTTTTCCTGGTCACCTCCTGTGATTCCCCCTTTACCTCCCAACACATTCCTTTGTCTTTGGTTTGTATTTAAGGTGATGGCTTTATTTGGGGGAGTTAGTTTTTCTGGGTGTCTCCCATGCATGCAGGAGGTGTATATGCTGCTAAATTTTGGTTTTCTCCTGTTAACCTGCTTTACATCAATTTTATATCAATTATTAGACCAGCCAAAGAACCTAGAAGAGGGAAAGCGTTTCCGCCCCTAGGTCATACATTGAATAAAAGCATCGGTTATTGGTACTCGTTATGCTACCACATGCAAAACCCCTACCCCCACCATTGGCCATTGTTTGGAATTTCTCTGTTCACATATTTTTAACAATTAATGGTGTTTTTAATTGATTTCTTATTTGTATTCATAGAAATTTAAGGAGAATAAACATCTTTAGTCTTGACAACACTGAGGCTTTCCATCCAAGGCAAGATTTAAAAAGAAATGTTTTTATGTTTCATAGGGTTTTAAGATCTTTTCCATGTAGAAAATGCACATTTTGTATTCCCATGTATTTGCTATGTTTTGTTCCATTTAGAAGTGGGCCACTTCCATTATATTTTCTAGAAATCTATTGATTTACTGCTTGTCTTTCCAGCTCATTCTCACTGGTGCCCTAATCCAAATAATTTCTCACTTTATAAAGCCCACACTCTACATCTGTGTGTGTTTCTATCATTCCCAGGCTCTTGGGCTGCCTCTTCCTCTTTTCCCAATTTTCTCCCCTCCTTGTTGAGACCGTGCAGACTATCCTTGTCAATTACTGCCTTGCATTTACCTTTAATTTACTTGCTCCTGTCTTACCTGGCATAATACCAGCTTTGGCTAAACCAAATATTCCTTGCGCAGAGCACCCATGCAACTGAACTTCACTGGTTTTACCACTGAAAAAGGCTACTCTTGTAACCTAATTAGCGTGAGTTTGCTCCTTGTGAGTCACACATAGAAACTACACCAAGTGGAATTATCACACAAAGGAAATTTTGTTTGAAGCAGATAAAGAGATCTTGGGGAATAATTTCCAAAATTATGTCTACCCCCTACCCTTCAGCAAGGGTGAGTGGGTTCCTTTTATTTAGGGCTATAATGAATATTTATCTATTTAGATTTATTTGAGAGAGACTGAGCATAAACAGGGGGCAGTGGAGAGGGAGTAGTGAACCCCCTGCTGAGCAGTGAGCCCAAGGCTGGGGCTCAACCCTAGGAAAACAGGGGTTAGGACTTGAACAGAAAGTAGACGCTTAACCGACTGAGAGCCCCAGGCATCCCAGGATGAATATTTAAAAAGCATCCTTGTTACCACAGGCAGAGGTGGGCATAAGGTGACAAATGCACCTTAAGGAGACAGGCCTATTTATTATGTTAATGAGGCTTGTGCCCCTTCCTGGGCAGATATTTTAGCATTATAGTGGGTTCTTCCGTGGTCCATCTGCTCAGGCCTGAGTAGGGGTGGAGCTCAAACTACTCTGGGGCCAGTGGCAGCCTCTGTAGAGCACTTGTTACTTCTTGAGGGGTAGTTTTGGTTTCCCCCTGGGACGCTGCGCCTATCAGGTCTTTCTCCCGAATTAAAAGATAAACTGGAAAGAAGAGTTTAAGGAAAATGTGGGACAAAGGTACATGTAGGTGGGCAATAAAGGTCAGGTCTTGGGGTCTTGCTGGTGACACTGATAACCCATTGTGACATTGTCATTTATAAGAAACATGTGGTCATTCAGCCACCAGAATATATTGCGCACGTGTGTGTGTGTGTGTGTGTGTGTGTGTGTGTGTGTGTGTGTGTGTATTTGGTCTTCCTCCAGGCTTTCGGGCTCACAGCTCCCCAAACCCTTGGAATTCCTTGAGCAGTTGGAGCAATGGGACCATCTTTTGCTATATAGAAATAGCATTTGGTCTCTTGTCCTCAGGCTTCAGAGCCAAAGGGTGAAATGAATGTCTTGTTAATCATGAACAAGCCCCTTTCAACCACAGAGTTTATATTAATGAGGTGACTTTTGGAAAATACATAAAGATGGGGGTAGGGGCCTGAATCAAGGCCAGGAGAGCCAATCACGTGACCAGTGACTAGCAGCTTAGAGTTTTCACCCCCTCGACCTCCAGGAAGGGAGAGGGGCTGGAGGTTGGATCAGTCAGCAGTGGACAATGAGTTAATCAATTGTGCCTGTGTAATGAAACCTCCAGAAAAACTCAAAAGATTGGGGTCCCGAGAGTTTCCAGGTTGGGGAACCAGAACATACGGCTCACGAGGTCAGAAACTCCTTTGCTCAGGACCTTGACCTGAGTGTCTCTGCATCTGGCTGATGATTTGTATCCTTCAACATTCTTTGTAACAGATTCGTAGCCTAGTGAGTAAACCCGTTTCCTGAGTTTTGAGAGCCACTCTAGCAAATAAACCCAAGGAGGGGGCGCCTTGGGAAGCTCTGATTTACAGTCGGTCGAGGGACCACCTGGGCTTGTGACTGGCATCTGAAGGGAGGCGTTTAGTCTTGTAGGACTGAACCTGTCACCTCTGTGATCTGAGGGTGTCTCTGGGTAGACGGGGTCAGGATTGCATCGAAGTGGAGGACACCCAGCTGCTTTAGGAAAATTGCTCGGTAGTGTGGGAGAACCACCCTCTGCACAAATTAGAATGGGGGCCCAGGACCCCCTTCCTGGTCTTACTTAAAATTCATGACATTGACCAGAAAGCAGGACGGTAATGCTGCCTCCTGTGTCTCCTCCTGACCGTCTGGTTACTCTCTCCCTGTGGGGCATCTTCTCCCGTGTTCTCTCCTGTCCTCCAGCTCCCAGAGGTCCTTTCTTATCCTCATTTCTGGCAGCTGACTTCATTTTCTATCTCTTTGAGAATGAAAAGCCGTTAGAAGAGCCCTTGCACCCCGAGTGCATGCTGCTTCTAACGCGAACACACCCCTTGCCCCTGGGGAGCGCTCCGTCCCCCCACTGGGCGCCTCTTCCTCACTCAGGACCTTGCTCCAGCCGCTCTCCCCGTCTCCTTTGATTGATCCGATTTGTACTACATCACTTTCATCTACAGACTTATTTGTTCTAATTCCCCTTGTGCTAAAAGAATAAAAAAACAAAACCGTCCTCTCTGACCCCACATCCTTCTCCAGCTACAGGTACATTTATTTGCACCCTTTCCCATGAAAAACTCTAAAGAAATTCTGCGGTCTTTGATTTACCATTCTGTGTTCTTAAATTCACGCTAAATAGGAGTTTTCATCGTTACTCCACCAAAACAGATTTTTTTTCAATGAGACCGATGACCCCATTTTGTCAAATCGAATTGTCAATTCTAACCCCACTTGGCACATTTGGGAGCATTTGACCCACATGGGTAATTTTTGTTTCTTGGAATCCTGTTTTCATGTAGCTTCGAGGACATGCCCTGAGTTTTTGTATTTTCATCTAGTTTTGTTTGTTTCTCCTGCTGTCCCTTCTCTATCTTCTCCTCAGTAACTTGCTGTTGGAGCGCCTTGAGATTCAGCCACAGACCATTTCTGTCTTTATCCTTGTAAGCTAGAGATAGGGTTAACTCTTTTGAATTTAAACACTATGTTAAGTCTCTTGTCTATACTGTTTTCCAGACTGTGGAGTTGTACGTTCAACAGCCCATCATCTCTACTTGGATAACGGCCTCCCAAATAGAATACGTCCCCAGCGGAGCTGGCCAGCCCCTCACACAGAGGCACACCTCGTTCTGAGCTGCTGTGGCCTATAGCGTGGGCCAGCCAGGTCCTGACCGTGTCTCCCTATTTCCCCTTTGGCTCTAGGGGCTGATTTTCTATGCAGTTTGCAGCCAGAGTGAAGAGTTTAATAAATAAATCAAATCATGTAGTACCTTGCTCAGATGTCCCCACAATGACTCCATCTGTTCCTCTTAGGATAAAACTGAGTGTCTGTGCCACAGCTCGTAAGACCGCCACGTGCCTCTCCCCCTTAATGGTCCCGGTCAGTCTGTCCAGCTGCCCTGGCGCGGGGGTTGCTCCTCACACAGGCCGCAGTTCACCTTCCTCAGGCTCCTCCCACGGTCCCATCTCAGCCCGGGGTGCTCGTCCTCTGGCTTCTCTGATGGCTCACTTCATTTTTCTGTTCGCGTGCCGTCTCGGAAAGGCCTTTCCACACCACCTGACCGAAAAGATCTGTGGGTCCCTGCTGGCAGGAATGACTACCCTTCTACCCCTTTTGGCTCTATCTCCAGACACTTATCCCTCACCAAGAGAACCTATCTTATTTACGTGCTTTGAAAATCATCTGTGTTCTTGGGTATGAACTCTGACAGCAGGGGCTTTGTTCACAAGCCTGTTTGTTTTTATTAGCGCTTTTGGCTTTCTTCTATTCAGTATTTGCCTAGTATATAGTTTTCCATCCCTTGTTTTCAACCTTATTGTTTTGTTTCAGATAGTGGTACATGCTATAGAAACCACAGACCAGCTAACGGAGAATGTCACTGGTGGACCTTATGGTCAATGAGGTGGTCGGGGAAGGAATCCCCGAGGACCGCTGCTCCTCTCCCTTGCGGCCTCAGGGATGGAGAATGAACAGAGCATCTGGAGAAAGCGTGCTTTCAGCTGAGGGAACGGTAAGTGTGAAGATCCTAAGTGGGAATGAACCTTCCGTGTCGGTAGATGCTGGAGTGGCAGGGCCAGCGGCAAGAGATGAGGTCCTTCCTAAGGCGGACCTAAGGCATGGGCGGCAAGGACCAGTAGGGCCTTACAGGCCACCATGGGGAAAGTGGATTTTATTCTGAGTGCGGTGGAAAAGCGTGGCACAGTTTAATTAGGGCAAGGGTATCATCTGGCTTTCATCTTTAGGAGATGACTTTGCTGTCATGGAGAGAATTGATCGGAAAAGTACAAGAGTGAACAAGGGGGATGCGTGCTGAGACATTGTTTCTGGATAAGAGAAGTTTCAGCGGAGATGGAAGGAAATGGAAGCTACATTCACACCGTGTTCTGTAGGTAGAGCTGACAAGGCTTGTCCGGAGAGACCAGTCTAGACGGCCCCAAAGGCTCATCTAGGAGCTTGGCAAAGCGCTGACCCAGCAGTTCTAAGAAATCTGGAGGATGCAGAGGCCGACACCAGCTGTGAGTTCTTGCTGCTGCCCTTCTGTCGAACAGAAGGGCTGTTCCACCTGGGAGCTCCCGTTGTTAGATCATCACTCAGATGGTCCCTGTTTCTCCTTTGTTATAAACGCACCATTCCCGTGGTATAACCAGCCCCCTTGCGCGCAGCCGAAGCTATAGATCAACGAAAGTTTGGCAGATTGCGCGCACTCTTGAAGATTTTCCCCTGATAGCCTTGTTTTGCTCAACGCCCTGTGGTGCTAGTAGGTTGTTGCCTTCGTCTTCTTTTGCATAAAAATGTGCTGACAGTGCTGGGGAGGAGGGAGGAAAAGATAGGACTCCAGAGAGGCTCACTGGGTAGAGAAGGTGCCATATACTAGCTGGGGGAAAGGGTGTGTGTGTGTGTGTGTGTGTTTCGTTTGGACCAATCCTTGTTACACACGCTGGGATCTGGGAAAGACCATAGCTGGAATCATAAATTTGAGACTTCCCCCTTATTCTTCACAGCTATCAGCATAAAGCAATACGAGCCGATCTAAAGTGACCTTTTCTTTAGAAAAAGTCATAGAGGAAGTGGCCAAAACTTTTCCCTCCACAAGAGTCTCCACCCCAGGTAATTCTAGGCTAAAAAATCATGATGTGAAGTCAGGGAATAATTCTACCCAAACGTTAAGGAATAAGTAACAACAATGGCCTTTATAAAGATGGGAAGCCTAGAAAAGGAGAAAACCCTTCAAATTATTTTATAAAGTGAACAGCATTGAAAACAAAGCCTGATTTGATTTTCACAGGTACACAGGACACACATGTGTTGGGGAGGAAGAATTTATTCCACCTGTGAAGTTTCTTGGAGCTGGACTAAGACTCAAATTGACATGAGACAGATTAACAGGAGAAAAATCAAGTTTAATAGTAAATATATGGAGAATCCACATAGACCTGGAATTCCAAAGACAGTCAGCAACATGATACTTATGTGAGCTCAGGAGAGGCATAGGGTCTGTGGATTCAAAGGGGAGGAAGACAATTATTGGGAAGGTGAAAGTACACATTTGAAAAGCAAAGGTTCTCTATTATGCAGATAAGTTTCTTTTTTTTTTTTTATGTTAGTCATCATACAGTACATCATTAGCTTTTGATGTCGTGTTCCATGATTCATTGTTTGCGTAGAACACCCAGTGCTCCATGCAATACGTGCCCTTCTCCATACCCACTGCCAGACTAAACCCTTCCCCACCCCGTCCCTTCTAAAACCCTCAGTTTGCTTCTCGGAATCTGTAGTCTCTCATGGTTCATCTCATCCTCTGATTTCCCCCCTTCATTTTTCCCTTCTTTCTCCTAATGTCCTCCATGCCATTCCTTATGTTCCACAAATACGTGTAACCATATGATAGTTGGCCTTCTCTGCTTGACTTATTTCACTCCGCATAATCTCTTCCAGTCTTATCCATGTCGATGCAAAAGTTGGGGATTCATCCTTTCTGATGGCTACGTAATATTCCATTGTATATATGGACCACATCTTCTTTATCCATGCATCTGTTGAAGGGGCATCTCACCTCTTTCCACAGTTTGGCAATTGTGGACACTGCTGCTATGAACATTGGAGTGAATACGGAGTGAATTTCTCACTATATCTCTGTCTTTGGAATAAATACCCAGTAGTGTAATTGCTTGGTCACATAATAGCTCTATTTTTAATTGTGGAGGAATCTCCACACTGTTTTCCACGCTGTACTAACTTGCATTCCCACCAACAGTGTAAGAAGGTTGCCCTTTCTCCACATCCTCTCCAGCATTTGTTGTATCTTACCTTGTCAATTTTTACCATTCTAACTGGTGTGAGGTGGTATCTCAGTGGGGTTTTGATTTGAATCTCCCTGATGGCTAATGATGTCGAACATTTTCTCATGTGTCTGTGAGCCATTTGTATGTCTTCTTTGGAGAAGTGTCTGTTCATGTCTTCTGCCCAAACATGATTATCTGTTTTTTGGGTGTTGAAGTTGAGGAGTTCTTTATAGATCTTAGATATCAGACCTTTGTCTGTAGTGTCATTTGCGAATATCTTCTCCAATTCCATGGACTGCTTCTTTGTTTTGTTGATTATTTCCTTTGCTGTGCAGAGGCTTTTTATCTTGATGAAGTCCTGAAAGTTCATTTTTACTTTTGTTTCCCTTGTCTTTGGAACTGTGTCTTGAAAGAAGTCACTGTGGCCGATGTCAAAGAGGTTACTGTCTGCGTTCTCTAGGATTTTGATGGATTCCTGTCTCACATTGAGGTCTTTCAGCCATTTTGAGTTTATCTTTGTGTGTGATGTTAAGAGAATGATCTCAGATAAGTTTCTTAGGTAAAGAGGAATCCCTATTAATAGGACTTTTCCTGGTACTGATATGCAATTGAGGGGTAGGTGAAGAGCATTTCCTGAATCTGCTGGATTTTGATTTCTTTTGACTCAAAATAGTGCTCATGCCAAAGTAGCCCATCTCGAGCTGCCTGCTGTATGCATTCAGACACAAAATACAGATTTCACTAAAGTAAACAGAGAACCCAGTGCTAGATTAAAATAACAGTATATTGTGGCAAAGTGTAATGTGATATTACATGTGATCAATAGGAAAATGTTTGGATCTATAACTCTTGGAGTTTAAAAACTTTACCATTTATGAACTATGTGATTTTAGGCCTTTTCTTTAACTCCTAGGTGCCACTGTTTCCTTTTCTGCAAAGTAGGTATAAGAGTATTTATACCTACAAAGTGGGAGTAATAATAGAATCTATATCATGGGATTATTTTGAGGGTAAAATCAGTTGATTAACATACCTCCTTAGAAAACCACCTGACTCATGATAAATAGTCAATACATTAGCTATCATGCCAGTAATACAAGGAGGGTTCTGAATTTTTAAGTCTATTAATAAATTTAGTGAACCATATAAAATAGAGAAAACTTATATGCATTTCTCTCTAGATGCTGAGAAGGATCCATGATAGAAGGTAACCCCTACTCATCATTTCAAAAATCCAATTAAATAGGATTAGATGAAAAATTCCTTAACATAAAAATGTATGTATCTCAACTAAAATTCCAGCGTCGGGCTCTATAGGGGGAAATGAGAAACACTCCCTTTAAATAAAACGAAATAAAATGAAACAAAATGATCACTATTACCATTATTATTTAACTCTGTGTATACTGAACAACACAATTAAAGAATTGTGTTGAGAAAGAATTAAAAGGTGTAAAAACTATGAAGGAAGAGGTAGCATTATATCTTTCCCAGGTGATATAATAGAATACTTGGAAAATATCCCAAGAGGATTCACTGAAAAATTACTACATTAAAATTATCCTATAAGAAGCCTGGGTTCAGATTTATCATTATCCTAGCTACACAGAAATAAAAGCCAATTAATAATGAAAGAAAAGCCATTTTCAATTGTAAAACTGTAAGGCCCGTAAAAGAATAAACTTAAGAAATGTGCAAAATTTTAAAAAATGTGCAAAATTTGTAGAAAAATGAATTTCTGATATAGATAAAATGGCATAGATTCATTTCTCCCCTTAAGTACAACCATAATCGCTGGAAATAACCCAAGAGGCCACTAAAGGAGAGCTCTGAGAGAGTGAAAGGAAGCTAGACTTGGTCTGGATCTCAGGTCTGGAGGAACAACGCAATAACAGGAAATCCTAATCTCCTCCGTCCCAACAGTAGGTCACCTTGGGCCCAGTGTTTCCTCACCATCAACCTGCCTCATTCCTATCCTGGCTCCAACAGGTGGTGGTGAGTCTGGTGCCACTAGCAAGGGGGTTGATGAGTGAGACCCACTAATAGTAGACTGGGGAAGTGTGTCCTCTCCCTGACGGTCCTCCCTGACCCCAAACTGACCCTCTCTGACCCGAAACACTAGGGCCACTGGTCCCACCGACAGACCTAGTTCTGGAAGCCTCTTTGACTCTGTGAGTCTGAAATTTCCCTCCTTCCTCCAACTTCTCTCCATCCTTCAGAGACACAAGTTTAGGGGTGGGGTGTGCTAGTAGGAAAGGGTCTCCATCCCACGTATGAGGGGCATGTGATCCTAACATGCACCTGCCTGGAGAAGCCTGTCTTCCCTCCGGCTAAGAGTCCCCTCTATGTCAGCAGCCCCGCTTGGGGACACCCCTTCTAGCCACCGGCAACACCAGAAGCGCCATCTCAACAGCACCAAAGACGCTAAACATACCCAAAGAACAGAAAATGTCCTGGAAATTAAATGTCTCTGGGTCCACAGGCAACAAAAGTGGCCCAGGCCCTGCATACTAACCCTAAACTGGGCAACTACCTGCTGAAATAAGAGAGTCACATAAGATCTAGAGTCTTCTAATGCAATAGACAAAATGTTTAGGTTACAAATCAAAAGTTAACAGGAGAATAGGAAAACGTCTAAAAACATGAAAATTAAGCTTCTTGCTCCTAACAAATCCATGGATCAAAGACAGAGTCTGAAAAGAATAGGAGAGAATGTATATGATTGTACAATTTATCACGCAGGGGCAGCCAGAGCGTTGGGGTAATTTATAGCACTAAATGCTCACATCAGAATGGAAGGGACCTCTCAAATGGATAATCTAAAGTTCCTGCCTCAAGAAACTAGAGTTGTAAAGTCCCAAAGCAAGCAAAAAGAAATAGTAAAGAACAGAAGTCAATGAAATAAAGAATAGGAAAATAGAAAAAAAAAATCAATGTAAC
This sequence comes from Procyon lotor, assembly GCA_028646535.1. Lineage (NCBI taxonomy): Eukaryota > Metazoa > Chordata > Mammalia > Carnivora > Procyonidae > Procyon > Procyon lotor. The sequence continues at coordinate 2,475,506 of CM053618.1, read as the reverse complement.
AAAATGGGTTCTTGGAAAAATCAGTAAAATTGATAAATCTCTAGAAAGACTGACAGAAGACACGAGTCACCATTATTAGGAATGGAATGAGGGTATCACTATTGAGTCTGCAGCTATGAGAAGAAGAATATGGAAATACTGTGACCAACTTTGTTTATAAATCCAACAACTTGAAATGGGTCAAGTCCTCAAACTACTAAACCTCAGCCAGATAACCTGAATAATCCTATGACATTGGATAAATTGAGTAGTCTTAGAATTATTTAAAAAATTGAATTCATAATTTAAAAACTTAAGAAATCTCCAGGCCTAGATAGTTTCCCTAGAGAATTTACCAAACTGTGAAGGAGAAATTAGCGCCAAGTGTGAACAGTCTCTTCTAGAAAACAGAGGAGGGTAGAATACTGGTCAACTCACCTAGAGGCCATAATTTATAAGGTAATTTATGAGGCCATAATTTATGAGGCTTCATAATTTATGATGTACCTAAACTATGTAAAGGCTACAAATAAAACTATGGATCAGCATCTCTCATGAACTTAGATGCAGAAATCCTCAGCAAAATATTAGCAAACCAAATCCAATAATGTGTAAAAGGAATTACAAAAAAAAAAACACACCAAAAAAAAGGAATTATACATTGTGACCAACTGGATTTATTTCAGTAATGTCAAGCCAGACCAGTAGTCACAAATTGGGCAATGATATCCACTATATTAACAGGCTAAAAAAAAAAGGTCATATAATTAATTACATCAATTGACATATAGAAACACTTGATGAAATCCACTCATGACAAAAATTTTTTGCAAGTTAAGAATACAGGAAAATTACCTCAATTTGATAAAGAACGTGTCCAAAAAAACCTGTAGAAAGCATTATCCTTAATGGTAAGAGACTGAATGCTTCCTTCCCTTTACCACCCCCACCCCAAATCAGGAACAAGACAAGAATGTCGGTTCCCACCACTCTTATTTATCATAGTAGTGGATGTTCTAGTTAGAGCAATATGGCCAGAGAAAGAAAGAAAAGGCATACAGATCAGAGAGGAAGAAATAAAACTGATCCTAGTTATGTCGAGGACATAACTGTCTATGCAGAGACTGAAGGTGTCTACCGACACCCCCCTAAAAACTCCTAGAACTAGTGACTTAAAGTCACAACTTGCAATATCAATACATGAGAATCGTATTTCTATAAACTAACACTGAACATGTGGAAACCAAAATGAAAAGTACGAAATCATTTGTAATTTCTCCAAAGAAAAATGGAATGCTTAGGTATGGAATGTAAGATCTGCATGCTGAAAATTACCAAATGCTGATAAAAGAAATCAAAGAAGACTTAAATGCCTGGAGACCTTTTGTGTTCATGGATTAGAAGACTCCACATCATAAAGATGTCAGTTCTCCTTAAATTGATCTATAAATTTGATGCGATTCCTATGAAATCCCAGCAAGGTTTTCTATCGACATAGATTAGCTTATTCAAAAATTGGTATGGAAATACGCAGAACTTAGAATAAAACAATCTTGACAGAGAATAAAGTAAGAAGACTTACTTGGCTCAGTGTTGAGCCTTGTTGTATGGCCACGTTAATCAGGGCCGTGCAGTATTGGGGCAGTAGACATGGAGATCACTGGATCAGAAAGAAACCCAGAAATGATCCACAGAAATCAGCTCAACGGACTTTTGATGAATGTGCAAATTCAATTCAGTGGGGGACCATCACCTTTAAAGAAGACAAAGGTGGAGTAATTGGTTATCTGAAGGCAAAAATTAAACTTTGACCTCAACTTTACACAAACGAATTCAAAATAGATCACTTAAATGTAAAACATAAAACTATAGAACTTTTAGGGGCACCTGGGTGGCTCAGTGGGTTAAAACCTCTGCCTTTGGCTCAGGTCATGATCTCAGGGTCCTCAGGTCCGCCTTGGGCTCTCTGCTCAGCGGGGAGCCTGCTTCCCCCTCTCTCTCTGCCTGCCTCTCTGCCTACTTGTGATCTCTCTCTCTGTCAAATAAATAAATAAAATCTTTAAAACAAAACAAAACCAAAAACTATAGAACTTTTAGAAATGGTTATAGGAAAATGTAAAAGTTCCTGATTCAAAAGGAAACTTGAGAAAATCGAAAATAACACTCTGCTTTTGAATACAGAGATTCAAGATCATTAAGACGTCAATTTTCCATACATTAAAAATGCAGTAGGATTCTACTAAAATGGTACCAGAGTGATTTGCTTATATGTGTTTAACTGTGTTGAGAATGCTGTGTGTGTTTTTTGGGTGGGGCGTGGGGGTTGTAAATTAAACAAGTTGCTTCTAAAATTTATGTGAAACCTTAAAACAAGCAAAACATCCAAAAAATTTTAAAGAATAATGGCAGATAACTAGCTCTATCAAATAAAACATTAAAGAAATCCATGATTAACATTGTTGATGTGTAGAATAAATATATAAATGCAACAGAATAACAATTCTACCTTGTCTTCACAATCCACATTCCTCATTGTTTCACAGAACTGTCCTTTGCCCCAGGGTAAACCTAAAAGAACCCAGAAGTCAATTGAATTTCAAAAAGATTTTTTAAGAGTCATAACTAAAACATTTGTCTTAAAAGCTGAAATGGTTCTCAACTTTAGCAAACTTTTCCAGAGAGGAAAGCCTCTTTTAGCTTACAAATAATTTGGAATATCAAAAGCTTGAGGGCTGAAGTGCTTTATATGTGAAACGTAGGAGGCACATTGTAGAGTTAGGAAGAATTCAGCTTTTTCTGCCAAAACAAAATGGGGCCCACAGCGTTCGAGTTAGCTGGGCATTAAGCAAGGCCCAGTCGTGCACCCGCCAGCTGAGCCCTGCTGCGAGGTAGAAGGGTGAGGTATCCGATAAAACCTGAAAGGGTATGCTCTCACTTCACGGAGAAGCCTCGTAGAGGAATCTGGAATCCTGGAGCAGACGCGAGGGAGTGATGAATCCGGGCAGGTGGCATGGTGACACCCCACTGAGTCCTATTCGTGATGCTGTCGGGTGCAGCTGAATGCTTAGATGCTTTCAAGAAATGGCTGAGGGTGGGCCAGTGGCCCTAGAAAAGTCATAAGGAAGATGAGATCTCCAGACCACATCAAGATGGCCTCTGGGGGTCATGTATCTCCACCGAATCCACCATGGGCCAGTTGGAACTTACCGTGGGCCAGGTAGATCCCTTCTCCTCTATGCCAATAAAACTAGAAGACTTTTTTTTTTTTTTTAAATGATTTTATTCACCTATTAGAGAGCGAGAGCAAGCACGCGAGCAGGGGAAGCGGCAGCGGGAGAAGCAGACTTCCCACTGAGCAGGGAGCCCGATGTGGGACTCGATCCCAGAACCCAGGGATCATGGCCTGAGCCGAAGGCAGGTTCTTAACGGACTGAGCCACTGAGGCGCCCCTGGAAGCCTTGACCAGAACTTCATTGATTCACCCCAAGGAGAATGGGGAAGTTGGAGGAAGAGCGGGACCTTAAGTTTAATTATGGTTACTCATAAAGTGGCTTATTCACTAAATTGCCCAAGTTAGCATGGAAAGGACCAGGTAACTTCCTCCAGTCAGATTGGGAGCTCAGAATGACAGCATGAATTACACTGTAGAACCTTCTAAAAGCTTGGTTTTTATGTATCTGCATACTTAGCCTATAAAATTCATAATCACCTTACACATTTTGATAGTTCTGCATTTCAAAGGCATTCTGCAGTGAGAATGTGCACTCACACATTGATTGTGTATCTTTTTACAAACAGTTCAGCCTAGTAACTTTGATTTGCTCCGCAATTACAACTGCGAATCATCATCATGTTATTCAATACCTATTTTGTCTCACAAATTGAGTCTAAAGTTTACCCTGATTCATTTATGTATATATCTTTTAAAGATTTTATTTATTTATTTGACACAGAGAGGGATCACAAGTAGGCAGAGAGGCAGGCAGAGAGAGAGGGGGAAGCAGGCTCCCCGCTGAGCAGAGAGCCCGATGTGGGGCTCGATCCCAGGACCCCGAGATCATGACCTGAGCTGAAGGCAGAGGCTGAACCCACTGAGCCACCCAGGTGCCCCTCATTTTTATATTTTTGAGGTGAGGAGTGGTAAATAGTCTTTTATTATTCCATTTCTAACTCAGTTGCTTTAACCTCATGCAAGTTTTCATGTCAAAATCCTCTACTGTTGAGTTTTAGGTTTTCTTCATTCATTCAGAAGAAAGGAATTTCTTCTAAATCATCAGAAAGGAATTTTGTGGGTGCTTTTTCATATTTTCACTGAACTCTCTTTCCTTGCCTTTGTGACTTCGCTTAGGAAGGGCAGGAGAAGAGCCCATGCAAAGGACCCCATCTGAGTTCTTGCCCGACCAAGTGTCCCTTGCCCGTCTGGCTTCTCCTACTCTCCTCTCACTGGAAGCTCCCACTTGGATCTGCCTCTAATTTTTATTTTCTCGTTCGTCAGTTTCACAGGGTTCTTTTCAGCAGTGTGCTCCCTGAGCCATCTGTCTGCTCTTCGTCTAAGGCCATTGGCTATTCTGTCCATGGGCGAGCCATTGCTTTCAGCCCCACAAGGACTCCTTCGTGTGGTTTATGTTCAGCTTGAGGAAGCAAAGGTGCAGACCAGGTGTGTGTGCTCTGTTCGTGAGGCCAGAGTCCTCTGTACTTAACTCCCCTTCTCCACCCCGGGTCCCTTTCCTTTGGCACCCCACATGTGAGTAACAGGAAACTTGCAAGGGGTTACTAGACAATCTTCTCTCTAGCAGGATTTTTAGCTCATCCCAAACCCATTTCCTAAAAGATACCTCTATTTTTGCTTTGCTTATCTTATTAACACCAACGTGATTAGTTTTTGGCACAAGATTGTTCCTAGTAACCTCTTGTTCAAACATCCAACTTAGGTTAAAAGAAGATTCAGTCACGTATGACTTTAATGTGGTTTGTGCTTCAGCCAAGTGGACCGGTCACTTTAAGCTTGAGATGATCACTAGATCACACTCTGACCCTGTAATTACCTCCTGGAATAGAGCCAGTAGGTGTCTGCTTACAAGTCTGCAGGGTGATTTATGTTTTTATTGTGTCAACAAAGAGGTTGAGGAAGTGAGAATCAATTATTAGAAGCTGGCCCCCACCTTCACTTCACTTCTGCTCTGGCCCCGGCTGTGACGTAGGAGATTTCACCAATCACTGCAAACCCTGGCTCTATGACTTTACCTAGAAGCTTCCACCTGGAAAACATGCATGCCTATTTATAGGATAGAGATTTCATCTTAGGGAAGGGATTTCCTACCCACCCATCTCCTCAGAGCGTCCTGGACTTCTTTGTTTCTCAGACTATACACCATAGGGTTCAGTAAAGGTGTTATGACCGTGTAGGTCACGGTGATGAACAGGTCCTGATCCCTGGTGTTCTCCGACTTGGGCTTGAGGTAGGCAATGGAGGCACAGCCGTAGTGGACGATGACCACCGTGAGGTGGGAGGTGCAGGTGGCGAAGGCCTTCTTCCGGCCCTCAGCTGAGGCGATCTTGAGGATGGTGGAGACGATGAAGATGTAGGAGACGAGGACGAAGATGGAAGGGGCTGTGAGGACCAACAGGGTGATAATTAAGGTCAGGATGGCATTAATGACTGGAGCAGCACAGGCCAGGTCCAGCATAGGTCGAACATCACAGAAGAAATGCTCAGTCAGTGAGTTGCAAAAAGGCAGTCTGAAGATGGCCACGGCCTGAGTCAGAGAGAGCAAGAACCCTGAGGCGTAGACCGAGGATGTCAGGATGGCACAGACCCTCCAATCCATGATGATTGAGTAACGAAGAGGGTTGCAGATAGCCACATAGCGATCCAACCCCATTACCGCGAGCAGGAAGCAGTTGGTACAAGCAAAGCCGAGGAAGAAAAAGAGCTGAGTCCCACAGCCCACCAGGGAGATGGATTGGCTCAGACCTATAAGGTCGGAAAGCATGCGCGGGATAATGACCAGGGAGTAGAAAGTCTCTGACATGGAAAGAACACTTAGAAAGAAGTACATGGGGGTGTGGAGGTGGTGGTCCATACGGATAACAGTCACGATGATGGCATTACCAGACAGAGTCAGGATGTACGTGGTCAGAAACACAACGAAGAGTGTGAGTTGATGTTCATGGAAGTTGGAGAAACCTTGGAAAACAAAGTCTCTCACGTCTGTGTGGTTGGCCGTCTTCATTGAGGATCTCAAATCAGAAAGGTAAAGAGAAGGTCAACACCATCCCTTCACACGGGAGATCACCCTGTCCCCTGGTGAGCCCACCGTCAAGAGCAAAGATTCAGTATTGCAAAGACCTGGGGTTCAAAACTTCACAGATGAACTGCCTTTTCCAGGGACCTGGTAGACTCTGTCCTAGATCCGACATAAAGACAGCAAGCATCTGAGCAACATTATTTGAAAGTTTGAGGTAAGGCATTCTTTCCAAGGACACCTGACCCTATGTGTGGCCCATGAAATTGGTCTCAAAAATTTCTTAAAACTAGATTTTCCTAAAATATTACCCACATTCTGAGGCCACAATGTGATTAAGTTAGAAACTAACACAAAAAAACCTTGAAAAATTGGAAATATTTGTAAATCTAACCCACAGTTCAAAGAGGAACTTATAATGGCAATTAGAAAATCTTTAAGACCAAGCCCTAATAGAAGAATGCACGCACCATGCATTCAGAACGTTACTGAAAGGAAGTTTACCCCTGGAAATGCTTGTTTTTTTTGTTTTTTTGTTTTTTTTTTAAGATTTTATTTATTTGACAGCGAGAAGCACAGTGAGAGAGGGAACACAAGCAGAGGGAATGGTAGCGGGAGAAGCAGGCTTCCCGCTTAGCAAGGAGCCCGATGTGGGGCTCGATCCCAGGACTCTGGGATCATGACCTGGGCCAAAGGCAGACGCTTAACGACTGAGCCACCCAGGTGCCCCTGTTTGTTTTTTAAAACTGAAAATTAATGAGAATCCATTCTAAGAAGTTATAAAAAAAAAACAACCCATAAAGTAGAAGGAAAGAAACAGTAACGATGAAACAGATGTGAATGATAAAATATAGAAAATCCATAAAGGTACAAGTTTATAAACTTGAGGTAAACTCATGAAAATCTGACCAAGAAAAACAAGTGACATAAACTTGATTATGAATTAATGAAGGGACAGAAAGATGAGAAGTAACGTTATGAGCAACTCTACCTCCATAGGTTTTTAAACTTAAGTGAAATGGATATATTTCTAGAAAAAAATTATCAATATTGAATCAAGAAGTAAAAAACCTAAAAAAAATTTTAAGATATAAAGACAGTAGTGAAAAATCTACAAATAAATCGCTACATGCTATGAAGCATTCAAGAATAAGTCAATTTCAATGTGATACAAATTACTATTTTAGGTAATAAAGAGGAAATCCTCTCACCTCATTTTTATGAAGCTGAAATTATCTTGACAACAAATTAAACAGGCCAGTCTCATAGATCTAGAAGTAAAATTCTTGAGGCTATGTCATCAAACCACATCCAACAATGTGTCCACGACCAAGTTGGTTTTATTTCAGGATGTGAACTTTGTTTAGCATTAAAACAATCCAGTTGTATATTTCCTCCAATAAACTGTTCAAAGGGAAAAAGTCACATGATTATTTCAATAGCTGCCCCCAAAAAAGCATCTTTAAAATTCAGTGTCTACTTGTAAGAACCCTTAATAAACTAAGAAAGATTTTCTTTAAGCTGATAAAGCACATGTACAGCAATATACTTAGTGGTGAGTTGCTGAAGGATTCTCTTCAAGATTAGGAACAAGATAAGGGTGACTGCTTTATCCACTTCTCTTCAACATTGCGCTGAATATTCTGGCCAATCCAGTAAGCCAAGAGAAAGAAAGTAAAAACATAAGGATTGAGTAGGAAGAGATTCTCTACAGATTATGTGACTGCGTACATAGAAAATCCAGAAGAAATTGCTGATAAATTATTAACATTATTAAGAAAGTTTAGCAGGCTTTCTGGTACAAAATTTAGGTATAAAAATCTGTCAAATTTCAACAAACTGATAGCAAATTAAACTTAAAAGGACTGTCACTTATAATAGCTTAAAAATATAAAGTACCTGGGAATACAGATCTTTGTGAAGAAAATCACAAAACCTTAGTGAAGGACACCAAAGACTGAGGTGATCGGGTAACAGACCCTGCTTAGGAGTTGAAAGGTCTGAGATGGTGAAGATTCCGATTAATCAAAAAAATCTATGAATTCCTAGATCTATGATTTATGAATTCTGTGCAGTTCGATCAGAATCTCAAATGGATTGTTTTTGGTTGGTTGGTTGCTAGGTTGATAACTGATGCTAAAATTTATATGAAAGTACAAAGATCTGAGCGAAGCCAGAACACTCTTGGAGAAACACAGGAAGAGAAGATTCGCCCTTTAAACATCATTACTTATTATTGGGCTATCGTGATTAAGAAGGTGCAGTGTTGGCACAGAAATGGAGTCACACCAATGGGAGAAAACACAGTTCTGAAATATGGGAACTCTTCCCACCAGAGCCGGCATTGGAGGCTATGGGAAGCACAGAGTTGTCAGTTAAGGATCAAATAGTTGGCTATCTGCATGGGAAAAAGTGAAATCAGATTGCGCCATGAAAACATTAATGTCAAGTGTATTAAAAACCTAAGAAGAAACAAAAACACTTTATGAAATGTTTATAAGATGAGCTTGGGGGTAGCAAAAGATACAGAATATAAAATATAAAATTCTGGTCCCTACACATTAACTTCCATTTTTCAAAACAGATTCCCAAAAAAGGAACTAGTGAAGATATTTACAACAAAAACAACAGGTAAGATGCTAGTATCTAGGGTATCTAGAGCTTTACACATAAAAAGAGAAAGATCACCTTGATATAATGATAGATTTTAGAAGTGTATGAGAATTCCATGTTAGGAGAAGCACAGATGGCACGTGAACAGACTTTTAACGTCATTAGTAGCCGGGGGAAAATAAGACCACAGACCACAATTTCACACCCATCAGGCTTCAGAAAATCAAAGCTATCACCGATAAGGAGAAGGGGAAGCTTTGAGGAGAGTAAATGGATAGGTTCCTTTTGGAAAACGCTTTGGCGTTACCTGTTCAAGTTGAAAACGAGGTGCTAGGAACCAGTGATTCCACCATTAGAATTTAATCCAGAGCAGCTACAGAGAAACACAAAGTTAAAACAGCTTTGTTTATAATGGGGGGCAGGGGTGGGGAAGCACTGACATGAACCAAATGTTCTTCAAAAGCAGAAAGGATAAATTGAATAAACCCACAATATATTCTAGAGCATCGAATGAATGAATGAGAGAGCACGGGTGGGCAAACTACAGCCCTTGGACCAGCAGTCTGTTTTGTAAATAAAGCTTTATTGGGACACAGGCACACCCGCTTGTGACCTTGTGGCGAGGATCGCGTTGGTGCTGTGCCAGTGAAGTGGAGTAGTCCATCAGAGACCGACGTGTTTACCCCCTGGTCCTTTACAGGAAAGGTCTCCAGGCTCCTGGCAAGGATGGCCAAGGGCACTCAGCACATTTTCATGCTTCAACTTGCTTGAACCTCAGAATCATGACGTTGCACAATAGAAGCCAATCACAGGTGTGTGTGTGTGTGTGTGTGTGTGTGTGTGTGTGTGTATTCCATTTACTTAATGTTCAAAAGAAGGGAGGGCTAGTAACATATTATTTAGTGATAATCTATTTCTTCATAAATGTGCAAGTACTCTAACCTGAAGTTCATGATCGTGACTATTTGGTGAGGATTTGAAGTATTGAAAGGAACATCTATGAGGTTCTAGATTTATAGTGATCTGTTTCTTAGCCTGGGCAGGAGGTAGCTAGGTGTTTGTAATTTTTCTGAAAATGTACACTCTTTACAGTACTTTACAGTACTCTTTACACATTTACTGTACATTTCTGAAAATGTAAACTCTTTAATGCATACCCTATTTAACAACAAAAAAAAAATCATTATAGATCAAGAAGAGTGTTCATGCTGTTATTAAGTAGGAGAAATACTACAAAACAGTAAGGATTGTATGAACCCAGTATTGTAAAGATTTATATCCATGTATTTATAAACATGTCTGTATACAAAATACATGGGGCACCTGGGTGGCTCAGTGGGTTAGAGCCTCTGCCTTCAGCTCAGGTCATGATCTCAGGGTCCTGGGATCGAGCCCCACATCGGGCTCTCTGCTCAGCGGGGCATCTGATCCTTCCTCTGCCTCTCTCTCCTCTCATGCTCTCTCTCTCTTTCTCAAATAAACAAATAAAAACATTTTTTTAAAAAAGAATATATAAGTATATATGGCATTCGTAAACAGAAACTAGCACATTATCTTAAAACTTTTTAGTGTAGCTTTTAATTGGCGCATATGAAAATTAGGTAATTCAATGGAAAATAAATTAGAAAACAGGATGTGAGATAGACAAAATTACCTCAATCACATGAAAATGTGCGTAGAAAAAAAGCTGAAGGGAAATCATCTAAATGTTAGTAGTGCATGATTCTGCAGGGTAAAATTATGGGTGAAGTTTTGCTGTCTCCTGAATTTTCCAAAGTGTCCACAACATACATATATATATAAATTACTCATGCAGTGGGATGGGGGATAGCTTCAGGTCCTTTTCAGTGTCCCCTGGGGTCGTTCTCACCATCTTTCCATTGAGGCCTCCCTCCCATCTTGGCTCTCTCAGCCTCTTGTTTGTACACGGTAACCCCTGTCACATTCAATTGAAATGATTTATAATCTGACTTTTCAACTAGATGGTACCTTTTTGATGACAGATCATACTGAGTCATTTCTGTATCCCCAGAACCTAGCTCAACGTGGGGCATATGTCAAGCCTTTGGTCACTGTCGACGGAACCGTTGAGTGAAGGAAAGTTCTGGAGGTACTTGTGGTGTGAAGCCCGAGCCCCACGCCTGTGCCCCACTCATCCGGCAGCACCGACGTGGACAGGTGGAGACAGAGCAAAGTACTGAAGGATTTCCGAGCTGGAGGGAGTGAGAGGCAGGGGACATGGACTGTGCCATTGGGGCACCTCAGACCCATGGAGCTTGTGAAGCGCTCAAGCAAGAGACAGAAGTGTGGCATCCAGGCAGATGGGGAGGGATGGAGTCTGCAGGCTCATTAAGTTGCAGAAGTTGAGAGACTTCCAGAGAAAAAAGACGTGGAAGAACAATATAGGAAAACATGGATGGATGAGCTAAATTTGGGCAAACCATCATCATCAACATAGACCATTAATCTTGGGTGAGTTCTCCAATCCTCAATGGAACTTTTGGAGGAGAGCTGAAATGTATATGAGTTTTCTTTTACATCTTACAGTTTCCTTTTTTCTTCAGAGTCGTCTTACATCTACCACTCAGAAGTAGCAACGTGGTAGAAACGTGGGGAACCCCAGAAGGATAAAGGACGCCTGATGACGCATTTAGTTCACGGCAAAGATAACCTGGAGGTGTCTTGCTTGGTATGTGACCGAGGGCAGCGCCCCTTGCCGGGCACAGTGTCCTTTGCTCCTAGGAGACCTGAGTCCTGGGGGAGACCCTTTCGGCCCCGGCTGAGCTACAGACACGTGTAACACCGACATGAGGAAGTGGATGAGCCTTCTTTCGAAAGACATTAAGAAACAGAAGGAAGCACTGTGTCTTGTTCTGAGTTTTTTATGTCTCTCTGAAGGAACAGGGACTCGACAGGTACTACCCGGTTTCCTTTTAGTTCCCAACATACGTGCTGATGTCTGGAGGGGAGGGCAAGGCCCCGAGGAATTGGCTCTTTCTTCCTCTTCTGTCACAAATATAGCCCCTCTTTCCCTGGAGTCTCCAGCTCCGGCCCAATTTGCATCCACAAATGCATCCATCTCTCCCTTTCTCCCTCCCTCCCTTTCTCTCTCTCTCTCTCTCTCTCACACACACACACACACACACACACACACACACACACACACACACGGATTCTGCTGCGTGGATTTTTCTGGAAGTAGTGATCTGGAGGCCCCTATGTGACTTCGCTAAATGAGAGCAGGGCGAAGAGCCTGACCCAGGATTACGCATCAAGTAAAGGGAGTCAAAGCAGCACATAGATGAGGAGACTGATAGAAAGTTGTGTGAGGCCATGAGAAACAATAATGTAGAAACTTAACATTTGTTTAAAATATGTACCAGTCTCTCTTTTCTTTAGGGAGAGACTGTGCACTTGCAAGAGGGAGAGAAAGAGAAGCAGGGGTGGAGGGGCAGTGAGGGGTAGAGAGAACGTCAAGCAGGCTCCATGCCCAGCTCGGAGCTCCATGCAGGGCTCAGTCTCACGACCCTGAGGTCACGACTTAAGCCAGAATCAAGAGTCTGACTCTTAACGCACTGAGCCACCCAGGTTCCCACAAAAAATATGCCAGCCTTTTAAGACAGGCTACATAGTTTAAAGTTTAGTAATTACCCTCAAGGAAGTAAAATACTCTCATTTTATATCTGGAGCGTGTGAGGCTCAGAAGGGTAAACTCTCGTCGTACTCACACAGTAGTAATACTTGGGTGCAACACAAGTACGCCCCCAAATCCATACCCTTGCATGGAATCCAAACCCTACGTGATGGATGTTCAGACATGAGGTTCAGGTTATAGGGAAGGAGGCAACAGCTCTATGAAACTGCTTGACCCTCAGCCTCATTCACTCAAGACCCGAGGGACATGAGTGGTAGATGACAACTCCGGGATTAGGAAGGCTGTCTGTCTTTCTCTCCTCCTTCTGTGACTTTGAATAGATGCCCCCATTATTTGCTTACGGACACATTAGAATACTCGCTGGCACGTGATGGGCACCAGGGCTCAATCAGCTCACAGGCGAGACACAGGGAAAGTGTGAGACTCTAATGGTCAAGAAAATCGTCAGAAAGCCAGAACAGGAAAAGGAAGTAGCTTAGAAAATTTAAAATCAGTTCTTCTCTTGCGTTTTTTTGTTTGTTTTGTTTTGTTTGTAGTAACAACCACTTCTTGCAAAGTTGGCAAAGGACGTGAGAGAAATTCTTTTACTTACAGATGCATCTGGACTTTTTAAAAAAAAACGAACTCGGAACGGAAATCTTCCCGAGGTCCGCAAGGGAGATACGGAACCCCAGGCCTAGGAGTGCAGCGTTTTCTGAGGGTCTGAAGGAAGCTCAGGGTGTGGTGACCAACTCAAGGCCTGGAGCACTGATTCCCCGGGCTTCAGCAGGTCCTCCTGCAGAGTCAAAGCCTCTTAAACCCCTATTCACAGACTGATTTCACATCCATCTGATGCAAGCCTCGGGGGACTTCCCCTTGAGGACCACTCCAGGGCACAAGGGGCAGCAGAGAAGGAGCTTGAGGTTCTGTCCCAGAGGCCGGATTAGGATCTTGGGCAATTAGTAGAACAAAACTCGACCTTTGTTTACTGATTCACAAGAGCAGTTTGCATCATAGAAACAAAAACGTTTTGTCAAAAATCCAAGGAACCCAGAAGAAACATGCAAAATAAAATACATGCCTATTATTCTATGTCTGAGGATCCTGCCTTTATTTATGGAAGCAACAAATATTAATGCAAATCTACTTATGTTGCGGGCACCGTGCTGAGCACTGGCCATCCAAGTATGCCAAGAACAGTCTTGGTATTTGCTTTCATGGGGCTCATCAAGGAGAGAAGACCATAGCTCTATCGATCACTAATCCATTGGGTGTCTTTCTGCAGATTAGTAAAAGGAGCCTCCTGTGGGTGGGTGCAGCCTGCGTGCACACCTCTCGCTGAGGAGACTGTATGTTTGCAGCTACGAGAGCGAGCTTGAGGGAGCGATAAGTTCAGAAGGTGCTAGAGGATGTGAGCAGGAGGGTCTTGCAGTGCTTTGAGCTCGTGGGGCGATGGGGAGCCAGCAAAGCTGTAAGGAGGTGAACAGCCCCGTCAGAGGTGCATTTCCAAGTGTCTGGTGGAGAAGCAGAAAAGAGCAAGTTTGGAGCGAGGTGTGGAGGCGGCCGTAGTTGTCCCGTGCAAACGCGACGGGAGCTCGGACAAGTAAGACCAGCTCATGACAGGCGTCTGAGGGGACGTGGTCAAGTGACCCGCCTTTTCGGGGACTCCGAGTGATTCGGAAGGCGTTTCTCAGAATTTCTACATAGGGAAAGTATGGTTTTTCTACAAAAAGTCAAGCATCCCACACTGTGATCCTCCTCTTGGGGCCTGACAGAACCCTGACTTACTTGATTATAGTGGAGAATCCCAGTCCCTCGCCAGTTCCCAGGCTGGGGCCCGTTCACAGAACTCAAGTCAGGGTTCGGTTCGCCAGCCCCAGATAATTTTAGAATGCGTTGCTACTATTATATAGATTCTAAAATGTATTGTTACTGTTACAGGTAGATAGGATTTATATTATAAATATTGTAGGGATATAATGTGACTATTGCATAGATATAGATCTATATCCTATAGATTACTATTGTATAGTTTCCCTTCTATTTCAGTCTTAGGAACACCACGATCAGTCCGATACACCAAGGAGGTCTGTAAGCAGCAATCCCCGTTACTGTGCTCCCTCTTTCTGTCACATACAGTCTTTACATCTGATCGCTTTGTGATACCACTTGACTCATTGTCCCTATTGAAATCAGGGAAATGTTCGCTGGTAATATCTCACGACTTCCACCACAGGCTGCGGGGACCAGACACGATTAGGTTTTCCACTCTCGAGTCCATATTTTAGTTCATCAACTTAAAAAAGCTCTAAGAGCTACTCCTATCTCCTTGGGCAGATACACTGAATACAAAATCCCTGGTTTAGGACACACATTATCAATGCACGTTGCCTGTCTGAACATTATGCTTCTTTCTCCTCTAACAAATTCAGAATAAATCCCTGCACACATTTCCCTGGTTTTCAATGTTATGAATCTGGAATCTATCAGTAGTTACGGATCAGGAGGCAATGAGAAAACGTGAGGCAGACAGAACTTGGAGTCATGGTGGCAAGTGAGGCCAACAACTCTGTTCTGGGGGGAAAAAAAAAAAGGCAAGTAGAAAACAGAATGATATAAGCAAAGATTTAAGGGCACCAGAAATCAAAGTTAGCACATTAAGAGACATTAATGCTCCAAAAATTGCTAGAGCTTTAGGTAAAATGCAAGAGTATGTGTTCTTTTTGTTTTAGGGTGTTCCCACCACTGTCCCTCACCCCACCCCTGCCACCCCCCTTTCAGGGCGGAGGGTAGGAACTGCAGTTTTATCTGCTTGGGGTTGGCAGGAAAACCTAGCAGCTTAGGGGTCAGAAAGCTCAGTCTATAATTTGCACTGGAGGTTGGGCAAAAACCTTCAGCTTTGCTGGCTTAATGCAGACTCATTTGGGGAGAAACCCACAGCTCTGTTCCTCTGATATTGTGGTCTTGGTTCTGAGCGAGGAACAAATAAGCCATAAATTTAACTGAGAGATCCTGGAAATAAGAGAGTTATAGAAAGGCTGAAATCTGAAATAAGTTCTACATCTCTAGCTTCAGAGAAACTACGAATGCCCAACGGAGACCCAAGAACTGGCTGGAATTGGGAATGCGTCCGGCAGGCTGCCCGTGGGTTAGTCAGCAGAGGGTAGGACCTCTTGGTTCTGGGTCTTTACACGCAATCCCCGCCCAAATCATTGGATAGCCACTAAGTCATGGACTCACTGGGAAACCCCTGGGAGGTCGGGCTACAAAGGTAAACATAACTGAGAAACTGAGCAGACATTAGCTCCGTGTATATGTGCGTAAACACAACAGCGTCTGCTCTGAACTTGGAAAGACTAACTGAAAATGGAAAAGAACAATGATTGACATTTAAAAATATAAATTTTCCAGAGTTGCTATGATATATTCAGTTACCAACCAAATGTTACAAGTTGTGTAAAGAAACAGAAAAATGTGACCCAAATTCAGGGGAAAAAGTAGTCAATAGAAGTTAGTTCTGAATGGACTCATTTACAGCAGAGTCATGATGAGCAGATTTCATAAATATAGTCAAAGAATTAAAGTATGTTCAAAATAATATATATATATAGAATGTTAGCGACCACACAAATAGGGAACCTCAAATAGAGGCCATAGAAAAGAAGGGAATGCAAATTCTAGAGTTGAAAACTATAACTGAAATTCTAAGAACAGTTGAAGTGAGATGGCCCAAGAAAGAACCAGGGAGCCTGCAAATCAATAATAGAAACCACCCAGTCTTGGGAGCCTGGGTGGTTCAGTCAATTAAGTATCCGACTCGGTTTCAGCTCAGGTCTTGGTCTCAGGGCTCTGAGATCAAGCCCCACACTGGGCTCCACACCGGACGTGGAGACTACTTAAACAAAAAATTAAAAAAAAATCAGTCTGAAGAACAGAAACAAAAGAATGAAAAACAAAGTGACTCTCACAGCCCATAGGACAAAGCAAACGCTCCAACTTAGGTGTAGTGGGATTCCCAGAAAACAAGGCAGAAAAAAACATTTAAATAAATAGTGGTTGAAAACTTGCCAGATTTGATGAAAAACATAAATGGCTTCAAGAAACTCAACAAGTCCTGAGCTGCGTAAATGCAGAGAGAGCCACTTGTAAGACATCAAGCTGCAGAAAGCCAAATACAGAGACAAAAATCTTGATAACCAAAGAAAAGTGACTCACCACGTACCGAGAAGAGACTATGATTAAGAGCTGACTTCTTAACCGGAAACACAACTGAGCCCAGAGGATAGTAACGGGGCATTCAAATTGCTAAAAGAAAAAACTTTAACAACAGAAAAATCTGTCTGGCAACAACACCCTTAAAAAATGAGGGGAAAATTAAAGTGTACCTAGATAAACAAAGACTGAGAGAATTTCTTGTTAGCAGACCTACCATCCAAGAAATACTAGAAGTTCTTCAGGGTGAAAGGAAATGACAGTTGACAAGAACTTGTTTCTTTAGGAAAGAATGAAGAAAACCAGAA
This sequence comes from Procyon lotor, assembly GCA_028646535.1. Lineage (NCBI taxonomy): Eukaryota > Metazoa > Chordata > Mammalia > Carnivora > Procyonidae > Procyon > Procyon lotor. The sequence continues at coordinate 2,458,515 of CM053618.1, read as the reverse complement.
ACACTACCCCTGTCACATATGTAAGTCATCAGAAAGGAGTGTATATGTGTGGGTTTATGTCTGCTTTTTTATTTTCTCCCCGTAGTAATTTCTTTTTAAAAATACCATTATTTAAAAACAGTTACATTGTTATAATACCATATGGATTTATAAATTGGGTTTATAAAAAATAAAGATGCTATATGACCACAATAGTGCAAAGGAGTAAGGGGGGAAAATGGGACCAGATTTCCATATCGCTGTATCTCATTGAAATCATCTCTGTGCTACCCTGAACTGCACTGTGATAAATATGCACAGAACAAACACTAAAAAAAATCTAGTTTTCAGATCAACAGAAGAATCAATATGGTACAGTAAAAACGTTGTTTAACAGAAAAGTAGGCAGTACAAGCAGAACAAAGAAATGAAGGACATGAAATTTGGGGAACAACTATGGAAAGGAAAGGCATTAATCCGTCCACAGCCTTAACTACACTGAAAGTGATGCATTGAATCCTCAGGTCAAAAGGGAAAGATTGTCCTGTTGGATTTTTTTCTTTTTTAAGATTTTATTTATTTATTTGACAGAGAGATCACAAGTAGGCTGAGAGGCAGGCAGAGAGAGAGGGGGAAGCAGGTTCCCCGCTGAGCAGAGAACCCGATGCGGGGCCCGATCCCAGGACCCTGAGATCATGACCTGAGCCGAAGGCAGAGGCTTAACCCAATGAGCCACCCAGACACCCCTGTCGGGTTGGGTTTTAAACAGCAAGATATAGTTGATAGGCGGTTTATGGGACATAGTTTAGAATCCGAGACACAGATACTTAGAAAGTAAAGGTTGTAAGTAGACTTCCCACAAACAGTAACCATAGGAGAGCAGAAATGGCTATGTTAGTATCACACAAAATAGACTTTCAGACAAGGAATATTACAAGAGACAAAGCAATATATATATTTCTGTTAAGAGTACATTAGGGAGATACAAAATTATAAGTGTATATGCATCTAAGAACAGAGCCCCAAGATCTGTGAGGCTTATTTGTAGTTTCAATTTATTTATTTATTTATTATTTTTTTTCAGTGTTACAAGATTTATTGTTTTGCACTACACCTGGTGGTGGGTATTGAGGAGGGCACGTACTGTATTTTCAATTTTTTATTATGTTATTCACGAGGGATGGGACTGGAGGAGGTTATGCTAAGTGAAATAAGCCAACCAAGTGTTTTTATTATTCCTTTTCCTTTTATTTGTCACTTATATATCATTTTAAGGGTTATTTTGAGGATTATATTTCAAGGACCAAGCAAAGATTTTGTGAAACCTGAATTTGATTTATCCCCATTTTAATATTATTGTGTATTTTAACTCCACAAATATTTAGATATCCATAAGACATTATGGATATCTAATCCATATTAGATATTGGGTAACATGGATAATATGGATCATATGAAGCATCATATTAATTGATAGTTGCCCATACATTTATCTGCTCTGTTATTTTAAAATTCATTTTGGTTGTTTTTCATTTTGGTTTCCATCTGGGCCGGATTTTCCTTCTGTCTGAAGAACTCCGTATTTCTTTAGTGAAAGACTGCTGATGAGGAATCCCCTCATTTGTTCCATTTCGGAAGCTGTTTTGTTTTCTTTTGTTTTTCTCCATGAAGGGTATTTTCCCGGAGTGCAGACTTCTCGTTTGGCCGCCGTTCCTTTGCAGGCCTTGGAAGATGACATCCCATTGATTTCTGTTTCTCATTATTTCTATTAAGAAGCCAGTTCATAGTCTTATTGGTATTCCTTGAAAACAATGTATTTTTTTTCCTCTAGCTACTTTTAAGGTTTTTTCTTTTAATCTTTATCTTGTAGCCATTTTACACGCTATGTCTCCGCGCATTTTGTTGGGGTGGGGAGGTGAGTGTAGATATCTCGCATTGGGTAGTTCAGGGTGAATCTGTATGCTCATGTTTTCCTCAGGTTTGGAAAACTTGTGCCCATGTTTCTCCATCTCTTCCTTCTGATACGTTCTATCGCTCCCGTCCACCTGTAACTCCAATTACACACATGCTAGACCTTTCCCTGGGTTCTGTATGGCTCTTTTGCTCTTTGATATATACTGCATTTTTCCCCTCTCTGTGCTCCAGCTTGGATATCTTCTATCAACAGACTTCTCGTTCACTGATTTTTATCTCTACCTTTTTCATAATGTGCTTTTAAACTCGTCTATTAAGTTCTTAGTTTCAGTTATATTTTTTTACTTCTGATGTTTCCATTTTATCTAAAAAATATATATTTTCCAGTTCTCTGTGTGGTTCCACAACCTGTCACCTATTTTCTTCAACACAATAAAAATTGGGTTTTTATTGCTTCACAACAAATCACCACAACTTTTTACATGTGACATATTGACATTCATTTTCTCATTATTTCTCAAATAAGCACAAATGAAATAGCGAAATAGCTTAAAACAACCCACATGTGTTCTATCACACTGGTTCCCGCGGGCCAGATGTGCTGGGTATAGTTTGACTGGGTCCTCTGTCCAGTGACTCACAAACCTGAAATCAAAGTGGCAGCTGGGCCATATCCTCTTCTGGACCTTGGGGTTCTTTTCCAAACTCATGTTGTTGTTGGCAGTGATCCCTTGTGGTTCTAAGTTGGAGACTGTGTTTTCTCACTGGCCGTCTGCAGAGTTTGCTCTCTTCCTCCAGGTGCCCACATTCTTTGCCATGTGACTTCCCGGGAGTCCTCTTCAAACTTGGCAACTTACGTCTGTAGAGTCTGCAAGAGAGGGTCTCTTGCTCCTGTCTGCCAAGACTGGTTTTTATAGGCTGTAATGTGAGCGTGAGAGCGATATCCCGTCACCCGGGCTGTACTCTGATGGGTCGGAGCAAGTCACAGTTCTGCCCGTGCTCACGAGGAGAGGATTATCCATGGACGTGACTGATGGTGGGTCACCTTAGGACGCGTCTCCCACAATCTATTTATCTCTGACTTGTATCTAATAACTTTAATACAGTGACTTTTTTATGAGTCTATTTCTATTGAGTACTTTTTCTCCCCCTTCTTGATTCTCAGCCCTTTGGTCTTTTGTCCTGGTTTGGTTAGTGCATTTTTATTGCATCCTGGACACTTTACACCAGTAGTCCTCAGACTTTTCCTGAAGGGGGCCAGATGGTGAATAATTCAGGATTTGTGCACCAAATGTCTCTGCAGCAGCTACTAAATGCTGCCATTTAATGGTAGCCCAGAATCAGCCACAGGTGGTACGTAAGTGGGTGAGTGTGGCTATGGTTAAAAAAAGAAGAAAAAAAACCAGTTTAATGATGCTGACTAAAATTTGAATTTCATGCAATTTTCATGTCACAAAAGAGTATTCCTTTTTGAACTTTTTTTCAATCATTACAAAAAGGTAAAGACCATCCTAATGGCTTGTAAGCTATGGGAAAACCGATGGCGGGTTCCTGGGTTTGCTTACCCCTGCTCTGTGTGAAAAAGGTGTAAAGATAAATTGAGTCTCTACATTGTTTGACCTTCCTCTGTTTTACCTCCTGGCAGGTACTTAGAGCAGAGGGCAGAGCATATTAGTAAGTAGGGGTTAAGTGAGATTGAAGCTGGAATCTCTCTTTGTGAGGGTTCATTTCCACTTTCCCTTCTCACCTAAATGGTAGCCCTGAAGTCAGATGCTCTGATCATTTTCTTTTAGTGTTTTGATCAAAGCCCGTAAACAAAAAATTAGAGTTCCTTGAAGAAGCTGCAAATAGTGGGTGTTGGGCTGACATTTCTGCATGTGCTTTCCTTATTGGGCCTTGGCCCCTCAATCATTCACTGACTTAGAAGATACACCATCTCTTATAGTCATTCTGACATCACTGCAGAGATGGAAGACAGAGAATTTGGTCCTTCGATTGCCTGCACGTGTGAAGAGGAGCCGGGGTGTGTGGAACCCTGGGAAAGCCCACTCAGTCCACTGCTCTCATTTAACCTTAGTATCTTCATTTGTAAAATGGGATAGCGATGTTCAGTACACACCCACGGCATCATATTACCGTGCGTGAAGGATGCAGACGGTGGGCAACATCTGGCGGGGCAGCCCTGTCCCCCCGTTCTCACCGTCGTCACACTGTGCCATCCTCACTCACAGGAGGAGGAGGACCAGAGCAGAGACGTGTCTGTCCAAATGCCAGCCAGGTCAGTGGTAGATCTGGACACTGAACGTCGTCAACAGAACCGCTGGTGTTCTGCTTCTCCACCCTCACCAAGCTGCCTCCCTGGCTCCATGCCCTCAGCAGTAGCACCACTGAGCACAATTTCAGGTATGTCCCATCCAACCAGTAGTTACGGAGAATTATCCCGTGTCCAGACTTGTGCTAATGTCTCTTCTGAAGCCAGATTTCTGGTTTAAGTCGCGATTTCTCCTTTATCAGCTCCGTGTCCTAGAGAAAGTTCCATAACATCTCTGTGCCTGTTTTCTCTTCTGAAGACACATACAGTAATGCGACCCCATAGATGTATTGTTAGGCTTCAGTGGATTAACGTGCACGTTGCATAGTTTAGTACCTAGCCTATAAGAAGCATGTATCAGAAAGGTTAGCAATTACTTTGATTAGTAGCAGCTCTAAGTGCACTGAGAGAGGAAATGAATGAGAGGCTCTAAAGGTGCTTACAATTGAGTTAGGAATGTGAGATTAATGCAACGAACATGACTAAAGAGTTTAAAATATGTGGCAGCTGAGTGCCAACTCTCACCTAGTTTCAAGCGACATCTGTGTGGGCCGTGGGGAGTCAGATGGATGGGGTCTCTGGAAGATGGCCCGGCCAGGGGCTTCAGAATGATGCGGGGTGTGAGGCGATCGGAGGAGAGACCAGAGAGACTGGTTAGGAGTAGAGCAAGTCGCGGCGAGGGGAGCTACGGCGCAGAGGACACGGTCAGGGATCCTGGGCTAGAGTTGCGCGCCGGCACACCGTGCGGCTCTCGTGGTGGTCACAGCCCAACGCAGGTTACGTCGCACACCTGGAGCACATCACGTGTGGACTACACTTCGCTTTTAAAAAAGGCGTGAAAGTGAGAAAGAGAAACACACTAGGATTTCACTCACATGTGGAACTTAAGAAAGAAAACAAACAGGCAAGAGGGTGGGGAGGGAAGAGAGAGGCTAACCAAGAAACAGAGTCTTAACTATAGAGACACCCTGATGAAACGGGCGATGGGCATGAAGGCAGGCCCTCTGATGAACACCCCGTGCTGTCGGGACATGTTGAATCATTCTATTGTGCAAAACCAATTTTACACTGTGTGCTCACTAACTGGGATTTAAATAAATTTTTTTTTTTTTTTCAAGTTTCAAGTTCTTACAGCAGAAGTCAGAGACTGGATTGCTGATGGTACCCTGGGGCTTTGAACTGGCCTCAAGCTAGTTGGGGAGGGGGGCCTGAAGGTTCAGCCCTCTGTGCAGCTGGCCGCAGGGGTCCTTGCTTAAACCCTGCTTGACGGTTGCTGCTTCCCTCCCCTTGCATATGAAGAGCCATTTCCATAAGGTCTTAAGCTCTTCTCCTTTGGCACCAGAGAAGTGTGACACATACCTTAGCAGGGCCATGGCCAAAACTAACAAATTTTGGAATCAGCCTTTTCACCCCAGAGATTTCTCCTGGTAGGCAAGCCAACTCTCTCTCAAAATGTTAATCCCAGGATTAGGAAATGAGCTTTCTGAGTAATGAGGTCTCTAGACACTGTGCTGTTTGGATCGTGCCCTCTGCTACCGATCACTTGGGAGGAGTCAGTGCTGTTGTGGGGGGCCACGGGGGGGAGGAGACCCAGGAGGAGTCAGAGCTGTTGTGGGGGGCGGGGGGGGGGGGAGGAGACCCAGGAGTCTGGGATAAGCAACTCGCACCTTGTTAAGAACCCTCAAGCTAGAATTACTGCTTCATGACCCAAGGAGGAGCTCCTGTCAGGGGAGGTTGTGGGCATCTAGAGGGACTTAATGGTACTTGGTCTGTGCCTCCCTTGTAGGCTCAGGCGCTAGAAGATGGTGATGCATTGCTTCCTTCCCTTCTGATTTCCTTTCAGTATCACATTCTGGGTGGTATCTCAAGATTAGCCAGTGAAGGAGGAGTTCTTATAAACCACAACTCTGTTAGCAAGATGTTAGCAACCCTCAGATAAGAAGAAAATTCGTAGGCTTTTAGTAGCATAGCAATATTTTTACAGGGATCTAAACTCAGGTAGCGGATGGATTTTAAATAATTTCAGGAAGGGTATTGACAAAAATCTGGGAAATGCTTTATAACTATTAGTTTTTTTTTTTTTTTTTTTTAAGTATCTATTCTTGCAGGCAGTCAGATTTCCCGAGTGGAAGGCTGTGACTCTCAGAAGAGCCGAAAAGCAGACCGCTGGTGAGTTTCACTTCCTTATGGGCTGAGATGGACCATGTTGACTGTGGCAGAATCATCAGAGCCAGCGATGATGGTCTGTAGAAGGGGGGACAGGATCTCTCATGGCGAATCTTGTGATTTTTATCATTTTGGATGTGTGTACATGTGAACTAACGGAGGGAGGAGGGATGTCTGACTTGAGGCACCTTTAGCTGCGTCCAAGCTCCGTGAGGCCAAGGACCTTTGCTTGGTTATCTTTGTGTTCCTAAGACCAGTGCTGCACTCACCCTTGTGATGTGCTCCACACAGCGAACCCCCTGGGGAAATGGTTCCGCTAAGATTTGAAGCAAAATTTTATTATTCACAGTAGATGTAAAAAGAAAAACCAGAGAATGAGATAAGTAAGTTCTTGCCGGAGAAAAAATGTATGTGGTATCTTCATCCAAGATTGGGTCAGGGACAGGCTTTGTTTCTTTCTTTTTTTTAGATCACTTATTTCAGAGGAAGAAAGGGTGCTAACCTCAATGCCAAAGATAAGGTCTGAATGTTGAGGTTGTGGTCGATCTGTACCCTCCCTACCTTTTGGTCTGTCTTCACTTCCATTTTCTTACGCCCTAGATGAGCAAGCCTCCTCTTGCCAGTGTTTCTCAATTCCACAACCCACTCTGTGCCCCTTTAGTCATTCTGCTGAGTCTACCCCCATGACGCTGCTGGGATAGAGTTGTTTCAGGTGTTGCTAATTTAGAGCTAACGGTCTGGAGGAGGCAAGAAAAAGAAATATGCTAGGCTATGGGCATGAGTAAAATCTTTTGCCAGGGAAGGGAAATTAAGTTTTAAGAAGAACCTGGGTGAATTTCAATGTGAGTGTGCAAGTATAATAAAAACTGTGATTTTCGAGTGATGGGTTCCCAACTATCCATTTTAACCTGGAAAGGCAGTCCGGGCGTCCCTACAGACTTTTCCTAGATACAGCGACTAGGTGGGCCACTGTGATCTAAGAAAATGTTGGGCATCTTCAAGAGTGGGATTAAAAGCAAAACTAAAAATCTTGTGCTACCGGATGCACACCTCTGTTGGGGACAGTACGCATAGCAGTACATGGAGGTGGTGAGGGCACTTCAGGAAAGATTTTGAAAGCACGTGACAAAGTCCATATAAACAATCGGAAGGGAAATGATGAAGAGTATAAATCAAGGCCGGATAATCACAGGCCTGTCTACAAATCCTAGAGGGCTGAGCTGAACACCCCTACCCATATCCAGTGTTGTGTCAAACTCTTCAAACACGCTAATCCCTCTAACACGGCGATTCCAAAGATGTATTACTATACTCAACTTACAAATGATTTTAAATATCATGCTTCAAATTTCGAGGGGCTACTGAAGGAATTTATGCAGGAAAGCTCCATAATCAGATTTTAAAACTTTTTATCTCCATTCGGGTGGAGTTACATTAATCTCAGGTGTGCAATATAGAGGACTCAACACATAGTCCGCATGCACGAATCCATGCTCATCACTGTAAGTATACCCTTAATCTCCTTCATGCATTTACCCCTTCCCTCACTGCCTCCCCTCTGGCAGCCACCAGTTTGTTCTCTATAATAAAGAGTCTGGTTTTTGGGCTCACCTCTTTTTTTTTTCTTTGTTATATTGGTTTCTTAGATTCCACATATAAGTGAGGTTGCATGGCACGTGTCTTTCTTTGACTTACTTTGCTCCGCATTATACTCTCTAGGTCCACCCCTCTTGTTGCAGATGGCAGGATTTCATTCTTTTATGGACGAGTCATGTTCCATTGTGTATATAGACCACATCCTTATCCATTCCTCTGTTGATGGACACCGGGGCTGCTGGCATAATTGGGCTATTGGAAATAATGCTGCAATACACCTAAGGGTGCATGAATCTTTTTGAGTTAGCGTTTTCATATTCTTTGGGTGAATCCCATTAGCAGATTTTTTTTCTTTTTTTTTTAAGGAATGTTATGACAGCATTGAGTAGGCAGGCTTGGACTTGGACCAAGGTCAGTGCAAAGACGGAGCTCGACTGGGAGACCATTGCAGACGCTAGAGAATGATTGTCTGTGCTTAGAAGTTGGGTATTGGTGGAAAGCACAGGGAGCAGGGGACAGAGATGACTTTGGTAGGGACTGTTTTCTTCAGGGAAAAGGAGGATTCTCAGCTTTCTGGATGGAGATGGTGGTTAAACCTGGTGTGTTCTGTGAGGAGTAGATACGGGTTTAGAGGGCAAGTCTAAACCCGCCCCTGTGTATTCTCCAATCCTGAGCTCACATGAGATGAGTTCCTTTCTACTCCTCTCTCAACTCAGAATGTGCAAAATTGAAGGAAAAAGTAGAACATCTGGTCCTATTCCAATTAGATGAATTTTATCTTCACTCTCACACTAGGAAAACCCATTCCCGACTAGAAGGGATGTCTTCGGATTTGTTCCATCCTGTTTTCTGCTAGAATTCAAGGAGATAAGCTGACTACCTTATCAAATATAGAAATATTTGAATATATATATAAATAAGCTGAATACCTTATGCCTTATCAAACCATTGTGCGTGTCCCTAGAAGATACTCGGTGTGGGGTTTTAAGGAGGAACTTTTTGTCGAAATGCTCCTATTTCCAGTCTTTCACGACCACCAGGGATTTGTAGGTTCAGGGCTTAGGGAAGTGAAGCCTAGGACCTTGGTAAGGTTCTGGGGGAGCAGAAATCCTTGCAGGCTGGTGCTGGAGCATTCGGCAGTGAAGTGCATTCTGACCAGCGTTGAAAGGGGATCAGACTGAGCTACGTTCTGTCTTCCACTTTAGTTTCAATTCCTCACTGGATCCTTCCCAGCTAATCCAAGGGTGTTTGAGGAGGAACTATAGTGCTGAGCTTCTTCCTCGACCTGGACTCACTTGCCAATGTCTGGGTAATGACTTCTTCTCATCTTTCCTTTACTCTGTCTCTGCTGTTCCTTCCGGATCTCTCTCTGCCATCAGTCCCAGGGGCCTGGGGTAACACTTCTGTAGAGCCAAGGAAGAGGGTGGGCAAAGGGGATGACAGCAGCAGATGCTGACGACCCTCGAGGTCCGGGCATTGCTCAGCTGAGGGACACACCTGTTACCGAAGCCCTTGGGTTAGCCTACTCTCTTTCACGATTGGCTCATCACACCTGTCCTTTGTCCAGACCTAGACCTCCCTCAGCGTCAATGCCAAACGCCACTGCCGTGACCGAGTTCCTCTTAGAAGGGTTCTCCAGCTTTGGGTGGCATCACAGGCTTATCTTCTTTGCTGTCTTTCTAACTTTGTACCTGCTGACTCTCTGTGGCAATGTTGTCATCGTGACTATTATTCGTCTGGACCGTCACCTCCACACCCCCATGTACTTCTTCCTGAGCGTGCTGTCCCTCTCTGAGACCTGCTACACCGTGGCCATCATTCCCCGTATGCTTTCCGGCCTCCTGAGCCCCCGACAGCCCATTGCCGTCCAAGACTGCGCCACTCAGCTCTTCTTCTATCTCACCTTCGGCATCAACAACTGCTTCCTGCTCACGGCCATGGGCTACGACCGCTACGTGGCCATCTGCAGCCCCCTACGGTACTCGGTCATCATGAGTAAAGAGGCCTGTGTCCAGTTAGCATCCGGGTCACTGGGAATTGGTCTGGGCATGGCCATTGTCCAGGTAACATCTGTGTTCGGCCTGCCTTTCTGTGACGCCTTTGTCATCTCCCACTTCTTCTGTGACGTGAGGCCCCTGCTGAAGCTGGCCTGTGCTGACACCACCGTCAACGAGATCATCAACTTTGTTGTCAGCGTCTGTGTCCTGGTGCTGCCCATGGGCCTGGTCTTCGTCTCCTACGTCCTCATCATCTCCGCCATCCTCAAGATCGCTTCGGCCGAGGGCCGCAAGAAGGCCTTCGCCACCTGTGCCTCCCACCTCACGGTGGTCATCATCCACTACGGCTGCGCCTCCATCATCTACCTCAAGCCCAAGTCCCAGAATTCCCTGGGGCAGGACAGACTCATCTCCGTGACCTACACGGTCATCACCCCGCTGCTGAACCCTGTCGTGTACAGCCTGAGGAACAAGGAGGTCAAGGAGGCCCTGCACAGAGCTGTGCGGCGGAGGCCCCTCTCCTCATAACAAGGAGAGATTGTTGAAAGCCTTTCATTTGATTTTGTAAATACGTATTGACTTTAATGCTGTTTCAGTAACATATTTAAGTATGAGATCAAGAAGAGCAGACTAAAAGTAAGGGGACCAAAACTGTGGGCTTCCATTTGAGTTTGTCATGGTTTCCTACACCTTCCTTCAGAGAGGATAAAAAATGTCTTGGCATATAGATGGATGGAT
>CM053618.1:2405920-2447314 GCA_028646535.1 Procyon lotor | reverse complement strand
GGGGCTGATCTTCGGAAGTTGCTTCTGAGATACTCCCAACTTAAACACTGACTTTGAAACAGCCTTCCTGCCTGAGCATCACCGAGGGTGAACGTGCGTGCTCTGGTGGGTCCCTTCTTTCTCACACTTCCGCTCCCCTCTGGCCTTCTACGCTGAGGAATGAGCATACCTACCCTGAGTTCCAGACACAGCCCCTAGGTCCCCGCAACTCAGCTGATGCCGCGGGTGACCCTGCCCACGCAGGATATCACTTGCGAGAGCATCCCGAGGTCTGCTGGTTGTGGGGCATGGGACAAAGTAGTGAAAATTAACAAATTCTCCGAATCCAGTTAACGTGTCCAACTTTGCAAAAAACATTAGCATGGGAAGGTAACCCGGAGACCAAGACGCCTTGGCCTTCACGTCCAGATCTCTAGAAATAATAGGGCCCGTACATTGCTGTGAGAATAGTCGAAATAATAAAAACTTAATGGTTCTGCTTAATCCAGATAAAAAGCTGTGAGGTAGGGATCTGATGGCCGGGCCTCACTCTCTTCTAGCTCGGTTGTACTCAGTGGGTGCCATGCGACCCTTACCCAGATGGCACACCTTCGGGACCCACACATTCATTCCCACAGGCTGCTGGGAGGGTGTTGGGCTAACAGCAGTCAGTTGAGTGGCTCTTTGGAAATTGTTCTTGCGGAAGAGCTGCTTTCTCCAGAGTCAGACATCTTCCCGGGGCACCCTGCCTCCAAAGATCTGTCACCCTCAGGGCGTAAAGACGGCCCCAGACCTCCATCTAAGATGACTACGAAGGGTCGTCCCAGCTCCCGGGCTCTTGTCTGTGAGACAGTTTGATGTGGGCTGTGACTACATCGCATGTCAGCTTCTCCCTCTGCGGGGTTCTGCCACCTTCCTTCTCACACAGGTATTGGTGCTAAGGGCACTCCCTGAGAAAACTGTCACGTTTCAGTCTGTTTCAGAGTCTGGTGCTGAGGATCCTAATCTGCAACATTTTAGGATCCCATTCCTAGAACCGCACTTGGCAAGCAGAAAACCCAGATTTTTCACCTTGATATATTCTAGTGAGGGCAGAAGGCCAGTGGCTCCTATATTTTAATTAAAAAGAAAATCACCCTATTAATTATAGTATATTTTCTGCGGCTCCATTTAGTTGGTAATAGTACAGTGTTATCCTCTTGGAAACTGATGAAAAGAAATAAAAATCGGAACTTTTCTCCGAATCCACAAGAAGTCATTCCTTTACCCTCAGAATTTTTTCTGCGAGCAATTTCCAGTGGCGTTGCAGCCCTAGATTTCCATTCAGTTACCTTGCAGTGAGATGGCTGACCACTCTCGGTGATATCTTTAAAATTTCACATACAGGAAAGGCTAACTTTGGGGATATGTCATTCCAATTTTCAGGAAGGGGAAGAGTGTGGATGCGACAAGGGATGGGTACAAGCTACTTGATAGTGATCCTGGGCCCCGTTGTCGGTGAAAGGTTTGGGGCAGGAATTGGGATGCTGTGGAGGTTGATGAAGCAACAGGTGAGGACTTGAGCTTGGTGGGTAACTGTCCAGAGCCGGGCAGACAACTTAAGGCAGGAAGACAGGACCACTCTGCGAGGTTATCTAGGGACCCGGCCTGGCAGATGCCTCCGCCGTTCACAACATCAAGCTCCCATCTCTGGGGTCGCAGAGAGGATCCTGTTGTCCCATTTCCTGTTTCATCAGAAGAGAGAAAGAGCAAAGCCTTTCTTCAAGCACTCAGTTCCCCGACGTACTGACAAGGTTGGATCTTTCATCTGAGTTCACATGCTCGCGATGACCAAGGGAATTTGTCTTTCCCTGGCTGCTGAGTTGATTTTCAAAAAAAAAACAATATTATTGAGAATTCACAATGATTTGTGGCAGCCATTTTGGAACAGCGCCTGTAGGAGAGAAACTTTGCCCTGTGAACTGGCCTAGACCAACGTGGTAAGAGATGGGAGGCAGCAGAGGAGGCCCTAAGCATGAAGCTTAGGGGTGGACTATCTCTATTTCCATCACCGGTATGACATTCGTACTCCTTCTGTGGCATAGACCAAGTATTTTATGTATATAAAAATGAAAACACATCTTTTTAAATGTCATATTTTAGAGCTCCACAAAATATGTAAGCCCTGATTCTGTTCCACATTCCATATGAACAGGCGATGTGTGGAAAGGAAGAAAACAGGAAGAAATGAATGATAGGAGTCTCTGACGGACCTGAGATCCAGGTCACAGAAGAGCACGGCGAAGACCACATGGAGGACGAAGGGAGAATTCACACCAGAGCTTCTCAGGGATGCTTTCTGAGCCTGTGAGCCCGTGTAGTCACTGCATGGAAAGTAGGCTCCCAAGTCACGGAGGGCGGGATGTCTAGGCTCAAGGAAGCTTAGACACTGCCTAGTTCAAACCCCTCTTTTTACAAAGAAAGGGAATCTCAAACACTGGCAAGTGACTTTCTCCAGTCACACGGCTAGTTCACAGTGGCCTGAAGATCCAGGTTCCTGCTCTCATAGAGCCCTTGCAAACCCGGGCGAGGAGAAAGGGGGGGTGGAGGCGAACTGTGATACCCCAGAACCTAGAAAACCCTTCAGAAGTTGTTTCTCAAGCTGACCAAGCTTGGGCTTTCTGTCCATGTTAAATACCTCTTCACTCTTCACGCCGGGTCATTTGGCCTCAGACCCAACAAAGGAGGAAGTCGCTTCTGAGAGAGAATGCCGCGTCGAGGACGCTGGGAAGCAAGAGGTTGTTAGTGAAGGTGGTGGCAAGGTTATGGATCTTCTGTCTTCCCTTAAAGGCAGGGGAAGTGTCCAGAACAACACCAAGGAGCCTTCTGGGGGCACTTTTCCTGGCCTGTTATTGCAAGAAAAATTCTCTTCTGCACTCACCAGGCTTGTTTAGGTGAAGCCAAGTGACAAGGCTAGTCACTGGGAATCTGGTCATTTCTTACCTCTCTGACGTGATGTGGGGAAGGGGGGGATAGTACAGTGTTAAGGAGATACAGACAAGATACCTATATTAAGAAAGGAAAAAAAGTTCCAATAATTCTCTCTGCTTTGTGGTCCAAAGCATCTTTTGGAAAAAATGGGACCTCTCGGTCTCATGGGTATTTACAAACTTTGCCCTAGATTCACTTCCTCTTTATGTTAGTAATTGTTCTAAAACATAGTAAAGCTGTGGATGCTCTGATCTCTCATTGACAGTTGGGAAGTCACAGTCAGCACTGACAATAGGTTACCTCTCTTCCCCAATCCTTTCCCCAGGCCCCCGCACAACTGTCTCCACGGGCAAAGTTGGGGAAGAACGAAGAGTGGGTCTGTTTTCAGAGCTGAGAGTTCTGGTGATAATCATTTGCTGGGCTTTCTCCAATATGCTTAGTTCAGTTGCTATAAGAGGGTATTCAAGATACAAGTTTGGGAGATGTTAGAAGGAAAAACAGTCACAGGGGAAAATCTTAGACTGAGCCTCGTCCCCGGAGTCCTAGGGCTCAAGACTGCCCAGTTTCAGCAAGTGCTAGAAGCCCATGTGTGGTACGGTAAAGTGAGAGTGTACAAATGATCAGTCTCCCCAGCACCTCCCCATGTCTTTGTAGTCCTAGCCTAGAGTTAGAGTGGTCAAGAGAAGACACCGCCAGTCTAGAACTTCGTGGCTCTTGGCTCTAGAAATAAAAAAGAAACTAGCAAGCCTCAAATACTCCGAAGCATCACGTTACCCAGTTTCATACCTCTTTTGTTCAAAGAGTACTTCTCTCTGACAGATGCTATTAAATGAGTCTACTCATTCTTTTATTTATTTAGCTGACATTTATTGAGCATTTTCTATTACAGGCCACTTAATCAGTTTGAGTTGGTTTAATGAAGCAGTTCTGCGGAGCCTTGAGCGCAGACCTTCCTGTGTGCGTTGGGAGCTGTGTTGGATGATGGAGAAGCGATCGCTGATGCCGGAAGAAAGTGGCTGTTGCTAATGGTTCTTGAGCAGCGACGTCACTTTGTTTCAGGGTCTGGCTTTTTGCTCTTTCTGGTCCTCTTAGTCTTCAAGAGCAGCGTCAGCTGCTGCTGGGTCGAGATAAACAGTCCTGTGTCCACAGCAAACAGAATCACCACCAACAGTGGGACCAGAAATTGTAGCCAGGCGCTCTGGTGACTACTGTGGTCGGAGGACTCTAGAAGCAACAAGAAACGTAAGTCATACGAGGGGCTGATGAGTGAGGCTCAGGACTTCATCCCCCCTAAGAGAAGGAAGGACCTAGCATGGTCCTTTGTCCTCTAGCACCAGCACGACCTGATATCTAGGGCCAGAGAGCAACACCTGTGGATTTGGGTTCCTGTGTCCATGCTTCCTGGAGCCCAGGGACTCCGAGATCTCCTCCATAGCCCCTGCCTATGAGCTCCTCTAGCCAGTGTGCCCAAGGGGGACGGTCACAGGAAAGGAGACCCCTTTCCTGGAGCTCGTAGGACAAGAGCCCACATATAAGTAGGGAGTGAGTAGGGGACTGTGACGGTGGGGGTGAGGGGGACCACTGCCTCATTTCTGAACCTGCTATCGGGTGAAACAAAGACACCGGGCGAGAACTTCTTTAAGCTGCCTTCCAATTCCCCCCCTCCCGTGATTCCATTATTCTGTTGGCAATGCATTTTGTGTGTGTGTGTGATTTTTGTGTGATTTCTGTGATTCTTCTAGAACTGTAGAGCCCCCAGACTGTCATAACCAGAACCCCACCCCGCCGAGGTCACCTAGACCAGCAGCTCTCAGCACCGGCTGCACGTGACCGTGGAGGCTTTGAAAAGTACGGATGCCCAGTCCTCCAAACCAATTAAATCAGAATCTCAGGAGGTGAGATGCAAACATCAGTATTTTTCAAGTTCCCCAAGTGGCATCTGGGACCTTTATAGAGAAGGATACCAGAAGGCCGGCGACAATTCAATAGCACTTAGGTCCCAGACTAGTTAACAGAAAATTGACGTTAAAGATTAATTCTGGCTTCTGGTGTCATGCTTTTTTAGACATTAGTAGGAGCCAAATCTGCCAAGCAGGAAAAAAAAAATCTCATTTCCTCCTTGCAAGGCAGATATTCTAAAGACTCCCTCTCTTCTCTGGAGTTAGGTAGGAGCATCTTTATCTTTGGTCCTGGAGGGAGCCCACCGCCCAGCTCTCCTCAGGAGGCTCCGTCTCCTCCCCGCCCAGGCCCCCAACCCGCTGGCCCACGGGTCTCCTTCCCAAGCCATCCTCCGCCAGCATGGCGTCCTCAAGCTCCTCAGGGCCTTCGTTCCTCTAGCTTTGAGACTCCCTTTCAGTTTGATAAACATAAGTGTGACCCCCAGGAGCAGCAGAGGACTTTGGGAGCAAACCAGGAATCGAGATCGTTACGCTTGGGTACCACTTGACAGGCTACACACCCATTTCCTGATCTCGAATTTAGTCTTCATAGAAATCCCACAATGTGAGCAGGCATCATTATTGCCAGCAAACCAATAAGGGTTCCAAGACTGGGGGGCCGGGGGGGGGGATGACGCTGCAGCCTGGGCCCCTCCCCGCAGGCCGTTGGACTCAGCAGGGCGCTGCTGCTGTCCCCTGTTGCATGCTGCAGCCATTTCAGGCTGGGGGGGGGATCTCTCTCTCCCCCCCTTCCCCTGCCATGGGCCCCCCTCTTCCTTTGCCAACTCACTTTTTTTCACAATAATGTCGATGGGGTCGGAGGTGTGATTTTGTCTCCAAATCCGGCCCGTGCAGTAATAGCTGCCGTTGTCCTTTACCGTGGCCCTGGCAATGTCCATATCGAAGTTTTCGTACCAGTACTTGAGGGCTTTGCCATTCCTGTAGTAGGTCACCTTGGAGACATTCAGATTCCTCCAACTGTGGCACCTGATGTGGAAGGACTCACCCTCTGTCAGCTCCTCAGCAGAGGTTTGAAGGAGTAGCCACTCTGAAGGGCGTGCGTTAGGTTGTGTGACGGCCGATGGATAGACAGACACAGAGACACAACAGAAGTGGTCAGTCACAGAGCGTGGGTCAGGAACCATGGTTTATCACGAACCTGTTTCTTGGCTCGTAAGGCCAATAAAAAGGAAATGCAAAATGGTGCTTGGACTCCGTCCTCGATATTGATCGATGCTCTCTCCTCCTGAAGAGCGAGTCGGGGCCCTAAAACCACTCTGACGTTTCTGCGGAGCCTGCCCATGGACGGCGTGGGAGCCACTATCCCCTTCAGCTCCGTTGGCGCCGGTTCTGGTTACTAAGGGGGACTAGAACTGTCCTGTCCAGGGAGCCCTCGCCTAGAAGTGGGTCCGTTTTTTCCTCTTGCCTCTTAGAGGCTCCTTAGTTCTACCATTAGTCGGAATTGGCTCCAAAACTTCCCCAGAATGTGAATGCCCATTTTAATTATGTGTGTGGAGTTACTCACTTAATGTCCTCTTCCTCATTTGGCTCCATAATTCAGGAGGCCAGGGGTCCTATCTGATCCTTACATCATGTCCCTAATGCCTAACACCATTACCTTGGAGTGGGTAGTTACTCAACAAATACTTGGTAACATTGATTCTGTAAAGTACAAGAGTTGGGTCCCCTGGTTAATGTCATTGTAAGAACTGAAACACACAAAGGGCGCCTGGGTGGCTCAGTAGGTTAAGCATCTGCCTTCGACTCAGGTCATGATCTCAGGGTCCTGGAATTGAGCCCCTGTTGAGCTCCCTGCTCAGTGTGGAGCCTGCTTCTCCCTCTGCCTCTGCCTGCTGCTCCCCCTGCTTGTGCTCTCTCTCTCTCTTTCTGTCAAATAAATAAATAAAATCTTAAAGAATTGAAATACCCTCACTGAAGGAGAATTTTGAACGAAAATCTGGCTAGGTTGTGCAGTCAGTGTATTTCCGAGCAATCCTGGAGGAGTTTTCTAGAATCTCCTCCAAGGAAATAAATAAGCTATTCCACTCTACTTTGTATTTGGAATTTGCATATGGATGCTACCACACCTCTTTTCACTCAGAAGGAAAATACGAAGGATGTTTATCCTTTAAAATATATTTACATTAAAAAGAATAAAGCAAAATATATCCATGACGTAGCCATTTCAGTGAAATCCTTCCTTTGTTCATCTAACAAAGGATGAGTTAGTTCATCTACTAACTCACCACATATGTCTAAGCGTGCTGTGCTAATCATTGGCAGCGGAAGAGTCACAAGGTTGAAACAAACGTCAAGATTTGTTCTTCAGTAAAAGTGGAAGGTCATGATTCATCGACATGGATGTCTTTTAAAACCAAGAGTGCAACCTGGTATCCAGGTCGTGGTGCCTGGAAATTGTCGAGCAAATTTTACGATCGGACATTTTGATCCTATTTCAGATGTTCAGCTCTTTGCAAGCTTCACACATCCGACCTGCCACGTGGGCGTATCACGTACATCGGCCCCAAGCAGGGGAGGGATGAGGGGGAGTAGAGGGATAATGCTGGGAGGTGGGAGATGGCCAGGAACGTAGAAAGAAGGCAAGGCTTGGCAGGAGTAAGGAAGGAAGAAGAGTGACAGGCAGGTCCTTAGTAAGAGACTAGAGTCCCGCCCCAGCGCGCAACCCTGGGATAACTCGACCTCCCCGCATCTTCGGGCAGGCCACTCCTCACACGGAGGGATGTATTTTTCCATAGTGCTGGAACTTACCTGGGGAGACTCCTAGGTACACAGGATCACTCTGGTTGGATCCTTTGTTCTGACACCTGTATTCCCCACGGTCCTGGAGTTTTGCTTTCACAATGTTCAAGCTTGAAGTTTTATTTTCCAAAACGTTGTCGTTGTGGGTCCACACGGTGGAGTTGACTTCAAGGGAGTTGTTCCCATGACATGTAAGAGTCACACTGTCTTCTTGCAATATTCTAGTCCATGGCGGGTTCAAGGACACCATAGATTTCGAGGTATCTTTGAGGAGATCAAATTGTGAAAAGAGATATAAGTGGGGGGGGGGCAGTCTAGACTCTAGAGCACAGACATGGCAATAGTCCATCAGTCAGCAGTCTACTCCCTACTGCCGCTGGTGAGAAACTGTCCTGACTCCTAGGATCACAGAAGGAGCAAACAGAACTGTGGCCCCAAGGAGCTCCCTACCTAGGGAGAAAGATAGGATGCAAGTGTGGGGTATTAAAAAACAAACAAGCCAGTGAGGACTGAAGCCTCCGGTCAGGCAGAGGCGATGTCTGTCCCGTTCAGCCCTAGCTCGGCACAATGGCTGGTACACAGTACGTGTTCATTAAATATTTACTGAGTGGATGGATGCGTGAATAATGGATGAATAAATGTGTTGGACTAGAGGAAACATAGCCTCTCCCAGCTCTAAATTTTTAAGACTATTTAACTGTGAGTGCATATGGAGTGAAAAATACATGTCAATTCGGGAAGGAAGTGAGAAGCGCCCAGAGAATCAGCCTTCATAGGTTTTCAGGAACAAAGAGGTTTGTTTGCAGATTCGACCAAAGCCTGGGAAGTGGCAGGTGGTGATGAGGCAGAAGGAGCTGGTCTTGGACCCAAGGGGCTTGTGTTAGAAGCCGGCCCTGGGCTCGCTGCGAGACCTCCAGCAAGGCTCTTACTCAGACGAAAGCCTCAACTACAAAATGGTGACAGTCCTAAGATGATAGGGGCATGGGCTGAGGTTGTGCGGTAGTGCCTGGGCGGCTCTCGGACGTTGAAGGGTTCCACAGACGGTTGTCGCCTACAGTGCGGTGGGGTGCCTCAAGGGAAACAGCTGGTTCTATTTGAAGCTGTCGAAGGGGGAAAGAAGGAAGACAGGCAGGGTGGAACTGGGACTTGGGTTGGACAGGGAGGAGCAGATGCTGAATCATTAGAAAGCGGAGGAGCTGGGGTGAAGGGGAGCATGGGGGGGGAGCCGTGCCCAGCCATGTTGGGGTGACGGCAAGGCCAGAGGACTCACTCACCTGCCGACGTACCGCATAGAGCTGCAAAAGTCCAGAGAAGATGAGTTAGTGGCCACGCCCCGCCTTCTGGGACTCAAGGACAGGGGTCTGGCTTCGGGGGTGAGGTCTACATCCTTGGAGTTTGGAGGGCCAAGCATCTTCTCCAGAACCTGACCCGGGGAGAGAAGGAACTTCTCTCTTTCCTCTGTCCTTCCCCCTTGCCCTCTGGGACATGCAAGGACAGGATTTCGGGCTGGCTCCCCACTAAATCTTGCTCAGCTCGATTCGCTCTGCTCTCCAGCTTATGGCCACTACAGAGTCCCCGCGAGGTGCCCCTGGTTTGCACGCAGCCTGGAACGAGTCCCCACGAAAACTGCCAATATTCCTACCCCAGCTGCTCCCCGGGTCCATCTTGGCCCCTCCGGGGGTGGGGAGGTCCCTGAACATCTACTTACAGAAGAGCAGCAACGCCATCCGCAGCAGAGCAGGGCCCCCCATGGGAACAGGCATCTCCTCCGCGGGCCCCAAGTGCCGACTGGCCGATTGGACGGGAGATGTGAAGCCTTAAAATAGACTTGAAGCCAAAAAGGAGAAGGAAATGTTTTCCGTATCGTATCTGGTTAACGCATCAGCTGCGCCTCAGTCTGCCTTCTCTGGCGATAATCGTCAGAATGGTACCGAATTGGGCAATTTCACATTTACCTGCTGGTGCCCCCCTGCGCCGGGCCAGCAAGTGTTGAAATTTGGTTGTGGTTCTCTGGAGCCGCCATCCCTCTTGTTACCTAATTTCCTGCGGGTCCACCAGCCCACTCATCTGCCCGTTTTCATCTTATTCCCTGAAGATCCATTATCTGAGCAGCCAAACTGGGGCTATTTCCAGACTCCCTGTCTTCTGCTGGGTCTTGATGGAGGTCCCAACGCACGACAGATGCTCAGCCATAACTTATAGGGATCTGGCCCCGTTCTATAATTTATTTCCTTTCCCAGCTTTTACCCATTTTTATGTTTCTAATCTGGCATGGCCGCCCTTCCCCCTTTAAACCCACACCAGTTCTGTCCCCCCAGGACCGCCTTGGCCATCCCGTGTCTCAGCTCTCGGCGGGAGCTGGCCGCCCGCCCCAGGATTGGGTGTTGATGGCGATGCTGGAGAGGGTAGCCCCAGAGACTCTGCAGTCCTTGCCATGCGAGAGGCTTTTCTCACAGGCGGTATTTATCCTATTAGATCCTTGCCAACAGTCTGAAGGAGGCAGAGCAGTCTGAGGCCAGCAGGGCCCCGCTGTGTCTCACGGTGCTTTTCCTCCCGGACCGCGGGAGCAAGTCCACTGACTCGAGCAGAAAGGTCCCCCCGCAGGAAGATGTAACCAGAACTCCCAGCATCTGCGGCGTTGGAGAGTTGGGGGCTACAAAGAGTCCTAAGTAAGAAGTTCCAGATAAGGAAGATCGGTGAGTGGCTTCAGGCCACTCAGTGGTGTAGGGACAGATCTTTAAGAGAAGCAGCTGGTTATTTTGAAAAACACAAGTTGTGTGTATTTAAAGATCTGAATTCAAATACTACTCACATTTATGTCATTAAGGGTTACCTGTGACGGAGGGACAATAATGGCATCAAGAACACAGCTTTAGTAGGAGGTATAAGAAGTTAATAAACAGGGGGGCGCCAGGGGGGCTCAGTGGGTTAAAGCCTCTGCCTTCGGCTCAGGTCATGATCTCAGGGTCCTGGGATTGAGTCCCACATCGGGCTCTCTGCTCAGCAGGGAGCCCGCTTCCCTCTCTCTCTCTTTCTGCTTCTCTGCCTACTTGTGATCTCTCTTTGTCAAATAAACAAAATCTTTAAAAATAAAATAAACAAACAGGTAAAACGCATTGCACCGCATCTGGTATGTAGAAGAGGCTCATGTAGAAAGGCTCCCTCCTTTATGACCGGTGTTTATTAAAGACTCTTAGGAGATCTGGGCATTTCAACTGGGTCGAGGCAGTTAGTTGGTCACCTACTCTCCGGCGATAACCGGTAGAGTAGGGTTTACGTAAGCGATCTCACTCATCTCCCTTATCGTGATAAGAGAGCGTGATAACGGAAGAATTAACACAAGAAGTTGTTCAGAGGGGGTCGGAAGCAGGAGGAAGAAGTGGGCAGACTCCATTTTCGCGGGGCTGTTGGATGGTTGAATGGCAAGATCCCGGAAGAGACAGCTGTCCTTCACCGCTTGGTTGAGACTTTCTTTGTCCAGGGCACTGAGGGGTATTCCTTCCTCCCAGGACAGTGACCCTACAGAGACAGACACAAACACCTTCCCGGGGCTCACGTGGTCTCTTTGAGAGCTTCCCCTAAGACTCCACGCTGTCCAATTGCCTCCTACTTGAATAGGAGGTAGGACGGGGCCCCTTGAGAGGGCCTGTCTCCTCGGGGGGAGAGTACAGGCTTCGGGGTGAGAGAGACCGTCTTCGTTTGCTGCACCGTCCCAAAGCTGTTGCTGTGGTGACTGCCCTTCAAACGCAGGTCGTGCTCTGGAGTGCTGAGGGCCAGGATTTCACCGATTCAACAAAAGCAGTTCGTTAAAACTCAAAAAGCAAAGCAAACCACCCCTGTACCACCCCTAAAACAAAACCAAAAATGACTACAAGACCAGCAGCATAAACATCGGGAAGAAGAAATCACCCCCGCGGGACACGACCACAGGTACCCAGAGGAATGAGTCGATACCCTGGATGACGGGTCAATGCGCTGGCAGAGTCCCACACACACTTATCTCACCCGAAAACCCGGTCCCCTGAACTGGCCGTGCTCTCTGGGTAGACTTGCTGTTGAGGTTGTGCATCCTGCCTGTCGACGGCAGCAAGTGTCTCCCTGAGGCCAGGAGACTGGGTCTCCGTCTCACCCCTTTCCCCAAGCCTTGGGTAATTTGAAATAGAGCGTCTCTATCCCAAAGTCTGACCTTTTGTTGGAAGGTCTAAGGTTAACTAAGGTTAGTTAGTTGGAAAACTAACTTGTATTTCACGCTGGAGCAGTGGAGAAGGGGAACCCAGACGGCCGTCCGAAAACTACACAGCCAGCGAGCCGTGGTTTGTCTCTGCAGCTAGATCCAGAGGGAAAGCCTTCGCACGGGAGCTGCCACAATTAGGGACATGCAGGCCGCGCGGAGCGAGGGCTCAGCCAGTAGGGTCTCGGGGCCTTCATACGCATCTCCAAAATTGAAAACAAACAGAAGGGCCAGTGTATTGGCTTCTCTTTCTGCGTGGTCCCCAGCACATGGCAAGGTTCCTACGAAATGGGATGTGAAAGGCGAGAGAGCCAAGTAGCGGTTTGCTTGTGGGGTGACTGTGCCTGATGAACGCTGACCGCCCCTGAGGATGAGGTCCAGGGCTGCGTGCGAATGTGACTAATTTGCGTTGGTCCCACCAACTTAGTGTGGCTAAAGAACGAGGAAGCAGAGACACAAGGAAGCTAGGTGACTTGTCCAGGCACGCGCTTGCTACGTGGAGAAATCAAGATTTGAAACTCCGCGGTCTTGCTAAACCACCTGCACCCACAGCCGCTTCTGCAGAAGGCCGTCCAGCCCGTCTACACTGCGCGCTCCCAGCGCACCTGAATTCGGAGGCCCCACGCAAAGACTGCCCATATTCCCAGGGATCTGTGACCCACAGACGGACAGTCACTGGTCTAGGCTCACCTGTTCTAGCTACAGTTTCTTTCCTTGGGTTCCGGGGATGACGTCTCCATCCGTAGCCACACAGCGCCGTTGGCACGGTTTCCTGTCCGTTATGTGTATTTCATAGATGTGCCTACAGAGAAGAGAGAGAGCTTCTTGCCTTTTAATCCAGATTCTTAAGGTCCAGGAAGTCGTGAGCCCTTTCGGCCACCAGGGCAGGCATCTGTCTGCTCAGGGACGGGCCCTCAACAGTGGGTGCCGGCTGCCTGGTGGAATTTCACAATAAAGGCGGTGGCTTTACTACTTCTTTTATTCTTGTTTTGACGTGAACCGTCGCCTACTTTGGGTGGATCTGGAAGAAACAAATGGAAGCCCCCAGGGCTCCCCAAGTGGGTACCGCTGACAAGGAGATGAGGCAGGGGATACGGAAGCCACAACTTTGGGTGCGGACAGAGATGCTTCCCCCCAGAAAAGGAAGACATGGGACTTCAGGAAAGAAACCCAAAGGTGATCTTTTCTTTCCATCTTTAGAGACTTCCTTCTTTCTAACACGGAAGGGACAGTCAGTGGAATTCTTCACAGAAATAATGGATTTGAATGGAGACCAGACACAAAATATATTTCTAGTACCTGATTTTAACGCAACATACTACTGCTCAAATTCAAAGTTGACGGTAGAATTTGGATTTTATATAGTCATACAGCAAGAGCTGGTATGTGTTTATAGGTGAGTCCCACTGGATATCCAGTTAACAGTTGCCAGTGGCCAAAGGGCGTAGGTCAGGTCACAAAAGTAGAGTAAACTGGGAAAAGGTTTCCTAAGTAGCATTACAATTCTTGGGTGTCCCCTAAAACTGTAAATTGCAGAGAAAGTCCTCGAATAGGTCTCTCAGCATCCCCGAGGGCTGGACCACTGCTGCCTGAGCTGACCCTCTCTGAGACACATAACCACCTGCTCACTTTCTGGAGGAAGGGTCTTTGTGGCCCCTTGTGGTTAGGGAGCAATGTGAGCCCTGAGGGGAGCTCAAGCAAACTGACCGGGAGCTTTGCTTACAAATGCTGTGTTCTGGCCCGGAGACCCAGGGAGCCTCAAACGTGCCTTCCTGCCTTCCAACAGACGCCGATCTGTCGAGGCGAGCGGACTTTTCCTGCAGATGAGGAGAACAGAATTACAAGCCTGCAAAGGAAGATTCTCAGAGGAAATAGCAGTGTTAAGAAGAAAAAAAAAAGTTTTATAAAACGTCAGACTGTTGCATTAAGTTTTAAAGCCTAAAGACTAAAACTAAGTTATTGTCCATGCATATTTCGGAGACTAAGTGTAACACTGATTACAAGTCCATGCTCTGAATAGGCCGGGGACTGTCATTTCCAGCTCTGATCACTCATGCTGTGTGGCTCCTGGTAAGTTCCTCGGTGTCTCTGTGCCTCGGATCCGGTGATAGTACCCGTTGCTGTTGTATTGAATGAGTTCATATAGTGAAAAGGCTAGAGAGAGGCTGACAGATAGTAAAGCCGTACATGTGACTTTACTGCATCCTTGTTTTGCAAGGAGCCTTTGGACTTGAGGGCAGCAGGGACAGATCCTCCCACACGCCTGTAGGGAAAAAGCCAGAAACACCCCTAGGGGAGCGGGGGGCGTGCACAGCTGGGTCCGAAGCTGCAGCCCGCACACACAGGCCAGGAGGGCGGGGGAGCAGAGGCAGCTCACTCTCAGAGCGGGCTGGGGGCTCGGGGGCTGGTTCCCAGGCTCCCTCTGAGACAGAGAAACCCATCTCGCAGTCAGCCCTCAAGTCAGATGTAGTGTAGGCCAGTTTATTTTATGCTTCCTTACAGAATTACACAGTTAAAAAATGGAAACAGCCTTCTCTGAAAGGAATCCCTTTAGGCTGTTAGCAGATAAGGACGAGAGGTCTTAGCTCCTCCAAGGACATTTGCATTTTAATAGGTAACTTTTGAAGCCCTAATCCTTCAGGACCTGGCTACCAAGTACTGTGGCCAGTGTGTCTCTGGGGGTGACGATGGGCATGAGTGGGGGGTTGAAAAATGAGGACAGAGGGAATCATCTGGACCTCTCAGGTCATATTTCCTGAATGTCATCCCTGCCGAAGGCCATCCGGAAACAGGAGAGAGGGAGAGTGCGTGCGTGCGTGTCTCCAGCCGCGGGAAGGGCTTATGTATTCCTCGCTGCAACGACGGGCGTGCAGCATACATATTTAGTGTTTACTGGGCACCGAGCCCCCCACAGAACTGGGGGCCAGCCGCACATCAGAGAGAACCGTGTTGCTTCTGCACAACCTTTGAATGTCCAGCCGGATGTCCAATCACTATTTGAGCCTTGAATCTAATAAACCCAAAGAATTTTTACATTTCTTCCTATATGCTGGATGTTCTAGGGGAAAAACCCATGTAACGCCCATGTAAAGATTATTCTTTGCTCTTCCTGGAACTGCATCCCTGGACGGTCCACTGTGGGACCACATCAGACCCCAGCAAGCGTGCATATCCTCATCTTCGCGTGGGTACCTTGCCCTCCCCTCTGGCTGTGCGCATTGCTGGCACACTTCTCACGAGTACGTTATCTTATCATATAGTTATTTTGTTTTATTTCTTCTTATGTTAATCCTGTACTCCTGTGGGAGAGGTGCATGCACAACCACACGTTGGGCCCCCCCTTGAAAAATTGAACAGAAAATTGTGAATACAAGATTAGATATTAGAATGACTAGAACAAGAAGTTATATCACAACAGGTTATGACATATATAAAAAAGCCAAAAAATGACACGAACATTATAATAAACCAGAAAAAAAGTAACAATTTGCTGCTGGACATTGCACTATAATACTTTCCTTTTCCTAAGTATCTTTACCAAGTACTGTTTGATCCTCATCATCAGTAATATCGTATTCTCGTTTTTAATGGAGAAACTAGAAATACATCCTTTCCCCTAGCATTGCTGATCAGTGTTTTTTTTTTTTTTTTTCTATTATTGATGCTTGGAGTGCATGGAAAATGCAGTTTCTTTGAGATGCCCGCACTGTTTGGAGTATTGTTACAGGTTTGTGGCTTGCAAACACAGGGATCCTGATAAATTCTGCTTTGCTTTTATTTCCATGAACCAGAAGGCAAAAGCATCATGGTGTGTTTATAATTCTGTATTTCACATTCCTGAGAATATTCCTGAAGGGAGAGAACTCCCATTTTCACCCAACACAGAAAGGAACCAAATCCTCTTCTTACAATTTTACACACATCTGGCGCTCAGGAAAATGTTTTGACAAGATTAGCTTCTGCCTTCCTTCGCTGCCCACCAATTTCCAGGGCCGAGTGCTGGAGGATGCGGTCACACTGCAGCCTGACCTCAGGCCCTCTACCTTTGTGTCACGAAGCCAGGACGACTGGCTCTTTGGTGGTGTTTTCCTGGAGGCCGTTCCTACCGCGATGTCTCGAAGTGCCTGGCCGGGTGTCACCCTTTCTGGAAGGAACCGCCAACTCCATGCATCTGTTACTCTAAACCGGGACTGAACATCTTCTGCCCACGTCCTCCTTAGCTGGGTCCCAGAACCCTCCTGTGGCTACCCTCGTGTGCCAGTAGGAAAAGAAGTCTCATCCAAATGTGGCCGAAATATGTGACTTCTGTACATTTTACAAAAACACATGACCTCCTCCAGGACCTCGGAGGGGCCCGTGCCAGTGAGGGGGCATGAGGGTTAACTTTCTGTAGCCCCCAACTCTACCTCTGCGGGGTGAGTCCATGATGCGCGCATTCCTCATCAGGAAAGCAAGGAAGGTGTTAATATATAGCACGAGAGGGGGTCTGATAGGATTGGAAAGCAGTGGTCTGGGTTTTGAAGAAGTGAAGCAGGCCGGACGAAGGCGAGACAGGTGCTTAAACTGGGCAGTTTCCAGAGAAATTGTCCCTTCCTTCAAAACAGGCAAGATTTTCACAGACGTTCCAGAAAACACTAGAGGACTTTGGACGGGACCTTCAGTGTTGGACCCAAAACTAGAATGTGTGGTCTGACAAGGGATAGGAACAGTGACTGAAATAGGATGGGGGCTCCGGGGAGACTCAGTCGGTGCAGCGTCTGCCTTCGGCTCAGGCATGATCTCGGGGTGCTGGGATCGAGCCCCGCATCAGGGTCCCTGCCCAGGGGGGAGCCTGCTTCTCCCTCTGCTCCTCCCCTCGCTCAAGCCACCGAGGCGCTCGGGTGCCCTATGAGTCTGTCTCTATCCCAGCTCGTGCCACAGTCATGTTGCGGAGAGATGCATGAAAAACATCCTCTCTCCGCGTGACCTGTGGGGCAACAGTTAGTCAGAAGGCAAATAAAATCATAAATAAGAGATAATTTCCGTATTCTCACTTGCAAAATTACATATACCAATTTACTCTATATTTTAATAATGTCAAAATATTCATTTTTTTAATTGTATGCCTCTTTCTTTTTTTTTAGGGAGAGAGAGAGATCACAAGTAGGCAGAGAGAGAGGGGGAAGTAGGCTCCCCGCTGAGCAGAGAGCCCGATGTGGGGCTCGATCCCAGGACCCTGAGATCATGACCTGAGCCAAAAGAAGAGGCTTTAACCCACTGAGCCACCCAGGTGCCCCTATTCTTTTTTTTTTTTTAATTATATTAGTCACCATGCAGTACATCATTAGTTTTTGATGTAGTGTTCCATGATTCATTATTGGCGTCTTTAAGAGAAAAAGAGAACTATGTACTATGTATAATTATCAGGGGTCAGATTTTGAACATAGATTACTGGTAGAGTTTTGGTTAATTATATGCCCTAACTTCCCAGAGCCAACAAAGTCTTGCAGTCTATTAATATCATTTTGCACAATATACTTTTCCAAACAGGCAATCCTTGAATCTGAATTATTATAACCAAATATGGGAATGACTTAAATAGAGATACAGAACTGATTCTTGATCATTCTACCATGAAACCCCAACACACACAGAATTTTGTTTTAGCACAAAAACACTATTCATCATATGTATTCATTTCTTTATTGTTCCACGAACATTTATGTGCTAAGCATTCTGTAATATGCCGGTAATACAAACGAGAACTAGATGGACTGGATTTCTTCCCTCATGAAGCCTCTGTTGGAAAAGATAGACATTAAACAAGTAAACAAATAAGATAGGAACAGCTTGTAATTAAGGCTTGTAAAAAGTAAATAACATTGCTATACAGAACCCCAAGGGTAATTTAATTTAGATAGGATGGTTAAGGAATGCCTTTCAGCAAAAAGGACTTAGAGCAGGAGATAGAATGGACCAGGCTAAAAGCTGGGGCAAGACTAGTTCAAGCAATAGGAAGTTCAAAGCCCCCAAAACAGGAAGGAATTTAGAGAATTCCAGGAATTAAAGGAAGTAAGCAGGATGGAAGCCCAGTAATGATTAAGGGGGACAGAGGCCCAAAATAAGATTAGATGTGTCTAGTGACGGAGTGGTGAGAGCCTGGTGGAAAACGGGGCAGAACGAGGACTTTATTTGAAGGGTAATGAAAAGCCATCAATCAAACTGAGCATGGGAACACACACACACACACACACACACACACACACACACGCACACACACACACACAGAGGCAGTTGTGTGTGTGTTCATTCACCTTAAGTGGTTTGATGGCTTTTCATCAAATATGTGTATGCACACGTCCCTATGCACACACATTTGCACACACACTTGCATTCATACACTACAGCTGTGATTTTCCAAGTGGCAGTTGGGAAAGGGTGAGGAGACCATAAAACACGATGACAGACTGGCCCGGAGAGCTGGCGGTGCAGGTGAAGACAAGTCGACGGTGTTCGGGCATCTTTTGGGAGTGGTATTAACAGGGCTCGCTGACAGATTGGAGTGTGAGGGAGGCACAAAATAGGGCTCCCAAGTTTCTGGCTTT
Organism: Procyon lotor; assembly: GCA_028646535.1. Lineage (NCBI taxonomy): Eukaryota > Metazoa > Chordata > Mammalia > Carnivora > Procyonidae > Procyon > Procyon lotor. The sequence continues at coordinate 2,428,853 of CM053618.1, read as the reverse complement.
AATCTCTCAGTAGACGATGATGCTGTTCTTTACATGGTGAAGACTGAGGGAGGAAAACCAAGTGTCCAGTTTGGAGCTGCTTTAGTTTTTAGGGTTCTAGGGTTTTGGTGATATCTAACATGTGTATGCCAAACGGGCGCTTCTGAGAGTCAGGGACCAAAAGAAATGTCTGGACCAAAGACATAAAGTCGAAAATCATTGGCACGGATTTAAAGTCAGTGGAACAAGATGAGCTCAGCCAAGGAGAGAGAAAGAGAATGTCCCAGCACAGAGCCGTGAGCAACTCTGATATTTAGAGAGTGGGGAGGAGGGGAAGATCCAGAAAGAGACCAGAGGAAATGACCGGTAAGGTGGGAAGACTCTCAGAGAACGTACCACTAAGGCTGAGGAGAGAGAGCCCTTCTGGAGGAAATGGTTGATTGTACTGAGTTTTGTGAAGGGGTGAAGATATGAGAATAACATTTTTCTTTGGATCCAACGATATGGAAATTTCTGGAACCTTATCAATGATAATTTGGGGGGACTGGTAGGTGTGGAGGCCGGGCTGAAGTAGGTTGGAGGGACTAGGAAGTACAGCGAGCGTGCCTGTCTAGGTTTGGCTGTGGGATGATGATGCGGGAAGATGTGGGGCCAAGAGAGGGTTTGGATCTGATGGGAGGTGCCAGGTCCTATTTGCTGGCAGATAGGAATAGTCCAAAAAGCAGAGACACACAATGAGGGAAGACAGAGGCAGGTGGTGGAAAGAGTGAAGTCCTTGAATCACAAAAAGGGAGAAATGGTTTTCATTCACTGAATTCAATGCAGAGTTCTTGAACACAACACAGGTGCTTCTGCTATGACGTCATACGGGTTTATTTTTAAAAGTCCTTGCAGTCTACAAAAAACGCGCCCTAAAAGAACAAGGCTTTTGGGAAAAAATATTGTGGCAGATCATGCAAAACCTATAACCAGAGCACTAACTAATATAAACGGAAGCGTTTCTGCTAAATAAACAGTTAAAAAAAAAAACACGTTGAATCTCTGATAAATGAATAAAATGAACAGTAGACACAGGACTTGATCTTCTCCAAAGGTAAAGGAAGCTGGGTGGAGGGCGGTGACAGGGTGAAAGTGCACAGAAACCCGAGAAACCCGGCGGTGAGCACTCTCGGGTGACAGCGAGCCGAGGACCAACCTGCTCCTTGTGTAGGGGTTCGGGCCCTGCCGTGCTCGGCGGCGCCAGGAAGATCTGGGTCCGAGACCGCTCTTCCTTGGCGGTGAACATTCCCACGCTGGGGGAAATCTTGGGGCGGCGGACTCCCGCATCGATTGACATTACTCCTGGGTTTACCCATAGTATGTGGGGCCTTTGCATTTCAGAAACACGCGCCGTGTCGCCGAAACTATAGCGCATTCATTTCCCGTTGAGCAGCTGCGTGTGCAGAGCGGCGGGCCGGCCGCTGTGTTGGGTACAACGAGGCTGGAAGGGGAGTTTGCCCCACCGCGTTTGACTTGGTCAAGACTCTTGATTTCCAGAGTCAGAAAGAATGAGGCTGGAATGTGTTCCAACTGAAAACAATAAACGCGGATTCGCCACAGGGACACCCCCTGGTCAAACACATACCCTGTCGGATGGCCTCATCCCGCTGAACACTCACGGGAGCCCATCGAGCCATCCCGAAGCGTCCTTGTGTTTCACCGAGGAGGGAGCTCCTTCGAACAGTGAGCAGCAGCGCCGGGGTTTGACGCTCAGAGGTCTGAACAGCTACGTTCTTAAATATGGGGAGAGAAAGCGTGCGCTGCGGTGTCCCTGTACTTCGCTCACAACCTTCGGGATTATCGACTCATTCCCTCCACCTCCAATAGGCTGAGCACAAATGGCTATCTTTTGCCTCACAGTTTATGAAGCACATTTCTGGCAGAGCACCGGCAGCTGGTGGAGCTGCAGGAAAAGTCTGGAAAGAAGTGATCGGCCCCGACATAGGGGTGCAGGGAGTTAGCCTGCACTGTCACCATTTCATGCGGCCGGGCCCCTCTCCGTGGGTTAGACCGGTAAAAACACACCCCCACCTTGCCGGTCCCCCCAAAGGGCCACCCTGTAGGGTTGAGGGCGCCGGTAACATCAGGCTGCGGAGGGGGCTGCTCGCAATGGCAGCCAAGGGAGGTGGAGCCTCGGATGGGCAGGCTGGAGAGGCCGACGACGGGACCTACCTTGCCCTGAAAAGCCCACCAAGGCCCCCCTCTGAGAGCACCTACACTTGGATGTCTGGCGGAGGAGAAAAGAACAGGCAGTACTACTGTTGAAGAAATAGGGACGATTAACCAAAAGAGGACCTCACCCCAACCGAGCCTCCTCTAACAAGGTGATGGCCACGTGCAGGCCCAGCAGCTTCGGCCAGGACGGGAGCGACCGCACCTGCACCGTGGGGACTCCGTCTCGTTCTGGGCCCCCCTTCCTCTCCCCCCAGCACGAGGGGCTGATGCTGGGAAAAGAAAGGGGGGCAGGAGCATGGTCACCACCCTTCCCCTCCCAACACCAATGGGACCACCGCAGCCACAGACCACAAAGCCACAGAGTTCTGTGCTCCGGGGGAGGGGGAGGAGCAGGGGATGATGGACACCGGAGAGCATTTCACTTCGAACATAAAATCAAAATGCGAAAACACGGGCTTGTGTTTGATAACCCCAGTGTGACGGTTTCAGCAACGCAGAGGGATGAGAAGGTCACGAAGTTGGTCTAAGATGTCAGTAAGGGAGCCTGCTGCCCAGCAGGAACGGAGCCGTAGTAATAGTTACTGAAAAAAAAAATACCGGTTTCATGTATTTGCCTCACACGTTGGGACTCCTTTCAACACAGCTGTGTCTATGACATGGAAAGATTGGACCACGTGAGGTCCTCGGCAGGTCTAGCGTTCGAGCATTTGCCGGCAACAGGGATTGGAGGAGGGCAGGCAGCTCAGTTCTGTGGCCGGCGTGGCCCTTTGGTGGTTCCCAGAGAGCAGTGGCTCCTGCTGCCTGGCTGGTGCTCCTTGGTTCTCCTCTCTGGGCTGCCCGGGGACAGTTCGGAGCTGTCGTGCCCTCGCCTTCTGTGAGCCTCTCGCACACAGGTGGAAGTGAAAAGAAGAAGTGGGAGGTGGCGATAGATTTGAAAGTGGAAGTCAATGGAAGATGGGACGTGAAAGCAGAATACGGGAAGGATGGACGGAATGATGAAAACCATGGCGCATCTGTTAGAAGTGACTTGGGGGGCGGGTGGGATCTTCAGGTTCCTAATTCGTGTTTATTCTCAGTCCCAAAGTCGGGGAAAAAGGAAAGGACCTTAGAGAAGATCCAGTTAAACTCCTTGTGTTAGGGAGTGAGACGCCCGAGCCCCAGAGCATGCTTGTGTGAGTTTTCTAAGCCGTTCTTCGGTGGCCAACGCAGAACTGAATTATGAGGATCCATTTGCTTTTTTGTTTGGACTAAAGATTCGGGCTGAGCAAAGGCTGAAAGAACCAGCTCTCCTAAGAGGGACTCTTCTAGTCCAGTGTGAGGAGAGCGAGAAATGAGAAAATACATGAGCTGAAACATACCAGTGGTGAGAACAAGAGGGAGAATTAAGTCAGAGGGATGTGATAAAGCATGAGTGGGTGTCTCCTTCGTGTATTTAGGTTCCTCACGTACTGAAATGATAGCAGGGCTGTTGACCGACTCAATCTCAAGTTCAGCGAGTCACCACATTCAGTGACACTCGACATCCGGTTCTGCAGAACAGACTGGTAGGTGCGTCCCATTGGCTACATGACCGCGGCCAGCAAGCTTCTGTCTAGGAGAAACACCACGATCGAAGTGTCACAAAACTCAAGCTGAAGAACATTTCAAGGCTGGAAGGGATTCACAGTGCTGAGTGCATCCAAATTGTCAACTGGGGAACCGAGAACAGCCCAGGGGATTTGCTCATTCGAAAATCTTGGTGTAGCCCCCATCATCCAGGGTTGGTGTCTTTGCCGTGCAAGCCCCACATCTCAATGGCAAGCTCACGGAAGCTGACCAGTTCTGGGAAATCGCTCAAACTCACTAGATAGCTCCATAGGCTAATTCACTCATTTTTCGTGCTAAATAGACCAGACCAGGCATATCTTCGTGGTTTTTGCTTCCTGGTGGTTATAAGCAATTTAGTGTGTTAATGCACATCAGAAGATTACTTACTGTTACCCTGTTCCTCTATTCTTACCCTATCAAAGAATGTATCACTATCTGTGGAAATCACCTCTTTTTTGTCTGTCTCCTCGTCACACACAACGTGTGTTTGACTCATTGTTTTTCCCTGGTGCTCAGCACAGTGCAGAGCGTGTGTAGACCTTCAGTACATATTTATTAGAGGTATAAATGAGCAATTAACTCATTGATTATTTCTATCATGATGTTGCAACCCAATAAGTCATCCTTCTCTTCGTTAAAGACAATTTTCTAAAATGAAAAAGAAATCTCTTGAAGAGCATCTGAAGTGCGCTAGACAACTCTGTCACCAGTTGCTGATCTTTCATGAGAACCAAGAAGCTCGTGTTCGCATCCAACCTAAGGAGAGCCGGCACCTAAGACCATACTCTTCAATTCGTTCCTATGGGAATATCATTGAGGGTTTTCTGTCATGACTGATGGCCTGCGAGCCGTACCGAGCTATACAGAATGTGGGCAAGATACAGCCTCTAATCCTCTTTCTAGTATTGTAACCACAGGGTATTTAATTATACATTTAATTTACTGGAAATATAGTATAATGGAGTCAGCCAATGAAAAGGAAGGTGAAGTCCCTCGTGTTGTAGATGCTCTTCATCCCAGGCACACGTTCCCTCGCCAGGGGAGACAGAGTCCCCTCTGCCCTGCCTTTCATGGTGTCTTTGTAGCAGCAACTCCAGATCCTTCAGAAACCACAAGCAATTTGATTTTCTAGGGCACATCGCTGGCCGGGTACTGGCCGCATGGGTTACTTTGAGCCTTGTCACTCAGACTTCGTGGCCAGAATGAGGGAAAGCAGAGGAGCGCTGCACCTTCAGCTGTGCCTCACCCCCTTCTCTGGAAGCCATCATCGACCCCTTGTTCCTAGATTTGTTCCTTCTGCTTACAGGATCACTTGTGGGTTTGCTGACGTTTGCAGTCCCCACTCCTCCCACCCCATGCTAGCCTCCTGCCACCTCAAATGTTTCTGCTGATTGGAAGACACGGGCTTGCTGGAGCACGATGGCGTGGGGTCCCGGACCATCCACACGGCAAGAGCCAATGTCCCCCGCTGGACAGACGGGGATCTGCGCTCAACTCAGATCAGACCCACCAAGTTTGGATTCCTACTCAACTCAGTCCTACCCCACTCTCTGGCCCCAAGGGATGAAAAGAAACTTCTATACACAAACTGTTTCACAGAATAAATGTAAGAGAAAAGGGCATGATTAGGAAAGTGTTCTTTCCAACTTCTAATGAAAAATTGATTTAGACAAAAGTCATCAAAAGATGAAATGATAAAATATTGATGGGATCAATTTGAATAGAGCACCAGGCTGTTGCTATCTAGAACGCTGATCAATTTTGCATTGCTTAGTGTGGGAAAACCAAATAGTGTGTACCTCCTGACTGGGTTTCCAGATAAGATATAGAATGCCTCGCTAAACTTGACTTTCAGATAAATAATGAATAATTTTTTGTACGTATGTTTCATGTAATATTTGGGACATGCTTATCCTAAAAAATTATTTGTTGTTTATTTAAATTTCAAATTTAACAAGATACCCTGTATTTTTATTTGTAAAATCTGATAACTCTACTGACATCATGCAAAGTTATGCGTGTATATGTATACATATATATAGTTTAAGGCAGTTGAACATACAATTTATATAGTTTAATATAGTATAATACAGTTTATAGTATATATATTTTAATATAGTTTATATAGTTTCGTAAGCTTAACTTGCATCTAATTAAGCCTTTAGAACTGACTTCCAATTTATAGGAGATTCAGGGCATAGAAAGACAAATGGTACAATGCACGAATGATATCCTGAAGGTGAGATTTTGACCTGGTTCCTAAACATGCCCATGAAATGAAAAAACTGGGTAGAGGATGGTAGAATACTCTAGACCACAGATGCTCAAAGGAGGAACATTTTGCTCCCCTCCACAGGTACTGACAATACTTAAAGACATCTTTGGTTCCCCCTCATATGCTGCAGGGAGGGGAGAAGATACGGGGGGCACCAGATGCCTGGGAAGGTGCTGTCTCGTAGCGCGGGGGACACCCTTCTCTCCACCACGCCATAAAACATGGGGACATAGGCCACTGGGGACAGCAGTGCCACTGTTGAGGGACCCTGACCTGGACGCAAAGAGTGTGTAAAGACCCCATGCCCTACACATACAAGAGAGAAGGCGAGGCGGCTATTTCAAAATGATAGGGTGGGAAAATGCTTCCGTGGGAAAGGCTCACAATACACGGCTAAGAGGACAAATGAACTGGGGGTAAGGAGGTTTGTACGGCATGACCTCATATTATTGAAAAGGAGAAAGAACCACGAAAACAAGTCATTCCATGTTTGCTATAAATAAGGGTGTGTGTGCGTGTGCGTGCGTGCATGTGTAAACAGACACACACACGTTAATGCAGAGAAAACCAATTAGAGAATTAGTCATCGAAATATTAATAGTGTTGGTATTTCTAAGCTGGAGATCATAAGTGATTTATGTGATCTTTTTTTTCCTCTTTTCTGTGTTTTCTATGATGAACACATACTACAGTTTTCAGCCGCGGGGAAACAGAATGGTTTTAGAAACAAAGTTCTTAGTTTGGGTGGAAGACCCATCCGGCAATCCCCTTTTGCAGGGCAGAGTTGAAATGGCTCCTCAGACAGCTCCCTTGTGCCCAGAGAACCTTGATGGAGATGGTCACTCTGAGCCAGAAACTAAAGGGGCTGGAGCAGAGAGCTGCTGTGTCATTCTCTCTCCAGCAAGATCCAAGAATGAACCAAAGGGAGCACGAGGAGTGGGTCTCTGCCTTTCCAAGTGTGGGAGGCAGTTGGGAGCTGGGCTGAGATGTATGTAGGGTGGACCTTAAGGAAAGTGGCCACGGGCCAACCCTGAACAGGAGAAGCCCTGGCCTCCATACCCCTGTGTGCCCTGATGGGATTTGGATAAGTTGCGGGAAGTTGTCCATTCTCTGATCCTAAAAAACTAGAATCTAGGGCCTTCTCTTTGTAAGCTTATCCAGTGTTCCCATGGTTTCACTTGACTAAACCCAAGGCGGTATCGGTTTCTGAAACCCCAACAGTGAATAAACAAACTAAAGCATCTCCCTCGTCTGCTACCCAAGTTCCTAACGAAGCTCTTGAGACAAGCCCTAGGGTTCGCTCATCCTTAGCTCTTGGTACCCCAGAGGGATTTTCAAAAGGATGGTCCCAGGATACCTGGCATGAGGGATTTGCTTCTCTTGGGGAAAATAAATATCCTAAGCTCCTAAAATCTGGAGTTTAAGAGATTGCATTTTTTCCCGGGCTACTTCTCAGGCCAGAGGAACCAAGGACCTCAACTTTAAGAAATACAGCAATAATTTGAGGTTTTCTCTGATACTGTAGAAAGCTGAATTTTCCTTGCTCTGTAGGTTTTAGCTTCCCTTGTAAATGGCTCTTGAACACAAGGTGTTTTTACCAGCTTCCTCTGAATAGATTCAGCCCTTTCAGTGACTTTTAAAAATCACTGTCTGGAAAGTGATTCCTTCTTCCTTTTGCCAAGGTCAGAAGCAGTGAATGGCTGTGGGGAGAACTAAGTAAAAATGGGATGCCGTGTGTGTTTTCTAAATTCTTATTATTTTCCCTCCAAGTTTTTCATTATTTTTTGGTTGTATTGATTCTCATGCCATTAATATTATATTTCTTCATGCTTGTCTTGCTGTGGTAATGGATGCAAGGACACGAAATTTAGCAGAGACATGATAATAATCTTCCACTGTTGGACTGAAAAGGAATTAGAAGGTGGGATAGTGTGGGGAGGTGGCAAGTTGCAGGGAGACAGAGGTTGAGTCAATAGAAAGTGATAGTTTCTAAGAATTAAGGCTACTCAACAATAGAGTTGATGATAGTATAGCTCTATGGACCTGGATGGGGGGAGTGTGTGCCATTGGTGATGAAGAGAGAGTTCTACTGCACTGTTACAAAGAGTATTCAAGATCTATTAGTAAGTGAAAAAAGCTAGTTGTGAATTGGTATGTGCAATTTCATTTCACGTGTGTAACATTGAAATGATATGGAAATATGCACAATTGTACTTAGAAAATTTCTAGACAGAAATTTTAAAAAGACACAAACATGAATCATGTTGACCCACAGGCCAGAGAATGCAAAGCATAGAAAGAGAAAACTAACTTTCCCGTTTATACCCTTTTGTACAGATGGCTGTTTTTCCCCCAAAAGCTTTTTTATAATATAAAATACCCATTTTATTTTTTAAGTAAACTTGGTACCTTAAAAAAAAAAAAAAAAGGAGGGGATGCTAACTTGTAGGATAATGAATTTCCAATCATTGGAAGCACTGAAGCAGAATTTGAGGGACTATTTGTGAGGAATGTTTGCTTTTAAAATTACCTCCTAGAGCTAAGGTTCTGCGATTCCATTACATTAAAGGACTTAATGCCACCAACCACATGGGTTTTCCCAGCTTGCTTCCCATTGGAAAGACTTGAATAATGAAATGGATAAGATTAACCCCTTGCCTAGGATTGCTCATCAGGTCTAAGCAGAACGTGATTTCTCTAGAAGGAAATACTTTAACTTTTTTCCCAGGGTGGAGGATATTTTTGGCTAAAGATCCAGAATCCAAGAAAACAGCAAGTGGTGTAAAGTATTTTTCTTCTTGGTGACATGGATTCCACAGAAGTAGGCTGCCATTTTGTTTCTGCTGTCATGACCTTACTATCCTGGTGTTAACACTCATCAGATCTTTGCTGTCTTGATGAGTCCTCGTTTTCCTGAGGGGGTGATGAGACAGGAGAGGGAGGCACAAGCTCAATTCAATCTTTTTCTTTCTCTATTCTCACTTATCTTCTCATCCCTCTTAGCGGAGGTAGGGATTGATTTTCCAGTTACATAAGATTGGGGTTTTATCTTGTTCAGTAACACATCATGAATCTCAGTTAAATAGCAGTGGTTTCAAGACTAGCCTATCACCACATCTCAAAGGAAAATGGACACATATTTTGCTCTCCATTTCCCCCTATATTTTGAAAATATTTTCTATTCTTCGAAATCTTTAGTAAGGAAATTCCAAATTCTGCCCTCATTTAGCTGCTTGTATCCCACTGTGGTGAAAGGCAGAATTGATCCTGTCTCTATTTAAAATTTTAGTATCTTGTTCATCATGGACTTTTGCATTAGTTTTTAAAAAAATATTGCATTAAAATCATGTTCATCTTGATCACTGAGTTTTCTTGGTGCTCCCCTAAATGTTTCACCCAAGATGAGTGTCTCATGTGCCACACCACTTCCAACACTGTCTGGAAAGGTTTTCTTTTTCCAACTACAATCCTTCTCTAAAAACCAAAGTTAATTTCCTCTGGATCTGGCCGTTGGGTGCTCAAATTTCTATGAGATGCCTGTTCAGAGACTGACTTGGTCTTACATGATACTGTCAGCTTTCTCTTCTCCAAGGTAAATCAACCCACTACATTTAGCTTTCCTCCTCAATCCTCTCTGCAACCTCATTATGGAGTCTCGTTGTAAGAAGAATTTAACAATTATTATTTCTGTATGTTTAGAAGAGCAGTGATTAAGAAAATCTGGATTATATAGAGAGGACAAAAAGAAAAATGTAAGATTCTCCATCCACTATCCAGAAAAAAATATTATTAGCATTTCGGTGTATTTATTTTCAACCTGTTTACATGATGTGTACCATTCCATGTGTTTCCTTTCATTGTTTATTTCTTCTTCTTTTCTTTTTCTTTTTGAAAAAGTATGACCTATTTGTCAATCATATTTTTCCATGTCAGCACATTTGATGTTTAATAGCTCCAGAGTTCCCATCATATGGATATATTATAATTCATTATCTTTTATTTATGTACATTGTTTTTAGTATTCATTACTATGAATATCCTAAAGCTTCTTATACATATATCCTGGTACATCTCTCTGATTATTTCTTTAAAATAAGTAATTGGAAGTGGAAGTATTAAGCCAAGGTGAATGGACACTCATGGTCACTAATATGCTAATATATCATTTACTTATCGAGGTCAGCATGGCAAAATTTTTCCAGTTTCCCCAATGTTTTCCAGTTTCTCCAGTTTTTTTTCCCCAATGTAATCTCATTCTCAGAGTAAGGAAAATCCTTTAATTCTTTTCAGTAAAAGCCAGGGGAAACAAGTGTCTTCTAGTTCCTCTGTATTGTAGCCATGATGCTTCTTCAGGCAGTTGTGGTAAAGGTAATTCACACCAGCCTCAAAATGAGAAGATTGGATCTATGACTTACTAATTTTGGGCAAACCACCGAACCCTAGGTGTCTTAGGGTGCAAGGTGAAGATAGTTATCAAACAAATGGGATTGATGTGCTGTTAATACATATAAACACTCTTCGTAAACTAAAAAGTGCCATAAAGAACTATTCTACTTGTTTACTATTATTGTTATTGTTAAATTATTTTTTTAAACGAGAGCTTGTTGGTCTCCAAAACTCCCCAGATAGTGAGGGAGGGCATGCCAATTGCTTCCCCCAGAGGGACCCGGTTTATCATTATGAAGAAATTAGAAAAGAGAGCTCAGAATCTAGTCGTGAGTCAGACCCTCTGTGAAAATTCACCTCTAGGCACCAGCAGGAAAACACGAAATCAGTGCAGGAGAGCCAACACTTAGTAATTGGTCTACACGTGGAGGGCGCACATCGACAGAGCCCCGCTGGTCCTGAGAGGGCCCTCTGAGCAGGAGGAGGCTCCGCCAGTGCCCAAGAAAGAAGGGAATGTGTCTGGTTGAAAACTACCATCAGGAGGCAGTCGGGTTTGAAGCAGTCGAATGATTTGTGAAAAGCGTTCGTGAAAAGATGTCAGCACATGGAACAGGGACAAAGCAGACCCTCATGTCCCCTCAGAGCAGAGAGCGTTGTCCCATTTGGCAACTTGGAACGTAAGATCTTTAAGAATATGATCCCAATTGTGGTTTCAACAGAGTGGAAGAGGTTGGCCACTTTGTTTTAGGTAAATAAAAATCTGAAACTGTAACTTATGAGAAAATTCTCAAACTAACACATTTTCTATTTCTTTAGCTCCAGTTGCCTCCAAACACCCATGTTCTGGCCCCTGAGGAAGCCCCTTCCAAACTAGCCCGGGCGTCCTTCCTACTATCCTATCCCATCCCAGCGGCTGCTTCTGTGCCTTTATGCAAAGTCTCCGTACACGCAATTGGTTCCTGATTGTGTTTTTTTACCCTTTCCCTCCCAGGGCACAGGAGGCCCCATGCACTGGGCACGTCTCCCAGAGGTCCTTGTTGCCCCTTCTCCTGGTCGCGAGCAGGCGCAGGGCACCGGTGTCTTCTGACTCACCGACGGGCCTGAGTCTGCATTGCGTAGACCCAGCAATCATCCATGAAAAGCAAGAACCACACAGTAGTGAGTGACTTCATTCTCCAGGGCTTTTCCAGCTTCCAGGAACACAAGACCATCCTCTTTGTGATATTTCTTACGTTGTACCTTTTAACTCTGGCTGGCAATGTCCTCATTGTGACAATTATCAGCTTTGCTCGTCACCTCCACACGCCCATGTACTTCTTCCTTAGCGTGCTCTCCGCCTCGGAGACCGTATACACGCTGGTCATTGTACCGCGGATGCTCTGCAGCCTTACAGGCCTGAGCCAACCCATCTCCCTGGCTGGCTGCGCCACCCAGATGTTCTTCTTCCTCACCTTGGCCATCAACAACTGCTTCCTGCTCACAGCCATGGGGTACGACCGCTACGTGGCCATCTGCAACCCCTTGAGATACACAGTCCTCATGAACAAGAGGGTGTGTGCCCTGCTCACATGGGGGGCTTTCAGCATTGGGCTGCTTGTGGCCATAGTTCAGATTTCCTCTGTGTTCAGGCTGCCCTTTTGTGACAGAGAAGTGGCCCATTATTTCTGTGACATTCGCCCAGTTATGAAACTCTCCTGTGCGGACACCACTCTACATGACATAATTAATTTTGTCATCAGCTCGTTTGTTATTGTGGTCCCCATGGGGCTGGTCTTCATCTCCTACGTCCTCATCATCGCCGCCATCCTCAAGATCGCTTCGGTCGAGGGCCGAAAGAAGGCCTTTGCCACCTGCGCCTCCCACCTCACAGTGGTCATCGTCCACTACGGCTGCGCCTCCATTGCCTACCTCAAGCCCAAGTCCGAGAACTCCAGGGATCAGGACCAGCTGATCTCGGTGACCTACACGGTCGTCACCCCGCTGCTGAACCCTGTGGTGTACACCCTGAGGAACAAGGAGGTCAAGGACGCTCTTCACCGTGCTATTCGCAAAAAGCCTCTTGCCTAGGATCTCTGGTAGTCTGACACATGGCCTGTCATCATCTGGGTCTTTCGTAGTCTCAAAAAATTTTTTTGGATCCTGTCATTCATTCTCTACCCAGGAAGAGTCACAGAATGTGGTGGTAAGGCTGCGGTGAAGAGCCCAGAGTCCCCCTGACTTGAAGTTCATTTTCATCGTCATGCTCCCATGCCTTCTACCAACCTGAGGTTAGCCCCGGAGAGGGGGTCACGCGCTGCTCCGAAGGGAGAGGGCGGGGAGGGAGGAACAAGCAGGAGGATGGCCGATTGTTACCAGTTTGTTGATGGCGGGCCCCTGGGCTCCATGACACCTACTTGAAGGGAGGCGTCGAGAGAGCAGCCTGAGTGCCAGGTAGTCCCCGAGCTCCGACACGTCGCGAGAGCGTGGCTGGTGCACACGCGTGCTCGCACCACAGTCAGCACTAGCTTCCTGCTCATCATCCCTTTCTCCTCGGGGCAGTGGCAAGAGGAAGAGACCCTGACGTTCCAGAAGAAATATTCCCTGATTTCACATTCTCACCTGCCTTGGAGACCCATGAAATTCTTTCCAGTTTTACTGAGGCTCACATTAGAGCCGTTTCCTTGGTGAGTCTCACACATTCACATGTTAGTAAGTAAGTTGGCACATTGGGGCACGTAACCGGCAGGGGCATTTCCCTGCGGTCAGCGATGCTCTCTGCATGTGCTGTGCTGCGTTCGCGAGTGTGGGGGTACCTGAACACCTTTTCTGAAATTACATTTATTAACTCCGCCTCCCCCTAACTCTGGCTGCCTCGAATCTGGACCATCAGGGCACGGGGAGCCTGAGCAGAGACGTGTGTCTTGCCATCCTGCTCTTCATTTCTGCATTGCTGAACTCGTTTTCTGTCAACAGTTGGGTGCCTGCCTTCAACTCTGAGTCTGAACACTTGTCTAAACACATGCTGGGGGTCCCCCGGTTCCCACTGCCGTTGCCTTCTGTGGGGGGGGAGGGGGGGAGGTTGTACTGATTTGTGAGAAAGGTGTAAGGTGTTGGGTTACTTGGCCTGGAGTGAGAAAGAGACAGAGCTTGTCAAAGTCTTACAGCCCATAAAAGAGTGGTGTTAAAAAAATAATAATAGTCCCAGTTTCCCACCCAGCATCCTCTTCCGGCTCGAGGACAGTCCAAGTGTCCCCACTGAGGGGGCGTGGAGACTGCATGTCGGACACATGACTTGGGATCCCAAGAAGAGAACCTTTCGTGTTTATACAGCATTACCTGAAAGAGTACGAGCCTGGCCTCCTCCCAGCAGCGGCCCCCTTGCTGCCCTTAGCCAGGCTCCCTGAGAGCACCTCAGAGCCCTTTCTGGGCCCGGTTCAAGGGAAACACTCTCATAGGCCTGCTTCTCAGAAAGCCCCGCTGGAGACCCTCTCTTTGGGGGTCCCACTCACCGTAGCAGCGCATTTCCGAAAGCCTCTCCCAGCACTCAACCCATTTTTATAGATTGCTGAATTTTTGCACACACAACCCCCATAGGATTTCCCACAGCTGCCCAGGTCTTTATCGGATTGGCGCCCATACTGAAAACTGTGTGTTCCCCTGAGTTCCTATGTGTTCGATGCTGCAGAAAATTATGGTGTAATTTTCCCAAAGTAATATTTGCAGCAGTAAAGAAGGCGCATTAAAGGCCACTCATTCGTTGCCTTTTTAAAAAATATAGTTTATAGGCGCCTAGGTGTCTCAGTGGGTTAAAGCCTCTGCCTTTGGCTCAGGTCATGGTCTCGGGGTCCTGGGATCAAGCCCCGCATTGGGCTCTCTGCTCAGCAGGGAGCCTGCTTCCCCCTCTCCCCACCAGCCTGCCTCTCGGCCTGCTTGTAATCTCTGTCTCTGTGTCAAATAAATAAATAAAAATATATAGTTTATACCATCATAACAGAGCCAGAAAAAAATTAAGCCAATGCATTTGATTTCAAAGAGAATGTGTGACTAATTCTCACTCAACACAAATCACATCTGAACAGAGTGATGCTTAGAGCCACTCCTTGGGCTCGGTCACCCCAGAACCATCATCTTTTAAGTCAGAGCCTGCCAGTTGAGGGGCTTGCTGCTGGGACCAGAGACACATCTCCCTTTGGGAGAACACGTGATCCCACAAAGACACGTCCCATATCTCCTCCACAAAGGATTATCCTGCATCAAAACATCCCTGAGAGGAATCCTACTCTTGTCCCAGAATATTCTTTGCCTCTGTCCCCACACAGTACCCGTTGCTCACACCAACATCCCCACAGTCTTCCCACCTCCCAGAGTTCAGCAGTCCTGCAGCAGACCCCTCACTGGCCCAGACGTGAACTTGGCCATAAGGAGACGGGGGGCTCTGCAAGGGACCGTAGCCTTCCCAGTGGACCGCATGTGTTCACCTGCTTTGTTGACACAGAGAAAGTGCTCACTGTCCTTGAACTGGGCGCTGTGGGAGGGAAGGCTATAGGGGCAGGTGAGGCCTGTGGCGTCCTTCAGTGGGCTCTTCGCCCTGGGTGTCAGGACTCCCCTTCACTGGGGACCAGAGGCTGCCTCCGCACACAGAACATGTTACACGCCGGAGCTCACAGTGCCCGTGAGTGAATCATCTCAGTCATCACATAGGAAGTGTGTTAAAGCGCAGGCTTTGGTCCAGCTGTCCTGTTGGGAGAGGAAGGAAAGATGTCCTACATTGTCCCCCACTTCCACGTTCTCTGTGGATGGCATCCGAGCAGACAGCAGACACCAGTCAGGGGGCATGACACAGCGCTGACTCATCGGGGTAACTGATAACACAGGGACGCCCCAGCTTCCCCCACCGCCGGTCGTACTCCGAGACGTCTCCCACGGGACCCCCGTGCCCGCAGTGCGAGGGCCTTGTGATGACCCTTCTGCAAGCACGGCTTGGCCGTGCTGGACCAACGCTCAGAGCCAGTGATGCCTGACGAACGGACGAGTGTGCACGCGCGCGGCCCCCTCCCCTGCCCTCCCTTCCTGCACCTCTTGTGTTCAGGGCGGGGCTCCCCCTGCTCGCTTCCCCGCTGCGGCGGCAACACCACATCATGACATCACTTATCATTGACTTATTTCCTCTTAAGACCCCTGAGAGAGGCGGGCTCAACCATCCTAAAATCAACCATTTTCCTCTAGCTTAGGAAGCAGATTTAACAAATATTATGGTCTGGAAGTAAATTAGGGAGTAATGAGTAACTTAATCAAGGGAGATGCAGCCTAGAAACACTGTGCAAAGTCCTGAGCTGAGTTGGTTTTGCTTCGTAGTAGGAAATGGGAAAACAGCATGAACTCTTCTTTCCTCGGATACAAGGGTTTCTTAACATGCTCACCCTAGACCAGGACTAGGAGCAGAGAAGTTAGGAAAAGGGAGCTAAGGAGAGATTAGACTTTAAAAATTGAGAGAGCGGGGGAGCACCCGTGTGGGGGGAGCAGGAGGGAGGGAGAGAGCTAGTCAGCACAGTAGGAATCAGGAGGATGAGGAAGTCCCTCTGATCTCATTCTCTCCCTGTGTGCGATGTGTGACCTTGTTAGGGTACAAACCTGCGGCAAAACAGCATGGTTCACCAGAGAGTGGCGTTTTGAATATCCGATTACTGGCAGTGATATGATAGAGACGGGGAGTATCTCAAACCTGAGGAGATGAGGCCGTGCTTAGTGGCAGGAATAGGAAAATAAATAAATAAATGAAAGAGGGTGATAGAGCATTAAAGCTTTATTTTTTTTGATGCTAATCAAAACTAGCTTTCTATGACATTTACACATCACAAATTACATTTTGCCTTTAACCGTTCTCACCCAATCTTCAAAGCAACTCGTGCAAGATTGATGTCATGTGTATCCCCATTTCACAGATGAAGAAACTGAGGCTCAGGGTCCAGTGAGCTCACAAAGGTGATGTAATTTGTTTGGAAGAAACCAGCCTTCTGATTAAAGTCCGGGATCCTCGTGAGGTTTTGTATTTCCTCCCCTGCGACCCAGACTGAAGGATTGGAAGGCACAGAGAGGGGACACCGCGACCCTGCAGGACCTTCTCTGTTTCTAGGGAAGGCTGCCCGCCCCTTCTTGTCCCCCCAAAGTGAGAGGGGATGGCATTCCCATGTAGGAAGCAGACCACTCTCCTTTCTCTGTCCTGGGCTTTCTCTTGCCAGGCGTATCCTTACTCCCCAGCATCTGCGCTGGTTTTAAAAATATGTCCCCCGAATCACTCCACTCTCCTTGATTGCGGGTCAACTGACTTCTACCAAGTAGAACACAGGCAGACTGAGGTGTGTGGTTTCCAAGAACAGAGTAAGGGAAGACCGACCTCGGCGCTAGGCCCTTTCTGTCTGGGCGGGGTCACTGTTGGGGGAGCCTGCCGTGCTGTGGACTGCTCTGGAGGGAGCCCCGCCAGCAGCCCGTGAGGACCCGGGGCCCCCAACCCAACAGCCGGCCCAGATCGGGTCCCAACAGTGGCCACACAGACGGTGGAAGAAGGTTCTGTCCTGGTCGAGGCTGAGATGAGCCCCTGCCCTGGTTATCTAACTGCAATCCAGTCATCCAGCTAAGTTCCTTCCTGATTTCTGACCCACACCAAGGATGGGATAATATGCGTCTTGTTTGAAGCTGCTGAGGTTGGAGGTGCTTGGCACGTAGCCCTGGGTGACTTAATGGTGTCCTTCATCCAAGTCTTCCTTAAAACCGCCGCAGCACAGGAGCTGTGCTCCTGCTCCCCGGGGACATGGAGAAGCGTCTTCCCAACCAGACTCAGTAGCCACCCGACTGGGTCCCACTGCCTGTGAGGATGACGGGGAGCAGGGCCGCCGCAGCTCCAGCTCGCTCTCCGTGGGTCTCAGGGCCGGTGGGAGGCACAGCAGCATCCGCAGCAGTGGGGGGATGCTGGCTGGCGGGCTGCCTAGCTGGTGCAGGTAGGGGCACAGCCTTCGTTCCAGTAACAGAGGGCAACGCTTTTAATGGTTTTAATGACCCGAACCAGGATATGATTAGAAACAAATGTGTTCACTTCAGGATATTGTTTCAATTGGAGGCTCTTTCCTCTCTTTTAATTGTTCTGTTTCCTGCTGAGCCATCCCGTCCATGCCTCCCAGGAAAGAGAGGCTGTGTCCTCCTAAAGGGACCTTCTGTTGCCTGACGTATGTAAGGAAATTGTGACAGCAGATTGTTGGTTCTGTAGGACGAGCTTATTTGGGCGCTGAAGGAGGAAGCATTTCCTTCCAGGCTTAGGGGCTGGGGTGTCACCCATAGGCCAAGGACATTCACTGGTTCAGGTGGCTGTGGATTTCAGTATAGCGTGACTTGGAGACTCTGTGGTCCACGGCAGGTGGAGATGGAGCTCTCACGGTCTTGACGTTGAGGTTGCCACATTGTCTGTGAGGAGCTCCTGGATGTTGGGTTAACGGATGAAACCCTTCCCCTGAAATCAGGACATCAGCTGGGAAATTAGGAGCTCAAAGAAGGAATCCATGAAGACGAATTGACAACTGATGTTGATACCGGGAACAAGCTAGCTACGTTGGCCCAAATCTATGATTTATAAACTTGACTATAAGCATTTCATCCTGGTGTTTGTTTCTCTGTCTCCAATAAAAACTGCACGAGTTCCCCGTTTTTTTAGTTGTCATGCGTTATGAGTGCGACTTTAAAATCTAGGAACATATGGGTCAGGTATGGTTTCCCCGACAGCGTAACCTCCAGCATCTATCATTGTGATTAATCCATAAAAGCTGTACAACTGCTTAACACCATGGGCTAGTTGGGGTGTTTCCAGATGGGTGAGAAGAGTGAAGGGAAGTTGTCTGGGTTAAGGTTCCTGATCACCAACAAAAGCTACCGTATCCAGGGGCGCCTGGGTGGCTCAGTCGTTAGGCGTCTGCCTTCGGCTCAGGTCATGATCCCAGGGTTCTGGGATCGAGCCCCGCATCGGGCTCCTTGCTCGGCAGGAAGCCTGCTTCTCGCTACCATCCCCTCTGCTTGTGTTCCCTCTCTCGCTGTGTTTCTCTCTGTCAAATAAATAAAATCTTTAAAAAAAAAAAAAAAAAGCTACCGTATCTAGTTGTGGTTCTCCACGTCTACGTAACTGTGCCATGCAATAAACCTCCCAAGACTCAGTTTGTGAAACAATAAACATTTATTTAGTACGTGAATCTTTGAATAGGTGATTTGGGCTTAGGGATGTTTTTTTAATCTCAAATAGATGATTAACGACACCAATATCATCTGAGCCAGAAATGGAATGATGGGAATGAACACATCTTAAAATCCTTATCTTGTTTGTATAATTTTAGGTTGGTCTAAATCAATCTTGATTTTTCGCTTTTGATTCTAAAACTCCTATCGTTGTAACTTATAACAGAGAATTCCCTAAGTGATTTTTAAAATAATTTTCACAGTATATTTTTACATAACATTAAATAAACAAGTTATTTTCCATAAAATATGTTACTTTAGATCAATATATTACAACCAAAGCTGACGTTGTAAGTTTATGTTATCAGTCTTTAATAATATCCATTAATATATATCTAAAAAGAAAAATTTGACTTATCTGCATTAAATCAGTGCTCCATATTACTGAATTAACTTTACAATTATTATGAAAGAAAGAACATAATTTATGGACACATTCACAATGACATTTTATATACTACATTTCGTTCAGGGAGAAAAATAGATGCACTAAAATGAAGATTGAAATTTAACTACTTTTTGCTACATCAGAAATACACAAAAAATCCTTTCGTGATTTTGATATATGTCTCTTGAGTTTTAGAGCCTAAGGAAATCCCACGCATTGCATGTTAAATATTATTCATGCTTAGTTCCCAAGTACTTACATTCCAAGTGTTTATTTAAGTGCTGAAGACATCTTGATGTGCTATAGAATAATTTATTAGATTGGGATCTCTGGCAATCAATATCGATAAATATCAAAAATAGAATACATATGTGTATCTGGGCTAAAACCATATATTTATATATATAGACATATATGCTAATGTGTAAATGTGCAGAGAAGTAGTAGGCACTCACTCAACACACTGGTTATCTATGAGGAAGAAGAAGGGAGGGATAGGGATGGGGTGAGCTCCTGATTTGATCCTTAAATATGTTTACCTAAAAAAAAAAAAATAATTATGACAAATATGGCATAGTGAATACATGGTACCTGACTTGTAATTTTACAACTTTTTGCCACTTTTTTGTAAATTTAAACTTTTCACAATTATTGTCTTTTATCTTTAAAGAATCTGTGGGTGAATTCTGAGTCATCATGTTTATGTTCTTCATTAACATGTTCTAGTCCAACGTGAATGTTCCTCATGATCCATAACCTTAACCAATGACTCACTGTGGATATAAATGAAACAAATGTATGAGCAAGAAAAAAAAAAAAAAGGCCACATAAAATGGTACAGCGGTCAAAACCAACAGCTCATCTGGCAGTGATAAACTCTCAGAGTGGTTGAGTCACAAGCAGGCATTTCGGATCTCTACTAACCACCGGACCTGCTCACCTGATTCCCAGTGGGAGGCATCCAGCAGACTCCACTTTAAAGAAACAAGACTGAGAAATGGAGGACCTCCCCCTTCGCTTCCGTTTTGAAACCCACAGCTGACCTCTGTGGTGAATGATGTCAGTTCTCTGTAAGATACCGGTCTTTCCTATTTCCGCGTTGGACCAAGACCTGGACTCACAGATGGTACATCGAAGAGGCTGTACCCTCATGAAGAGAGACAGCCTGTCTCCTTGGGTGACATGCTCACACCTCCTCAGGAGAAAACAGGAAAAGGGGAGTTATAGGAGATGGGGCTGTCAAAACACCTGAAAGAAGTGCCCAAGGAGTAAAAGAGCATTCACCTCCATCTCCGTGCTTATTTCTCATCTGAGTTTGACTCCTGCCAGCTAGAAAAAAAGACTCTGTCCTTGAAAGAAGAGGGTCAGAGGCCCGGTGGTGTGCATCTCCCCCTTGCTCGGCTCCTGCAGCCTTCAAGTGTCCCCTCGGGCCTCAGTCTTCACAGAGAATGGAGGCGCAGTCAGGTAGGTACTGAGTCCACTTGGGTGGAAGATCCCAAGAAAAGCAGGAAGAGACTAGAAGATTTTTGTGTTTGTTTGTTGTTTGTCAATGGGGGAAGAGGGGTGGTGGTGGAGCCAGAAGAGGTGGTGGAAAATGGGAGAACTGATTTTCCGAGCACCAGGGATCCATCCTTGGGGCCAGAAAAAGGAGAGTCAGGGTGGCTTCCAGATAGGAATGCCATTACCTTTGGTTCAGGAGAAGGAGACACGGTCTGGGGCCTTGCTGGTCCACAAACCAGTTTCTTGTATGTGGGTGGGGGTAGGAGGCAGTGAGCCCCTACCGAGAAAGAGGCAGTCCATTCCAAATCGGTAGATGGCAATTTTTATTGAGCAAGGGAACAAGGGAGCTTACCTAGGGGGCTTGTCTGAGGCAGCAGCAAGATGAGTGGATCTCTGCACCAGCCCAGAGAATCTGAAAAATTTATATAGATTAACTGCGTTCAGCCTCATGTCCCTTCCAGATGCTCTCAATGCCATGTCTGTCTCAAGGTTGTTGTCCTTGGAACAGCTCCCACTGGGCACGTTACCCCATCCCCCACCACCCACCTCCCCTTCAGCAACCCTCAGTTTGCTTCCCAGACTCGAGTCTCATGTTGTTTGTCTCCCTGTCTTATTTCTTCCTCTTCAGTTTTCCCTCCCTTCCCCTGTTGTCCTCTGCACTATTCCTTATGTTCTACATATGAGTGAGACCATATGGTCATTGTCTTTCTCTGCTCGGCTTATTTCATGGGGCATAATCTCCTCCAGTTCTTTTTTTTTTTTTTTTTTGAATAGCATGTTAATTTTATTTTTTTCTCCCAAATATGTTTATTTTTTTAGTGATACAAGATTAATTGTTCATGCTTCACACCCAGTGCTCCATGCAATACATGCCCTCCTCAATACCCACCACCAGGCTCGCCCAACCCCCCAGCCCCCCACCAAAACCCTCAGTTTGTTGCTCAGAGTCCACAGTCTCTCATGGTTCTCATCTCCCCCTTTGATTTCTCCTCCCCGTCTGGTTCTCCTCCCTCTCTCATCTCTCATCTCCCCCTCTGATTTCCCCCCATTTCCCTTTCCCTTCCTTCTCACAATGGCCTCCATGTTTTTCCTTATGTTCCACACATGAGACCATAAGATAATTGGCTCTCTCCACTTGACTTATTTCACTCTGCATAATCTCTTCCAGTCCCGTCCATGTTGATACAAAAGTTGGATATTCGTCCCTTCTTTTTTTTTTTTCCCAAAAATGTTTGTTTTATTTTTTCAGTGTTACAAGATTTATTGTTCATGCACCACACCCAGTGCTCCATGCAATATGTGCCTTCCTCAATACCCACCACCAGGCTTGCCCAACCCCCACCCCCTCCCCTCCTAAACCCTCAGTTTGTTGCTCAGAGTCCACAGTCTCTCATGTTTCATCTCCCCCTCTGATTTCCCCCCATTCACCCTTCCCTTACTTCTCACAATGCCCTCCATGTTTTTCTTTATGCTCAGCATGTAAGTGAGACCATACAGTAATTGGCTCTCTCTGCTTGACTCATTTCACTCCATATAATCTCTTCCAGTCCCATCCAAGTTGATACAAAGGTTGGATATTCATCCTTTCTGATGGAGGCATAATATTCCATTGTATATATGGATCATATCTTCTTTATCCATTCATCTGTTGAAGGGCATCTTGGTTCTTTCCACAGTTTGGCAATTGTAGCCATTGCTGCTATGAACATTGGGGTACATGTGGCCCTTCTTTGTACTGCGTCTGCTTCTTTGGGGTAAATACCCAGTAGTGCGATGGTAGGGTCATAGGGTAGCTCTATTTTCAACTTCTTGAGGAATCTCCACACTGTTTTCCAAAGTGGCTGTACCAGCTTGGAATCCCACCAACAGTGTAATAGGATGCCCCTTTCTCCACACCCTCTTCAACATTTGTTGTTTACTGGATATTTGTCCTTTCTAATGGAGGCATAATATTCCATTGTATATAGTACCATATCTTCTTTATCCATTCGTTTGTTGAAGGGTATTTTGGTCCTTTCCACATTTTGGTGATTGTGGCCATTGCTGCTATGAACATTGGGGTACATGTGACCCTTCTTTGTACTGCATCTGCTTCTTTGGGGTAAATACCCAGGAGTGCAATTGCAGGGTCATAGGGTAGCTCTATTTTTAATTTCTTGAGGAATCTCCACACTGTTTTCCAAAGCGGCTGCACCAGCTTGCAATCCCACCAACAGTGTAAGAGGATTCCCCTTTCTCCACACCCTCTCCAACATTTGTTGTTTACTGTCCTGTTGATTTTGGCCATTCTAACTGGTGTAAGGTGGTATCTCAGTGTGGTTTTGATTTGAATCTCCCTGATAGCTAAAGAT
>CM053618.1:2382453-2405420 GCA_028646535.1 Procyon lotor | reverse complement strand
CTTCTTACTCAAAGAGGAGCTATATGAAAGACATTATCTTTCATATAATGAAATGAAGAAAATGGGAAAATGAAGACATTATCCAAAAGAAATAATTAACACCACATTTGTTTATCATTAGCCAAATCCACATCTACATGGGAAATTGTCTGATTCTGAAGGGGATGTTGAGGCCGAGGGACCAGGTATGAGGAAAAGGGATAGATGGGGTAACACGACCTTTGTTCATTACACTCAGTGCATCCCCACCCTCCCCGGAACTGAGTTGGTGGAACCAAACAAGTGAGTTAGGGGAACAACTTAACTTATGAGATCTCTAATTCCTCTATCACATATAAATAATTTAAGCTATATTTGGAAGTGCTATGTAAATTCCAGCAAGCTCTGTGTGGAAATAGAACATGTCCACAGGGAGTTGGTAGGACAATTTTTATTTCATCTCTTATCTTGTTTACATGTCCTGATTCTAGAGAAATTTCCCACAGCAACCTTACCTGTAGCTAAGTCTGTTGATCTACAATACCTGGACCAAGGCAATAAGCTCTTCTATATCCACATAAAATTGGGGAGCGTAATCTATTAACTGGACAAAAAGAGGGTATTGTCAGGCCATTCTGAGCCCCCCTGGCCTCAGTCCATTTGCACCATCTGGAGTCAGCCTCTGGCACTGTGGAACTCCTGAGTAGGATAGAAACCCCAAGTAAGAAAGAGATACTCAGTTGGGTGGAGAGAAAGATCACCCTGAAACAGGAGCAGGATTCCTTAGGGGGCAGATTTCATACAGCTAGCCCTTTGATGGGCAGATTTGGGATTAGTCCTATAGGACTGCGTGCTTTTCTGAGAGAAGATATGTACTACCTATTGTGACAACATCACCCTAAACTGGCAGGATCTGAGTTTTCCTTTTTATTCTCATAACTTTTTATTTTGATATAATATTGGACCCACAGAAAAGTTGCAGAATAGTACAAAAAATTTTCCATATACTTAAAAATAATCATGGTAAAATATGCCTTGAATAAAATTTACCATTGTGACCCATTTTTAGGTGCACATCAGAGGTATTAAGTACATTCACGATATTGTATAATCCTCTCATCACTATGCATTTCCAGTCTTTTCATCATTCCAAACAGAAACTCTGTTCCCATTAAAAAAGAACTCTCTATTTCCCCCTCATCTCCAGCCCCTGATAACCTCCCTTTGCTTTTTAGCTCTATAAATTTGCCTTTTTTAAGTACCTCATATAAGTGTAATCACATAATATGCATCCTTTCGTCTGGCTTACTTCACTTGGCACAACGTTTTAAAGGTTTGTCCATGTTGTAGCATGGATCAGAATTTCACTTCTTTTTAAGGATGAGTAATATTCCATCGTATGTATATGCCATCTTTTGTTTATCCATTTGCCTGTTGATGGACATTTGGGTTGTTTCCACCTTTTGGCTATTGACTATGTTATGACCAATGGTGTATAAGTATGTGTGTGGGTTTCTGTTTTCAATATTTTGGGTATATGCTTAGGAGTGGAATTTCTGGATCATTTGATAATTCTATGTTTAACTTTGTGAGGAGCCACTGAACTGTCTTCTACAGTTGCTGGAATATTTTACATTCCCACCATCAATAAACAAGGGCTCTGATTTCTCCACATCCTCACCAACACTTGTTTTTTTCCATTTTTAAAAAAATTATTAATAGTCATCCTAGTTGGTGTGAGCTTGTATCTCACTGGTTTGGATTTGCATCTCCCTAATGGTTCACTAGTGATGTTGAGCATCATGTACTTATATTGGCCATTTGTTTATCTTTGGAGAAATGTCTTCAAATTCTTCACCCAGTTATGAATATGATTCGCCTTTTTTTTAATTGTAGGAATTCTTTATATGTTGTGGATATCAATCCCTTTTACGACACATGGTTTGCAAATATGTTCTCTCATTCTGTGGGTTGTCTTTTCACTTTCTTGGTAGTGTCCTTTGATGCCCAAAACTTTTTAATTTTTTTTTTTAAGATTGATTTTATTTATTTATTTGTTCATTTGAAAGAGAGAAAGAATGAACAAGTGGCGGGAGGGGCAGAAGGAGAGAGATCAGCAGACTCTCCACTAAAAAGGGAGCCCGATGTGGGACTTCATCCCAGGACCCCGATCATAACCCAGGCTAAAGTCAGACACTTAACTGACTGAGCCACCCAGGCTCCCCTAAAAGTTTTTAATTTTGATGAAGTTCTATTTTCTAGATCTCTGAAGAGATCTATTTTTTCTCTTGTTGTCTGTGCCTTTGATACATATCTAAGCAAATCATTGCCAAATCCAATATTAGAAGGATTTTCCCTGTGTCTTCTAAATGTTTTATAGTTTTAGCTCTTACATTAGGTCTTTAATTCATTTTGAATTAATATTTGCATCTGGTGTATAGTAAGGGTCCATCTTCCCTCTTTTGCACATGCATGTCCAATTTTCCCAGCACCATGTGATGTAAACTGTCCTTTCCCCACTGAATGATCTTATACCCTTATTCAAAATCAACTGGGCTCTCTAGTGTATTTCAGTGTTCTCTATTTTGGTCTTCATGCCCCATATACTTTTCACTTGGATTTCCTAAATGTTTATATTTTATCATTTTTGCTTTATAGCCTTTCTACACACACACACACACACGTGTGTGTGTGTGTGTATATATATACCTACATACATGTATATTTTTTATCTTCTTTTTTGAACTAAGAGTCAGTTGCAGACACGATACTCCTTTACTCCTAAATACTTTCATGTGTTTTCTTTTTTAAAAAAGTTTTTTTTTTTTTAAGATTTTATTTATTTGGGGCACCTGGGTGGCTCAGTGGGTTGAAGCCTTTGGCTTCGGCTCAGGTCATGATCTCAGGGTCCTGGGATCGAGCCCCGCATCGGGCTCTCTGCTCAGCGGGGAGCCTGCTTCCCCCTCTCTCTGCCTGCCTCTCTGCCTGCTTGTGATCTCTCTCTCTCTGTCAAATAAATAAACAAAATCTTTAAAAAAAGAAAATATTTTATTTATTTATTTGAGAGAGAGAGTGCAAGAGCAGGAGAGGGGGAGTGAGAGGGAAAGGGGCAGGAGTAGAGGGAGAGGGAGAAACAGGCTCCCCTGCTGAGCAGGGAGCCTGATGTGGGGCTCAATCTCAGGACCCTGGGATCAGGACCTGAGCCAAAGGCAGATGCTTAACTGACTGAGCCACCTAGGCACCCCTAGTATGTGTTTCCTAAAAACAAGGTTATTCTCTTACATCATACATTCTCAGTAGGGGTGATATCACCTTCAAGGGGGGAAAATTGATTGCATGGGCAAAAAATTCTGAGACATTATGATTAAACTGTGGCTCTCCAAACTCAACCTTACCCATCAAAGTCATATTTCTTAGTATTTTATCTTCTTAGAGAGAAATTAATATAAGTATCGATCAATTTAATTTTTCTCCTTTGGGGTGCAACAATTAAAAAAAAAGGTTGAGAACCATTGTCCTACATACACAATGATTATCCAAATCAGGAAATTATTAATTCATTGATCGATACAGCAATCTAATCTATAAATTTGGTGTTGCTTTTACATTTCACCAGGAACACCATGGAAGTAATGTTGTATTCTTCAGGTGCTCTTTTCAGCCTCTCAGGGTGAAACGCTATTCTAGGCCCCAAGGATGTAACAGAGAACAAGACAATGCTCATGGAGCTGACATTCTAGAGAGGAGTTTACAAAGCACTGAGAAAGGATTGCCCTGGGGAGAAATGACTTAGAGGTGACACTGGAACAGAGCTAGCCTTGTTCTTTATAGCCCCATTTGATTGGACAAAGTCTCTTGGAAACAGATTGCTCTCTCTCCCTCTCTCTCTCTCTCTCTCTCTCTCTCTCTCTCTCACACACACACACACACACACACAGTAGTAGAGACAAAGTGAATTTCTCTGGGAGAAACTGAGTTTCCTGTTATTCAAAGGACAGCATGTGTAATGGTCATTATTTGACCTCTGCCATGACAGACCCCTTTGTTTGGGTATTGATCTGGTCTCTATGCCCTTGAAAAAAATAAAAATTCAATCAACTTCACTAGTCTTCTCTGCAAAATGGAGAATAAAAATAGTACATACTTCAAAGAGTTATTTTAGAGATTAAATGTGATAATGTATGAAATAAGCTTTTAGCACTGTGTCTAACCTTTAATAAGAGTATAATAATTATTGATCATTTTTTAAGTAAAAGACTACTTATTATTTTTCTAGAAGATTGTTCACTAAAGGATTTAAAAACCAAGGTCAGTATGGAGAGGAAGCTTGCACTAATATTAAGTAGTATTTCAACTATGTCAGTTTTTAATTTTTATTTTTAATTCATGAATCTCAAGGTTGCATACACAATGGTTTTCTATATGTATAACAGGGCACCTGGGTGCCTTATATCAGGCCAGTTTGGAGGACGTCTGATTTCTATTATGATTAAGTTTATGTACCTGATTGAGATCATAGCACTAAGGTTCTGCTTAGGCTCAAGGGTGAATTTACTGAGAAGCTAATGAAACTTAAACTTCTGCCTCATTTGCACAGAAAATAAACATTCGTTTTCACGTATTCAGAGCCTGAACCCTCCCCTTGTTCAAGGCCCATACAGAGAACCAAGGTCACCTGTTTTATTTGATAGGAAACATCTTGGTGTTAGGATCTCATCTCAGGACCCTTTCCTCAGAATGTCATGGTGTGATATACACCAAATAAAGCATGCTAGTGTTAAAAAACAAAACAAAAAACAAAACAAAACCACTGCCATTTAAAACAATTTCTTTCTTCAGCCACTTGTGCCTTCTCCCTGGAGCATAGGGTCTTTTCAGTAACAAACTAACAAAATACCTTTTTAGACCATTTTTCCCCCAGTGTTGAGCTCCCACTTTCTCTTCTCTTGGACAGCCCAGGAGATTGCTTGGGGGGGTGCGGGGGACACAGAAGCAAAGAGATTTATAGGTGAAGTGCCTAAGAAATGACCTGAATTTTGGTGGCTCTCTGGAAAGAGTGGAGAAGGTAGAGGAGAGGGTGAGGGATATGACTTAGATGGTGACCTATAAAGCAGTGCGCCGTGACAGACTGTAAGGAGTGGGGATTGTTGAAGAGCTTAAGGAAGAATGATTAGAGGGGCGCCTGGGTGGCTCAGTGGGTTAGAGCCTCTGCCTTCAGCTCAGGTCATGATCTCAGGGTCCTGGGATCGAGCCCCACATTGGGCTTTCTGCTCAGCAGGAAGCCTGCTTCCCCCTCTCCCTCAGCCTGCCTCTGCCTACTTGTGATCTCTCTCTGTCAAATAAATAAATAAAATCTTTAAAAAAAAAAAAGAAGAAGAATGATCAGACTTGAATACTGACACAGTTTGCCCCCTGGTCCTATATATAGTGTAATCCTGCTCCATCCCCTACTTCTGTTAGTTCTGCTACAAGAACAGGTATCTGACTGACTGCTAGTTTGTGGCCAGTTAGAGAAGTGGGCTGAATTTCTTTTCTCTGCTGGTGCAGGATCAAGACAAGACAATAGCCCATAGGAAGTAAGAGCAAGGCAGAAATGGAATCAAGAAATTAGAACTAAGTGCAAGGATAAAATTAAAAATCCTGTTGAATTTGCAGAAATCATAAGAGGGTTTTGGACTTCCCATCACACATGGAATGGGTTTGAATCAATTTTAAGCAATTATATGTGTCTGTCAAAGGGCAGGTTGCCCCTGATATCTGGGATTACTATGTATATGAAAGAATTAGCAAACATTTGGCAACCATAATATATTTATGAGATTAATGTATTATTAATTAATTAATATTAATATATATTATACATGTATTATGAGTTAATCTTGAGATTACCTTCCCTGGGGCCCTGGGGCTTCAGGGGACCAATTACCATTCGTGGGAGGGGAAGTTTGTAACCCTTAACCCATGTGTGCCTCTGGTTGTCCTGTTGAGAAAGACAGAAATGTCCTAAAGAATGAGGAAACAGAATGGGCAGTGGAAGGAACACCATACTTAGGGCTGTGGGTTTGTGCACCAGCTCTATAGTGAGTTTTATGTGACTCTGGGCTCACCGTTCAACCATTCAAACCACTAACTCTTAGATGCTGACTGGTCTTTTGGAACTAAATTCTTCAAATTCTCTTCCTTACAAGATACCCATTTTTGTTTTGTTTTATTTTGCTTTGGGAAGTGATCTATTCTCTCACTCAGCAACAAATACTTTTTTTTTCCTTCATGTCTCAAATTTTTTATTTAAATTCTAGTTAGTTAACATGTAATGTAATATTGGTTTCAGAAATAGAATTCAGTGATGCATCACTTACATAAAGTATGCAGTGCTCATCACAAGTATCCTCTTTAATACCCATCACCCATCTAGACCATCCCCCCACCCACCTCCCCTCCAGCAAACTTCAGTTTATTCTCTATCTTTAAGAGTCTCTCTCATGGTTTTCCTCCAGCTCTTTCTCTCTCTCTCTTTTTTTCTTTCCCCTGTGCTCATCTGTTTTGTTTCACTGTTTCTTTTGATTATAGCTATGACTTACCAACTGTACCGAATGCCCTGGTTTCCACTGTCATTCACAACATCTTGCCTTTTTTTCCCTTCCCCTAGAGAATTATTCTTGATTATCCTCAAAATGACTTTCTCTTCTAGCCAGACAAAATAGTCATTCTTCAGGGTCTTCTTGATTCTTCCTCCTAATTAAGACCTAATCAGGAATGCCTGTTGCCACGAGCTCCCACTGACCGGAAGGCATCCACACCTTAGAGATAACTACTTCCCTGGACTATCCCGACACTCCTACCCAGTTTTTTCATTTCACATGCATTTATTGGCTTTGGGGGGATGTGGGGTAAGGATCAGGAACTATTCAAAATGAGGTTGGTGATAGGCTGGCAAACACACCACCGATGGCTTCCTATCTGTTAGAGCAAAATCCATAGGAAATGCTGATTAAACAAACCTTCCCCACCCCCATGCAAGTCTGTGCTTAAGATGAAGCCGCTTCAGTTGTGCGAATTGACTGGTTTTATTTTAGTGGGAGTTCCCTTCTCTTTGTTTATATTGATAAAAAGAGTTAGATACTAAGTGTGAGTAGTATAACACAGCATGCTTAGCAGAAGAATTACCAGAAGAACATAACATCAGTAGCTTAAAAGAGGAATATGCATTAGTTAATGCTTATCAGGAGACTATCCCATAGATAGCTCGATTATAAATAGTTAGATGTTAAGTGCTGCTCCTATAACACAGATAGCAAGTTTATCAGACTAGGATCTTAAGTTTATTACCTTTAGAAAGGGTCCATTTTATTTTATTAACATATAATGTATTATTTGCCCCAGGATACAGGTCTGTGAATCATCAGGCTGACACACTTCGCAGCACTCACCATAGCACATACCCTCCCCAATGTCCACAACCCAGCCGCCCCGCCCTTCCCCTCAATCCCCACTCCACCCCACACCCCCGCAACCGGCAACCCCCAGTTTGTTTCCTGAGATTAAGAGTCTCTTATGGTTTGTGTCCCTCCCCATCCAATCTTGTTTCATTTTATTCCCTCCCTTCCACAAACGACCCCCCCTCCCCATCCCCCCACTCCCCCACCCCACCCCCGCCCTGCCTCTCAAATCCCTCATATCAGTGAGATCATATGATAATTGTCTTTTTCTGATTGACTTATTTAGCTTAGCATAATAAGAAAGGGTCCATTTTAGTATATCTTCCTGGGCCTGCATATTTTTAAAGTCTTTTTTTTACCCAAATGAATAGTGTTTCTTAAATAACTCAGGTTCTCATTAAAAAAAAAAAAAAAAAAAAGACATCAAAGTCTTCCAAACCAGTGCTACCAAAGCTAATTGAAGTAATTCAAGCAAAAGCAGTGAAAGTTGACATGTGGTTAATCTATACTACCTTATAGAAGGTAAAAATACAATTTTTTTTTAGGACACTTAAGATAGAGGAAAGAATGTTTTGGTCTCCACCAGGCAAAATCTTTAGATACTATGTCAGAGCCAGAACTTGCAAAGATTACTCTAGGGGGTTGAAAGGTCTTCACCCCACAGATGTGTCTACCCAGAACTTTAGAATGTACCTTATTTGGAATAAAGGTTTTTGCAGATATACTATGGTAAGGATCTCAGAATGAGATTTATCCTGCATTAAGACAGGCTCTAAATCTAAAGACAAATGTCCTTAAAAGAGACAGAAAAGGAGAGGACATAGGCATGGAAGGCTCTATGAGGAGGGGAGATTAGATTTATGCTGCCACAAATCAAGGAATACCCAGAGCCATGAAGGAGTCTCCTGTGGGAGTGGCATTGAAGGCACCTTGATTTCAGACTCCTACCCCACAGCTGTGAGGGGATCCTCTCTGGTGCTGTAAGCTACCGAGATTATGGTAATTTCTTACAACAGATTTAGAAAACTAATACAATTACCTTGCTGGAATATTCTAGTAATAGCTTTGGAAGGTAGGGAATGGGGAAAAAAAATAACTAAAGGATCCAGAACTTCATGGATGAGTTGAGATTGGCTGGGAGTGATTCCAAACGTAAAGGATCAGAAGAGGGTTTCTTCTTAGATTGGGATGCACGGGGGGTTGGGCAACGTTGGCCGAGACCATTCCTCTCCGGTCATGACTCTCCCCCTACTTGGCTCAGCACAGCTGAGAGACTCCAGCCAAACCTAAAGGGTCCCACGCAGAGATTCCTGAGAAAATCAGGACCACAATATTAACAATCATGAGATTTTCAGTAAGATTGGTATTTCCAGAGACAGGGGTCCAAGATGAGCTTCCCCTTCTCCCTGTCATAACATCCACCAGCCTCAAATGATCTTATCCGCAGGTTTGGCTGCTTAGACTCTTGATATTCCCACTTCTCAACAAGAGTGCCAGGCCCTGAGTCCTGGTGGCAACCCAGAAATTATAGGCACACCGTGAAATTAATCTTCTGGAATTAGTGCTATGGTGAATTTCACCCTAATGAATTCCCAACCAAAGTGTCACTCTGGTTTTACTATTTTTTCCCCAGTAACTTAAAAATTTGGGGACAGTTTTATATTTCAAAAAAAAAAAAATGAGAAAGTGCAAAGAGTTTCCATATGCCCTGAATCCAGTTTGCCCTACTATTAACATGTTACATCGGTGCGGTACATTTGTCACAATTGATGAGCCAATATCAATACATTGTTATTAACGAAGGCCACACTTCTCAGATTTCCTTGGATTTTACCTACTTTCCATTTTCTTTTCCAGGATCCCATACAAGCCACCTCATGGTATTTAGTCGTCATGGCTGCCTAGGTTCCTCTTGGTTATTACATTTTCTCAGGCTCTTCCTTTTGGTGACCTTGACAGTGGTGGGAACCATTGGTCATGTATTTTGCCAACTGTCTCTCAATTTGGATATGTCTGATGTTTTTTCTTGTTTAGACTGGGGTTGTGAGTTGTGGAGAAGAAGACCGCAGAGGAAAAGTGCCCTTCTCATCATGTTATATCAGGGGTACCCACTTTTACTGCTGATGTTGACCTTGACCACAGGGATGAAGTAGCATTTGTCAGGTTTCTCCACTGCAAAGTTCCCCTTCTCTCTCATGACATACACCAGTCTTTGGAGGGAAGTCACCAAGTATCACCCATACTTAACAAGTGGGTGGTTACATCCCACCTCCTTTGGTGAAGGGTATTTTGTAATTGGGTTGTTTTTTTATTATTGATTTTTAAGGATTCTTTGTGTATTTTGCATACAATTTCTTTATCAGATATGTGCTTCACAAATACTTTCTCCCAGTCTGTGACTTTCCCTCCTATTCTCCTAATAAAGCCTTTCAAAGAACAGTTTTAATTTTAATAAAATCCAACTTATCAATATTTTCTTTCAATCATTGTGCTTTTGGAGTTGTATCTATAAACCCATCACCAAACCGAAGGTCATGTCAGTTTTCTCCTATGTTTTCTTCTAGAAGTTTTGTAGTTTTGCATTTTATATTAGAGTCAAGCTCCTCTTTGAATTACTTTTGATGAAAGATGAATCATCTTGGCCTAGGTTCATTTTGTGGTTATGGACATCCAATACTCCCAGCACCGTTTGTTGAAAAGACTATCCTCTCTCTCTTTTGATTTGCCTTTGCTCCTTTGTCAGAAGTCAGTTTGCTACAAAATACCTTGCTGGAATTTTAACTGGGACTGAGATGAATCTGTAGAGTAGGGTGGGAAGAATTGATATCTTAGCAATATTGAAACACAGTCTCTGTCCTTTCATTGGTGTATTAGGCCATTCGCAATTAAAGTGATGAATGATAAAGTGAAGTTCACATCTAACATGTTTCTGTCTATTTTCTACTCATGGCATGTGTTTGGCTTCTATTTTCCCCCAATATTTCTAGCTTCTCTTGTTTTAATTGAGTATTTTATGTGATTCTATTTTATCTCCTCTCTTAGCACGTCAATTATATTTCTTTTAAAAAATATTAAAAAGAGGGGCAGCTAGATGCCTCAGTCAGTTAAGTGCCCAACTGTTGATTTCAGCTCGGTCCTGCTCTCAGGGTGGTGAGATCAGGCCCCACTTCAGGCTCTGGGCTCAGCACGGAGTCTGTTTCAGATTTTCTCCCTCTGCCCCTCCCACCACGTGTATACCCTCTCTCTCAAATAAATAATAAATAAAATTTATTTTTAAAATATTTAAAAAGAGAGTTTGCCAATAGAGTTCGCAATGTACATTTTCCCCTAATCGAAGCCCACCAGCAAATAACATTGTACGGCTCCACATGTAGTACAGTACCCCATAACTGAGTGTCCTTAATTTCCCTTTCCCATGTCTTATGATTTTGAGTCATTTATTTCAGTTTTCCATATACTATAATCACCCAGGACATTGTGACTATTATTATTTTAAACAGTTATTTTTTTAGAACACTTAAGAAGAATAAAATATTTTATTTTAGGTTTATTCCTTCTCTGATGCTCTTCTTTTCTTTATGTAGATCCCAATCCTGAATTATGCCATTTTTCTTCTGCCTGAAAACCTTCTTTTAAAATTACTTTCAAGGCCAATCTCTTAGCAATGGGTTCCTTCAGTTTTCATTTGTTTGAAAAAGCATATCTTCTTCATCTTTGAAGAGAATTTCTGGAATACAGAATTCTAAGTAGGTAGCTTTTTTCTTTCAAAGCTTTAAATATTTCACTTTATTCTTGCTTGCATGGTTTCTGATGAGAAGTTCTGATCAGTGTTCCCCTATAGATAAGGTGCTTTTTTCCTCCTCTGTATTTTTTTTTTCAAGATTTTGTCTTTGCTTTTGGTTTTCTCCAGTTCAAATGATATGCCTGGTTACAGACTTTTTGATATTTATTTTGTTTGGTGTTCACTGATCTTAATGAATCTGCCTGCGGTTTGTGGTCTATCATGAATTTTGGAAAATTCTCTCCATTCTAATTTCAAATATTTCTTCTGTCTCTCTCTTCGTCTTCTTCTTCTGGTATTCCAATTAAACTTTTTGAAATTGTCCCACAGTTTCTGGATATTCTTTTCTGTTGTTTTTTTCTTCATTCTTTGTCTTTCAGATTGTGCTTTTTTTCTTGCCTTATAGCATACTTTGTAAGTTTTGTTGAAAGTTGGACATCATGTATTAGAATAAAAACTGAGGCAAATGGGCATTTAAAGTGAGGCTTTATGTTGATCTGGCAAGGAGCTGGGCTGTGTTTAATATTTGCTGTATCTGCAAGTACCAGAGACTTCAAGTTCCTCTGGGGTCCTTGTTTCTGTCTTCTCTGTTGACTTGGGGATTCTCTCCTCTTGTAAATCTTCCAACTGCAAACCATGGTTATTGTGCTGGAGTCCTATTGATGTGGTGGTAAGGTACGGGGCGGGGGTGCATTCTCTAATTTTATGATCAACTTTCAGTCTTCTAATGGGCCCGTGTCCACGGGATGTGACCTTCATGAGTGTGTCTTATCCTCCCTCCCCACTCCGGAGTGAGAGCGCCATGCTAGAATGGCGGGAGTGAGAGAAATATCCTTCCTCAGATGGGATAAGGTTCTTGGTAGATCTTCAGCCTGTGAGAAGAGGTCTTTTTATGGAGAATATTCACATTGGACTTCACTCCAGCTGTTCTTCCTCTGCCTCTGCCAGAGCTCTGTGGTATTTTCTTAGCTCTTCACCATGAGAGCCCCTTGGGGCATCTGGAGGTGAGACTCATGAAGATATGGGGGCCCCTTAAGGCAGTATCCCCCCCACCCCACGCCCCGGTATTTCTCTTAGGACACTCCACCCTCAAGCCTAAAGCAATTCATCAAAGTCATCTTCTAAGTGTTCCAGTTCATGGCTTCCAGCAGCTTCTCCAGCAGGAGGCAGATCTGTCTGGGGCTCTCTGGAGTCACCCATGTGTTGTCTGACAAGGACAGTTCCCTCTTCAACTTCAGTTTCTTGAGGTCCATGAGGACCATGAAAATTTGTCAATTTTTTTTGTCTCTTGTTTTGTTGTTGTTGTAAGAATGGGAGGAACATCAAAGTTCTTTACATGTTGGAACTGAAAAGCTAATCTAATTTTAAAGGTCAGATTTTTTTTTAAGGGGACCCTCTATGGGTCAGTAGAGCCTGGCTTCTGCTCAGGCTGAACTCCAGGTGGAAATATTAGGTCCGCATAAATAATACAATTATTTTGGAGTTTTTTCTTAATGTTACCTCTTCCTTGAAGCATTCTGTGAAGCCTTCCTCTTGCACTGAACTCCCCTTCATCTGAGTTTACATCCCTTTCTTTGTTATCTTTTTAATCTTGATTTGCACTTAATTGGATTACTACCTAGTAACACTTAATTTTATTTTTATTTTTTTCCCCAAATACTTTTATTTTTTTATAAAAAATAAAAAATATTTATTTTTTTCAGCGTTAGAAGATTCATGTTCATGCACCACACCCAGTGCTCCACGCAATGCATGCCTCAATACCCACCACCAGGCTCACCCAACCCCCCACCCTCCCCTCCAAAACCCTCAGTTTGTTGCTCAGAGTCCGCAGTCTCTCATGGTTCATTACCACTCCGATTTCCCCCAATTCACCCTTCCTTTCTTTCTCATAAGTAACACTTAATTTTAGATGATGAACTGTCTCTTCAACTATAAGCTGTATTATGGGAGGATCAATCTTTCATGCAACTATTATACTCCTCGTTGTGCTGCCCTAAGGATATATTAGACATATAGGAAATACTGAATTAAGTGTTTTGGGTTCTATGGGGGTTGCTTACTGTTCTTTGATTTTGGTGTTAGTGAGGCTTCCTCAGACTTTCAGAACAGAAATATGTTCAGGTCACTCCAGTGAATAGAGACTTGATGTCAGGATAGATGGGCGAGTAAGGAGGAGAGGACAAGACCTCCAAACAACAAGACCCCCAAGTGCCTGGCAGATCGCTCATTACTAGCTCAAGGTACAGCAATAAATGCTTTCATTCCGGGACAGAGGCAGTGACCCCGTGTGGGGACATCTCCTGCTGTCCTGCCTCCCCGCCTCTCCCCACCTTCGGGGTGATGGCCCTTCCTCCTACTCTCTCCATGTGTGTCACTCATGGACTGACTTCAGGAAGACCCACTGAGCATTCTCTGTGTGCCAGGCACTCTGTGAGGTTTTGGGAATGATCAGGAGAACATGCAGCCCAGAAAGAAAGACAAGGAAGCTGGTCGTTTAGCACGTGAATGTCATGAAGGGGAGCCTAGGTGTGTGATGGGAGTCCATAGAAGGCGTGTTTCATCCAGGTGTGGGGGTCAAGAAGAGCTTCTTGTAGCGAGGGTCACCCAAAGGGAGAAGTAAAAAGAGGGGGAGTTTCTCAGCCAGGGGATTGACATGAGTCTACTACAGGCAGAGAGGACAGCATGTACGAAGGCCTAGGGAACTACCACTGGGTTTGGGAAATAGAGAGCCATTCAGTGTGACTGCAGCATAGGGGGTGGGGTGGGGAACAGGGGAGGATGGGGTGGAAATGTAAAAAGACTGTGTCTTAAAAATAAGCAGGGTCAGAGTCTTTGGACATTTTAATCATGTCAATAAGTATGAACTTTATCCTTAAGGCCCCTGAAGGGGAGACACTGGTGACTTTCATCCATGAAAATGACACAGTCCGATTGGCATTTTGGAAATACCATTCTGTTAACTGTTGGGAAAAGCCAAGCGAGACTTGACCCAAAGAGACTAGTTACTGAGCTTTTCCAATAATCTGAGGAAGAGATTCTGAGTGTGATGAGAAAGAAGTGAACAGAAGGGAGGGAGCAATGTTTAGGAAGTAGAAAGGCGAGGCTCAGGACTTTGTAGATGGATCTGGACCGGGGGCCGGCCTTCCGACGCTGCGTTCTCTCCGGCACACCCGCTGCTGGGGTCCTGTCAGCCGTGCTCAGAGTGGCGGTGGCGGGGCCACAACCCAGTGCCATGGAGCTCCTGCACACACCGCTGAACGGCCCCTGACTTCAGGTTCCTGAGGGTGGGAAGCAATCAGGATATTTTAGGAAAAAACTTTTTGTAGGAGCTTCTCTGCACCAAGAAGGGAGGAATTTAATATGAGGTCAAGTAAGAGGCTTATTGATGATGGAAGGGGTAGGAGGAAGCCAAAGTAGCTAATTCTTGCCTTTTCTAAAGATGGTATGGACTGGGGGGGGGGTATCTAATGTTCCCCAAGATGCTCTTGCCCACCAGCAAGCAGGCGTTCCTTCCTGGAGAACAACTTGGTAAACTGAGGCAGTTAGCACCCCCCCCCCCCAGTCCCAAGTCCTAACCTCTAGCAGTTCCCTGGCAGGCAGTGAGGGTCACATGGCTCTCTCCAGACCAGGCATCCCCACGCGTAAGTAAGGGGCCTCGTCCTGGGGCAATCCCTTATTCGGGAAGCTGCACAGCGGTACCTGCGTTGTTACTTTGTACTTTCTTCTGTGCAAGGAGATTTCACTCAAAATAAAGCTGTGCTATCAGTCTAATTACTGTGTGATTCTGAGTGAATACAACCTCCACCAACAGCCTATGCTCCTGTGGTTACATCCTGACGGGTTACAAGCCTATATTCTCGCGCTATTATGAAACTAGTTCTAGTGAATTAAACAAAAAAAAAAGACGAAGAAGAAAAGAAAGACTACCCGTATTTTAAACAACAGCTGCCTTTGGGAAGGTGGTGGGTTTTGTGAGGAATAATCTCAGAGACTGCTGGTCTTTTGTGCCCCGATGTAGTAGATGGACCCTTTGCCAAGCACCTTAATGGGTTTGGGTCCAACAACTGTGAGCCTGGAACTAAGTTTTAGAGTGAAGATTCGAGAGAGCTTTGTTCTGCGTTCTGTTAGGAAAATAATTCGGAGTCCCTAGCAGGGGGATGTGGACGTGAAAGAAATGACTGAGGAAAAGATGGGAGGGAGAGGGAGTCGGGCTTCGGTGAGAAGCCTGTGGATGCACAGGGGCCACACGCTCGAGCACTTTTCATGGGAGTGTGGCCAGCATGAGCTTTAGCGCGCGGATGACCCATGTGCACTGTAATTGTGCATTCTGCAGTGACTTCTGGCCCCTACCGTCTTCCCCATCAGCCTGAACTTCATTCGCAAAGCCTGATGCACATCACGCGTGAGATCTGTAAGCGGACGTAAGGGGGATTCCATAGGAAGGTGAGTGCATGAGTGGGTCAGCGAAGGCCCCTAGAGACTGAACGAACGCACTGGGGACCAGAGGTAAAGGTGAGAATAGAAACCTCCAAGAAAGGGCACCTGGGTGGCTCAGTGGGTTACAGCCTCTGCCTTCAGCCCCAGGTTGTGATCTTGGGGTCCTGGGATCGAGCCCCGCATCGGGCTCCCTGCGCAGTGGGGAGCCTGCTTCCCCCTTTCTCTCTGCCTATTTGTGATCTCTTTCTCTGTCAAATAAATAAATGAAATATTTAAAAAAATAAAAGTAAAAGTAAAAACAATCAGGACACCTGGGTGGCTCAGTCAGTTAAGCGTCTGCCTTCGGCTCAGGTCATGATCCTGAGGTCCTGGGATTGACTGCCACGCCGGGTTCCTGCTCAGCGGGGAGTCAGCTTCTCCCTCTTCCTCTCCATCTGTGTGCTCTCTCTCTCTCAAATAAAAAAAAGATAAATATATTTTTTAAATGGTAATATATAGTTATCTCTCTTTAGTCGAGACTATACCATTATCTCTAACGGACTTAAAAGTCTGTATAGAAACATACCAGAATTTTTTATATATGCATCTTTTCCTTCAGAGTTATGGGAATGCTTTTATTTTCTTCTTCTAATTTCTTTTGTGTTGTTGGAATATCAGTTTTGGGACATATTTTACACATGCAGGTTCTTTTGACTCAGAAAAACATTTTCTCTAAAATGTTAGGAAGTGTTTCTTTACTCTTTAAAAATTACTTTTTATCACTTTTTATTAAGTAATTAACTTATTGTTTTTATTTCTTAGTTGATGTTCGTAAGCTTCTGCTAACATTATTAACAGCAAGCAATATTTCTTAACAAACACCTGTGTAGAACAGAAATTAAACTTTTTTTTTTCAGAAGATCGTGATTTACTATTTTTTTAAAAATTCTTTTTTTAATGCTTTATGTTTTAAAAAAGATTTTATTTATTTATTTGACACAGAGAGAGAGAGAGAGCCCATAAGCAGGGGGAGATGGCAGAGGAAGAGGGGGAAGCAGGCTCCCCACTGAGAAGAGAGACCAATGAGGGGCTCCATCCCAGGACCCCGGGATCATGACCTGAGCCGAAGGCAGCCACTTAACTGACTGAGCCACCCAGGTGCCCCCCAAATTTCTTTATTTAAATTCAATTTAGTTAACATATACTGTATTGTTAGTGTCAGGGGTAGAATTTAGTGATGCATCAGTTGCACATAATACCCAGTGCTCATGACATCAAGTGCCCTCCTTGATGTCCATCCCCCAATCA
Source organism: Procyon lotor (assembly GCA_028646535.1). Classification (NCBI taxonomy): domain Eukaryota; kingdom Metazoa; phylum Chordata; class Mammalia; order Carnivora; family Procyonidae; genus Procyon; species Procyon lotor. The sequence goes on along the minus strand of CM053618.1, from coordinate 2,388,494 downwards.
CTCCTCCCCCCACCTACCTTCTCTCCAGCAACCCTCAGCTTGTTTCCTAGAGTTAAGCATCTCTTATGGTTTGTCTACCTCTCTATTTTTATCTTATTTTATTTTTCCTTCCCTTCCCCCTTCTGTTTTTGTTTCTTTCATATGAGTGAAATCATACGGTATTTGCCTTTCTCTGAATGACGACTTCTGCTTAGCATAATACCCTCTGGTTCCATGCACATCATTGTGAATGGCAAGATTTCATTCTTTTTGGTGGCTGAGTAATATTCCATTGTATGTCTATGTAGATCCCGTCTTTATCCATTCATCTGTTAATACATAGCTGGGCTCTTTCCATATTTTGGCTGTTGTGGACATTGCTGCTCTAAACACTGGGGTGCAGGTGCATCGTGACCCTTCGGATCACCATGTTTGTATCCTTTGGATAAGTCCCTAGCAGTGCGATTGCTGGGGCATAGGGTAGTTCTGTTGTTAACGTTTTGAGGAACCTCCATACTGTTGTCCACAGTGGCTGCACCAGTTTGCATTCCCACCAGCAGTGTAGGAGGGCTCCCCTTTCTCTGCATCCTCGCCAACATCTGTTGTTTCCAAAGTTGTTAATTTTAGCCATTCTGAATGGTGTGAGGTGGTGTCTCATTGTGGTTTTGATTTACTATTTATTTTAGGATTTTCTTTTGTTTCCCTTCCTTCTTCTAGTACTTAACCTTGTTTAACCTAATGTAATTATTCTAACAATGATTCGTGACATTCCCATCATGTACCCAACAGCAGTTTTAAGGTCAGTTTACCAGGCATTTCATCAAGATATTTCATCTTTGATCCAGAAAATATTCTAGTGATCTTTGATTTGTTCCAAAGAATGTCATTTCTTTTGGCACAGTCGGGTGCATGTCTTCTAGTAACAAATTTAAATTGTGCATTTTGTATGTCACCAAAGAAAGCTTCTGAATTTTCACCTAAAATTCTGTCATAGACACATGAACTTGAATGGGATTCTATTTTGCTCAAAATATTCATATCATGTCAAAATAATGCAATGGCCATTTTCTAAGATTTTCACACAATAAAGTGCAAGAGGGTGAGTCTTCCTCAGCTAGGAAATTACCAATTTCACTAATGAGGTTTTCTTCATCTTCAGATGGGCAGGTCAAAATTACATTTGCTGTTTCTAAATTGTAAGTTTGAGTAATTCTCTTTTTCATTATCATTGTTTGTATTAGTAATTTAATTTTCATTCAGTAAGGGATAGAAAGTGGGTGGCATTTCATTTCACCTGTTCAAGTTGCAGATTTGACGAGGATAGTTTTCTGACTCATGTATATTGTTTTGTAAATGATGAAATCTTTCACTAGAAATTGTAATATTATCATCACAAATCTTATGTTGCTCATGCACATCAGAGATGGGTTTACCTTCATTGTTTACAGTTCTAAATAGTTCAGCCTCTTTTTTTAGTTTTTCAAAAACTTATTAGCTCAAAATTTCTTTTTCCCCCCAGGTTTATTAAGATATCATTGACATATAACATTGTATAAATTTCAGGTGCACAACATCTTGATTTGAAATTGACACGTTGAAAATGATCATAGCTTTAGCTATGGCTCCATCATGCCGGGTGATTACCATTCCTTTTTTGTAGTGAGAACATTTAAGATCTGCTCTCTTAGCAACTTTCAAATATATAATACAGTATTATTAGCTATAATCTCATGCTGTACTTTAGATCCCCAGAACTTATTCACCTTATAACTAGAAGTTTGTACTCTTTGACCAAAACCCCCCCATCTCCCCCACCTCCAGCCCCTGGCAACCAATAAACTGTTCTCTGAGTTTTAATTTTTATTCCATATATAAGTGATATAAGTATATAAGTATATATAAGTATTATATATAAGTATATATATAAGCAATATAAGTATAAATATAAGTATTTGTCTTTGTCTGATCTATTTCACTTAGCCTAATGCCCTCAAATTTCATCCATGTTGTTTTAAATAGCAGGATTCCCTTCTTTCTCATGGCTGAATAATATTCCATTGTGCATGCATGTGTGTGTGTACACAAACATTGCACACCTTTATCCATTCATCCACTGACAGACACTTGCAAATTTCTTAATTTTTATTTCTATCATATTCTTGACTTATTCTTATTGACCTAAGAATTTTTAAAAATGTCTTCCTTTAAACTGTATAAAATTTGAACATAGTTTCATTAGAAATTCAAATTAAAGTAAATGTGAAAGATTTACAAACAAAATAATTTGTTTTCAAGAAAGTTATTTTTCTTCTAAAATATTTAAGTGTGTTGAAAAGTAAACATGAATTATAATAAATATAAAAATAATTAAAAATTATTTTAAGTGGAAAGTTTTAGTCAATATTTGAAGCCTTATTAGAATAATAGTGAATATCAGGGTGCCCGGGTGGCTCAGTCAGTTAAGTGTCTGCCTTCAATTCAGGTCATGATCTTGGGGTCCTGGGATCGAGCCCCATGTCGGGCTCCCGGCTCAGCAGGGAGTTTCCTTGTCCCTCTCCCTCTGCCCATCCCCCTGCTTATGCTCTCTCTCTCTCTGTCTCTCTAATAATAAATAAATAAATCTTTAGAATTATATTGAATATATTTATAAAGATATTCTGGGGTCCCAGGATGATTCGGTCAGTTGAGCGTCCAGCTCCTGATATTGGTTCAGGTTGTGATCTCAGGGTCATGGGATCAAGCCCCATGTCTGGCTAAGCACTGAGCAGAGTCTGCTTGAGATTCTGTCTCTCCCTCTCCCTCTGCCCCTTCCCTGCTTGTATACATGCTCGTTCTCTCTCACTCTCTCTCACTCTCTCTCCATGAATGCATAAAATCTTCTGTAAAATAAAATAAATAAAAATAACAATGGTACTCATAATTCTAGAGTTCAATGTCTGTTATTTGCAAATGTAAAGAATCAATGCCATGCTTTTCGTATATTGTGTTGGCTATAACCATCTAACCTTAAGAGGAACATGAATTATTTAACATTGCAAAACATTTCTCATCTGTCGTGTGCAACCTGTGCTGGTTAGTGAGTCTCTGTGGAAACTACAAATTGGAATGCAAAGAGAAGCAAGAGAATGGACAATTGGCTCTATTGGGAAATGATCATCTTTTATACAAGAACTCACTGCATTCATGTTATCGGAGAACAGAAATGTGACAAGTTAATTAATTTGTTTTGTTCTGTCCTAAGAGCTTCCGCCATTCAGACCTCTTTTCATGCTAGACAGTATTCATTTCATAGCACTGCAACCTACCAACTTCATGGTATTTAGACACAATTGCTTTTTATTTTGAAGACAAAGGACAAGAGATGTGGAGAAGTGCTTCCCTGGGGGAGGTGAAGGTGTTAGTTATCAGAGCAGATGTCAGGATTATCTGTCCTTTGGCCATTGCTGGACACTGGATCCCCAGGGCAGAAGCACTATTATGTTTTTCTAATACATTCACTCTCGACTATGTTTATAGTATGAGTCCCTCTAGAATGTGGGGCCTCGGGCAGAATCCCTTTACCAGAATCAAAAAGTGTCACTGACACTAGCAATTTCTACGTAATTAGCTTAGCTTCTTTCCAGAGTATTGGAGGTGATCTCCTTTCAGCTTTACCTCCGCTGACTGCCGTAACATCAAGAGCCTTACATATCTTGAATTTCAATCCCCTTTCCAGCTGTGCACATTGGTTGTAATTTTTTTCCCCTTCATCTTCTTCTTCTCCTTTGGAAATAAAATTCTGCTCTTCTAGCAGAAGAGCATCTCCTCGACTCTGGACAGTGTTCAGGAGGATGGGATTTTCTGATCAATCAAGCTGGGTTATCCGCTCAGGACAGTCTGGGGATGAGAGGGATCTCACAGTCGTGCTGGGCACATGATACGTGTTGGTCTATCAGAGCTGCTTTCCATTCCCCAGACACAATGAGTCGTTCAGAGATGGGCACACGGCCCTAGCAGCGACACAGACTTACAGAGATTGAGATGATCTTTGAGATCCCTCTGCGTCAAACGTGTAGGCTCTAAGGACCATGGAAGCCTGGAGATGCCATCAGCTATTTTTGCTACGAACGAGAGAATGCCCACCCGAGGGGGAAAAAACTAACCCTGAATAATAAGAGCCAAGAAATTAAGAGAAAGATGTATGGTGATGTTATCTGAGCCCCTGGATCCAGCCTCACCTGCTGGGGGATTTGGGGGTATATGATCAATTACATTTTTATTCTTGTCTTTTTTCTTTATCTAATTCAGGTTAAATTTTTGCATTTATAACCAAAGTGTTCCAAATAATACACAACTGTCCTCCCACCTGGCTTCTGGATTTTTTTTTTCTTCTATGTACTTCACTGTAGCATTTTCCATATGACTTCCCCATTCAGATCCCTGTGACACTGAATCAAAGAGTGAATGAGGCTAACAAAGACTTACTGTTTTTCTCCCATATATGGAAGCCCTTATCAGATCCTCCACCGTTTAATTAATTTCTTTGAGATGTGTGTTATTCTCATGGTTACAAAATATCAGCTCACCAAGTTTAAGCGTCTTGCCCAAAATCACACAGCTAGTGGGCAACCAAAGCAAGATTTAGAGCCTGGAAACACTGACTCCAAAACCTAAACTTTCCATCCTCCTCTCACTCAGGCTTCGAACAAACATTAAAACAGAAACAAAAAACGTTTGTTTCAGATGCCTTCGATGCAGCGATTTCTCGGAGGCCCCTCCATGGTCCCATGACTCTCTTCACCAAGTTCACCCACTTACTGCTGTCAAAGAGATCATGGATGTTCTCCTAGCTGGTTTAGCGATGAACAGCTCTTACATTTGCCTTTCATAGCTCTTAGTGTTTTTAGATCAAATTAGATTATCCGTAGCGTGTTAGGCATCATGACTAGTACACACTACTAGGCAAAAATGCCTCTTGCTGTTACTAATACAGAGGTATCAGTCTGCGTTTTTAAATGAATTAGTTATGTGGCCCCAGACCTGCATTATTCCTGTCCCTAACTTTATACGACCAGTTCCCTTCAATTAACATCGGAGGTGCGACGTGACCAGTGAAATGTCTTGAAGATTGGCCACCTCCCTTTTGCATGGTTCTCTCTCTCGTCTAGGCAGGAGATGACTGAAACCCTGCTTGCCAGACAGCTTAAGCTTTCTCAAACAGGAGCTGCTTATCAGCGTGTTTCCTGGGAAATCCGGGGGTCAAAATGATGGGCTCGCCACGTTGGAATCTAACAGGGTGACGGGGTCAGCTTCAGAATGAAATGTGGACCTAAGCACGAGGGAGGAGTGACGTCACCTCCTGGGTGACCAGGGGAGCAAAGAAGACAGCTCTGGATTCAGAGTTGGGGGCTGGGAGGGAGAACAAAAGTTAACCCTGGGAAGCAGGAGGGAGACCACCGTAGAGACGAGCTTTATGCGTCAGCAAATGCCAAACCGAAGTAATAAAACTGTGTTTAAAAATTACTCACCCACATGCAGTTCGTACCCTGATGGCTGTGGGTGTTGTGGTAAAGCGTCCTTGTCCTCTGAAACAGCTGCAGGGGAGGGGCAGAGCAGCCGCGAAGGGGAGAGGATGTGGGTTCCGGGGCATGATCTTCGGGGGAGCGATCCCTTTCCCCCATGCGGTGGCGGTGGAGACGGGCTCAGTGGCCCGCGTGGCCTGCTGTTTGGGGGCTGCTCGGGGCACCTGCCTTATCCCATGCTCGTGAAAGTTCACGTGCTCTCTCCAGCCCAGATGGACGCCGCCTGTTTCCGTGCCAACATCCTGAACTTGTGGGCACTGAGCAGTAGCCAAAGGGTTCTGTCCTGACTAAATCGGAGCTGCGGGCCCGAGCCTGCCGTTGGACTGAAGGCATCTCTCGGCGCCCTCGAGTCTGCTGTCTGTGCGGGAAGCCCCCGCAGCCGCAGCCCAGACACCCAGGCCAAATCAGCGCGCCCTGCTCTGCAGCTTTCCCCGGGGAGCCCCGAGGGGTGCAGAAGGGGGCTCGGTCTGTCTCTCAATAAAGCCTTCCAGAGCAGGGTAT
>CM053618.1:2309213-2382353 GCA_028646535.1 Procyon lotor | reverse complement strand
TGGAGAAAACTCAGAGTCTTATGTCATCCAGTCCTATCTGCAGGTTGCATCTAAAGACACCCCAAAACCAGAAAATAGAAAAAAAAAATCTGATCTTTAACTGATTCTCTCAAAGAACTTTGAAGGAAATCCCATTCAGAATGCACAGATCAAGCACTTCAAAAGGAACAGCTTTGCTTACGTTTTTAGTAGTAGTTTTCATGCATTGTTTTATTTCACAAGCCCTGGCCCACGCTCCCGTCTCTCCTGGGGCCACGTCCTGGGACCCTGCAGTCCTTTTACGGGAATTACTCAGAAAGCAGTTATCAGCCAGGAACACAGCTTAAATTAGTTCCTCAGATTGGCTCCAATCACCTAACAGAAACCTAAGTTGGAGAGCCTTGGAACCCGGTCAGGCAAGAGTCTCCCCAGCCTCCAAAGTGAGGAGCCCTCGAAGAAGAAGCTTGGAAGAGCTCCGCGTCCCTGGTCCGGGGCAGAAGACAAATCCCCTGACGGACTGTAACCGGAAACAGCAATCTACCCCCCCGTGGGGGAAGCTTCTTGTCCTAGACTTGGGAGGAAGTAGCACCTTTAAATGCTGTCAATGCCAAAGAAGCTCAATTCCTAGACTTTCTATGTCATGATCAAGTGATCTGATACAAGGAGAGCAACTGGGCTCTTACCTTAAGTTATCTTTTACAAGAAGGATTACCCGTGAAGGGTGTATGCCTTCAGCACTGACTTTGAGAAGCAGGTCCATAATTCAGTTATTGAGAAACACGCCTGGACGAAAGGATGTCCGCTCACCAGTCCGGAGACCCACAACAGCATTAATTCTGGGGCGCATCCCACTGTTTTACTTCTGAACTGTACAATCACCAGATAGTTTTGTGTTCTCTGCTTTGCCGACTGTGTGACCTTAGTCAGGTCACTTAAATTCCTGGGCCTATCTTTAAATACTCAATGAAAAAGCTGATCTAGATCATCCCTGGGTGATTTTCAAGGGTTAAGAGTTTGAATAAACAATATGAAGGCCCCCACTGTCATCTACAGCTTGCAAAGTGCCCTCATGCTGGAAGAGAAGTTAGTAGGGCACAAGAATCAAACAGTGTGCACTCAGGCAAATTGCCTGGATTTAATACCTTCACCCCGTCTTAGCTGCACGATCCTGGGACAGATCTAGGTGCCTCTGTGGTGTCACCTCTACAAAAGGGAATACAAGAGCACTTCCTTTGTGGGTCACTGTGAGGATTAAATAAATTAATACATTGAAGCAGTCTGGACATCCATACAGCAGGTGGCAAATAGTCAGTGACCATGAGCCACAATGTTCATCGTGACCATCATTATCATGATGGCATTCCGGGTGACCCTTCGCGTGCCGCAGCTGGAGGAGAAGACAAGTCAGGCCAGTCGCCAAAGGTCACCCAACTTTGGTGAGTGTGGACCCCAGGCATGCTAGTTTCCAGCGGTGAGCTCTCTACACACGTGACTTCCCCTGTGAAACCCCTGCCTGGACTTTGGCCGTGGACCCTTCTGATGAGCTTCACTCCAGCAGTCTGTCCCCAGCTCAGCCGGGGCTGAGACATCAGCTCTCTCGTAGGGCTAACGGCTGCACAGCTGTGGGGCTGGGTACACACTGATGTCATACCTTCCCACCGGAAGTGACTGTTCTATTGCCAAGTCTGCATCACCGCATCGGTGCCCTCACAGTACCACACACTTCCCCGCACACATCAGGGAGTCCCGCACCCCGATCCTGCCCACTCCGCCACACTGCTCGCTCCCGGGGGGATCTGTTGCTGTCTCACGCTCTTGGTCCCTCCCCAGGCACCATAGATAGTTGCTGATTGCGTGGACGGATGGATGAATGCCACACTTGAGGTGTTGATGTACTTGAGGTCAGAATCAGGCCCCTGCAGAGACCTAACTGAATTCAGCTCAAGGAAATTTGGAGTGGTGGAAAGGTACCTGGTCCTGCACCCAAAATTATAAGGGATCCAAAGCATATGTCATCGTCTCTCAAAAATTGTTTGGACAAGCGAGACGTCTACTCATGAAGAAATTACACCTGGGGGGGAAGGAAATGATAGAAGAGAGTACTGGCAGTCCTTGAATTAGAAGGCGCTTCCAAAAATTCATTGTAAGTTGGTTGTTTGAGATCTGGGAGTACATTTACCTATGGAAACATTGTCATAAATTACACTCTGTTCCCAGTATCCGTCCACGGTATTTTGCCAGTGACGTCAAAGACGAAAAGGACTTCAGACTTTATCGGGTCAGAGGCTCTCGTTTTGCGGAAGGTATGGTGAGAGTGACTTTCCAGGCTCACACGGAGTCGGAAGCTCTCGGCCTCCTATGAAGCGCTCACTTCAGCCGCAGTTGGTACCAGTGACAGAGAAGGCGATCATCACGACAGTGTACTGTGTCTACAAAAGTGTTGACCGACCCCCATCACCAGGCGGGTTCCCGTGAAGTCACCCTTCCATGTGCGGCAGACCTAGGCTCCCTGCTTGAGGGGCCGTGGCCTCCACTGGCCCGGGGTTTGGGTCCCGTCCTGCTGGACTCACGGCCCGCGGTCCTCAGACCCGGCTGCTCTTCCCCACCCGACCCTCGGGCTGTCTCCTCCTCACTGGCCTGGCCGGTGTGGCAGCTTCCTGTACAACCTCCAGACTGATTCATCCACAACTTCTAAACTACAGACCAGATCGTCTCATTTGTCTGCTTAGAATCCTCCCATGAGCCGGTGTCAGCTCCTGGATAAAATGCACGAGCCCAGCTTATCCTGTGAACTTCTCTAGGATCGAGCCCTCCGTCCCGCCCGGCCCGGCCCGCCTGCCCTCAGTGCTGCTCACGAGCTCCTTGTCATGAGCGTTGTCCCCGCTGCCCGGAGCGCCCCCTCTCCTGGCCAGTGCCCGGCTGCCCTCCGTATCCCTCTGGCTCTGCCTCCAGCTTCCTTCCCTCCATCCCCTGAACACTGGGGCTTGAGCCCCTCCCCGCAGGGGTGGGGAAAGGAGACAATTCAACATAATCCTTCCATCACCTTATTCCGCGCAGGGGGAGTCAAATTGGGAATCTGCCATGTTCTGGGTCCCTTGTGCTGACTGGAAAATTCTGGACGGAGTGTGTCTCCAAGGCAGAGCCCTGGACTGGACACAGGGACTCTGAGGCCCCAGAGAACAAGAACTGTTAGGCCTCCGCGTGTGGCCTGGCTCGCCGGCCTTCGGGAAGACTGTCCCAGGCAGGCCCTGCTGGAATGGTCCCCCTGCACGGGGCTCCTTCTGGGAGGCCTGCACGCTTGTCCCTCAGCCCCGGCCGTGCCTGGCCCCGTACCCTGGCTCTGCTTTCTCGTGATCTCAGGGTCCTGGCACCTCTCTCTCTCTCTCTCTCTCTCTCCCGCCCCTCGGGCCCTCCCCGTTTCCACATCTCCTCCAGCAGGGACGGACTCCGTCCTCCTCACACAGTAGGGGTGTTGGTCCCTCAGGGCCCATCCCTTTACCTAAAAGCCTATTAAAGACGTTCTGGCCTGGGCCATCCACCACCACTGGGCAGTTTCCCCTGTTCAGCCTTTAAACCCAGAGATTGATCATTTTCCCAATGAGGGGAAGAAGCGGTTAGTGTTGTGCCACGGTGGCATCTCTCATTAAAAAGGAGTCGATGACATTTTTCTGAGCCCGAAGCCTCGGTTGGGTCCCACCACCAATCAGAAGCCACTCTGACCAGCAGCCTTGCCTCCCCCTCTAGCTGGGTGGGGCGCCTCTCCTCTGTGCCCCCGAGACAGTGGGGAGAAACCGCTCCAGTCCTGCACTCCCGGCCCCACACTGTGAGGTCTGCTCGTGCGCCTGTTCCTAGCAAGCCCGAGCCCTGGAGAATAGGAGCTGTGCTCCATTCACCTTCATGGTCTTCATCCCAACAACAGTGCCTGACGCATAGTAGGTGCTTAAGAAATGAAGGTGGTTGTTTTATTGCATTTTATTGCCCTCCTTTAATATCTGGGACTCGTGAGAGTGCGGACCCATGCCCTCAAGGATCTTGCAACCAATTTAACATTAATTATTGATACTATAAATAATGACCCTTTCCTGATATGAGGGGGTAGATGAGGCATCAAGAATTACCATGCAGATGGAGGACACAGAGAAATATATTTAGCTAACCAACAACTGATAGCTCAGATCAGCGGAATGGCCAGCTGTGCTGACTCGGCACCAGTCGGGGGCTTATCCTAAGTCCAGCAGGAGCCCAGGTGTTCTCCCCTCTCTCCAGGGGTCTGGGTGAGGTCCACACCTTGCGGAGGGGTGTCCTCTGACCCACCGAGCAGAGTCAGATGCCAAAGAGGGGGCTCACAGAGGCGCCTTTCAAATCAGCTGCCCGTCAAGGAGAAATCCTCAAGTCTGGATGAGAATTGATTTTTAAAAATAAATAAATCTAGCAGAGTCTAAGGGATGCATGAAGGTTGGTTAGAAAAGGGAGTCTTTCGGGAACTTTCATTCTCACAGAGGCGATGAGGCAGGCGTATGTGCAATTGGCATACAGATATCGCTCTATCTCCTTTCTCCGAATTGCAGAACTTGGCAGAGAGGCAAGATCTAGTGGTGATGAGGGACTTCAAGTAGCGGGACATCTGCTGGAAGTCTCATGCAGAACATCTGATGAATTCTTGCCTTGCCCTGCTGACAACTTAATCTCTCTGTAGGTAGAGAAAGCAATGAGGGGGAACTGGTACTCAGGACTTAATTATGACCAGTAAAGAGGACCTGGGTCATGATGTGCCTGTGGTAGGAAAGTGGCATTTCCGAAAGCGAATAATAAAGGATAGCGTGGCCTCTTACAATAAAATATGGCAACCCCCTCCATCCCTTTCGGGAAACAGGCGATGTATGAATAAATTAATTAAAATATTCAGATCAGTGTACCCCAGACACCGGGAGAGCAGACTTCTAAAAGTTCAGACCGAAGGATTATGATCTTGTGACCCACGATGCAAAATAGTAACGGAACTCCGTTCTTTAATGGGACGGGCACTTCTGAGACGTGAAATCCAAATAAAATAATCATGAGTCATTCTGATAAAAAGAGAAGGCAGCTAACAAAACCCACGGGGCTTCATAAAGAGCTCTTTGATGAACTCAGATTTAATAAAGACCTGCACAAAAGATGTAAGGAGGAAAGCAGAACTCACAGCAAATCCTCAAGTTCACAGAGTCCTATAAGCCCAGGGAGAACATTAATGCCCCATATTTCCTGAGGCTTTGCTGGGTGCCTGGTACCCTTCTCTGCACTTTACGTATATTAACTCACAGATTCCTCAGAAGAACATGATGAAGTAGGTGTACATTCTGTCTTGTTTTTGCAGATAAATCTAAGAAACAAAGTGGTTAAGTCACTGGCCCAAGGTCCAAGGTCCCAAACCAACAGCAAGCAGAGCGGGCTGTGAACCCTGGTGAGCTGGCTGCAGGTCCCACACTCTTCACAGCGCTTCTCAGGGCACGAGGGGCAGGTGAAAGGGCAGAACATGTCGGTCTTTGGCAAAGCAGTCACTTCAGATGGCTTTGAGGGGCTCCCCGTAAATGCTTCTTGTTTGCCATCCTGTGCGAAGCCAAGAATTTTAAGTTGAAGCAGGTAGACTAAGCCATGCTATAATACTGAAGCCCAAGGAAAAACAAACAGGCTTCTAGTTGCTCCAAAATCATAGCTGCCCTGGGGATTCTGTTAGCTGGCCGGAAAGGAAGCCAGAGCCCCGGTTTCGAGGGGCGGAGGAGGGACCACCATGGGATGGGGGAATCCTGAAAATGCCCCCTGCTGCCCTTGTCTCGTTTCACTCTGTGTGGTTGATTCCATTGGGCTCAGTCACAGGGCGTGTCAACCTGTACAGGGTGCTGCCACACGCGTCATCGAGTCGGTCCCTACGGGATGGTTCCCACAGTCGATGCTCCTAGCCCACTGAACGGAGGTTCTGCCATCGGAAGGGCAGTGGTGTAGACGAGGACTTCCGTGTGTCTGGGGGCGGGTGCATCTGGGCTCCGCAGGGGAGGGACGTCCCAGCAGAGACAGCCCCTGACCCTGGGACTGTCCATGTGGGGCGGAGGGTCTGGTGACTGCTTCCAGGCTGGTCTGCTGGATTTACACTCCCTCAGGAGAACAGGACCAGCGGTAATCATCATGTATGGATGACTGATGTGGGAGTAACGGTCCTACCAGCTGCCTTGCGACAGCCCATTAAAAGAAAGAAAACTCGGGGCGTCTGGGTGGCTCATTCGGTTAAGCATCTGATTTCAGCTCAGTTCGTGATCTCAGGGTCTGGGATGGAGCCCCACATCCAGCTCCGTGCTCAGCAAGGAGTCGGCTTGTCCCTCTCCCTCTGCCCCTCCCCCTGCTCATTCTCTCTGTCTGTCAAGAAAATTCAAGGCCAAAGAAAGAACAACTTACTACCACATCGGCTTTTGTTTTTACATCTTGCTAGAGACTGATAAAAGATTTGTCACAAACTGGCAAGAATCCACAGACCAGTATTTGGGAAACATTGGATTAGAGGGTTTTTAAGGTTCTTTCTAAATCTAAAAATTGCCCGACTCCAGATCGCTCGTTTGGGTACTTAATTACGGCTTTCTTCTGTTGCATCCAACTTCTTGACCGTGGACTCGGTGCCAAGCAACGTATCGAGCCCTTTACATGCTAAGCCAATGTCACCCTCCAGGTAACCCCCAGGACAGGTACTTGCTTGTACATTTCCGGTAGAAACAGTGTCCCTGGGATGCTCTGGGGCTTGTCCCCGGTCACGTGGGTGGGAATCCAGCTTTGGTCTCTGCCTTCAGTGCCTGTGCTCGCAACAACCGTATTATAGCCCTTCCATTATTAAGTACTCATATAGGATTTCAAGTGTTTTTGGAGACCCTGAGCTCCTGGATGGCAGGGTCGGTACGTTTTTTTATTTCTGTGTTCCATGGTCATAGTCAACGCGCTATCTCTACTGTAGCCAACAAAATCAGCAAGCATTTATTCAGTGCCCGCTGTGGGTTGGCCAGGAAGCTCAGGACTCAGAGAAGATACCCTGAAGATACGTGGTGATGGGTTGATCAGTAAATTTGTGGAGGAGAATGATGCATCTCTGCAATTGGTAAAGTTGTACTCGTGTTTAATTTATATGCCGAATCTTCAAACTCGCAGGAATCATCAGCAGAGACCGTCTCTTCTCTGACTTAAGAACCCGAACAAGGAAAGTCCTGATGTTTTTTTGCTTCTCAGACACCTCTCGGTGCCAGAGAGAACAGCAAGGACCCAGCCTGCCCTTCCTTTCTTGTGTTCTCCAACCACCCAGCCGGGCCTGCCAACTGTTTTACAGCCTGGAAGACCAAATGGGCTTCCCTCTGGGTCTTTTCTAGCCTTGGCACCATTACAGATGGTTGGGAATAACGCAGTGTGAGCCAAACAGTATGAAAGGTGGTTCTGAGAAGGGGGAGAATGTAAGATTCTGGGGGACGGACGGCTTGGTGCCCAGCTTCCCGGCTTCTGTGCACGCAGTGCGCATCCTGGGCCACTGTCCCGTACGCCCAGGGGGCCGAGGTATTGCACTACGAGGGCCACAACGGAGAGAGAGCCCCTTGCCCAGGGTCCAAGCAGCGAGGCTGTTCCCTCCGTGTGAGCATGGCAGATGCGATCGAGCAGCTGATTCTGAGGCTCATGGGCTGCCCTCACGGCCCCTCCCCTGCCACCCGCCCCTGGGCGCCGCTGCTCCCCTTCAGCCCTGTCCTTTCCACCACACCACACGCATCCAGTGTCAAGGCTCAGGGCCTGTGGGCGATGGGTGAGAAGGAAAATGAGAAGAGCACAATCTATCCATGACAACCTGAAGGTGGCAATAATCACATCTACTTGAAAATTGCCTGAGAATGAACTGCATGTTCTTCTGTGCATATGCAAACACATGCAAATGTATGTAAATGTGCGACCCTCTTAACTATTTTCTCCATCTGGTTGTGGCCCCGGGTGCTGAGGCCAGAAGGAGGTGGGCTCCAAGTGATGGATTCTGTCCAGTTCTACCCCTGGGCGGTGGGTGTGGCTGGGAGAAACAGATTCTGTTAGGCAAGCTACCTTTCCCCCTCTGGCAATCTGGGGAGGGGGTAGGGCCCCTGGGTAGGCTCCTGTCCCATAAATGTTTGCTGCTTCGAATCAGCCTGACCTGGCCCAGAGAAGCGGGCCTTCTGTCCCCCCACCCCCATCCCCAGCCGGCCTTCTGTGGTGCTCGAGCATCACAAGGACCAGGGGAGCCTCGGCATCCTTGAGGCTCAGCCACCGGCTGCAAAACAAGAGGGCTGAGCCCGAGTCCCTTCTGGGTCCCTCCCAGAAGCTTGGATCTGAATGGCTGGGCTCTGTGATGGAAAATAGAGCATCGGGCCGTGGCGAAGTGACCCGCCACCAGCTGGAGCAGGAGAGGAAGGAGCTTGCTTTCAGGTCAGCCTGGAACACAGGCCTGGGCTCAGATCTCCGATTTTCCAGGTTCCTAACAATTCCTACGTGGACCAATCGCATAATCTCTGATGTAAGGGCCCCATTTTCTCCTTCGGTACTTGACCTCGCGTCCTGCATCCATGCGTCAGTATGTACAACAGACATTTAAAACACTTTGTGTCCAGCCCTGGCCGAGGTTCTAGCAACTGAAAGATAAGGAAGCCGTAGACTCCGTCCCTCAGACATCTGACCTTGGGGGCAGCACCCAAGGACACGAGTGAGATACCCCAGGGTGTTAACTAAGATCCCGGGAGGCTTTGGGAGCACAGAGGCTGGCCGCCGGAAAGGGGACAAGTAGGAGGACAAGTAGGCATGGGCCGGACAAAGGGGGCCGTGTGGAGGGGTCAGCCCAGTGGAACAGCCCCAGGTGGAGACACAGGGCCTGACGGGAGGCAGCTCACTTTGGGGAGTGGCTTGTCACGCATCGCGCCGTGGCGGGAACCTCGAGTGATCAGCAAGGCCGGGAGGCGGGTGCAGGGGAAGGGAGGGAGGGCTGACCGTGCCGGGCTGCGGCCTGCCTGTCCTCGAGGGTGGTGGGAGGCCAGTGACTCCCAGAGGATTGCCGGGTGTGTTTTCAGCAGGGGCCGTGGTCCGAGGATGGGCCAGGCCAAGGCCCGAGAGCCCCATCAGGAGGCTGGAGACGCTCGTTCCCCACTTGTCCCGGGACTGGGCCGCTCTGCGCCCACCTCCCACCTGTGAACCAGAGTTGCTCCTCGGCACAACCGTGAGGCCGGAAAGACGAGCTTGGGGCCCCCGTCTCTGCTGCTGCTTCCCTTTGGTCCCCGATCTGCCTCGGCTGCCTGGCGGTCTCCTGCGGCCGGCCCTTGGTCTCCTTGCAGCATTTCTGATGAATGAACTTGCACTTATGGTCTATGGTTTAATTCACAGCCCAGCTTAGAGGAATTCTGTGTTGCAGGGGGAACCCCGGGTGAGGGGAGGCATTTGCCAGCGAGAGGCAGAAGTCTCGGGAACCTGTGAGGCCTTCCCTCCGCCCCCACCCACGTTCTCATCACAGGGTCCCGCTGCTCCTGCGGCGGGGGATGGGGTCAGGAGCTCTTCGCAG
The DNA here is from genome assembly GCA_028646535.1 of Procyon lotor. Classification (NCBI taxonomy): domain Eukaryota; kingdom Metazoa; phylum Chordata; class Mammalia; order Carnivora; family Procyonidae; genus Procyon; species Procyon lotor. Next base: position 2,372,803 of record CM053618.1, on the reverse strand, counting down.
AGGATGCGGTGCCCAGACTCGGGGCCTAGAAGCCGAAGACCGTGTATGGTATATACGCGGCATGTGTCAGCCCGGCCATGTGTTCCACGTGGTGCTCTGTGGTCTTTACTCCCCACGGGAAGGGATGCTTTCCTTCCTGTGGCTCACCGGCGGCTCCCTGGCGACCCCTAGACGCTCTGTCATGCCTGCTCTGTGCGCTCACCTCACCCCTGATCTGCTGACAGTTTCCCACGGTCGCCCTTCCCCGGGGACCCCCGCGCAGCCCGAGCCCAGGAAGGATGGAAAAGTAGGAACGTTGCATTCTCCATCACCCTGCCCTGCGACTTGTGCCCCGTGGGGCAGGACGTGAGGAACGTCTCTCCTTCTGGGAACAAGGGGGTCGGGGAAGGAACGGGAATGTGGTTCTTTTTCTCCGTTTATCTAAAGCGTGGGAACTAAGCGTGTGCGGGGCCTGTCCCCAGTGCATGGTAATGTCTGGATTTTGAAGTCGAGTCTGGAAGGCGACTGGAGGAGGCAAAGGTTCCGGGAGCCAGGCCTGCACCTGCTGGGGAAGGGGTGCGGGGGGAGGGCGGGGGGTTCTGGATGAAGGTGGCCTGGGTGACTGTCCAGCGAAGTGCGCAGTCTTCCTCACCCTCAAACGAACTGCCTGGCATCCTGTGAAAGGGCAGGCTCTCCTTCAGCCGCGGGCTGGGGCGGGGCCTGAGACCGTATTTCCTCCAAGCTCCCAGGTCCTGCCATTACTGTGATCCGCAGCCCATATTTTGCGTGGCAAGGGTGTAGAAAACGTGCCATTAACCCACTGCCAGGGAGCTGGGGCAGCTCAGCGCCTGCAGAGCTGACAGGTTCTTGCACGACAAGGAGCCTCCGAAGAGGCTGTCCCCAATCCAAGGGACAGAAACCACAGGCAGCCGTGTGCGCAGAGCTGGGATATGGTCATTTGGGGGTCCCCGAGGCAGGGCTCAGGGCCGTAAACAGCACGTGGGGGGGGTGTCGCTGCGTTTTGGCAGTCCAAGAACATGTTCTGCGCTGCCCTAAATAATACTGTGCTGCGGCCAACACAGCCCAAGTGCCGGGAAAATGCCTGTGGCGGCTGTGTCCCCGGGCAGCCGCTGCCCCGAAGGGACGCTTCCTTGGCGCTTGGTGTCAGGCTGCGTCGGGCACCGTGTGTGAGCCTTCGGGTCCCAGGGCCAAGTGAAGACTCGGGAACGGAGCTTGAGAGGGAACATCCAGCGTTCTAGCTCCTTCCGGCCGGGGGTGAGCGGCCCAGAAGGCAGCGGACGCTTTCCCAGCTGCCTGCTTGTGGTGCGTGTCCTCCGAGCTGCAACCCCTCTGACAGCGTCCACGTCTGTCGGTTCATTTAATCTTCAGGTCAGATGTGGGAGTGAGGCAGGACTGGCATCGAAACCCGCTTTTTCTCGAGCGGGGAAACGGAAGCCCCGGCGAGCAAAGTGGCAGAGCTCAGGATGCCCCGACACAGCCGTCCTGTCTCAGCCCAGTGCTCGGCCCAAACACCCGTCCTCACACACTGTGTACCTTCCCGGGGAACAGAGACGACCTTGAAATCCCTGGCTGGAGGAGGGCGTCCTGCGGGGCTGTCGACTGCGGTTAGTGGAAGGTCTAAACTAGGATCACCCCATGCTTGGCAGCAAGGGGCAGCGGGAGGCAATGGGTAAGCAGGGCCTTAGTTCTAGCACCGCTATTCTTTTTTTGTTTTTTTAAAGATTTTATTTATTTATTTGATGGAGAAAGAGAGAGATCCCAAGTAGGCAGAGAGGCAGGCAGAGAGAGGGGAAAGCAGCCTCCCTGCTGAGCAGAGAGCCCGATGCGGAGCTCGATCCCAGGACCCTGAGATCATGACCTGAGCCGAAGGCAGAGGCTTTAACCCACTGAGCCACCCAGGCGCCCCTAGCACCTCTATTTCTTAACACTAATTCTGGCGAGAGCTTTCTAAAATGCGTATTTCGGCTTCTCTGCTTTCCTTTCATAGTGACTCTTCGTCCTCTTAGAGCCCATATCAGTTAATAATTTCCTGTGAAATTATTTTATTATAACTTTTATAAGTTATAATAAAACTTATATTTATATTACATTTACATTATAATTATATAATGTATAATATATTTATATTATTCTATAAATAAATTTATTATATTATCACAAATCATTATGAATTATAATTTCGCCAAACCTGCGTCTGGAGACAAGAGGAGCCGAAGTGACCCCTTCTGGCCACTAGAGGGACCCCAGGCACCAGCTTCAGTCTTTTGCCCACTTGGTACCTGGATTGGTACCCACCTCTTGGAAAGATTCAGGTCAGGTGCGTATCTGGCTAAGAATCCCTTCATTGTTCTACAGACCAGGTTTGGAAGAGACCAAAGTATCCTAGCTCTGAACCAGAGGACTTTAATTCAAGGATCCAAGCAAAGAGATTAAAACCACAAGTGGGACCCAGAATCAAAGAATCACTAGCTCTTTCGTTTAACATATCATTACAGGGGTTTCAGAGTCTTCTGGCCCCCAATATGCTAATTCAGAACATCTTGAATTGAGTCAAGGACTATTGAAAGCCTCTCTCCGGGCGATTCGGATGCACGGCCAATTTGGGGGAAAGCTGTTGGACCAGCCCTGGCTGGGCTCCAGTGCACGGGACTTCTGTCCACTGTGTCTGATGATTTGTTACTGTCGAGCCTCAGCCTGAGTCCTTTCTGTAACTGTGAGCTCATAACTCAAATCAGACTGGTCCTCTTCTTCTCTTGCAAGACACCGGTGTTGTTCTCCTGTAACAGCGTTTAAAAGCACGTGCAATTAATCTGTGTGCGTAGTGTCTCATCTCTGCCCCTCACATTCGTCTCTGAACTCCACAAGGGCCAGGCCGTCCTCGGATATGTTCGCCACTGTAAAACCAGAGCACAGAGCTCGGCAGAGCCCCGCGTGTGCGTGTGTGCACGTGCGTGCGTGTGCGCGTGTGCATGTATTTTTTATAGTAACAAGAATTGCCGCAGCCCATCCCTGCCGTCTGTAACCCACTTGTGGAAAGACTTTCTTAACCAAAGTCAATCAGCCAAAACCCATCTGTTACGTCTCCCCCATCCAGCGTCCCTAGTTCGGAGGCAACAGCTGACTTTTCTCTAATGATCCCTTCTTAGGACTGCCATCCAGTGACTGGAAGCTAGCTGTGTGGTCCCACCCACCTCCCCGCCTCCCTTGCTCCATCGGCCCTCCCGTCGGGGGTGGGGGACTGTCATTCCGGCCACTCCCCTTTAAAGAGCTCTAATTGGTTAGTGTGGTCCCCAGAGCTGAGCCCTCGGTTCCCAAACTGGCCGGGGCGGGGCAGGAGGGAGCGGTGGCATGCCCTGCCCTGTCCCTTATTTCAGCTGGGGTCTGTATTAGCTTTTCGGCTGCCGCACATACCGCTGAATCGTCTTTAGCCTGTGGCCAAGTGAAACCTCTAAGTTGGTTGTTTGCGTTTTTTTTTAATAAGAACGTCTGTCAAGCCAGGTCTCTTCCATCTTGTTTTGGTGCAATTGATTTTTTTAAAACAGGTTTTGCTTAATTTCTATCCAATTGTGTTTAATCTCTGCAATTTTTGCTCTCCCGGTGGGCTTCCCTCCAACTCCGGCTCCCAGAGACTCCCACGAATTGCTCCCCCAGAACGCGGCAGGAGCAGCCGGGGCCCGGAGGTTGAAGGCCTGGCCGGAGAAACAGGGGTGTGCTTTGGGAGCCTGCACTCTGCTGGCAGAGACGGTCTGTCTCTTCCTCACCTCTTCCTCGGGTCATGGACCCAAAAGGACCAACTGATTTGTAAAGGGCTCTCTTCCCCGAAGCTCCCCACCCTTTCCCTCTCCTCTGGGTAACTGCCCTCATTGTACTGACTTTCATAATCCACCACGCCCACCTTGGAAGAGTGTGGAGGGAAAACGCCCTCTGTTCTTGTATCTTCTCTGCATCTGTAAAGAAAGAACATTCCTGGCCACCACAGGGAGGCAAGACCACCCGCTGACAAGGGGCTTTGTGATTTGCTAAGGGTCCGTGGGTGTGAAATAGAAGCCCGAACTGGGGTTTCCATATGTCCTGGGACCCAAACACGTGTAAGGTTATTCAGGAGAGAGCTGAGAAGTCCCGAGAACCTAAGAAGGAGGGGGCCAGGAAGGGACCAGGTGGGTCCAGGGAGACGCTGACGTCTAGAACTGTGTCTGAGTCCTTTCTGTGTCTCCTGGGACCTCTCCCAGGGTGCTGAGCTTAGGAGGCACTCAGTACATCCTTTAGATGAAATGAGTTACACGCCCCTAAGTGCCTCAAAGGGCTAACCTGACCTGGTGCCCAGAACTGCAGAGACAATGAATTGCCACAGCGGGTGGGGGTGGGCTCCAGAAGGCCAGAGAAGGAGCCGGAGCCGGAGGTCTGGAAGGGGCGGTGGCAGCGGGCCGTGGGGCAGGAGCTGAGCTGGAACTGAAGCCGAGGAAAAAGAAGGAAGGAGAAGAAACTGGCAGCAGGGGGGCCAAAAGGTCTCATAGGTCCGTGAGGAGTGTGAGGAGGAGTGAGGAGGAGGTCCCAAAGCACCTCCCCAAGTGTGATCAAATCTGAGAAGGTGGCTGGGCTCCAAATTGGATTCTCAGCCAGTGGAAGACCGTCTCCTTGAACTCGGGGGCGTCCCTGGGGACTCACTTTTCCTGAAGTAACGACGAAGGGTGATGGGCCTCCCCCAGCTCCTCCCCCACCCCCCACCCAGAGCTGCACTGTCCCAAAGGGAAGCGAGCCTCCCTCCTCAGACCTGTGGCTTGGGGACCGCGGAGAGTCCCCCACCCAGCCGGCCGACGGTGGCCACAGAAACCAGCTTCTCGGGCAGGAACTCTGTTATTTTTTTCCTTCTGAGACGTTATTTGAATTCAAGTTGGCTAACATGGAGTGTGATACTTCTACTCCTGGTTTCAGGAGTAGAATTCAGTGATTGCACACAGTTGCACACAATTCGCTGGTGTGCAACCAGTGGGCGCCTCGATGCCCACCCCCCAACTAACCCACCCCCACCCACCTCCCTCCACCCAGGCCAGAAATCTGGGCCGACCGTCCTCCACTCTCTTCAGCCCACGAAGGACTGAATGGCTCGGAGAGATGCCCTGGAGGACTCCGGGAGGAGGAGCTCTGGGCCCAGGGGCCTGTAAACTCTCCAGGTTGGGGCACCGCACTCTCTTGGTATGAGTGAATTAATATTATCACATATTTAGCACCTACCTCCTGAGCTCGGACTATGTTCCAGTCACAACAGAGAAAAAGCTCCTTCATTCTTGACACTGGTTTCCTTGTGCTGGGGGAGGGGCAGAGGGCAGGAAACAGCAAACCAATGAAGAAAGATAATTTCAGAGTACAATACACACCACGCCGGAAACATCCCGGGTGAATTGGTGGAGAATAACTCGGGGCAGGGGGCAGCTGGGGGCTCGCTCTCATTGGATGTCAGGAAAGGCGAGTCTGAGACCCGGAGGGTGAGAAGGAGCCAGTCATGGAAAATGCACAGGGAAACTGTTCCTGGCAGAAGAGATGTCAAGTGGGAAACAGAGTAGAAACGGGATTTGCCCATTCATAGAACAGAAAGTTCTTTAGGTCCCCGACCCTCAAGTTTCCTGAGCAAAGGGGAGACAAAGCCACTGTCTGATCTCGGAAATTCCTGCGTTGAGTTTAACTCCAAGGGCGGTGGGGAAGAACTCAGTGCCAAATGGTGGGTGTAGTATTCTATTGTCCTAAAGAGAGATTCATCACTTTCACTGGGTTTTTCAAAAGACCTAGGATTCCCCCTTCCCCAAGCATTAGTAATTCCTGACTTGGAGGGAGAAAAGCAGGCTAAGGTCCTTCAGAAAGAGGCGGTTTGCGGCCGTAGACAGTGCATTATTCTTTTAGGATATAGGGAATGACGCAGGAAAAAGTTCAAACCATAAGCCTTGAGGAGGACAAGGCTGGGAGTTGGAACATTATCTGGGAATCTCCGGAGTAGGTAACTTTCAGTGCTCCCAAAACGTGGTACAAGGAAAGGCGGAGAGACTTGGCGGGGTCGGGTAGATGGGGTCCTCATGCTGAAACCTGGTTCCCAAACACCAGGACGGTGCATTAGACACATTTGAGAAACTGCAAGGACTCCTTCCTCTCGTTTATACAACTGTGTCTGAAAGATTTCCTAAATCTAAGTGTGATGTAAAGAAGGCTGAGATCCCCTACAGCTATGCTCCCCAACTCCCCGAAACCAGTTTTTCAAGGGGCTCCCTGCAGATCCTGCACCGGGTAGTTATGGGAGGGATGAAGGCTGATGCCCACTTTTGCTGAACTCATTTCCCGGCTGGCCCCACCCTGCGCGTGCCCCACGTAACCTCCTGCCCAAATCACCCAGAAGATGTGCGGTCTTGAGCTGGAAGGACTTGGACTTGTTAATTAACCTAAACAGTCACATTCGTCTGCAAGGTGCATTATTGTTAATTAAAGCTGCGATTCTCCTTGTGCCCAGACGGCGGGCTGCCGTTGTCAGAATAATTAGATAGCATACGATGGTTTTCATGCAAATCCCTGGCAATTAGAGCTGGCGATGAATTGGGTTTGAAATCCCAGGGAAGTTTTCAATCAGAATTCCTCCGAGGGCCGCCTCTGGGGGAAGGTGATGATGCGGCTGTGGGGTTCGGAGATGGGGGTGGGAAAAAGGACAGGTATCTGTTTCCTACAACCTCTGGGAGGGGCCCCATCCTGGAATAAATGACTTGTGGGTGTCCCTGTGGTCTTCAGTCTTCCCCAAAGAAGTGAGTCTCCCTCCAGAAGGAGTGCAGGTGGACCTTCCCCAGGGCATGGCGAGCTCTCCAGGCTTGCTGGCTCCCTGCTCTCATCTTTTGGAGATGATTGTCCCTCTAGCCCCCGGACGCACTAACTCAGACACAGGGAACGTCCCCACCAACCCTAAGATGAAATTCTGAAGGGTTCTAAGGAAACAGGACTCGGGTTCCTGAGGACTTGCTGAAAAGATGCCAGGCTCAGACCGGCTGGGGGGAGGCTGGTGGCCCGCAGTGGGTGAGTTAGATGGCTTGTGGCGACAGCCTGGGGCGAGAGGCCCCAGGAAAGCCTTGAAGAAACATCGGAGGCCAGGATGAGACTCACAGAAGAAGCATCGCAGTGCAGGAGACGGTGCGGGAAAGGGGTCGCGGGGAAGGACTGGGGCAAAGCGGCAGGGCAGGGGTGAGATGGGCGGGAGATAAGCCTGGGGAGGCCCTCCCCAAACCTCCCTCCCCAGCCTCCCTGACCTCTTATCAGCCACCCGCTTCTGCCTCGTCCTTGGCTTGGTGAGGGATGTGATAGGGGGGCTCTCCCGGCTTCTCTCCAGCGAGACCCTGCAGGCGTAGTTTTTGCCCAGAGGCTGGGGCCTGGGTCAGGGCTGGGGCTGGGGTGGGGGCTGGGGGGAGGTGGGCTGGGGCCGATGCACAGCCCCCGGGGGCTTGAATACAGTTGCTGAAGAAGCCGGACCTGGAGGGTTCGGGGCAGAAAGCACCCTCCGCTGCCTCCTCGGCTAGGTCAGCCTCGCAGTCAGGGCCCCGACACGGTGTTGGGGGACTTCAGGTAGGATGGAGAGGGGGAGGGGCTGGTGGGTTCTGAGGAGTCGTCTCTGGAGAGGGGCTGAGAGAGAAATCCCTGTGCTGCCTTCACGAACGTGGTTGGAGGCCTTAGCATAATTTAGGTTTGTAAATTCTCTGTGTTTTTCTTCATTTTCCCTTCTCTCCTGTCTCAGAATGCCTCCTGTGGGCTCCTCGGGCCCTAAGTCCCGCCTTCCAATTTAGGATGCACCAATCAGCAGCTACCCCGGTGGTTGCTAAGAGACAGGAGGTGGAGAGGGGTGGGATTTGGAGGCTTTGTCACGCACCCACCCAGGAAAATTCCCCAAGATGTTCTAGCTCGGGCGCCTCTCCTGCCCTCTCCCAGTTATCCCCAAGCCCAGAGTCGGACAGAATCGGTGCAGGGGAAAGCCAGGGTAGAGCACATCCTTACAAAACTGAGAGGCTGTGTCCGGATTCAGGCAGAGGGAAGGTACCCTTTAAGTTTCCCCAGCTTCCACTTGGGTTGGAGGCAGAATCGCAGTGTTGGGTGCGTGGCATCTTGGGTAGAGGGTGAGTTTGTTGGTGGCAATAGATGTTGTCGCCCTGATGGAGAGGGCTTGTCCACTGCCCTCCAACCATTACCCAAACTTGGAGAAAATCCCTCCAGGACTCTGACGGTGGGCAGGGGCTGGGGCTATGGTGTGAAAGGTGGGAAGAAAGAGTGGTGTCAGGAGCCAGGGTTCAAAGGGGGAGATCTGGAGGATTCTAAGCAGAAGATGAGTCAGATCAGGCCCCTCCCCTTGAAGCGCCTCAACCTCCTCGACTTCTTGATTTTTAGTTCCCTGTATGCATCCCACACAGACACACAGAGGAGACTCGGCATAGGAGCCGGGGGAAAGAAAATCCACTTGGGTAAGGGAGTGAGTCATTGATCCTGATTCCACATTCTGAAAACAAGCCTGGTGGAGGGAGGGTCTGGGGGAGGGCACACAGGTATGCGGTGCGGATGCTGCTGGGGGGCAGCCCCACGGGGACCGGCGGTATTACGTGCTTGCACCCCGCTTGGAGGTAGGTTCCAACAGATGGAGACACACAGATGCGCACACACACTCTCACACACAGGGATTAGCGTCCTGCCGAGAAATGAACCTCGGGGAGGTGACTCCTAGGACGTGGCTTCTGGAATTATCTTGATATGTGTTCCCTGGACTAAGTGAAGCCCCCAGGATGCTTCTCCCCCTGATCTCTAAGCAAAGCCAACAGCTGTCAGGGGGACAGAAGTCAGAGAGGAAGACTGCACGAGTCAGACAGGGTGGGGGCCAGGCTCTAGGCTCGTCTCTCTGTTTTCCTCTCTCGGGTTTTATTGCTGTTTCATTCACATTTCATTCACATTCTCTTCTCCCTTCATCTCTTCTGGGTTTGCAGGTGCCCTGCTCCCCTCGTACTCTGGCGAATCTCCTCCCCTTTGCGACCGCTGTAACCCCACACTCCAGAGAACATCTGTGCCCCCTGAGGAAGTTTGCACATCATTCACTCTCCCCCCAGGCCGCCTAGAGAAGCAGACGCCAGCAGGCAAGTCTGGCCTGAAATGCCTCTCTCTCCGTTCTCCGTCCTCTCCTCTGCGTCCCCGGATAAAATAAGAAACCGGCAGCTTCATTAAAGCGGCGTAGACTTTAATTCAGGTGGACAGGTGGGAAGAGAGCTAGCACTTGCTTCCCTGGGTGTCCGAATGGGGAGGCCGTCTGAGCGGCAGGGGCAGGGGGGGCGGGGCGGCACGTGCGGCCCGGTGGTAGGACAGGGCCAGGAGCAGGGGTGCGGCCACACAGTGCAGAACAGCCAGGGCCTCTGCCAGGTGCTGCAGCAAGTCCAGAGCCTGCTGGGCCAGGCAGGTGGACAGGACCAAGGCCTTGGACCTCACGAGAAAGTCCAAGCCCACAGCTACCCCGTGAGGCCACCAGAACACAAACCAGGTCCACAGGACACTGGCCCAGGGACGCGGCCACCTGCCCAGTATTTTCGTCAGCACCTTAGCTCCTAGCAACCCCAGTGGCAATAAGGTGAACACGGCGAAACAGGCGACGGCGTGCGACAGCATCAGGAACCAGTGGCTCTTGCTGAATGTCAGGGAGCAGAATCCACGGGAGGTGTCGCTGGCCAGAGTGGCCGGCAGCCCCAGCAGGATAGCCATTCCCCAGAGTCCCACACCGAGCCTCAGGGTGAGGTTGGGGAGCTGACCGCTGCCCATTTTGGGCCCCAGGCAGGCGTGGCACCCTATCAGCAGAGCCTGGGCAAAGGCCGAGCCGTACCAGACCATGTGGGCCAGATGGCACAGAGCCGCGCCCTGGACACGGTGCAGCCCCGGGGCCAGCACGGGCACCACAGTACTGAAGAGGGTGCTGCCCACGGCCAGCTGTACTAGCAGAGGCCGTTCGGGGCACACCTGCCAGTGGAAGAGCGGTCTGAGGAGGGCGAAGAGGACCGCCCCCCCGGCCAGGATGCCCAGGACGCTGGTGAGGATGAAGAAGGGCAGGGAGGAGTCGTCCAGCAGGCTGCAGGAGCGGCAGGGGGCGGCGGCGTCCATATCGCTGTAGTTATAGTTCTGGTAGTAGGAATCATTAAACTCATCCCAAATATCGTCTCCAAAGGTGAACTTAGAGTCCTCATCTGCCACCTGGAGGACAGCCCCAGAGGGGATAATCAGAACATCTGTTTACCCCACCAGAGAGTCCCTGGGAATGAAGTGGGTGGAGGGGAGGGGCGGGGGGAGGGGGGAGGCCAGCCTGGAGGAGGGGATGCAGTGGGGACAGCAGGAGAGGATGGCACGGGGAGCCTCGCAGCCTGGGCAGAAGAGCAGGGGAGGGGACCGGCCAGGCTGCGAGAAGCTGGACAAGGTCAGGGCCGGGGTGCCAGGGTCCCGGACGGATGGGGGCCCCCGAGACCGGAGTGAGAAGGAGGAAAAGGAAACGGAGGGAAGGGTAAGAGATGAGGGGACAAGGAAGTGCAAAGGCCCCGGGGCAGACAGAAAGAGGTGGTGAGGCAAAGAGATGGGGGACTGTGGGCCCGGCCCCACACTCACCTGGTGCTGCAGACAGTTCCCCATGGCGCTGCTGGGCTCGGGCAGGCAGAGAGAAGGGCCAGGAACGTCCCGCGGGCGGCTGCGGCTCCAAGATAAGTGCCAGGGGCTAATGAAGGCCATCAGTTCTGGGCAGGGCCATGGGATAGGCAGCGGGGGGGAGCCGGGCCTTCAGGAAGCCTTCGCCCCACGCCCATGGCCTGCCTCAGCCTCGGGCCCAGAAGGGGCACTAGCCCCGGGCTTCCTGTTTTGAGGTTGGATTCCACTGGTGGGGACCTGCACGCGGGAAAGGAAAAAGGCGGGCGGCAGAGAGCGGGTGTTTTCCCAAAGGTGGAAAGGGGGCTGAGAAGCCAGGGGGGTTTCCAGCAAGGACGGAGTCTTCAAGCACCAGGAAGGAAGAGGGGCCAGGGGTGACTTGTGAGACAGAGATAAGAGACCTGCTGGGAAGGCAGAGGGAAAGGGCAGTTGACGACGCTCCATGAGTCTCCACCCCCTTGAACCGGATCCAAGGAAAGAGCTCCAGGGCGACGTTTGTGGGAGGGGGTGTGAGTGGTGCCCGACTCTGTGCGGCTGTGGGTCGCCTGTCGGAGCACATAGCTGAGTGCTCGGTGGTCGGCGGCTGTCTGGGAAGGGCTGGGGGCCGTGGGCGAGGCCGCCCGAGGAACCTGCTTCGGGGAGCGGCCGGGCACCGTCTAGCCACCTAGGGACACAGTGGACGCATCCTCCATACCAAGCACCACACACAGTCTGACAAGTCAAAGCAGGCTCTGGGGACAATGGGACTGTTGCCCATGGGGGGCTCTCGATTCCTATTCCTGTTGGGGGCAGAAAGGCTCTGGATGGCAGGGCGCAGGGCTCCTTACGGGGTGGCGGGGGGGCTCCTGTTTCTCTCTGGCTGACAGAGCAAAAGCACGTACTCTGCACACGCAGGCCCCCGAGCCCACAGCCCTGCTCTTCCGCAGCCTCACCCCTCCAGGGCTTCTGCGTGTCTCTGCTCTTGCCCTGCATCTCACTCCCTCGGGTGGGGAGACAGCCGCGGCTTTGGGAAGGCTGAGTTGTGGGGTCTCAGGAGCCGGTCAGGGACATGATCTATCTCATTCCAGGAAAGCCTGGGGTGTTTCAACTCCAGTCTCACCAAGAAGCCCTTCTGCATTTAAGTAGAGATGCATGGGGTCCGAGTAGGGGAGCCCAGACGCAGACGGTGGGCACCTCAACACAGATCATCATCCCCTCTCTTCCCAGGAAGCCTGCTCTGGCTTCAGGTGCACGTGAGTGGGTTGGACAGTGGCCCTGGGAGGGTCTGTCCCACTGTGGGCCGGGCGGTGGGCAGTGTGGAGCAGTCAGACACCCCTCCCCAAACACGCGGGAGAGCGAGGCCCGGGCCCAAGGGGGTGAGCGCCCTGCTCTCCCTCCGAGAGCTCTGCCGTCTCCATGCAGGGATTGGCGGGGGGACACCCCTGGGGGCGCAGGGGACATGGGCAGAACCTCCCGCACACGCACACACACCCCAATCGGAGCAAGAGCAGCAAGAAGGAGGCAGCCGGACGACACGGATAATCCAGATATATTGAGGGTGGCCCCTCTGAGATTAGCACAGGAGAGTTAGAAAGATTATAAAGATACACGATCCCCCCCGCTCCCCTCCCCCCACCCACAGACAGACACACACAGCACGACGGCCCCTCCCGCCCGCCCCCGTACAAATATGGCTTCTGTGTAATATGGACAGAGTGGTTCAGCTCAAAGAGGAAAGGTCGTTTTCCCAAAAGCGGGTGCTGGGAGACAGGGAGCCGACAGGCCTGGGGCCCTAGGCTGCATTGGTGCTGTGAGGGGGGCCCTGGCTGAGGTGGGGGTGCCCGTGCGGCCCAAGGGCCCTACCCAGCGGCTGGAAGATTCACGAGGATATTACCTGAACTGAGGGGGGCGGGCAGGCCTGCCGGTGCAGCAGGGAGGATGTGCTGGAGGGGGTGAGCGGCCCCGCCAGGGCGGGGGTGGGCAACCTCCTCTCCTCCTCGGCAAAGGAAGACGAAAATCACAAGGGGGGTGGAGAAGGGAAGGAGACCGAGGTTTCACTCCTGGGCCCCGCCGCTCAGGGGACAGACTGTGGGGGACAGTGGTCCTTCCAGGGTCAGTGCCGGGGAGAGGCCTGAGGGGTGCATAGCAGAGGCTGTGGCACTGACTCTGTGGCTCCGAGAGGGGAAATCGAGGCAGGCTTTGAATGCTCTGTGTCTCAGGGGGAGGCGAGATGTACAACTGAGCACAACATGTCGTGGGGCCATTTTCTTCGTGACAGATGGGCGCCGAGGTGGCCTGGACACCGGGGACGGAGCCACAGCCCAGGGGAGGCCCACGGCCCAGTGTGCCGCCCTCGCCGCCGGAAGCCCCCCACCCGCCCGGGTGCTGCCTCCGTCTCTCTCACGCACACGTGCATGACACACAGACACAAGCACAGACACGACAGCCACACACACACAGAGTTCACATTACTCCCCTCGTCCGGGCAGGACACAGTTCAGTGCACTGAAGCTCCTTTTAGTATTTTTGTTGTCATGTCTGCCTGGCTGCTGAGGAACGGGAAGGGGCGCGGGGTGGGGGGGCACAAGACAGCGGCGGTTGCCGTGCGACAGTCGGGGGGCGGGGGCTCGGGTCAGAGCCGGGGCTGGAGCAGCGCCTCTCCCACAGCTGCTGGAGCACTGCCCCCCTTCCCAGGGTCGGGCTTCATTCGCCGTGGGGGGGTAGGGGGTACAGGGCCCCCTCTCTGCCATCCTCCCCCTGCAGACCTACCCCCTCCTGGCAGGGGACCTGTGCCCGTCCCATGCAGAAGCCCTGGGTCCCCGCGTGGCTGCCTTCCACCTGCTGGGTCACACCTCCTCGGGGACCCCCACTCACCCCTCTCCTGTCGCGGTGGAGGAGGGGTGACAGGGTGGGGCCCACTTCCCTGCCCATAACTTGAGGTGCATGACTAGTGGAGGAAAAGCCCCTTCTGGTGTCTGCTCACCATCTCCCCATTCCCCCAGGAGGCCAGGAAGCTGCTCTGTGGTAGAGGACGGAGGGCAGGGGAGGGCCCCCCACACCAGCCCGGCCCGCCTTCCCCCTCCACCTTCACTCTCCTCCTAACACTCCAGGGGGGTTGCTTTCCTCACCCGGGGCCCCTGCCCCTCCAGCCTGGAGACAGATTTGATTTGGGATTGTTATAAAAATAATAATAACCCAAACGCAGAGAAGCCACGGAAAGGGCTGAGGGCAACCCTCCCTCCCCCCCGCCCTCCTCCCTCCCCATTCCAAACCTAGTACAAAACCGCACCCAAAGCAGACATTCTGTACAGGGGGGGGGGGGGGCTGGGGAGCAAGCGGGAGGGGCGGCCCTGGGGTCGCTCTGTACAAGTCCAGGTTGGTGATGGCCCCAGCGGTCCCCGTGGGGCCCCTGGGGGTGCAGGAGGTGGCTGGGCGCCTCTAGATGAAATATTCCTTCTTGTCGTCCCCGCCCGACTGCCCGCCTTCTGCATTGATGATGGCCGTATCTGCATCTGGGGCATCATCGGAGCCTTTGGCCTCATGTGTCAGGTAGGTTCCTGCAGAGATCGAGAGCCTCCTCCTGTCAGTTTCGGGAGCAGGTCCACGCCTCCGAAGCCCACCCCTCACCCCTGCCCTGCCTGCCCACTGCACCTGCTCCTGCAGTGTTCCTCCTGCCTCGAACTCTCTACCTCCCCACCTGACCCAACTTGCATCTTGCTGCCGACATCCATCACCTGCCCACACCTCATGAATTAGTGAATGAATGCTGCCCTTAATTAGAATCTCATTTATAAAACAAGAAAAAAAAAACTGTGTGTGCGTGTATGTGTGCATATATGTGCATATGTGTGCATACATATGCGTGTACACACGTGTGGGAGTCTGCATGTGTATATGTGCCTGCATGTGTGTATGTGTGTGTACGTGTGTGTGCCAACAGGTGCATGCGGCTATGCATGTGCGCGTGTGTACCTGTGTGTGGCATGCACAGCTGAGTATGTGTATACATGTGCATCTCCATATGTGCGTGCGTGTGTGCACACCTGTGTGCGTGTGCATACATGCACATGTGAGTATGTGCATGCATGGGTGCGTGCACACCCTAGGTAGGGACAGGGAAACTGCAGGTCAGCCGTGAACAGGGACCTGAGGTCTGGGTCAGCCCGTGCAGCCGGGCTGCTGGCTAAAGTAGCACAGAGAGGAACGTCTAAGGAGTCGGCAGGCATGGAAACAGGGAGAGGAGCAGAGATGGTGTGGGGGCAAGAGGCCAGGGGACCGAAGGATAAAGAGGAGAAAAGAAGCCAGCGCAGGCAGACATGGGAGTGGCAGAGTCCGCAGGTCTGTGCCCGAGCGCAGGAGACCCTGGGGGCGGGGCCGCGTGGGAGCAGCAGTGGGCTGAGTGGGAAGGCTCCATCTGGATGATCACCAAGTGATCAGGCTCTGCTGCGGGGTTGGCGGTGCTCAGTCATCACAGGGCTGGCTGTCTTCTTTCTCCCTCTCCCACTCCAAGGGGCCAGCAGAGTCCCCAGGAGTCCCCAAAGGTGCGTCCTGCGGCCGGCTCCCTGCTGCCTCCCTGCCCGCCCCCAGGCTCCCCGCTGTCTCTGACCTTTGTGCCGGATCAAGTAGTGGCCGAGGAAGATGAGCAGGATCAGCAGCAGGAAGACGATGAACGCCACGATCCCGCCAATGATGGCGTGGTAGGTGCTGGAGGACGAGGGCACCGGGCTGGGGTCTGCAGGGAGGGGACACACAGTCAGACCTGGGAAGAGCCCTTGTCTTCGAGCGTCTCTGGCCCGGCCGTGGGCAATCTTACACGCACAGGACACAGGCTGACATCAGCAAGTGCACGGGATCACGCAGCAGAGGGGAGACGCCTGGTCTTGCACCCTTCTTTCTTACGCGGTGTCCAGAACATAAAAGATTATTTATTTGTGACGACGTTGACAAATCTGCTCACGCTCAACCCTTTAAACTGTGTTTCCGGCTCGGAAGCTTTGGTCAAAGTTCACGCTTTACTGCTTACGTGGGCTCTTGTTCTCGCACTTGCTTTTACCTTTGGGGGTATCAGACTATTCCTTCTCTCTCTTCTAGGCCCTCCTACCTCCTGTCTGCTTGCCATTCAGAGCTGGCCTCTCTAGGGGGGCCCCCAGCCTCTTTGCCCCAAGAGCAGACAGAGGAGGGGCACTGAACCACCGATGAGGCCGAGCAGGGGGACTCTGACGGCACCGCAAAGAAGGCCGTGCACTGAGGTCACTGTGTACAGAGCAGTTCCGGGTTCCAACTAAACCCCAGCCCTCCTGCATGCTCCCCCCCGGGGGTCTGGGACTCCGGCATCACGTCCCACCCTCCAGAGGTTTGGGGGAATGGCGAAGACTTCCATCACGGACGGCTCCCCGGCCCACTGTGAGTTTCCTTCTCTGGTGGCCAATGTCTCCGCCATCTTCCCTCTGGCGCAGCCTCTACGGGGGGATGGGGGTGAGGGGTAGGTCCTCGGAGCACACACTGGGCCCGGCTACCAAGGAACAGCACCAGCCTCGTCCAAGTCCCAACACCCAAGGCCCAGGCCCCAGCTCCCATATGTCCAAAATTACATCAGCCGTAGATAGAACCCTCCCACCCATGGGAGAGCTACTGATTTCCTACAGAGTCAGCTTGAGTCTTGATGCCTCACTGACTCCTTATATATTTTGTCTTTCCTACCTCATGGATCCTCAAGCTTGACTGGGCCAGCTTTTCGGTTCCCTGACTGTCTACGCCTAATTGGAAAAGAAAACATTTATGTTCTGGATTTTTATGCTCTGCTTGGGAAGGAGGGGGAGGATGGGCCTGGGGGCTCCATCATACGATGGGGGTGTGAGGGGGTTGAGTGGGAAGAAGCAGAGGGACATCGTCCCTGTCTCTCTCCCAGGCAGTAGGTGACACAAAGTCCATACTAAAAAAAAAAATTCCTAGATAATTGTTTCAGAGGCTATGGAAATGGGAATCCCTCAGAAAAACACAGCTTCCCGTGGCCCAAATGACCTCTGGGGCCATCAGTTACAGATCCCTGTCTCTGCTGGAACTTCCTTTTTTCCCTTCCAGGCTGGCTGGTGGGGTCCAGAGGGCTCCGGAGATGCAGGGAAGGAGCTGCAGAACCTCCTCCTGCCACCAGGTGTCAGCACTGGACGTGGTGGGGCGGGACCCGGTGGGGGAGGGGCCCGCGGGAGACCCACCACCAAGCACAGGGGCCAAGAACTTTGTCTCACCACCGCCCTGCCAGTCACCCTGAGAACTGGCCCGGGGAGCGGCGGGGTGAGAGATCTGGGGCCGACACGGGTCCTCGCTGCTGGCATCCTACACCAGGTTTGTGGTGCTGAGGGAGCTCCCACGTGCTGAGGTCTGTCCCTGGAGTCCAGAATCACCCCATCTGCACAAACCCCCGGATCCCAAGGTCTCAGCCGTAACACACCACGGGGTGAAGGCAGGATCTTATCCATCCCCTCACTGACTGAATGGGCGTTTCCAGTAAGGGAGCCTCCGGTGCTCTCCCCGACGATGCATTTCCCCTGTTCTGAGCTTCTAAGGTTTTCTGGCAAGACCCCGCTGCCACTGGGGTCTTCAAGAATTCTGCCCACTCTCCAATAAGGGGACCCCTGTGCCAGCCTGTCACTGCTCCTGAGGCTGGGTGTTGTGGACACAGCTTTGGGAAGAGCTTCAGAAAAGCGTCACTGGGGTCTCCGGGAGATAAGGCATCAGAGAGAGTGCCCTGTGCCTCAGCATCGTCCCAGTCATCTCTGTTCTGCCTGGCCCCACCCTACCCTGTCCAGGGTCTGCAGCCAGGAGGTGGCGGTGGCACCCCGCGTCCCATGCCGGTCGCCGGAGCAGCAGCCCTGAGACAGCTCCCTGGAGAGGGGAACCCCCACACCAGCCCTGGCCAGACTCCGGGGCCTCTCCACACGGAGGCATAGCTGTTGCCCTCCAGGGAGAGCGGTGGTGGGAGGACGGTGTCAGGTGCGCCCCTAGGGCTCGCCAGCGCCCCCCATCCTGCTGATGGCTTCCGTCTTGCACATTCCAGAGCGGACCTAGAGCTCCAGTTCCACCCTCCCACGGTGGGCCCCCTTGCCCCCAAGGCACAGCGAGGGGTGCTCTCAGGAGATGGGGACACGGAGCTTGGGGTGGGCAGACAGGGCGAGGGCGACGCGGAGGAGGGCTGGCAGGGCTCACCGTTGACGTTGAGCGTGTAGTAGGCCTTGTAGCTGCCCATGTTGCTGGTGGCCGTGCAGCCATATGTCCCGCTGTCACTCTTGTTGAGGAAGGGGAAGATCAGGGCGCTCTCCTGAGTCATCTTCAGCGGGGGCACACTGCCCTCCTTCTCCCACAGGTACTGCTGGGGGCTGCGGAGGCAGAGAAATCACACTTGTTTGCGAGCGAGCAGGCCAGGGGGCTGAAGGGAACAAAAAAATACCTGGGAAGAGGAAGCCAAAGACGGTTTGGCGCAGGCTCAATGGGCTACGGGGGCCCCAAGCGCGAGCTGACGGGAGGGGGACCCCTCGGGGTTCGACCTGAGGATGAGGGCGACTTCCTAACGTCTGTCTGGCTGTGACATGGTGGCTCCCTCGGGGGCCCTGGGGGCAGCCGGGGAGGCGCTCTTCTGCTGCTTTGCAGGAGAAACAGTCTGGGGACCGACGTGCCGGGCAGGGTCAGGGAAAGCGAGAGGCTGAGAGCAGGGGCAGATGGGGAGACTCTAAGGGAAGATCAGGGTCTGAGGTGCGAGGGGGTCGGGCCAGGGAGCGGATCTCCTTACACGGGATTGCCACGCCCCTCGCAGTGGAGCAGCAGCTTCTGGCCCTCGCGGGGGTGCGGGGGGTCTGGCCTAATCTTCGCCGTGGGTGTATCTGTGGAGAAGGAAATGATGTCAGCGCACCACCGGGCAGGAGAGGACCACGGTCCCGCCTTCACCCCGTTGCGCGTTTCGGCTTCTACCCCTACCTGCCTCAGGCGCAGGTGGGGATGGGGACAGAGACCTCCACCCCAGCCTCTCGCGAGCAAAAGCCAAGGTTGCTACTGAACGTGCGTGGGACGCTCACTGCAACCTCGCAGAGCTAGGATTTCTGAAGCTCTGTCTGTGCTGGGGACCGTCGGATGTCCCAACAGAGAGCCTCGAAAGGACGCCTGGTCCACCTGTGCCCAGCACAGAGCGGGACCTCATACACATTTCTGATGGAACCAGGGAACCTCAACTGGATGGTTCACTGAGCTCACAACCTCTCCAGCTCCCTGCTCTCCTAGGGAGCTTAAGCTGGAAGCCGTCCCTGAACACAAAGTATCATTTTCAGCGGTTCAGAGCGAAAGTGAGGGAAGAGCTTCCCAACAGCAAGAGAGGGGGTCACATTGGGGCTGCAGAGACGAGCTCCGGGAAGAAAGAATGGCGTCTGCCCCGGGCGCCAAAGGGCTGCGAGGAGGCTAGGGCCAGATGGCCAGGCCAACAAAACAGCCAGATGCTGGTTGAGAACACCAGATAAAGAGGCCGAGCTTCCCCTGCGGACAGAGCCAACCCCAGCCACCCGTTAATGAACGTGTTTCTGTCAGATCAAACAGGACAAAGAGAATCAGGCCAGGTGAGAATATGGCGGCCCAGCCGCCATTGAACCCTCTAGCGCCATGCCTGGAGCCCAGCGTTTGTTGATTGACTACTGATCACCGTTGGACCTCGAGAGTCGGCGCCAGAGGATCTAGTACCTGACAGGGAAGTCTGTGGGGTTCGGACATGGGAGGGGGCACCAGGGCCTGAGGGAAGGAGCCCGAGGCCAGGGGCCCCACGCCCATGACCGATCAGCAGAGAAACACCTGAGGGCAATTGAGAACTCTGAAGTCTGCCAGGTTCTTTCCTAGATATCTTCCCCTTGAACCTCACGCTAACTCCGTGAATTCAGAGGCAGCCCCTGGGAGAGGGCAAGCTTTGGTGGGAGAGGCACAGCTGGTCAGCAGCAGCCCCATGGTGGGAACCCGGGCCGTCTGCCGCCAAGTAGGAAAGGGAGCCACCCCAAACCTGCCTGACGTTCAGCTTTCAGCCATGGGTCTAGTCATTTTAAAGAGCGCCAAAGTCAGTCCTGGATCGTCCACAAAAAAGAAGATTAAGCAGTTGAGTCATTCTAGGAAAATGCCCAGCCTCTAGATAAGTTAGGACAAGAAATGCATTATTTTATGATTCTCTATGTTCTGCCTTCGTACTTTCTTTTCTTTTTTCTTGGTTCCTCCACTCAGAAAATTTACAGAGTTTCTCAGGAGAGGGTGGAAGTTTCCTGTTCATACTCAAGGCAGGGCCCACAGAGAAACGAGGACCCTTGGAAAGGCTCGGAGTGGGGATGGTGACAGTGGTCAGTGTAGGTCAGAATCCCGAGAACGCTCGTGGGGCTGGGGCACGCTACCACGGGGTAGACCCGGGATCCTGAAATCCCAGTACGTTGGTCTCGGAAGAAGCCTTAGTGATCACCGGGTTCATCTTCTCATAGAGCAAATAAAGAGTCCAGCTCGCTCCTAACCTCACACAGCCTGCAGCGGTGGGGGGCAGGGGAAAGGACCAGCCCCTGCATCTTCTGACTCCTGGCTTGCTGCGGTTACCGCCAGGCTTACAATCTAGCTGCACAACCCTGGCCTAGCTCAGGGCTTGGTAAACCTGCCCTGGGGCCAAAGCCTGCCAATTACGTGTCCTTGTAAATAAAGTTTTATTGAAACACAGCCCCGCTAATGTGTCGACATACCGTTTATGGCTATTTCCCTGCAGCAACAGCAGAGGAAAGTATTGAGACGGAGACCACGTGACCCCTCCAATATTTGCTATTGGGCCCTTTCCCGAGAAGCTTGCTGACCCTTGGCCTGGCGCCGTCACCCACCAACTCGTCCCTTATCTGCGCACGGTGCTCCGCGAGGTCGCGAGCGCTTCCCTCCCCTCCCCCATTTCATACCTGATCCTTCTTCACCCACAAGCCCACCACATACACAGAACTTCAATGCGTTGAGAGGTGGATCTGTCGGCTCCCTTTAGAGACTCGTGGTTCACAGAGCACACGATGTCCGCGCCGTCGTCCTCCCGGGAAACCTGGAATGTCACTGAGCTGCTCACGGTGAAGGTTTTACCATTTGGATCTTCCTGAACGCGGGTCGGTTCTCCTGGAGCACAGAGCAGACAGGTACGCGCGCACACACACAGACACAGAGTGAGCCCTAACACACAGCCGCGGCGCGGGCCCCACGGCACACGTACAGATGGCCAGGCGCCACTTAGACTAACTCAGAAAGTTGTGAAATGGTATGTGCACACGGGGAATGTAGGCACACACACACACACACACACACACACACACGAGTGTGCACAGAATATCTGTCCTTCCCCTTCTGTACCACACTAATGTGCACATACACAGACACGTACCCCTCTCTTCCTCACCCACCCACCACCTGCTCCTGAACCCCAAAGCAGGGGGAACTTACCGTGGAGCTCCTGGTCGCCCTTGCGCCAGGTGAGCTGGGCTGCTGGTTTGCTTCCAGAAGACTGACAGTTTAGGGTGGTTGTCTCCTTTTCCCGTAAGGACGACTTGTAGCCAGTAATGATGGGCTTCTGCGGGATTCCTGCCATGGAGGGGGGATGGCCAAGATAGGACGGAGAGGCACCATGAGGTGACCTCAGCTCTCCTTGCAGAGAGGACCTTTCGGGGACTCAGGATACATGAGTCCCACCTTGGTTTAGAACGGGTAGAAGACTAGAGAAATCACCTCTCTCTCCCATCTCCTCCCTGAGGACCCACAGGGAAGGTCTGATACATGGCCCGGCACCCCACAGCACCAATGGCTGGCTACAGAAGTGGTGTGAAGCCCAGGAAAGCAAAGAAGGAAATTGGAACGTAGGACCCAGGTACGAGCACATAGGCAGCTGGGATACTGGACCTTAGAATCGCACGCTGCCAAAACTTCTCGTGTTTCCCTCATACAAGCTTGGGAGGTACACGGCATAGACGTTAGCATCTTTCTATCACAGCTGAGGAAATTTAGGCTCAGAGGCAGTAAAAGATTCCTCCAGAGCACAGAGTAAGTAGAGCAGAAAGGACCAGAACCCAGTGCTCTCTGCATTCTGTCCCATTGCAAAGGAAGCACAGACTGAAGTTTCCCCCGAATGCTCGGAGCCTTGCCTGGCCTCTGGCTGCCTCGGGGGCTCACCTAGGAGCTGTGTTTGCAAGGAAGCATGCCGCAGAGCCCCCGGGGGTGGCGAGCCTCACCGAGCACAGTGACGAGGGACTTGGCGGTCCTCACAGGCATGGTGAAGATGGAGCAGGTGTACTCGCCCTCGTCTGCCAGCGCCACGTTGCTGATGCTGATGCTGAGCTCGTGGGGAGTGGATCTAACCAGCTGGATCCGGTTATCACGAAGGGCTGGGGACATCGGGAGAACGGGAAGCCGGACTTTTACTGGCACTTTTCATGTTCATCTTCCAGTCCCAGACCAGCGACTTTGGGAGAAGGGGTCTAGCATGGTTTGGGGCAGGGGAAACTCCTCCCGAGTGCGAGCACTCTTTATGCAGTCACTTTCCTGAGCCACTGGGCAGGCTCAGCGGCCTCAGGGACACTCAGAAAAGTAGGCTGGAATCTCCTGGGCTGCCTTGTGAAGTACATGTGGCAACACTGACACCAGCTAAGCCTTAGGGCTGCTTTGGAGTGTCGCCCCCAGAGGACCTGATGGGGCCGCGTGCGGCTCAGGTCACAGCTGTAACATCGCAGTTTCTCTGGAGCCCACGGAAGGACGAGCCCCTGGCTTGTTGCCTCATCCAACAGCACACCTTCCGGGTGCCCAGCCTCCGCTCCCAGGCACATGCTGCCCCGGGCTCCGACCCCTGCCCTGGACCCCTGCCCCAGCCCACAGCTCCCCCGGAGAGAGGAGCACTGGCATGGTACCTCTCTTCTCTCCAAAGTAGAGAGTCTGCTGGGCAGGGTTGGACCACTGCAGAGACGAGTCCTCATGATCTTTCACTTGGCACTTGAGCATCACAGTGCCCCCAGCCACCACTGTCTCGTCCGATGTCCAGGGCTGGCTATCTGCAGGAGTAGCAGAGGGTCAGCTCCCCGAGGAAGCCCGGCCCCTCCACCCGCATCTGGGCCAAAGCTCGCCTCGGCTAACCCGGACGGTCGGAAGCCCGGGTGTCTGCGTTCTCTTAAGGCGTCGTGGGAGGAGAAACAGAGGTCGCGGGGAAGGGGAGACGGACCTTATTTCCTCTTGCTTGGAATACACAGAAAAACAGTCATTTGTTGAATGTTTGCTGAGTGGAGGGGAATAAAGGTGCCCAGATCTACAAAGAGCACCACGCGGGCAACTTTCCTGAGAGGCTCTGCGGCTCCCTTAGAAAGTGCACTCGCACACCTGTCGCCCTGCACTCGGCCTCCGCCTGCCTGTGCGTGTGAGGACCGGAGAGGCGCTTGAGACCAGCCATCCCCAAACTAAAAGGGAGGAGAAGGCCCAGCCGGCCTCGGGTCCCACGTTCATTTACATAAGAGGTAGCTGATAAAACTGCGGAATAAGCAACCAAAAAGATTACAAAAAAGAAGAAGAAAGAAAAGCTGAAATATTTTGGCACAGACTCTTTAATTCCTCCCACGATAACTTCCCTTGATCATCAGCTGGCACTCTTTTGGTAACAGGACAACTGTCCTCTCAAAACTCCCACCCAAGTACTGCCCCCCGCCCCCGTAATACTTTCTCACCCCTCTCTCCTTAGTCAAAATAAACAAAGGACGGGTAAGGAATCGTATGGAAGGGCCCTCTAGTTGGCCTGGCCGGGGCCCTCTGCCCCCCCGACACTGTTCCGTGTTCCCCACAGCATAGCCTCTGCTCCCCGTGCTGATTCCCTCGTCTCCAGGACTGACTTTCTGCGCCCCGAGAGCCGCAACTTCCACAGGACTAAAATACACAACACCTCCCAGCTGATTCAGAGGCACCTGCACCGTCCCTTCGGTGGCGCTAAACCAGTGGGGCAGCGTTATTCTTCTCTGAATAGGAAGCCAAGACACTTCCTGCGTTCCCTAATTGAGTCATTTTAAACAATCCCCATTCTCCCCCTTGGCACTGACCTTACCCCTGCCCTCTCTGTTGTTCCTCTCCTCCGTGGTCACCAGAGCTCCGTTTCCAAGAAATACATAATGGATGCTCCTAGCAGAGAAGGGGCCCCAAGGAGAGAGGGTGGCGTGGGCTGGGCTCGATAAGAGGCACGCGTGCTTCGGAATGTCCACCTCCACGTTGGGCTCAAAGTCTGGCCACTGGTTTTGGTGTTTAGAATCATGACGGGACGGAGGGGGATCTTAGGGATCATGGAATCCAAGGCCCTCATTTTACAGACGTAGAGAATGAGGCCATGGAGGTGAGTGATTGCCTACGATCATTCTGCTAATCGGGGACTCCCGTGGGGACCTCGACTCTGTTCTTCGATTCTCAGTGCAGGTGGCCTTTTCCTGGGGATGCTCCTCAAGTAACCAACTTGAAAATTCAAACGATGGTTTTAAGATCAGTGAGCCAGAGACAGAGCCGGCAGAGTAAACTAGGATGTGATTTATCCCTTACGCATCTGAACGAAAGGTGTGGAAAACCTGTCATTTACTGCTCGCTGAATACCAAGTTTTGACAAGCGATCCTCTCATCCGTGGGTCCCTTTGAAGAATTCTGCCTCGATTGTGTCTTCCAGAACCTCTTTATTCTGAGTAATATCCTCCTCCTGGAGTCACTTTATTTTGGGGGAAAAAGGTGTAGGGGACACAGAGGTCTCTACGCTGGAGCGAGGGAAGAGGCGTAGGTATGAGAGAAGTTGGTGGTGCGGAACTAAACTAAAATGTCGGATGGAGCTTCGTGGTAATGAGGGGAGTGAGGACACAGGGCAGAGGCAACATGAGTGGGAGATGGTGTGAGGGTGGCTAAGGGGACCGAGGGACATTGAGATGAGGGGCCTGGATTCTCACCTTGACTGGCCAGCATGTCAGGGCTGCTCCAGACTGTGGAGCTGATGGCCTCGCCGAGTGGGGCCAGAGTTCCCAGCTCCAAATCCTGCTCCTGCCAGTAGCCTGGGGAGAGAGTCTCCATCAAGGATGAGCCCTACTTGTTTGCTGCTTCCGTTTGGGATACTTCGGTGCTTGGGGGTGGGGAGAGGGCAGGCCCTTAATGAAAAGCAGGTTCTCCGGGATCCCTAAGAGAAGGTGGGTTTCTCACCAGGGGGGGAGGGACTTTAACTAGAGTCCTGAAAAAGGAAGTGAGCTCTTCCTCCAAAGGCGAAGGCGGGATAAAAGGAGGATGCTAAGTTTTACCAGTCAGTCTTACAACGTCAGAGCCAGAAGAGACCTTAAAGGTCCTCTGGTCCGGTCCTCCTGCTTCACAGATGAGGACAATGGAGCCTAGAGAGGTTAACGGTCACTTGGTGAAGGTCATCCCAGAAAATGAAAGATAAGCGAAGACTTTTCATTCCTTAGCCAGGATTCTTTCTGCTACATCACATTATCTACTAAAATAACGGCAGATCCAACAATTGGAAAATATGTTTACTCTTAACCCCTTAATCACACACCTGTGAAATAAACACGCTGGTTCCTGTTTTGCAGCGTGGAAACAGGATGAAGTGACTTGCCCAAGGTCATACAAACGGAAATACGAAGACTGGAAATTTAATGCCTGAGCCCAAGTCCAGAGCCCCGTTACTTTCCAGCTGCGGCCCGACCCTGGGCCGGCGGCCACCTGCCCGGGGACGCGCAGCTGGGACCCTCCTCCTGCGCCCGGCCCACTGCCCACTAGATCCCCCTGGCTCTGCTCGCCTGCCCGCCACAGCTAACCCCGGGCCTGAGGCTCCGCTTATCTTCCCGGCCCCGGACAGACGCTGCTCGGAGCCCAGGGCCCGGCTCCCCAGCTGCACCTGGAGACGCGGAGGGACAAAGAGACCCGTCGGGCCAATCTGCCAAGTCTCCCGCCGCAAGCCCAGAACTAGCCAATCGCGGGCGCGAAGCGCAGTGACGTCATCGGCTGCTGAGCAGAGTCCGGAGCGGCCGCGCGTCCCGGGCTGGGCCGGGAGTCGCGGAAACTTGGTGGCCGGGCGCGCGGGAACCCGCCTGGCCCGCGCTGCCCCCGGCGGTGCTAGGCTGGGTCGGGGGAGGAGGGCCAGGGGTGCGAGACCAGACCGAGAAGTGGTCCTGAAGATAGGGGACGGGACCAGGGGGCGTTGCTGAATTCGAAGCAAAGGGGAGAAGGGGCAGGTTGGGGGGAGCGCAGGGGAAGAGAGGGGAGAGGAGAGAGAGGGCTAAGGCCCCGGAGAGGGAGCGGCTCCGAGGGTGACGGCCTCCCCTGGTCCTCACACACACCCTCCAGGAGGTTCCAGAAAACACTTCTCCGGGAGGAGAAGCACCAATGCCCAAATGGGAGGGAGAGTAGAGCAGAGACAGCGGACGACCTGGAGCCCGGGGAGAGAAGCAGGCAGCAAGGAGGCAGGGCAAGTGTTGGTGAAGGGCGGCAAGAAGGCTGGGGCTGCCAGGAGAGGTGGCCGGTGCTGGCACTGGGGGGGGGTGGCCTCGCACCCAGCAGTGGCCCAGGCGCCAGGCCCTTGCCCTGCTGCCTTCTGCGGACTTCAAGGCTGGAGGCAGCCTGAGCTGGTGAGTGTTTCATCTTCTTTTCCAGGCTGTGTATTTGTGGGTGCTTGGACACACGGTGGAGAGCCGGTTCGGGGTGCTAGAGGGACAGGGGGAAGCCAGAGAGAAGCCGGAGCTCAGCCCCCCAGCTCCCCGTACTGGTACTATGTGCACTAAGTAAGCACCAAACAGGCCTTTGCTCCCGCGAGCGGAGGAGGGAATAGCCACCTGTAACTTGGGCACGGGGGCTTTGCAGTCTACAGGGTGGGTCTTCAGCACCAGTTCATTTACTGACAAAACAACCTTGGAGACAGGCAGCCAAAGGATCGCTTTTTAGAGCTGAGGTTGGGAGAGGTCCCCTGACTTACCTCGAGGCAGGCACACAAACAGCGCACACCTCTCAAGAATCATCTTTCTCTCTCCCTGGAGGCTCTCAAAGCCTTCTCAACAGCTCCTTTTTCGGGTGGCATTTCTGCCCATTGTACTGCAGTCCACTTGTTTACTTATCAGTCTCCCCATCTAAACTTTGAGCTGGTGAAGAGCAGAGAGGCCTGACCTTATTCATCTTTGTATCTTGAGCTCCCCGGTGCATTAAATTGGCTCTGGTCATTCATTCAGACACACCTGGCGCTGTGCTAGGCTCCTTCGCAGCCCGGCAGGGGATGGATCTGCCCAAGGGCGTGGATTTTGTTTCCTCTTTCCTGCTCCTTCTTCCCTCTGTGCTTTTGGCTGCTTTCCCTCGGTTGCCACCCCCCCCACCCCGTTCTATTTCTTCCATCTCCCCGCTCCTCCCGCATTTTGTTGGCATTTTCTCCCCCTCTGTAGGATGAACATGGGACATGGTAAGATAGGCCATTCAAACCACACTGAATTGTTCAGATGAGGGGACTGATAATTAAAACGAATACTGTCCAATAAATGGCCTATATGGTGTCTATAGATTTCCAGGGAACTCACTCTGGTTTGTAGCATTTTAAGAAGCTGGTAAACAGATAACTCTGTGTGTGTATGGTTTTTTTTGGGGGGGTTTTTTTTTTTTTCTTTCCCTGCTGTGGGGATATTTCTCCCTCTAGTTGTGAAAAGTACTTATGATCTCCTGTCTCCTCTTGAGAACTGCCTGTTCGTACGCCTGAAAGTTTTCTCACTGTTCTGAAAGTTTTCTCACTGTTCGTATTGTGCCCCTGGAATGAGAACTTCAGAAGGGCCCCTCCCCCAGCAGCGGACGAGTGATTATAATGCTATTGACAGAAACATGGATAAGTAGCAGAAATTATGACGGAGGATGCAAAAGCCTTGTACCTTTGGGTTCAGATTGTGCTGATCTCTTAGGACATCAACGTAAATTCCTTCTGTGGAGTCCAGCTGGAAGGGAAAACTCAGGAGCATTCTGAAAGGGTGGCGTGGCCTTTGCAGTGGACACAGTGGGCCTTCTGCTCAGGCAGGAACACTGGAGGGTGATGCAGACTTGGGACCACAGAGCCCCTCGGGAGGGGGGTGCAGGGATCAGGCTACTCATAGGGAAAAGCAATGAGAAAAGAGATTCTGTTCAAATGGGCCTTATGGTCTTTCTGCTTCTGAGCCTTCACTGACTTCCCATGGTCTGTAGATAATACCCAGGTGTGTAGGCTGGCCTTCAAGATCCTGGGCAGTCTGATGCTATCATGCTTTCCAGCTTTGTTTTTCCTTTATCCTATCCACATCCCAGACATGGTGCCAATCTGAGTTTTCTATAAACCCTTGGCTTTCCTGCCTACATTTCCTTTCCCACCATAACCCCGCTGATAATGTCCTCCACCCATCTTCACACATCTAAGCCCTACCAGTGCTTAAAGCCTACTTTCTGTGGCACTTCCTCCGAGAAGTCTTCCTGAATTGTCCCAGATGGAACCAGCTTCCGGTTTCCCTGAGTAGCAACACTTGATTTACTTGAGTTGTGTATCGCTGTGTGTGGCACTGTAAGTTTGCCTTCCCTCCCCAACTATAAAGAGTCACAGGTGGGGTTGATATCTGATTCATCTCTGTGTCCGGCATGGGTTCTAATGCGGCATACTGCACTTAATAAAGTGGGCACTTAAGCCCCGGGAAGGGGCTTAATAAATAAATATTTAATAAATGAATCCAAGATGGGGGGCATCTTCTGTTGGGAGAACCAGGCGCAGCATCTGCCAGTGGAGGGAAACAGCAAACCAAACAGGAGGAGGAAGAAACAGGACAAAGGAGAGGGTAGACCATCCCGAGGCGGAAGTTCTAGGAGCTACGATAGGATGGGAATCGAAATTTACTGATCGCTTTGCGTGCGTCAAAGCCCAAGTTAGGTGCTCGATAATCCTTATCTAGAACAGGAATTATTATGCACATGTTAAGGATGAGTTGGCTACGATTCAGAAAAGTTAAGCAATTCATCCACATGATGGAGCCAGTAAGTGTTGGGATGGGGCGGCCGTCAAACTTGGAGCCCTCTGACCGCAGAGCCCAGACTTTGCACATCTCCGCTGCACTGTCTCCGTCTGCAGAAGTATGCATTTTGTCTGGGGGGGGGGGGCAGGAGTTCTAGGGGTCAAGATTAACTTCCTGCGTCGCTGGCTGGGGCCAGCTCACTAAACAACACTCACAGGGCTCCTCTGTAAAATGACAAGCTAACAATGCAGCAAGTTGGGAATGGGGGCTTGTGGTGGCAATGGAATGGCTCACCCGCTGAATTTCCTTGTTAATTGGGTTTCTTCATGTGGCTTCGTCTGTGCCTCTGGGGGATACTTCATTTACCCCCGAGAGCCTTACAGTGCAGGACTTGCCAGTTAACCAAGCAGCAGATGTGTCTAGTTAAAACCAACAGAATCCCCTCACGTTTTCATAGGACTCCAGTGTCTGGGCTGAAAACAAAAAGAGTGTCTTGTTTGCCCTCCGTTGCCTTGGGGGTTTCTTAGCTCCCGGTTTATTTACCCGTGGGTTCCCGGACCTTTAGGACTCCCGGCATTTTAAAGGACAAAGTGGCCCTTTCCCCCACCAACGTCCTTCTGATGGATTGTTCGCAGTGAGAGGAGCGGAGGTGGGAAATGGAGACCGAGCCGTGTGCCCTTAACAGCGCTGTGGCACCTGTGACTCAGGTTTTCACTCGTAACACGTGTCCTCACATGGAGTAAGTGCTCAATAAATATTTATTGAATAAATAAATGAGCGACGCCCATGAATGGCAATGTAGGCTGTCTCCTGTCTGAGGGCTGCTTGGAGGAAAGCCTGAAAGAATGTGCCCGTATGAGCCCCAATTGCTTGGTTGGTGTCTTCCCTGCCCCGTCGGTTCTGGGACCCTGCGGTGCGTGAGCACGGGCCCGTGAACACGGTCACGGGCGCACAGGTGGGATGGAGGGACGGGGACGGAGCTCTCCCAGGTCCCCGCTGCTGGCCTTGCCAGCACCTGGGTCCAGAGCTTTGCTTTCCTGACTAGAGAAAACCAGCTCCCCGAGTAGGAGTTGGTGATGGTGATGAGTCAGCATTTCTAACCCCAGCGTTAAAAATACTCTTCATCCCAGCCTACTTGTTATTCCTCACGACTACCCTGACAGGTGGGTGGAGGAGTGTTATCTCCAAGGGAAAAACACACTGGGGGCTGTGGCCCAAAATACTGGAGGGACCCACTTTTAGGATCGTTTACCCACACCCTGTGCGAGGTGCCCCGGCCAGGGGATCTCGCTCGGATTCCTCCCTGACCTGAGCTACTAGTGAAGTCGTGTGTGTGCGTGTGTGTGGATCACGCCCGCAAGAGAATGGGTCTGGCAAAATCAGATTTAGAACTCAGCCCCTGGAGCTTTGCCTTGTGCCCAGAGCCACACGTTTCTCTAACAGTGAATGTCCGATTCTGCGTCTGGAGGAAGGTGGGCCAGTCCCCGGCGAGTCCGGATTTAGTTGCTAACTCTGAGATCTGGGGGGAGTCCCTTTGACCCGAGAGACTCTGATCAAAAAAGGACTCGTTTCAGACTTTTCCACTTCCTTCGGGGCTGCTGGGAATTACACTGCTTCTGCTGAGGTCACTGGGGTGCTTCTTGTCTAAGGCATGGGGGCCCCGCGTGCCGGACCGCGCAGGCTGCAGGATCGCCTGAAGGGGGCCCTGGCCCAGCCCACGGATGCTCCAGCTCACACTTCCTGTGGGACTCCCCAGCTCTGTGACGCCCCAGCGGCCTGCCTCCCTCACCCAGGCCTCCCCCCACCCTCTCTGTGGCCGGGCCACCGAGACCTCACTGCGTGTCCCCTCCCTCCGGTCTTTCTGTTGCCGGCTGGCTTTTCCTCCTGGAGTCTTGTTTATCTCCTTTCCCTCTGGCTCCCTGCAGCCTCTTGGGCCCAGGAGGCACTACTGTCTCAGCCTTGCTCTACTGTCCCAGGAGGCACGCAGGATATAAGTGAAAATGGACGGTAAATAGAGTGGGAAACAGACCCTTCGCTAGAAGAAGGACCTGTTAGGCTGACGGGCCCGTGGCTCGGTGAGGCGTGGCCGAGACGTTCAGATCTGCAGAACCAGGGATCTCTCGCTCTTAGATAATCCAAGAGATTTAGGTTTGGAAGGGGCTGATCCAGGCTCCAACAGGTTTATTCCTGAAGTTGGAAGATGTCTTTTGGTTCCATCCTAAGCAGGTCATTGAAAATGAAAGGCTTTTGTTTCCTGGGCTCGGAATGGTGTGTGGCTAAGCTTTTCCAGGCTGAATGAGGAGGAGGGAATCTTTGGGTTAGTTGGCTCGCTCTGCCGGCGGTGGGCGTGAGGGCGGGGTTAAACAAAAGGCTTATCTGTGTGTTAACCCTCTTTTCACGAAAAAAAAAAGAAAACCAAACCAGAAAACCAAAAACCAAAAAACTCCCCAAAACACCAAAAGCAAACTTCATTATTCCAAATGTTTTGTCTTACCCAAATGTTAGGAACAAAGTACCAAACTACACTATATCATCAATAAATATATTTTGTATTATTTCCTCAAACCCAGCCATGGATTTTCAAGTCTGGTCATTTTTTACTGACCCCTGCTGGCCAGAGGTGGTTAACCCTAAAATCTTTTTGATTCTCTCACACAGAGGATGGAATTGATGTCCTTCTGGGCCCCTCTTACCAAAGTTCAGTGAGCTCTCTGTTCCTTCTGTTACGCCTAATCCTCCCCACAGTATTTCCTCCTCTATCATTCTTAAACGCGTCGACTTTTGAGAGGTGACGCAAATCCAAAGTAGCATCTAGTGCAAATCTCATTGTAAAGAAGAAAACCTGGGGCTCAGAGAGGGTGGGGCCCTTGGGCAAGGTCACACAGGCTGTCTGTGGAACCTGTGGTTAGAAGCCCGTCTGCTGTGGTTACGTCATTTGGTTGCAGTCCTGTGGGCCAACGGATTCAGAGGTTAAGTTACCGGCTGGTGTGATTTTACCTTCAGGGACATCTACTCTCCCTGCTCCCCATCTCTCTCTGTATGGGGGCGAGGTCCCCCAAGACCCCGGACCCCAAAGGAGGGAAGGCTCCTAAATGCCAGGCGGTTTAGAGGCGGGCGAAGGTGAGGTGCGAGCCCGTGCATCCCTGAACAATGGCATCTCCACAGACCCGGGGCCTCACTGGCTGCCTCCAGGTCTCCCCAGAGAGGACCCCAAGGGGCAGAAGGCACTTCCCTGCCTTCAGCCGTGGAAAGGCTGGCTGAGGACAGGCTGTGTGTGCGGACGCGCGTGCTGGCCTCCGGTGGTGGAGAGCGGCGGGATGCAGGGCGGGCCGTGGGGGGACGGCTACAGGAGAGCAGAGGAGCGTGTCCTATTCTGGAGCTCAGGAGAGAGAAAAATCTGGAGGCAGAAGTGGGCTTGTGGTAGGCTGAGGGGGCCCCTCAGAGACTTAGTTAAGATTCCGAGGAGCGGAGACTGGGAAGTGGGTGGCAGAGAAGGAGGTGGGGACAGCTGTTACTTTGATTTGCTATTGAGTCAGTGTTCTTGGTGCATTAACACTGGGAGGGAGCCCTGGGCTGGCCCCCAACAGAAACAAGCCCCTCTGTGGCCAATACTGCCTTGTAGCAAGAGCTGCATTTGGGAGACAAAGAGGAAGGGGATCTGGTCCCCAAAGAGCCGCTGCCCAGGCTGAGCTCTTTCCTCGGGGGACTGGGCTTGCTCAGTGCTCAGATGTGGACAAGCATCCGGTGTTCAGGACTGAGAGGCTGGGAGGGGGAGGAGGCAGAGCAAAGGGAGAGCGGCCGGGGTCTGTGGGGGGTGGGCGGCGTCTCATCCGCTGTTCCCCAGGTGAGCCTGCAAGGCCGGGCATGACATCATTCCCCTGATGGTAGCTCTGAGCCATTTTGGGAGCGTCCATCCACCCACCTCCTCATTCCCTCCCCACACACGCTCACGCACGCAGAAATCAGGACGGTTGGGACCAGGGTCTGCCGGCTGATGCAGGAGTCAGGAAGCCGGGCTTTCTCTGAAGCTGAGATGCCCCCCTGAACAGGGGCGGGCACTTCATACCCCTCCCCTAAATTTACCTTTCTGCTTTCACACATAAGGAATAGAACTGGGGAAAAATCTCCCATCTTGGAACACACTTGGGAAAGGAAACCTAACAGAGGCAGTGTGGAGTAAGTGAATGCAGAACCCAGCTCACTGGACAGTATGTTGCGGAAAAGGAGGGACTGGGGATGGGCAAGGTAGCCCAGGGGCACGGGGGAGAAGTAAAGGGTGGGTTCCCCGAGGGACCCCAGTCTGGGCTGCAGAGCCTCAGTGCTGCCTGGGGGCACGGATGGCCTCCCTTTCCCAACAGGCTCTTTACCTCTCCTTGGCTCTTAAGTCCTACTTTAGATATCTCAGCTCGATGGCTTGGGAGGGGGGGACAATGCTGGGGAAAAGTTTCATTTGTTAGAAGTCAGGCAGGAAAGCATCCATCTCCGCTGGTCCTGATCATACTGTTTCCCTTCACTGGGTGATGAGAGTCAGGGTGTGGATGGCGGGTTCAGAGCAGCCTCGAGGAGCCTTTCATGAAGACAAGTGTGTTCCGCTCCGCACACCCACACTGCTCCAGGCCCCCTCCCTCAGTCCTAACAGATTTAGTCTCTTCCTTTCACTTTTTTCACGTAAAAAATGTATTTTCCAGAGGGTGGCACGTTGTCCAATTAGCCTTACTTTGTGCCTTCTGGGGGCTGCTCCGTGAAACAGACCTGTTCTCCCAAAGCCCGTGGGCTTCACGGTCCCCACGGCGGGGACTCACAGATCTCCTGTTCTTTTCTTAAACCTTCGCCAAGTACCTTCTCTGAGGAGGGTATACTTTGTTCTCCAGGATGCACATGTAGTCCGACTTAGCTACCCTCTTTCTCTCACTCAGCACGTGTCCCCCAACACGCAGGGCGCACTACAGTTTGCACTATTCGTATCTCTGTTTTCATTTTTTTCTGACACAAACACACAGCTTTTCTTATGACCCAGATACAGAGCCCTTTTCCGCAGCCCATTATTAGTCAGAACCCTCTCCTTCCAGAAAACCATATGGCTTAAACGCAGAGATTCTCCCCAAAGCAGAATTTAGGCTCTCTCTTCTGCTCAGACTCCCCAGGAGAGGGACAGAATCCTCTCTCCTCCCAAGGGCTGAGGCTCAGGCCATCTGTCACTGACACTGGACTCCAGGGCTTGGAAACCAGGAGAGAGTTGGCATGAAGCGGCAGCTAGGATAAATGGGAATATGTGAGGCCCACGGGCTTAGTAGTGGTGGTTTTTATATTTGTTTGAGATGACAGAATAGACATTAGAGGACAAAACACATAATATGTGTTTGGAAAGATTTCATCCTCAAGAATTAGAGTAAGAGTAAGAATGAATACAGTTGTCCTACTGTCACTTTTGCACTTGCCGAGGGACACATGATCAGGAGCAGATGGCAAAACCGGGCCCTCGTTTCATAATAAGGAAAGAACCTGGCTCTAGGCTCTTCAGAGGCTGACCTACGCCGTGCTAAGTCTCAGGTTACTTGTCGCCAATGTATTTATTAGAGTCTTGCTGGGTTTCTAAGAAGTACCAGGTATTTAAGTCAGAAACTCCGGAAACCAGTTCACCCTCTGGAGCTTTTTACCCTGAGGTTTTGGCTGGAATTCCAGAATTGGGATTGGAAGCAAACAATTGGGGCAGCAGCAGATGACAAATAAATGTAGAAAGCCAGGATTTGCATATTCCCAAGGAAATCTGGTGTTGGAAGTCCGGGTTCCCCACTGCACCTAGCTAATATCTGGGATTATAGGAAGGAAGTGCCGAGCTGCGTAGTGGCAATGAGTGGCTGGAATTCATTTCTTGTCCTTTTCCCCTAGGGCAAGGTGATGCCTCTGACCTTCCTGGCCCTGAACTGGAAGTAAATGAACCAAAGGGGCTTATAATTAGCAATCCATACACAATTAGTGCAGGTCTGGCTGGGGTAAGGAAAAAGAAATCCTTAGAGAAGACTACAGTTTAGTTCTTGATGTTGTTTAGCTTTCTTATCATTCTCCTGGAGATCTCTAGGAGACAGAGAGAGAAAGAGGGGTTTAAGGAATCTCAGAGGGGAGAACTCAGCGCAGAAGAATGATACACATTTTGAAAATAAAATCTTGGAAGCGCTACATTAGAATCCTTTCTGAAACGTGTCCACTGTGCATGAGAACAGGGGGCTCAGGGAGATGAGTAGGTGGCAGATACTCCAGCTGCTACTGTAGCCCAACTTCTGTCTTCCCGAAGGCTCTCTCATGGAGATAAATCGCTTCCATTACCTGTCCTTGAGGAATGGAGTTTCTCCTTGTTTCACATGAGGAGATGGAAGAGGGGCCCTGGAATTCATCTCGGAAGCTTGCCTCCCCAGCTGGATTCTGCTGTGGGTCATTCACCAGTGTTAACTCTTAGAGAAACTAACACTGAGAAATTGAGATGGGGAAATCAGCATTTAGCGGAAGATAAGCTTGTGCGGTTCCGATGCGATGGGAGGAACAGGCTGTCTAGTCTCAGACTGGCAGGGGCTGAGCATTCTTGGCTCCTTGCCGCGTATGACGTCATTGGTATTGGCAGATACCCCAGAAGAGTAGCAGAGTCCAGTTTAAAGATGCACCTCTTGAGATCTGGCCAAGGACTTGGGCTCTGGGATAAGTTGGTTGTGAAGATGGGGGACGTGAGTCAGGGTTTTGGCATTTGTTTTCGGTGCCTTTCCTACATTAAATTCCTCCCTTATCTATTCAGATAACTCATCAGTATGTATTATCTTTGTGTTCACTGCTAAGGTTGAGGGACAAGAGAAAATGAGCACTGTGCTAGGACAGTTTGAGTTGGTTGTCAGGCTCAGGGTCCTGTTAAGAGGGGCATACCTAGCAAACTGAGGAGGGCCCATTTTGGCGTTCCACACTTATAGGGCAGATGTGGTCCTACAGTGTATGAGCAACACTGTCTTAATCTAAAAGAGGATTATTTGTAGTTCTGTTTTTCATTTGTGGCTCCACATATGGCAAAACATCCTGATCTTCTGAGGGCACCTGAGGTCACTGTGGGCCCTCGTCTCCTGAGCATTTCGGGAAGACAGCTCATCTTCTCCGCCTCTGTGTCACTTGCCCTTTCTGTTCCCTTCCTGCAGTTGTTTAGGTGATCGTGGGGACCTTTCATATCTGTGGCTCAAGGTTTGTTCCCCTCTTCCTGGTGGAGCAGGCCAGGGATTGTAGCCAAGATCTTGTGGTCTGGGGAAGGAGAGGCCCCTTAGGAGAGGTGGAAATTGGGAGGTCTGGAGGGAGGGCAGGACCACGGAGAGCAGCAGAGGGAGCCTGTCGTTGCTCGCGGGGGCTAGCACCATGGAGAGCTCAGAGCTCCCGTTCCTTCCTCAAAAAGCAGAGGGGAACAGGGATCAGGGGTTAAGGCAGCCAGCTCTCCAAAAGTCATACTGAAAGCACAGACATGAGAACTTCTGTTAGGATCATGCTAGACCCATCACTTGCTCTAAAAGGCCTCCCAAAGTACTTTGTTCGAACCTGTCATATATACACCCAAGATCATATAAAAAGCTAGGACCACCGCCAGACTGCGTATGTCAACGTGAGCCTTAGTAATTATGACAGTTACCTCGGTATTAGTCGTGGTGGAGGGGGTTTTCCTTTGCTACAGCCAATTATGAATGAAAGTATCTTCTAATGAGGGAAATAGGGCCACGAAGCCTGAATCCCCTCGGAGACACTAGGGCACACTAAAGCCAAAGTGTGTCTTACCATCAGATAGGCTATGAGATGCACCAGAGTCAGGGTGCCCTGAGGCTCCCCAAATGGCCAGGAACAGTCCAGTCTTCATCATGTATGGGACAGAGGAATGAGTCATGCCTCTTAAGAAGGCACTTGTCTTTGGGACATTAGTTGGGACATTTGGTCAGTCTCTTTACACTTAGAGAAATTTTGGTAAAGGGACAGATCTAGTTCCTCTCCAGTACTTGTTGCTGCCCTGAGGAATATGTCATAGTTTTGCTAAACCTCTATTTTGCAAAAGTCTCGATAGCTTCATGTGTTCAAGACTCTTGAAGGCTTGGTTTCTCAGTGCTGTACAGGATGGATCTCCTTGTTATAACGGGATTGGATTGGGTTTTTACTTGGGTTATAGGGAACCCTGAGCACTAGCTGGTTCTGACCTTGTAAAGAATCACCACTACTGCCGATCCTAGAGGAAGAGGCAGGTCTTTGGCCCCAGAGACTTACTCTTCTCCATTCTATAGCTGCATGGAGTGTGTGTTCTTAATTTGCCCGAGTTTTTAGGGACCTGAATCTTTATCGGATGACTTGTTTCTCTGGGCTCTTTTTCTGATGGTTTGTCTCTCTCTGTCTCTTGTAAGCATTCCCGTGGGGATTGCTGTTCTCGGAGTTTATGGATAGACCTCTAGGACATGACCTCATCCAGGAAACAGAATCTTCCAGTATATGGGCCTATAGCCAGTGGTTAAACACGAAATGTTAAATTTTAACATGAAAAATGAAAGGAGGAGATAGAATTACCAAAACTTTGTAATGCCCTGGGGGTGTTGCATTCGGTGGTCAAGTAAGGAGGTAGTCCAGGCCCCCAGTTGCTTTCATGGAGAATCTGGAACCTAGGTCACCATGCTTAGGTGCCATTCTGTTACTGAGAAGCAGATGACAAAGCAGGGGTCCTAGAGCCCATGTGCAGCCTGCTGGAGCAGGAAGCAGCAAAGAAGAATGTCGTGCCTCCCAGCCAACCTGCCCCCCCCCCACCGGGGGGTTTATCTCTCTGGTGATAACTGTGACGATATTAGCCCCAGCGTGTGACTTAAGGACGAGCAGCCTTTGGTCCCCTTCTGCATAGTATGTGGACTACGAGAAAGTACTATCAGTGGGGAGTACCAACCTCACATCTCGAGATCTACACAACAATGGCACAACCACCCAATCTGCTGTTTCAAAGTGACCAGCTCACCCAAAAGATGCCATCTGTGGAATTTTATGGCTGCAGGACTGTGAGTCACCCTCCATGTGAGGAGGGAATGTCTCCAACAAAGCACTCTTGAAATTAGACTTGGACATCCAGTCTTCCTCAGTTGGAAGAGGAAGGAGAGAGGGAGCGTCTGAGGGCAGCGGGGCGGGCTTCCTTGGTGTTGGGCAAGGGCAGAGGACCTCAGGCTGCATGTAGCAGAGCGCTTGGGGGTCAAGATTTTTGGGAGTGCAGGGGGGAGATGGGAAGAAGGCTGAAAGAGCCACAGGTCTGTCTTCTCTCTTTCAAGAAGAGTAATTCTCCTTTGATCTGTTTTACTTATGTGATAAAGGAATTCCCATCTTCAAGACTAAAAGTGAGAAAACCATCATCTTGGTCCTGGAAGAAACTCTTTGACCAGCAGTGCTGCCTAGTGCCGGGGAGAGCTTGGGGCAGAGCCCTCGGTGGGACCCTGGATGGCCAGCGGACGTGACACGGCTTGGGCCCTTCGTCAGACAGACTGTTCTGCATGGAGTTCATGAAACTCTGCCACACCAGCGAAGGCCTTCTCTGTGAAGGCCTCAACCTCTCGGGGCCAGGGAGTGCACGTCCGCCCTTCCCGGGGCTACAGCTGCACTAGGGAGAGCACG
Organism: Procyon lotor; assembly: GCA_028646535.1. Lineage (NCBI taxonomy): Eukaryota > Metazoa > Chordata > Mammalia > Carnivora > Procyonidae > Procyon > Procyon lotor. The sequence goes on along the minus strand of CM053618.1, from coordinate 2,334,491 downwards.
GGAACTGGGGCAGGATGCTGACAGCCGCAGGGAGGAAGAAGCGGGATGGAGGAGGGCTGCCAAGCAGACCTGTGGGCAGCTCTGGAGTGAATGCTTTCTGGACTTCTCCGGCACCTTGGGCACGAGCTCTCCACCGGGCACCCGGCCAGGGGTCTGAAGAATGGACAGCAGTGGACAGAAGGTCATTGGAAAGGGAAAGATATTCCTGTGTGGGGCAGTGCGGGGCAAGGCTAAATTGCTACGGGCCGAAGCCAAGTCAGGCTGTCCACCCATCCTCTCCCCTCGGGTGGCTCATGGGGGGCTGGAGAGACCTTGAGAAGGAAGAGCCCAAGGAAGGCTGCTCACAGTGCTGAATGTCGAGCTGCTTACCAGGGATCACCACCGAACCCCTTAAGTTTGTAGGCTTCCTGCCTACCAACGCTGGGGTTGCCAGCTTCTGCCAGGACTAGTGGGGACATGTGAGCCCGAAGGAGCAGGTGGCAAACCGAATGTGCAGCCCGGTGCTGGGCCTCCAGCCACAGCACGAAGGGTGGGGTTCCCGGAGCATTTCGCACCCTTCTCTGGCCTCTCAGTCCCTGTTCAGCCTTGTGAACCCTCCAGGGGGCTCCGGACTCCAGCAGCCCCTGATGTTGGTTTCCCTCCCTCTGCGTGGAAGTAGCCGCTGCCCCCGGGGACCGCTGGAGCATCCGTGTGTTCGGGAATCTTGTCCTCGCGCTGCCGCCCCACATCCCGCCGGGGGCGCACATCACCAGGTAAGCTGTTCCCTGCCCGGCCCGCTGCCTGCTGCGTGATCCTGGTCAGAATGGTCATCAAGACCACCGTCCATGAGCCCCAGATCTATGCCACTACCCCCCGCATCAGAGCCAGCCTTCTTAGGTCCAGAAACTAAGAGGTGGAATTAATTTAGACCAAGGCTGTGTGGCTGTATGTCTTGCGCGGCAGGAAGTCCCAGGACGCCGCACATCAGACATATGCCCACTCGCCAGACAGATAACGCTCTACAAGGAAGACGACGCTGCGTTCGACGCTTCCTTGGGAACAGACCTCCCTCCCCATCTCTGACTTCCTGACCTCTCCTCTGGAAATTCTCCATCCCAAAGTACTCTTTTCCCCCAGTACTGCTGGGGTGTGTTTATAAACGCGAGGGCAGAGGGTTTCTCTTCCTCTCAACCCGACACCCAAGTAAGGGTTGGGCTGCCAAAACGAGGGCCAAGACAAAATACTGGGTTTGGTGAAGAAAGACTTGGCTAGTATATAGATTTACTCTGTTCTCCGATGTTTATGTCCTAGAGCTGAAGAGCTCCCAGCTTTCCGGGGTGACTTCCGGGCCCCAGGCTGGGACCGTCCATCCCCACTACTGAACACGTGCACTTTGGGGTCACACAGTCTATGCTGAAGGCAGCTAGCGGGATGAGAAATCCAGGGGCTGCAGCTGGAAGTCAAGGCCTAGTAGAGAATCATTACTGAGACACGTAACAACCAGCAGTCTCTCCTTGCCTTGCACCTAGTGGCCCCCGGGACTCTCCGGCCTCCTCAGTGAGGAGGGTCATGACTAGCTCTCTGGGGAAGGGGGATGCCACGGAGGGGAGGGGCTGCCGTCTCTGTGGTGCCTGGGGCGGGGACTCCCTTTGGGGCGTCCATGGGTACAGCGTGGCAGGAGTCAGGCAGCCAGCTGTAGGGAGGGGACCCCTCGCGTCTTCATGCCAACTGAAGCCCCTTTACTGCGATGGAGACCAGGGCCGGGGGAGGTCAGGGGAGATGGAACAAATATTCCTCCAGCACCCTGGCTCTTTGCCTGTTTTCTTCAGATGAAATTCTTTACATCATCCTCCCCACTTTCAACCCCTCCCCTCTCCACCCCCGCCCCGCCCTGGCCCTGTGCCCATCCCTGCTGGCCACTGGGTCCACAGCCCAGGAGCCGCCTCCCCTTTCTCCTCCCCTGCGGTTCTTTCTGTTTTTCGTTGGCATCTGTCCGGGCATAGCCACCACCCTCCCCCTCACTCTCCCTGCATCCCTTTGCTCCACAGAGGTCCTGTCCCCTCTCCCCCTAGGGCAGCCCAGCCCTCCTCCCACTGGGCGACTGGGCGACTGGGAGGAGACCAGATGAGGATGCATTCCGTTAGTCCCTCCGCTGCCTGCCCTCCCTCCTCAGGGGACCTGAGGCTCAGAGCCCATGGCTCCCTTCCTGGGCTCCCTACAAACTGTCCCCTGCCACCCCATGAACCGCCAGCAGTCTTTAAGAAAACCGAGGGGCCCCCACAGCGCTGACCTACATAGCCGGGTCCAGGGCGGGAGGGGCTCTTCCCCAAGTCCCCTGGCCCTGGCCCCGCCTCCCTACTCCCCCCACGCTCTTCCTTTTCTCTCCCCTGACAAACCCGAGAAGGTTTGAGTTCCCACCTGGGGCAAAGGGGACCAGGCGAGCTACCCCACCCCAAACCTGGCAAAATCAGTGCTTAGCCCAGGACAGCTTTGGGTTTCCTCGGCACCCTCCTTCCCAAATATCTTGATCCTTCCTTTTGCCCAACCTTCCCCCACCTCCTCCGCTCCTGTCTGGGTTTCTTTTCCCAGATGCTGCCGCCGCTAGGGATACTGCCACCCTGCTCCTCCCCCCCCCCCCCCGCCCTGTGTTGTTGTTTTGCTCCAAGGAGAAGCCCCCCCTTGCCCACGCCCCCCTCGGCGGCCTCACCCAGGCCCCCTCCCCTGCCCACTCGGAGCTGCGCCGCTGGTGGGGGCGGGCGGGGGTGGGGGAGCGATGTTTTCATACAGCAGTTTGGGGGTTTGCACTGGCTACCCAACCCCTCCAGACACATCCACAACCCCCGACACACGCCCTGACTGAAACGGCGACAGATCTCACTCCGCCCCCAACACACACTGACACAGACATACACACGGATACTGACACAGAAACGCAGAGGCAGACGCCAACACAGACGCGCACACCCAGACACACGGACAGCGGCACGGCCGGACCCGGGCCGCTGCGAGCAGGGCCAGCCCGGTGCACACGCAGCCGGCGAGGCGTAGGGCAGGTGCACAGCCGCGCACCCCGGCCCCGCGCCGACACGGATGCCCGGGCAGACCCACCCGGTACGGCGAGGCGGCGACTCGAACCCCCGCTTCCAGACAAAGCCCACAGGCTCCCCGCCCCGCTGCGATCGGAGCCCCCGCCCGGCACCCCCCCCAACATAACCCCCCCCAAACTCACCGTCCTGGGAGAGGTTGGCCCCGCCGGGCGCCCCGCAGCAGGCGAGGAGCAGCAGCAGGGGCAGGGCGGAGGGGCCCCCCATGGCGCGTCCCGGCCGGCTCCCCGCTGCGCGCTGGCGAGCCAGGGTCCCCGGGGGCGGGGGCTGGGCAGGGGGTGGGCGACGACGCTGACCGACAGGGCGCCCCCGAGCCGCTTCGGAGCCCGGGGCCGAGGCGGGGACCGGGAGGGAGCCGGCGCTGCTGCAGTCGCGGGGATTAAATAGGGCGCTCGGAGCAAACCATTCGGTTGGAGGTGGAGGGGGGGCGGCGGGGGGTTGGGCTGGTCGCGGGGGGGCCAAGCTGCCGCATTCCCCGCTCCCCCCGCCTCCCACACCCCCTCCGCGCCCTCGTGGTGCCTTCCACCTTCTCCCCCGGGAGCTCCGCCAGCCGGGCGCGGGTGTGGAGCCGAGGGAGGGAGCTGGCTCAGCAGTGGGACCGGGCGCGCACCCCTCTTAGGCTTGGGTGGGAGGGAGGGGAGCCGGGCAGGGCCTTGGGCCAGCTGGCGAGAGCGGCCACTGCAGGCCTGGGCAAGGGCGTGCCCACTAGCCCGAGATCCTCCAGCCCCGCCCTCCCCCTTTTGGCAACTGGGGAACCCCATGAGCCTGGGGGGGGGGCCCTATCAAGAGTGTTGCCCGGCGACATCTCCCCAGGGGTAGCCAGTTACCCTGCCCATTCTCCTAAACGCACACCTCCCTGGCCCCTCTGACCCAGGAGCCCCTAGCTATCTGTCCAGCCACAATGTGCGCCCCAGGCGATTTCCTTTGAAAGGCTTCTCCCAGCAAACCTCCAGGCCATGGGAATCAACATTTCCCTCCATCCCTTGTTCAAGAAATGACTCCTCCTCTAAAACCCGTTCCACTTCAGACAATTGCCCAAGCAGGCGGCCTCGAAAGCAACTCTGTAGTTTCCCCCTTTAATCCTCCCTATCCTCCCAGCCCTTCCCCCGATATTTTTCTTCTTTCTCAGTCTTCCAGAGGATCTTGTCCTTCCCAAGTTTTAGTAAGTAAGATTCTCGAGGGAATGGTCTGATCTGCGTTCTCTTCAGAGCCATGCCCCCGTGGCTGATGCCGCTCGTCCCTGAGGCCAGATGGAAGGGGGATGAGAGACGCAGGGCCTTTGCACTTGCTTTTAGGTTGACAGTCCCAAGTCCCGAGCATTTGCTGTTCTGTGTTATCTGTGTATTTCCGGAAGACTGTCTCAGAAAGGGATCCCTTGAAGTCAGTTTTGCTCAAGTTTAGGTTTTGGGTATACATTCCCAAATCTTAGACTCTCTGAATCAAAGAATTTTTAGCTATATAAGGATTCCTTAAAAACATTTGGTACAACCCCTTATTATACAAGTGCAGCTGAGGTGATGGGGGTTAACTGCCCTTCCGAGGTTACACTGAGAGTTAATAGTAGAAAACGCAAATGGTGGTTAGGACGTGGGGCACTATGATCTCTGAAGTGTCTTCGAGTCCTGTAAGCCCGCTGGATTTGTCCCGGCATGATGGATTTGCATGCATGCCTTCTAACCCCTACATACAGGCAGTCTCCTTTCTGCACCGAGACTGGGCCTCACCGTGAGGATCCTTCATGTGTGGGTCATCTCTCCCCTCTCTGACGATGGACTCAGCTGTCTGCCCCCTAGTCGTTCAAGGACTACTAGGAAAGCTCTATATCAATGTTAGTCACTGATGGAGATGCCGGTGAATATTCTCTGGCAAGTTCCTTCAGGATGGTCAGAATGCTGCCCCACTCTTTCTGTTTCTAGAAACTGTCTGTGGTCTCTGGGAGAAGGGCTCTGCCTGCCTCTCGCATGTTTCCTGAGTGTCTGAGTGGTTATTTAGAATTACTTGCAGAAGTTTTTGGCCACCTTGGGCTGTCTGATTTGCTTGCTTTCCCCTTTTTCGGTGACTCCAAACCATGCTGCTCTCTGGGGCTCCCTGATATCTTGACATCTCTGCAAGATTAAAATGGAGGGGGGTAGGTGGGGTGTGGTTGAAGGCTGCACAGACCAGGATGCAAGAGAGAGGAGAGGCCAGAAGGGAAGGTCGGGCTTTTTGGTAGTGGTGGGACCAGGTTGGCATGAGTTTAGTCCTACAGAGAAAAGGAAGGAGCGGGTGTGTTTTCAGAGAGAATGGGGCTTCAGGAGGGAAGGATCAGGCTCTCCTCGTTAAAGGGACTTGATGGCTAAGGGGTATTATCGTTGGAGGTAGAAGAAGCCTTAGAGATCATCTAAGTGGGCTTAAGAGAGGACAGGTTAGTGTCGCAGGAGTGAGAAGGGACGAGCAGGATAGGACAGCAGGATAGGGGATTAGGTCCCAAGCTCCTCTAACTAATCATCTTTTCCATCTGCTGCTCTGATCCCTTCTGCTGCCCTCTCTTGGTTCTCTAAGGACTGCCTGGCCGGCCCCACCCTGCGCGGGAGGAGGACCCGGCTGGGAGTCGAGGAGAGAGCTGTTTTGGAGAGACTATTAAGAGCCAGCAAATGAGACTCTGGGATGCTCTTTTCCTACTGGTTCCTTTTCCCTTTTTCTGCATCATCAGCATCAGTTTGGCAGCACTGTAGGCCCTGGGAATAGGAAGCAGACATTGGCTTTTAGAATTATAGAATGAAAGAGTATTAGAGTTGGAAGCGACCTTCAGGATTACCTAACCAATGCCCCTTGTTGAACGGATGGAGAAGTTGACGCGAGGAGAAGTGAAGTGACTTCCCACGATCACACAGGTGCACAGTAAAGGGGTCAGCCACGTGGCATAGGGAGGCAGATAGTCCCCTCGGGGGCCGGAGGAATAAGGGGAATCATCGTCAGTATTTCCGAGCAGTGTACGGATTGAGGGATTGCTCGCTCCTGCATGTCTCTGAGTGAGAGGGAAGTTTCTCCCACAGATGTGGATGTTTCCTTGGGGAGTAACTCCTTGGCTCTCATCATTCTAATGCCCTTTGCACGTGCACACCCCCCCCCCAACATCTCACTCCTCTTCCCCAGGAGCAGAGTTTTTGCAAAGCAAGGCTGACCTGCAAGGATTATCCCCATCATGTAAATAGGTAAGATAAAAGTATCCACGTTGGATTGTGATCTCTATGGTTACTTTCCACTCTAAAATGCCGTGACACACAGTATGCACTTGCAAGAGACTTGCACAAAGTGTGGAGTAGGTTGCCTGTGGGATTAAAGAGCTGGTAGCTACAGTGCAGGCTGGGGGAGGGGGGAGCCGAGAAGGAGGGTAGGGAGAAGGCGGGTTTTGGCTCCTGGATGCTCCTGTCCACTCAGCAACAGCCTGGGGAGCTGGGGGTGTGGAATGTGGTGTTGGCACCGGTGCTGGGCTAGACGCGGCTGTGTGGGCCCTGGGCATTCCTTCCCCCACGCTGCTCCTGCTCCTGCTCGGGATGGGAGGGGGCCTCCACCGAGCAGGGTGAATGCGAGGTATTATTCAGGAGGGGGATGACCGCACCTGTAGGAAACAGCTCGGAGGCCTCCCCTCGGTTCTGCTCTGGACTCTAGTCCTTCTCGTCTCTATGACTTTCCCTTTATCAGTGAATTCTACGTGGGTTTCCACATTGCTTTCCTTTTTAATTTTCCACCCAACTAAACTGGTACTCCTCATACTCCTTCCTTCTTCCATTATCCGGTTTTAATTAACCCCATCCTTAATAATCACCTCTGTATGCATTTTAATTCTAACCTTAATTGAATTCTAATTTCAATCCTAACCCTAATCTATTACAGACTCTAACTGTTCATCCTCCAACCAACCCCAATTTAATTGTCAATTTGAGCCAGCAACTGGGACAGCGACACACATGTAAGAAAAATGATCACGGGTACCGAACACGGTATTTGCCACATTTGGCACTGGGTACTTTATGTGCAGAGCATCTCATTGAGGGACTGGAAAGTACCTAAAGGTGGTTGGAATTATTAGCTGCCCTACAAATTTGAGGAAACAAAGGCTTAACGAGAATATGTCATTTGTCGGAAGTGAGTCTGAATCTACTAGTTAATAGTTAATATTGATAACTTATTAATAGTTAATCTACATACTTTTTGATCAACCCTTTCCTAAAATCCTAACTAAATCTGACTGGAATGACTTCTAAAATACCGAGTTTCCCGAGAGTGTATTATTAATTTAGGACTTTTATTTGTTTGTTTAGTAAATAGTGGTACAAAACAGAAACCAAACAAATACGCCAACAACAACACAAAAAGCCCAAATCTCCCTGCTCAGAAACCCCATCGACACTTTAACAACTGAGCCACCCAGGCGCCCCCCCATTGACACTTTAAAAACATGAATGTATCTGTGAAGTTAAAAGAATCCAACCATAGACAGAAGCAATCTGAAAGAAAAGCCTCCTTTTCCTTCCCAGACCCGCTGAATTCTGCGCACCTCCTGCCCCCCGGGAGGGTGGGGGAGAAGGACATTGTTGGCGTTGAGTTTGTCCAGCAACACTGCCTCCCACAGCACATCCCAGCAGCCAACAAAGTCAAGGTCAATACCTGCCCGTGATATCACCCTAAGTGTATATATGACTTAGGCGTGAGAGTCACTGGACAATTTGAATTTATGATTAACAGGAACCGTTAAAGGCCGGCGATACGCCAGGCGCTACACGAAGTTCTTTCCCGTTAGTATTCCTTTTGGCGCCCCCGAGCTTTCTGGACAGCGTGCATGACCTCTGCTTTACAGACATATGTGATCGTGTCTGAGCCTCAGGTGGAGAGAAAGCCTGGAGCAGCCAAACGACTGGCCCAAGAGCACAGAGACGTGGCGGAGAGATCCAGGTTGCAGATCCAGATCTGTCTTGCCCCGGAGCCTACGTGTTCGGCGCCTGGGTTTAGCCAGGAGACTCGTTAGACAGAAGAGGTCATTTGAGCTTTGTTCTGCAGGAGGCAAGAGGCATCGCTTGACGTTAGAGAGGAGGCTGGCCTGAGAGACTAGGAGGATGCAGATCGATCTGGGAGGAGGCAGTGCAAGGGGAAACTGAGCAGGACGACCGGGGCGCAGAGGGGAATGAGCACAAGGTGCAAGTCAGCTGGGTTGGGACAGATACGAGCTGAGACTGGGGACAGCTTTTGGGATAAATTCAGGCAAATATAAAATCATGCAGTAAATGCGTGTGCCACTATTGCTTCGGCAACGGGCTGATTGATGTATTTCGGAAAGACGGTAGACACACAGAATCATCTGCAAACAAAAATACACATTTTCAGTGACATGGGTATCTGCAGCCACTCCAACGAGCATCTCGGCTTCCTTCCCCTTGCGTTCTGTGCTCCAGCAATATTAAATGGCTTGTAATTTCCCAAACACACTGTTTTGTTTCATGCCTCAGTGTCTTTGCACATACTATTTCCTATACCTGCCCATCTCATTAAGTCTGATGAAACTGCTGCTTGTGTTTATCTATCCAAACTTTGATTAGGTGCCGCTGCCTCTGTGAAGTTTTCTAGCCAGAGATAATCACTCCTTGCAAGGTGCTACCACTATAGGGAATATAAACTCCCGGTTGCCCTTCTTTCGTGGTGGTACAAGGGTTTGTTGTCTGTGTTTTACTTTGGTAACTGTGAGCTCTTTGAGGGCAGGAATGATATTTCAAAAATCTTATATTCCCAGTGCTTAGTGTAGAAACAGAAAAATAGTAGATTCTCAGTTAATTTTACTGCATTTAGCTGAAATAGCGTATTTATAAACACAGAGGCTTGATGAACCATTTTTCTCCAGAAGTACATACATGTATATAACCAACCACATTTCACTGGCATATTCCCCTGCAATTATGTACGCGTTCAAGTAGATACAATGTGTCCAAAATAAGTTGAATGGTTCTAATATACATGTACACGTTTTTCCAACTACTTATTCAAGATACATTTTTGTCATTCTGGGAATAGGCTTGAGAGCTTGCTACATCCTTTTGCATATCTTCAGTTGTGGAAAATTTTCATCCTTTGAGGATGGCTTTTAATTTTGAAAGTAGCCGAATGTCCTTAGGATCCAAGCCTTATGGATAAGTGGCAGATCGTGTTGGGTAATACAAAATCAGAATTTGGCTGTGAGGTAGTAGATGACTTACAGGTTGACTAATATGGTGGTTCTTAAGGCAGTCCCCATAGAGGAGTTCTAGAAAATTTCCGAGCAATGGCATTCTGGTCTATTTGTTAATATAAATAAAATCAAGCAAGAGTATTGTCATTTTGTACTCACACCTGCTGGACATATTTGCTTGGATATAAGAACAGAAGAGATCGTATGTCCAAGAATAGAACTCCCTGATCATTCTTTCATTCTTTCATTTGTAGCTATGGAGTTTTTAGGTGCAGTGCACAATGCTAGTTGAAATCGGGTGTTTTGACCCAGCTGTTTTGTTGCAATCTATTGAAAAAAATCTGGAAACTCCCAGGTTTATTTTTTTCAATTACAAAATGGTCAGTGGCTGTTCTTAACCCCATCTCCAATTTCCACCCCAGTTTTGAGTCTTATTTTATCCATGAGGAAATATACAAAAAGCCAGGGATGTGAAATACTTGGTAATTAAGACTAGTCTGGCAGTAATGGTTTGCTTTTTAGAATCATAAGATAGGAGTGAATGTTAAAAAATGCTACAACAAAATGTCAGTGTGTGGTGCTGGGCTCTTGAGATGAGCAAGTCTGAAACTAACCTTTAAGGAGCTCAGAGTCCAGTAGGGAAAATAGGCATATAAGCACATAATTGCTACACCGTGTGATAAATACTGTAATGCAATTCCAAATATGGCCCGTAGAATCACAGAAGGGGCAGAGATTACATTTGTGGGAAACCTTAAGGAATGACTGGGAGTCGACCAGGTATAAGAAGGATGAAGGCATTAACAAACGTGGGTGCCAAAGCAGGAAAGCGAGAAGCAGCCCGGTCAGTTGTTGCCACATCGCGGGAGGAATTTATACCAGAGATAGCTCCTAATTCTGCCCACCAGGAGCCACTGCAAGGTTTTAAGCAGGGAAATGTCAGTGCCGGATTTGCATTTTAGAGCGATAACTGTGTCAGTAGTGGATGGATGGATGGACTGGAGGATGCCCATCATTTGATTCAGAAGGCTGACCCTTCTGGGGACCACAGATCTGGTACCGTGACATCGAGCAGGACCCACTGAGTGTGGGCTTGTCAGATCCCGTGGGCAGGGAAGAGATAAGACCCGGAACACAGCTGTAAGACCCAGCCGTCTGTATCCCCCGCGGACAGTGCTGTGGAGACGGGAACATGTTGTGTCGAGGAAGGGGGTAGGTGCGATGGCCAACCGTCCTGGCTTTCCAGGGACTGAGGCGCTTTCCAGAACTTTCAGTGCTGAGAGCGGGGAGGTGCTGGAAACTGAGATGGTTGGTCAACAGGCAGTTGCTCAGTAGCACCTGGGACTCAGACCATCTCCCTGGCAACCAGCTGGGGGTCATCTCCAGGGCAGACTGGAGGGGGAGGAAGCTGAGTTAGTTTATGTTTTAGGGGAGGGGCGGGGAGGGTGGGAAGCGGTGTGGGTGGTGGTCATTCAAAAGAGCTAGGCCAGTTGAAGGGAAAAGGGAGAAGAAAGGCTAAGTAGGAGACAGAGTGTGGAGGTTGGTTTCTGCCCGGGACCCCACCTCCGCTCTCTGAGACGCTGGGCTCTCTGCTGGTGGCAGGGAACATTGCAGACTGAAAAGAGCAGGCATTGCAAAGAGTGAACATGTATATTTAGCTTTTCCTTCACGCATAGGGTTCGTATGTCCATGCATTTATTTGTCCATTCAACGTTCACGGAGGGCTCACTGTGCAGCTCTATCATTTAGTCTTTGCCAATGACTTGAAGGTAGAATTATTCCCATTTTCCAGATGAGAAAAACGAGTCTCAGGAAATGTGGTCAGTTTCTTGGAGTCACACGTTACCTGGTTGAGCTGAGATGTCAACTCAGCCGTGTCTCCGAAGTGCCCGGTCATTCCCGCAATCCGGTGGACCCACCTGCTAGAAATAATGCAGATACTCAGGGGATGCTGGTTCTATAACCTCATAATAAAGCTTCCCAGCCTCACTGTAAGCAGTGGCCCCGGAGGATGACCAGACGCCTCCTGAGTCCTGAGTCCGCGTCTCCTCGTAGAGACCATGCTGACCGTGAGAGGGCCCCGTGTGTAAGTAGGTCAGCAGAATACAGTTGCACTAAATTTTAAAAGCAAAACATGACCGAGTTTTTCCGTAAGTAGTTTTCTTAACTTTTTCTCTGCAACCATTGCAGAACGTTTATTATCCATAAAGCCTTGCACAGTCTGGCCCCTTCCTAGCTCTCTGACGCCCTGTACCCTGATGGCCACAGGATTCCTCCCCGAGTGTCTTTCTCTAACCCACCCAAACCTTCGAGCTAGCCGGCTGGTCCTCCGGAGCCGGGACCTCCCCGCTCTGCTCCGTAGGAAGCCGCTCTCACTCGCACATCTCAGCTTCAGGGTCGCCTCCTCCGAGAGTCCTTCCCACTGCCTTGCAAACACCTCTCATTTTCGGCTACATTCCTAATCATGTGTCTTCGATGTGTGCGTTTGTCGTCTGTGCCGCTTCTCCCGGTAGAGGGAAGCTCCACCAGACAGCTGTCTGCTTGGATCAGGGCTGTTGCCGGGAGCTGAAAGCCACCGTGCATAACAACGTCTGGCACGTAGTAGGTGCTTATTAAATGTTTGCATAAAGGCAGGAAAGAGAACACTCTCACTCCGCACACAGGAGAGAGCGTGCACATTCTTTGACTTGACAATCAAGAGCTTTTTTCTTGGGCCCCAAGCAAATCCCCCTCTGCTGTTTAAGCTGTTTCCCTCTGGTTCGTGAAAGAAAATGTCTCTTTCTCTTCACCAGCCTTGATGTAGCATCTTCTTCAGGCTCTGAGATGGTTAGGAACTTGCCCCTCAACCTCCCTGGTGTCAGGGGGACATGTCCTAAGTCCTGACTTCCTGCCTATTTTCTCATTGGGACCTCTTCTCTGATCCTCTTAGAGAGCTGGGTTCAGAGCAGGTCCTGGTAGGTGAGTAAGGCCCCGTCTGACGGTTACGAGCATCTCATGCTCTTCCTGGCTCTCTTGTGTGTTTTCCTGCTGTTCTTTTTTTTTTTTCAAGAGGGATGACCATTTTTATTTTATTTTTTAAAGATTGTATTTATCAGAGAGCGAGAGCACAAGCAGGGGGAATGGCAGGCAGAGGGAGAGGGAGAAGCAGGCTCCCCACGGAGCAGAGACCCCAACGTGGGGCTCCATCCCAGGACCCTGGGATCCTGACCCGAGCTGAAGACAGACGCTTCACCGACCAAGCCACCCGGGTGCCCCATTTTTCGGCTGTTCTTGATTTAAACTCTCTTTGGCTAATTCGTGATCAGTTATGGTCCATTTTGGTTCGAATACCTTTGTCAGCCCTACAGTTTCAGAGCCTGCCTTCACTGAGAGTAGCCTCCCCTCGCCAGGGGACCCCTGATGAGATTTGCCCCCAGATCCCGTCTTGGGGCTTCCTCGTGGACCAGTCCCTGCACACGTAGGCACCTGTTGGGCTGCCCAGTGCATGCTGTTCCTGTGGCTGAACCGGAAACAGAAGCAGCCACGCTTGGGGTGTTTTCACTCCACTCGTGGGAGCCCTGGCTAGTGCTGGGCGCAGTGACCGTGTCCCACTCTAGGAACCCTAAGCGAGTTTCAGGAGCCATTCCTGACTCACTGAAGACACACTGTGGGCAGGGAGAAAGTGTGGATTTTGAAGTTGGGCTCCCCTGTGCTTGAAGAGGGACCCGCTGAGCCTCCTCCGGAGATCAGTCTTTTCATTTGTTAAACGTGAGACATCACCACCGACTGTCCTCATTGTCTCCTGGTGAAGAGGGAGGACAGTCCTACTCCTGTGGAACAACAGGTGTGTGATCGAAGAGCTCAGGACACGTTGGTTCCCTCTCTCTGTGCCCCTTCGTCCTGGAGCAGGGGTGGGAGGGATCGTCTCTGCCTGGGGGGGACCGTAGCCCCTCATCTGAGTAGAAAGTGCTACCTGGGTCTGGAGATGAGGTTCCAGCTCCCTGATCACGCCCAGCCCGAGCCAGAGCTCACTGCATTCAGCCTGCTCTCTGCTTCCCTCGCGCGGCCACCCCGCCCCCGCCCCATTCCCGATCCTCTGCTCCCTCGGTGTGGCCGCTTTGCCGTAATGCAGCCTTGCGCAGCTTCTTCTCCAAACTGGCTCCCAACTCCTCTGTGGTTCAAACACACGCATGAAACAGAGTTCAGTTTCATTTCGGTCTCGCCTGGTCAGGCAATACAAGATCGGTTCTTCTAACCGTCCCTCATCCCTTCTAATATGCATCTCATCTGTAAGAGATGCTGCAGGAAACGCCTTGAGAGTTTGGGCGCCAGTAAGGCTGCTTGGGGTTTCAAATCCCGTGATCTGTTGCTTTGTTCAACACAAAGTGCTCTGACTCCTGACTGCTGAAACGACAGTATGTTGCCATAGGTTATTTTTTTAAGATTTTATTTATTTATTTGTCAGAGAGAGAGTGCATACGAGTTGGGGGGGAGAGGTAGAAGCAGGCTCCCCGCTGAGCAGGGGGCCGGATGGGGGAATCTATCCTAGGACCCTGGGATCATCACTGAGCCGAAGGCAGACGATCAACCGCTCAACTGACTGAGCCCCCCAGGCACCCCTCCGTAGGTTATTTAGTCATAGAAATCCTCCCTTTTTGCCCTTAAATTCAGATCTCCGCTACCACCTCTCCTACTGGCATGGCTGTTTGGATACAGTCAATACACTATTCTGTTTGAAAAACTTTGAGGATGAATGAGAATAAAGGGAAATTCACTCGATGAGGTGGCTTTAAACTAAATTTGAGAGGGTAGAACTTGAATACCAGACACTGATGAGGTTTTTAGGGGTTTTGTTTTTGTTTTTGTTTTTTTGAGAGAGAGTGGGGAGGGGCAGAGGGACAAAGGGAGGGGGAAAGAGAATCTTAAGCAGGTTCCACACCCAGCACAGAGCCTGATGTGGGGCTCGATCGCACAGCCCTAAGATCATGACTTAAGCCGAAATCAAGCGTCGCATGCTTAACCTACTGAGCCAGAGTTTTATCTTTATCTGCGGTTTTATCTTTATCCCAATGTCAGTGAGAAAAATTTTGTAGCAAAACGTTATGTGATTGAACTGGTGTTTAATGATTAATCATCAGATTCACAATGACAATGGTGTTAATTCTTTCTCCCTCTTAATCTGTAAATTCAGTGCCAATCCCATGCTAAATCCCAATATTTTATTTTATTTTTGTTTTTGAAGATTTTTTTCATTTATTTATTTACTTGAGAGCATCAAGAGTCAAATGCCTCACCCACTGCACCACCTAGGCTCCCCCCAATATTTTATTTATATGGAAATTGATCAGTTGATCCTAACCTTCCTGTAGAAGAGAAAGTCAAGAATAGCCATATATATATATATTTTAACACTTAGGGTCGGCGAGGTTAGAGATATGGTGTTCCAGCTATCCTAGGTTACTGTAAAATTATAGCAATGAAAACACAGAAGTATTGTCTGGGAATACACAAAAAGTTCAATGGAGCAGGAGAGAGATCATGGTCACAAACCAATGTGGAAATTTAGTGTGTGAAGAACCATACACTATATCATATACTGTATTTCTAATCACTGACTAATGGCTGGAGTGTTTGTTTAATGTAGATGTGTTTAATGTAGAATAATAGATTATCTATTTGCCAATTGGTGTGGGGTAGGTTGAGCCCTCCCTCATACCATATGCAAAAATAAATTTCAGCTGGACTGAAGTACTAAGTTTTATAAGCAAAACAAACCAAAAGAAATTGTCAAGCACTATGGAAAAATATGTTTAATCTCAGAGTGGCAAAGACCTTCCTAAGTCAGACACAAAACCCAGAATCCATGAAAGAAAGGATTGACAAGTTTTACTGCTTGATTTTCTTTTTTAATGATATAAATGTAGATACCATAGACAAAAAAATAAAAGTAAGTTACAGCCTGGGGACAGTTTATTTACAACACAGATAGTTAAGTATTACATGGATAACATGCAAAATACCTAATAAATACACATACAAAGCCCAACACTCCAAACGAAAAGTAGGCAAGTCTTTGAGTAGGAATTCTCAGAAGAAACACAGTTATCAAACATCTGAAAACATGGTCAAGGGCATTTGAATTTGGAGAAATACCAGTTAAAGCAACCCAGAGACCTGAGATTGTTAAAAAGTATCAAAGACCTAGGGGCACCTGGGTCTCATGGTCCCTTGAACATTTGACTCTTTGTTTCAGCTCAGGTCATGATCTCAGGGCTCTGAGATTGAACCCATGTCTGGCTCCATGCTGAGCACAGGGTCTGCTTTGAGATTCTCTCTCCTCTCTCTGCCCCTCCTGCTTTTGTGTGCTCTCTCTCTCTCTCTCTCAAAATAAATTTTTAAAAAAGTGTCAAAGACCTATCAGATTGTTAAAAATTAAAATGATGGATCACATCCAGTGTTGGCAAGTGTTTGGGGAAAATAGACACCTTCATTTATTGTTAGTGAGAATGTAAATTGGGGCAGCCGTCTTAGAGATATTTTGGCAGAATGTATCAAAATTAAAAATTGAAACACCAGTGGTGCCATTTCCACAAATCTGTGCTGTATGTCTCGTCACGCACGAGTGCCGTAATTTATGTGCATAGATGTGAATCATGTCATTGTTTCCAGCGGTGAAAAATGGCAAACAACCTAAATATCCATCAATAGAGAATTGGTTAAATAAATTATACCATATCCATACTTTGTAATAACACATAACAGTTAAAAAGAATGAGATATATTTATATATACCAAGTTGGAAAGGTAACCAAGACGTATTGTTAAATGAAAATACAAAGAAAGTACACATGCTATTATCCTTTTTGTGTAAAATAGGAAAGAAGTCTCAAACAATATATGCGCCTAAGGTTACGTTTCGTCTACACGTAAATGTGTGTTGAAGTCTATGAACTGCTATTTACTGACTCTGTGACTTTGGGCAAAGTGCTTAACCTCTCAGTGTTTTATTCTCCTTGCGTGGAGAATAGAGATAATAGTAATCATACACATCCCCTGGGTCGTATAGTATGAGGAAATAAATTAATCTATTTAAAGTTCTTTGAATGGTACGTGGGACACGGTAGACACTTGATGAGTGCTCCTATAATTCAGACCCAAATTCGGCTTGGAAAATTGAGAGTTCTGGGTGGGAGTGAGATGTAAGTCAAGGGAGGGGGACTCTAATTCTTTGCATTATCTACCTAATTTTTTAACAATGATCCGCGGTTCTGAGCTGAGTGATTAAAAAATAATTTTAAAAAGCTTATCCTGAGGAGATGTGCCAAAAGGTAATTATAGAAATGCAGGCACGAAGTCAGGCGGTTCCGAGTTGGGGTGGTGGCTTTGGGGACAGTGAGGAGGGGCTCTGCTTGGTGGTGGCTGTAGGAGGGGGGAGGGGAAGAGGGCAGGCGCCGCCCTCAGTCTGACAGATGGACCCGGAAAACGCTGAACCACGGGGTCTTTTCAGGAGGTGTAGTATTTTGAGATGGAGGAAGATGAGTTTTGTTTGAATCGTGTCGAGGGTGGGCTTCTGAGACCCTTACCAGCCCTGCACGTTCGGTAGACCGTGCGCACAGCCTGGAGTCATGGACAAAGCTGACTACTTCGATACCACTTCGGAGAGGAACAGCAGAAAAAGTCTCAAGTTCTCAGGTCTCATTTTAAAGGTTCTCGTGTAAGATTTCCATTGTAAACGTAAACACGCGTGGCATTCTGGAACAGTGTCTAGGCTGGGAGGACAGAGCCGTTCTAGTCCACTGATGATGCACATTTGCCCCCAGCGAGCATCTACTGAGTAACCAGCACCGGCCGGGCGCTGTGCAGACTCCCGAGGGACACGGGGCTCCTGCTGCTCGCGGTCTGGCAGGTCGCACAGGCGCACGCAGTGAGGACGGTGCCCGGGGCCCCGCGCTCCAAGAGCTCCAAGAGGCGTGGAGCCCGGTGGGCTCTGGTCTGCAGGGGCTGGGCTGGGTGTTGGGGGAGATGGTACAGGAACGGAGGGGACTGACCTCAGTCTTTAAGGAGGAGGAGCAGGTACCAGGCGGATGTGGGAGCTGCCTTCTGGAAAGAGGAAACGGTGCGTGCCAAGGCATCACCAGCACAGTGTGTGTGTGTGTGTGTGTGTGTGTGTGTGTTTAGGGACTTAGTACTTTGGCGTTGTGCAACCTAAGGTTGGAAGTGGGTGGGGAATGAGAGTAAATGAAGCTGAAAAGAGGGGCAGCAGTCAGACTGCAGATGTCCTTTAGGCTCTTCTCTAGGCTACGGGTTTTCCTTCTAGAAAAATCACCACCGCTCTGTCGGCCGAGTGGCAGAGTGTGGAAGGGGAGGGGGCAGGTGCAGATAGACAAACGAGTGTCACGAAAATATTCCAGGAGCCGGGGACAGCTGGATCTGAGGGCAGAGAGCACAGGGGCTGACGAGTCGGGGGACGCACGGAGCGAGGCGTCGCCGCAGACTCCAGCCTTCCAGTGGAGGTGACCCGATGGCCGGTCCTGTGTCCCTCGTGCTCTTTTCTATCAAATCAGTCTTGTCCGTTCAGTCACTGTGTGTGGCCAGTTCTGTGGCTGGGGTGCAGACCTCTGTTAGGACATAGCTTGGCGAGGGTCCGACGTCTCCGTGCTGCGCCCCCTGGAACGAGGACGATCTCCCCAAAAACGTGCCTCAGATCACAGTTCCTCCCTGACTTCAGACCCTTCCCTGCCCCTGCATCTCCTGCAGGATTAACACCGAAGGCCCTGGACACGGCACAGGAATGTCTTCCCGCCATGGGCAGGCACCCTCTGCCGGGACTCTGGGCTTCAGCGGCCCCCCATTTCGTGTAGTTTCTCCCATGGACAGGAGGGTTGGGGGCCTATCTTTATCATGCTGTCCTCGTTTAGAGCTCTGGCCTCCCCACTTCGTTTTGGGATTCTGCTTAGTTGTTGTCTCCGACCGTGACTTTATCGAGGGCAGACGTGACATCCTTGGGATCTCTGCGTCCCCAGTGCCTCACCTATCTCTTGACGTGGAATACGTGTTCGTGGATTTGCAGAATAAGTAAACTAAGACACGGCTGGGTGGATGGGGCTACCATTAAACGAATTAGTAGATCGTGAAGAGCAGACGATTTACAGGGAAATGTTAAGTTAGGATTTGTACCTTTTACCGCTGGAGCGCCCATGAACCGTGGAGGGGTGCTTATTTCAAGGCTGCCCAATATCCCGGGCTGGCCGTCAGGGGCCGAGAGCGGCGGGTTCAGCTCCTAGTGGGTAATCTGTGCGAAGCTATCTTTTCAGATAATTTAGGGAGAAAATAGAAGAGAAGAGAAGCCACACACACTCGAGGGCAGTGTGTCTGACCACAACCCACAGAGGAAATCAATTTATTTTTTCTTACAACTGAGAACACACACGTCTCCACAGATACCTGTACGTTTAGCTGGGATGACATTTCAGGAAATGATCCAGGGTCTTAGTAGAAGCCGATGCCTTCTGGTGTTTTCTGTTTTCTTGTGTTCTGCCCCGTCCTGTCCTGCCCTAGGCTGCTGCCATTTCTCTTCTATTTAATGGTAGGAAGTGCTGCTGACGTTCTGACTGGGGGTTCGATAACCACTGCTCTTTGGGACCCTGATGTGTGGAAAGGGGCCAGAGAAGGAGGGGTCGAGAGATAGGAGGAGAGGCCCATGCGCCACGGAAAGCAGGGGAGTGAATGTTCTAGAGAGTGAGGATTCATTTGCGGGGAAATGCTGCAGAAGGCTGACGAGAGCCTCGTGAATCTGAGGAGGAGGAGGCCATTGGTGACCTGAGCAAGAACCTTCTGTAGGAGCAGAGACCCGGGCATGAGGCTGGGTTTCTCCTCTTTTGTCTCATTTACCCCTGGGGACGGCCCCACAAGGCAGGCGCTCACACTTGTGGGAATTCGGAAAGAAGCAGGCAAGCTGAGCCCAGAGAGGTTCCTTGAGGTGCTCACTGTCACACAGCGGAGCTGGGATTCAAACCTCGGTCCATCCTGACTTCAAACTCTGTATTTTTTCAGTTGGCCCGAAGCAGTTAGTCTATTTTTGTAATATTGGATAAGTAATTTAATTTCTATGGGCATGAGTTTACTAATCTATGTAATTACAGATGAGAGGGTTGACAAAAATTACAGACTACAGAAATATACAAAATAAAGAGCAAACATTCACCCACTTAGCATTATCCATTGAATCTTCAGACTAGCTTTTTTGTTAATTTATAAAAGTAATAAGATCACATGGTAAACATTTGACTGATGCCTAAGGTTAAAAGTGAAACTTAAATTATTTTAAAGTCTCTTTCCGTTCTGAGAATTTGGTGATTCCAGGAAGAGACTACTTGATCCTTTCGATTTTCTCATTTTCAGTGGTGACCGAAGACTCGGCATACTGTTCCCTTCCCCACACTCTGCATGGAGACCCCACCAGCCCGACCCCACAGGGGCAGAGAGAGAGCCCTCGAGGGGCCATCAGAAAGCCCGGCACTGGGCGCAGCTCTGCAAACGGGCAGCTGACTGGCCCGGAGCGAAGCAGCCTATTTATCTGGACATTGGTTTCCTCTGCTTGACCATCGGTGACTAAAGGGAGAAGGAGTCACTGAGGGGACCCCATGGGGCCGGGGGGCTTGCTCACCCTCACCAGGCGCCCCCTCCCTCTTCTTAGCCTTGGCCCTCCTTGGCCCTCCACCCGTGGCCATCGCACGCCCTCCAGTCCTGCCCTCGGGGCACCACCCCTCGATCACAAGGGCAGGGGAGAGACTTGTGGGGAGGGGTCTCAGACCAGTGTCACTGGACACCCTCCTCTCAGAGCGCGCCGGCTGTGGGCACCTGCCCGTGGCAGTGGGAGATGTCAGAGGACAGAGGGCAGAGGGCAGAGCAGCCCCAGAAGCCCTGCTCAGCCCACTGCCTCCCGGCTGAGGACTTGGGCAAGCCCTACAGTGTCCTTGATCGAGGCCTTCCTTTTGTAATAGGAGGATGACGATCATCACTCTTTCCACAATCTGGGAGAGTTCTGATGATAAAATGAGATAAAGAATTAAAAAGACTTATCATCACGATGCCTCCTGTTAATACTGTTTCTTAGACTCTTTGTTGGGTTGGAGGAGGGAGGACCCTGGAAATGCAGCTCGACCTCCTTCGAAAGGGGAGAGTCCGAGCCTGGAGATTAGCCGGTTACTCAGAGTAAACCGTGTCCCCTTGAGCCCATGTCTGGTGTGGGGACCGCACGCTCGCAGGGACAGCCTTGGGAAGGGCCAGTCCCACGTAGGCTGTGACCGGCTCCTGGATACTCTTGGATGAGGACAGTGGTGCAGACCGTCCTCCGACTCGTCAGAGGCCCCTGTGTGAGCGCAGCCGTAGCCCCTGAGAGGGGATGCTCCTGGTCACACTTGGTGTCGGCTGAGGCTTTGTAGAGATTAACACCCTTCTTCTCTTGCTTAACAGATGTTCACCTCCAGGCTTCTTGCAGGCTGAATGGGAAGTGCAGTCGAGGTAGTTAAAGGACAAAGAAATCCTTTTTACTCCTAAAATTAGGCACAACCAAGGTTCTCGAGCCCCTGGGCCTGCGACCGGAGTCACTGATGCTTGAAGGGTCTGTCTTCTCACTCTTTGGCTGCTGGCCTAGAGCATCTGCCCTTTTACGGACCAGGGTCCCTGCGGTGTCTGTGAAGATTGGGGAGCCTGGTTGCCCGGCCATCCCCATGGTCGCTCAGGGCCCCCCAGCTTTAAAACCATGTGGTGCCTGCGCAGAGCCCCGGCACGGAGGAGACCAGACACAGGTGCGTTAGAGCAGGAAGCTCGCAGACATCTGGAGGTGGACAAGACACAGGCTGCTCTGGACAGGAATGGGGCTCTGTAGGGATGGGGTAGAAGGAGATTCAGAAATACAGGTCCTATGGACTGAAGATTTGGGAAGCAGGAGAGGTCTGGACTAAAAGTTTGGGGGGGAGTAAAGAGATCTGGAGAATGAAATCCAGAAGAAGGGAAGAGAGGGCCTGACGGTGAAGGAGCGAACACACCAAGGCTTTGGAGCAAGTGGTAGAGCAAGTGCCCAGAGAGCGCAGGGAGGGCAGAGGAGGTCAGGGAGGGAGGCCTGGGCGGTCAGGGAGCCCCACGGCTGGCGGGGCTGGGGGCTGAGTGTGCCCCAGACCAGGAGCACCCTGTGTGGACCATAGTGTGTGGGATAGACAGACCCTAGGTGAGCGTGGATGGGAGCGTGGGGAGGTGAGGACAGAGGGTTGGAGCGTCCCAGTCGGGAGGTGGCCACAGGTGATGTGTCTGCGCTGAGGAAGGACAGATGGGGGGTTGGCGGGAAGACAGGTGAGGAGGACGGGCTGGGGAGCTAGTCCTGAGCACCCACAGGGGGGTGGCTTGGGCAGAGAGCACGCCTGGATTCTGAAGAGGACAAGTGGGGGCTGAGCCGGAGGGGAGCACCAGGAACCCGCTCACTCCTTGGGAATTGGGGGGAGGCAGAGAGAACGTCGCCTCCAAAGTCCCAGAGAGATCTGGCCGGACGTGCTAGTCTGCTGCCTCTCCTTCCATTAAATACTACTGGCTTCCTCGTGCTTCCTGAGCAAAGAGAATTCACATCCTTGGAGCCCAGGCTCTAGAATTCTCCAGACGGTTCCCTGGAGGAGGCCGAGGGGGGAGGAACCGACAGGCAGGAAGATTCCATGTCCAGATTCTTCACCATTCCTCGGGCTCCCTCGGGGCTGGACCTCCACGTACGTGACCTTGGCTAGTGCCTGCGGGTGCAGCCCGTCATCAGGGCTGCCTTCGGGGGGACTTGTGAGTGACCCATTGTGCTGGGCTAGACCTGGGGTGTAGGATGTGACGATGCAGGTAAAGTTTACCCTCCTCCGTCTTCCTCTGGCTCGACTCTCAGGCCCACTGATTACCTGGACCGTCTCACTTCCTCCCTCTCAGAGGACAGGAAAAGGGACCAGGAGGGAATAAACAATCTTCAGCCAGGTTTTTCAGCCAAGGAAGGAAGGAAACAAAATGCTTTACGAACATAAGTGCTTCATTATGATGGGTTAGAAAAATGCATGAGATGAAGAGACAGATGAGCACCGGACAAGACCCCATGAGGACGAAAAGTCTGGAAAAGAATGGAGGGACCTTCGTGTTAGAGGGGTGTCCGTGCTGCCCTTCGTCGAGGGGCAGGGATTGATGAGCTTAACAGCTGTGAGTTGTGCAGAGTGGGCCTGACTCCACAGGCCTGACTGCCCAGGGCTCCTTTTCAGCCTCCCTGAGAGCTGCTTAGCACAGGAGTTGGGGAGGGGAGGGGCACGCAGAAAAAGGGATGGGATGCCGGTGGTGGTTGGGGACACAGAAGAAGGCCTACGGAAGCCACTTCTAGAGGATGTGCCCACCGTGGATGTGAATGAATAAGGTTTGGGACATGGCGGGCCCTGGAAGATGAGACTGTCCCGTGTTGTCCCAATGTCTGCTTCATGGTCTCACTCCGTCTAAGTGCTTTAGCATTTAAAGCACAGGCTGGTCGGGATAAGTCCCCTAGGGAAGATGTGAGTAAGACCACAGTAGGGTGCAGGATTTAACTGTATTTGTTCCTGGGCCAATGGGAGACATTTTTTTGGCAACACGTTATGAATGAAATAATGTATGAGCATCAGCAGTTTGTGGGGTCAAAGAGTGGTATTCAGTGAGCGCATGAGTAATGCTTGAGTCACAGATCTTTGGAGAATTAAATCAGTACAAAGAATTTTTGGAAGGGGAATAGACTCATCTCCTTAGGGTTTGCATAAACCGAAATGGCATACCTAGTTTCAAAGAAGAATAGTGTGCTGTCCTCGATCGTTTGCGAGGGCTTACCCTCACCTTGCCTGCCTCGTTAAAGTCACCACTTTCTCGGATTATTTCCCCCCTTATTTTGAAGTTAAAAACCAAGTTTAGAGACATTATTCACACTTATCAGGAAGCTGTTACCGAATCACGGATGATAAAGTGAAACGAGATGCGTCGGGGACATCTCTTATTTGAAGGAAAGCCCTTGGGCAGTCTGGAGGATTTTTGTTGATGTAGATTGTAAGTCTGAGGGGTCCCCAAAAGGGATTTTTTTTGCTAGAATGGGGAGATTGTGCAGGGGTGAGGGAAAGATAAAGGGAGCTTATTCAAGAGGAAGGAGGTGACTCAGGCAACAGTCAAGACTTGTAGGTCATGGAACAGAGGCAGGAAGGGGATGAGGACACCTGTACCCGAAGGCTTGGCTCATCTTTATCCATAGCATTGATTATTCGCCCTCATTTGTTGTGGGGAAGTGGAAGGCTGAGAAGGTAGTTCTCACAGGGTTTTGAGGCCAGTGAGTTGCACAGAGCTATTTCAGCTGGATCTTTCTGCTTCAAGAGTTAGGGTCTTTGTGGGCGCTTGGAAACTTGACAGCTTATTTTGTGCGCAATCAGATTGGTTTTGTCTTTTCTCTCATACATCTTTCAGAGTAGTTCCTACGTTGGGATTTGCCTACAGGATCCTGGAGGGTGGGGCCGTGTCCTTGTTTTCCCTCATCATTGTGTCCCCAGCGCCAAGAGGGAACATTTCGAGCAATGAGTGAGGCTCCTGGGAGGTGCTGGGGGGCAGGGACTCTTCATTCAGGGTGTGCAAAACATGTGATCTCTTCCGACGCAATGAATCTTTGGGCAAAGCTCCGGACAGATAGGTGTCTTGGCTATAGGACCACATTTTATGAAGAGCAGGGGGTGCGTGTCTATGTCTAAGGGCCCTTTGACTGAGCCTGGGGGGACATGTCCTGAGAGCCTGTTTCGCATCCACGTGGATCCTGGCCGGCATGTGGGGTCATAGGCACCGGGACCTCCTGACTCGTCCCTTGACTGACATCTCGTTCCTAGTCACCCCCAAGTAATGCAGTATCTGGTCGCTACTGGTTTCCGTGCGCCAGGCTCTTGGAGTGGTCCGGGGTGGATGGATTAAGAATGGCCTGTTCTGTGCCCTTTTGCTTTATGTTTCGTATAAATACACCATCAGTTTCCCTGTTCTGAGCGCCTAACTCTGGGTCCCAGGGGAAGACACACTTGGTTGGGAGGTGTCTGGGTGTTGGTCCTCTCCTTGCCCCCGACCTGATCGAAGCACTCAGGCCTGTTCCTGCCCAGATCTCAGTCGGGGCTCCATGGACTGAGCGGGCAGGGAAGTGTGAGTCTCAGAGTTCTGAGGGCCCCTCAAGACCTCCCAGTCTAAGCGCTTTGTGTTGCCATGTTCTTCCCTTGGCCACCAGCGGGTCTCACAGGTTGGAAGGATCGGTCTTGAATTGAGATGGGGTCAGTTGGTGGGGTCCCGGGGGCTGGGCCGCGGAAGCACATGCCGGGAGGGAGGGGAGTGGAGAGCCCGAGTCAGTCTCTGCTTTTACGGTAACCTTGTGAGTCGGGTGAGCTGGCCAACACTGAATCAGTCTTTCGGCCTGTGCACCGTCACCAGGAGCATGAAGGCCAGTTGTCCCCTGATGCGCCTGGCCATCAAACAGGAGAGAAAAGAGAAAGAGCTGAAGGTGAGGCAGGAAGGACTTGGATTAGACCTTCAGGAGAACCGGAACGTGGAGACCATAACCGGCCGGGATTAGGGATTGCATTTTCTCAAGGAGGCTTTTAAAAATAGGAGCTGTTTTCTTGGATCCGGGCCGGGCGCAGAGGTCTTTATAGGGGGTTAGGAGGGCTGGCCCATCAGATTGTCCTGGGATGTCTCTGGCAAGCCCAGCAGCTGAGAAACCCTCCTTTTTTAAATTAGGCAGTCCTGGGAAGAACAATGGCAGCCTTGGAGCTGAGGGAGGGGGAGGGGCAGGTAGGTGCTCCCGGAGGGCCGCGTGTTACCACCTGGACTTCATTAGGGGGCTGCCACTCCCCCCGCCCCGTGTGTTCTCCCCCTCCCCCGGACACACACACTCACACATGCTCACACACTCACCACTCGTCCATCTCCCCGTCCGTAATCCCAGCGAAGATGTTGAGGGCGCATCAC
>CM053618.1:2282257-2301513 GCA_028646535.1 Procyon lotor | reverse complement strand
TCTTTCTCTGCTATGACAATGACATACGTGCCCATCTCAGGACCAGTCTACTTTGACCATGCACACTGGCTTGAAAGAGACACTTTCTAAGTCCCCATCTGTTTGTACAGATGACACGGTCACTTCTTCTCACGTAAAAATCCTTCTGCTGCCCTGAAAGGTCTTTGGAGCACAGGGACCCCAGGGAGGCTCCTCTGCCCCTTCAGCCTCTGATACCTACACACCCCATGCTTTCATTCTTCCTCTGGAGTCTGGCCACCTGAAAGGGAGGCCTTCAAAAAGGATTTCTGACGTTTCATTGTGTGTTTCATCAGGTGATCAGGAAAGCCTTGCTCTGACGCATTGTGGGATTCCCCAAGGATTTTCTCTAGGGCCTGTGTTCTGTTTGCTTTTTTGGATTTAATGACATAAACAGATTGCTATTGCCCTTGGTTTCACTATCATGTGTCCCTGAAGCAAACAGCACAGAATCGCATGATTCATGAATCAGGTGGGTGGTGGAGGAGATACTCTAAGAGAGAATGACTTGCTTATGCATTCAAAGTATTATCCAAACCAAGACTCTATTTTCATCTTCCAAGTCCTATTTTTTTGATCCCAGTTTCTGATCACTGATTTTTAAAAAGTAATAGCTCAAGGTGATCTGCCAGTAAGATGACTGAGTATATTTGGCTGACTAATTTTATAAGGCTCTTCTTATGACAGGGCTGCCTTCAATGGGTCATCATAAACCATGAAATACTTCTTATCAGAACAAAGTACAAACTTCTGAAAAAAGCATGGAAAAACAATGTTGAAGACGTTTCTGTGCACTGGGCATTTACTTGGTGCTGGATTCAAATCCAGACTTTGAAATCTAAAGTTGAACATTCAGTTGGCTTATCCTGAATCTAGATATGCAGGTGTTAACATGTCTGCAATTCATTTTTATACATTTAGGCTGTATAAAAGGCTATACATAAAGGCTATACATAAAGGCTGTATATAACCTTTATACAGTGTTAGGTTTGGGGTTGTTCCCAGAAGCCAGGTGCCCAGGGTGGCCGGAGGCTGTGTAATCAAGAAGCTGCCCTAGAGAGGCAGCTCTCTCATATGCCTGTCAACAATTGGCACTTTAAAAATTAGATGTCTGAATGTCAGAAGTGGTTACAACTGTGGCTAATTAACTAATGTGATGAATATTTAATAGCTTTCATTAAGCAACGAAAGGCAGTAAAGGCCCATAATTGCAACAGTATTTCCCAACCTTACTGAGAAAATGTATAGCCAGTGGCCATGGTTTGGGTGGGATATTGAATATACTGAATACAGCGCAGAATGCTGACACTTTCAGGTTGTCTGGCCCACTCCGTAAAGACAGCAGAATCCTCGGCTGAGGAATCACAAGTTGAGAGAACGTCCCCATCAGGGTTAGGATTAGAGCTCCTGCTGGATGGAGGGCTGGGTCTTCTACGTGCTGAAGAGCAGATGATAGAAACTGATGTACCTGATGAGAAAGGCTGAGTCAATAAGTGCCCATGGATGGGTCTGGTCCCAAAGTGGCCCACCTTGTGTGAGACATGCTACCCTTAGAACAGAAAGATAGCTCTGAGAGTTACGCCTCATCAAGTGATTTGGACCAGTTCTAGAGGAAATGTAGAGCCGCCATATTCTACCCCAGACCAATGACATTTCAATCATCTGAACTTTTAAGATTTGCAGAGTGAGATGTCTAATCCTGGTTGAGAGGAGAGCAAGGTAAGGGTAGGATGTCTACATATTCACTCCTATTCCTCCTGCAACAGGGTCTAATGAGTAGAGTTAAGGTCCTGTTTCACAAAGTAAGAATGAAATGAAAGCATATTCTATTTCATCTACTTTTGGAAACAACCACAAAAAAGAACAAAAATCTATTTTTCTGTAGGGAGGAGGTGATGTAAGCACCAAAATTGATGACGCCATAAGAATGCCCCTATCAGGAATAGAGTCAGCTTCTGGAACCTTCCGCAACCAGCCCACGCCCAAATGCAACTCATCCCTGCATTCCACAGATGCTGCCAAAAACCCTATCCAGTAGTTCCTTAACCAAGGTACAAGGTGTCAGTTTCCAGTATTTCCCTTCCTTGTTAGCTGATGACAAGGATCAACAGAACCCAGGAAGGGCTTCTTAGTAATCCCCAACTGCATACAATTATTTCTTTATTTAAATCACTCATTTATTTACTGAATGTGTATTTTAAGATCCCACCTCAATTCAAATCCCAACTCTTACTATGTCCCCCTCTGCATTAAAATAACCTAAGAGTCAGCAGACAGCTAATCATCCTTATTCCACACATAATTGGCCATTTCTTTGATTTTATTTTTGTGTTTTCCTCAATACACAACAGAGACTACATATGGTGGGAGAGGATATAGAAATAGAGTCAACCAGAGGACTATTAGCCATTCGTCCTCTCCCGTTTTTTATTACATAAATAATATTATCTTGGGAAATTTAGGAAATGGAGATACACAGACAAAAATAAGTAAAATTTTACTATCTGATCTCTCTTACATCAAGTGTCACATTTTGAAAATAGTCTTTCTGATTTTACGCTTTGTTACGTATGTACAACGGATATCATTTTGTCACATGACGTGTATTTTTCTATAATCCAAATTGAGAGGTTTTTTGTCACTTAATATGCCTTAAAGTGCTATTTAAGTCAACCAATGTAGATTTAAATTCTAATTTTAATATATAAAAAAATTGCATGGTTATTCCCTAAATTAGAAAAATACCTCTGTATTGACTTTAGGTTATTTCCAGTATTCCTTAGCCTTGCAATGAGCAAAAGAAGAACAAGTGCCTATCAGATATGCAAGAACCTCGGGGTAGATCTATAATAGTTTTCCAGGTCAGATCACAAGAAGCATTGCTAGTCTGTGAGACAGCCAGCTTGAGGCCTTGTACTCAACCCTGGCACTTTCAGAGCCCCCCTTTGTCCTTGCCTTTATACTTCCTTTTACAAATCAATAATACCCTCCAATTCCACGTGCTCTCCTGAAACTCTGACGTGATTCAGGCCACTCGGGAGACAGGATGTCAGAGAAACTCCCCTGACACTTGTCTTCTCCACTGACATGCTTCTCCTCCGGGTCCTGCCATTATTTCAACAGAGCAGGGTGGTAGAGGGGGAAATTATTCTCCTCCTTTACCCTTCTAAGTTCTTAGCTAAGACCCCTATAATAGGAGACAGATTAATAAGAGAAAAACAAGCAGAAGTTTGTTATAGTATATATACTTCAGATATAGCTGGGAGAAACCAGGGAAAAATTAGTAACTCCCTGAGGTGGCCCAAACTACCAGCTGAAATACCATCTTCTTCTAAAGAATAAGAAAAAGGAAGGTGTGGAGGCCACTTATGGAAACTACCAGGATAAGCTGATAAACAAAGGTGTTTGTTATGCAGATTTCAGTCAGGTCATTCTTCATCATAAGATTCTCTGGTGATTTAGAGTTGTCCTTCTCTTCCTGGTGGAGAGAGAGCCACTTATAAATGCATGTTCTTGACAAAAGGGCAATTTCTATTCTTGTTATAGAACTTTTCCTAAATCTGCTATTTTTTTTTTTTAATAATCAGCTCAATATAATTCTATGCCAAGGAAGCATATTCAGATGGCTCATTCTGCTACTCTTCAAGAGCCTGGAGCCAGGGCATTTCCAAATTAGGGAAGTTCATGAGATTCTGCAATACTTGTTTAATCTCTTTTTAGCACAGCACTGCTTGGAAAAGGGCTAGTGGTTTCGTCTTTCATTGTGACATGTATTGGGATTGATTCCAGATGAAACCAGTGGTTTCTGACTAGAGCCCTTCCCACTGTCAGTGCTGTTAGGATGATTTATATTCTTCCCTATTTATAGCTTACTTTGCTCACTAAAATGAGTCGATTAGTAAATTAAGATGATATATTCATCCTCATCTCTACTGGGAATCCCTTCATGACAATATGGCTATTGCCTACTTCCTCTATGCGCAACAGAGCTCTCCTAGGAGAAATACTTTTTATCTTGGGTTAATCACTTTTAAAGAAAAAATGTGGGGCGCCTGGGTCGCTCAGTCGTTAAGCGTCTGCCTTTGGCTCAGGTCGTGATCCCAGGGTCTTGGGATCGAGCCCAGCATCGGGCTTCCTGCTTGCAGGAAACCAGTTTCTCCCGCTACCATTCCCTCTGCTTGTGTTCCCTCTCTGTGTTTCTTTCTGTCAAATAAATAAAATCTTAAAAAAAAAAAATATTATTCCTCTCAAACTCATAAAAGAATGAGAAAAATAAATGAAATTATGTTTAACTCTTCTCCATGTCTTTCACGGGCAACATTATACCAGGCTGGCCATTTCTGCCTAGCTCATTTTTCTCCCAAATCCATCCAATCAGGTATTTCTGGAGTTTCAACATTGAGCTTAGGTTGCTCCCACTAGAAAGTGACTGGGTTTTCCATTTCTTAACTGTGCGTCTTTTTGGTGTATCCTTTCAAGTAGAAACCAAGATTGAAGTTTGTACCTACAGAAGCTTCCATAAAAGAAGGTTTCCAGAAGGGACCCAAGGAAGTGATGGTACTAAAAGCAACAGAACTATTTGCCTACGATCTCATGGAAGCAGATAGAAAGATGTTCCATGCCACTGTGGCTACTGAGAGCCAATTTTTCCAAGTGAAGGTTTTTCACGTCAACCTGAAGGAGAAGTTCATCCCAAAGAAAGTCATCACCATATCAGATTACTATGGTCGCAATGGGTTCCTGGAGCTGTATGATGCCGCTTGTGTGTCTGAAGTCAGCGCTGACCAGAAGATGGAAATCTCAAGCAGACTGATCCAAAGTGCAAATGCAACTCCTAAAATCAATAATCTTTACTCACAAAAGCCAGGAACATTTGTGAGTGGGATATATCAGGTACATAAGGTAAGCCCAACACTACTGTTTTGTACTATTTCTTCTGCAACCCCAGAATTGGAAGGTCTGGATTTGTCAAGTAGAGTTTGGTTGACTTCTGAAACATACAAACTTAAGGCCCAGCGACCAGCATAGTTGGGTAGAAGCTTCCCGCTTCAGGATACGAGATAGAAAAACTCTTCATATTCTGCTTCCCAAGGTAATGAATGCCATGCAAATTCTACAGAAAGATATTTCCCAGAATCCTTGGCATTTATCAGATGTGATGATCCAATCACAGGTATCCTGGTCCAGTACACTGAAGACTTTCTATTAGTATATATACCCTTATGATTTTGTTTAAGTTTTGTTTCATCCATTTTGGTGACAGCTTGAGTTAACTGTGAATAGTTACCCTCCCAGACTTGGATGCTAGTTGTGAGAACCAAAGTAAAAAATAAAGAGATGACTCTGCCCTAAAATGCTGTTGTTTCCAATAGTTAGCTAAGGTTCTGATCATCTGAATCTTAAAGTGCTCTTCTCTTCACATTCACTCATCAAAGTATTGTTGGGCAACTGATTGTGGCATTATCTAATAGGAAATATATTGAAATTGATTGTGGCATTATCTAATAGGAAATATATTGAAATTGACTGTGGCATTATCTAATAGGAAATATATTGAAAACACTAGAAAAGTCATGTTGTTTAATACTCAATTTATGGGGCACCTAGATGGCTCAGTCAGTTAAGCATCCAACTCTTGATTTCAGCTCAGGTCATGATCTCAGGATTGTGAGATTGGGCCCCACATTGGGCTCCATGCTGAGTGTGGAGTCTGTTTAAGATTCTCTTTCTCTCCCTCTCCAACAGCCCCTTCCCCAAAACTTTCTTTTTAAAAAATCCTCAATTTTGGGGTGCCTGGGTGGTTCAGTGGATTAGAGCCTCTGCTTTCAGCTCAGTTCATGATCTCAGGATCCTGGGATCAAGCCCCACATTGGGCTCTCCACTCAGCAGGGAGCCTGCTTCCCCCTCTCTCTCTGTCTGCTTCTCTGCCTACTTGTGATCTCTCTCTTTCTGTCAAATAAATAAATAAATAAATAAAATCTTCTATAAATGAATAAATAAAATAAAAATACTCAATTTATTAATATGGTCAATAAAATGCATAATTTGGGTTAATTCTTAGAATTAGTGAAGGTATTTCTGTCCCAACACATTATGGAAATACTAAGTGGAGCCAACCTTACTTTTCTACAGGAAGTTTTGTTCCATATTTCATTAAAGGTATCTTCTGGGGTGGCTCTTTCCTTCTACCCATGTTGTTTTCTATGCCCTCTGTGTAAGTGGCTGTGCACACAAGTGAATATGCAGAATTAGTGAGTAGTGAGTGAGAAGAAACCTAGAACAATGGGACTAGATGATCTAGATTCAG
Organism: Procyon lotor; assembly: GCA_028646535.1. NCBI lineage: Eukaryota > Metazoa > Chordata > Mammalia > Carnivora > Procyonidae > Procyon > Procyon lotor. The sequence continues at coordinate 2,295,188 of CM053618.1, read as the reverse complement.
GATTCAGGCAGAATTGGAGGAGTGAATAAATAAAGAATGTAGAAGAATTACAGAAATGACATAATCAACTTATTGATGATTAGTGGCAATCCTCAGACTCATAAGGAGAATTCTCTGAACAACATATTTTAAGCTATTTGCTAACCTCTCATTCTGGATCCCCAGCTCATATTAATCTGTCAGAGACAAAAGTGTACACCCACAGTCCGTGTTTCTCATAGATGTGGAAACCTGATCCAGTTCTCAGGAGAAGAGTGTTGATTTTCTTTTGTAGAAAAACGTGTTGAATGAGCACATCATTTCGTATGAAATACAAGATAATACAGGGAAGATGGAGGTCTTGGTGTATGGACGACTGACCAACATCAAATGTGAGGAAGGCGATAAACTCAAACTCATCTGCTTTGAACTAAGTGCAGATCCGAGACAGCTGAGATCTGTAATTCACAGTTTCATCAAGGTGAGAACTTCTGGGGAACATCATTTTTCCAACGTAGAAGACTTTAAGAAAACCAGACTGACTGTCCTTTCCATCATTCTTTCTTTTTTTAAAGAAAGAGATTTTTAATCACGTTGAAGAGAGAAACCCCAGAGAGGCCTTCAAAGTATATAAAATTCGCTAAGTATTATAGAGTTGGTTGAATGTATCAAAGCAGGGAGATTATTTAGTAAATTTGGGCTTCATTAAGGCAGATTTGTATCAAATCCTGGCTCTGTGATTTCCTAACTGGCTAGTGAACTTAAATACCAGGAACCTCATGTTCATCATCTATAATATGGGGAAAATATCCTCTATCCCCGAGGATGTTAAACAGAACTCATACCAGACCTAAATGATCAATATCCTGAACATCAGCAACCCCTGAATATCTCAAAACACAAAATGACCTGCCTTTACTGAGATAAACAGACACACAGACAAGGAGGTTGGTACTATAGGACTAAGTCCGCACTCTTCATCACACACATGCACAAGGGATTGTGGGAAGACCACCAAAGGCTAATACCAGAATGAAACAGGTCAACACAAAGGTCGATGCCTGCAGACACACAGCAGTTCTCACACACTTAGGTCTCTCCAGTTCTGAGACCCTCAAACCTTTCAGCCTTGCCCTCACACTCTCCTCCCACCTGTCTTCCCAGTGAGAACCTTCCCCTCAGCTCTTGGCATTGAGTACACCTGCTCCCTCCTTTCTTCTGCCCTGTCCACAGGTACTCATGCTGTGTGTGAGTTACTACCTCATTTTAGGATCTTAACCAAGATGGCAGAGGGGATGACTCAAAGGACAGGAATTCATTGAAGGGGAGAGAAGAGAGTGAGAACCTTACAGGAAAAGGAGAGAAAGGGATGTAGCCGGTGGCTGGGAGAAAGAATCACTTGCATGTCAGCATCTCAACTGCCCTATCTTCGTCTCTTTCCTCTTTAAGGTCATCAAGTCCAGGAAAAACAAGAAACAACCCCTAGATCCTGATTCACATGTGGAAACCTCACTATAATATCCTTCTAAAAACCTGGATGCCACTAGCAGTGATGTCTATGGAGGTAAAATCTAAGTACGGAAAAAAAAATACGCATATGTATATGAGAGAAATTCAACGATAGATATACCAGCTATATATTTTAGGGAATAGAGTGGTAATGGGAGCTTTTTATTTTCTTTTTTATACTTTTCTGTGCCCTCCTTTAGCCATATTTTGCGTGTATAACTTTTATAACTTTAAAAAATAATAAAGTTTTTTTTTTGTAAAGGAGTGCTATAACAGGAGGCTAACTCATTGGTGTGTTGCTTAAAAGCAAATCGTCTGTAGCCCGTAGATCCTGGTTGGGGCATCCAGGTCCCAAGCAGTATTTGCATTTATACTCTGGGTGTGATCTTGACAAGGTAAGGCTGAGGTCAAGAACAGGCATGCTGAACGGGCTGTGCCCTGCTCAGAGAAAGCCAGCTGAGGGCACAGGTCAGCACAGAAACCCTCTGTGCTTCATTTGCCAAGCCCGGTGTCCTAGCTCAGAACAATCTATTCAGCATCGGTGTCCCTGTGGGGACATAATGGCCTGCCAAGTGAGGCACCTTCTGGCGGTTTGCATGAAGGCAGTCTGTGTGGCTCGTGATTCTAGCCCTGTGTGATGTGGGGTAACTGGCTCCATCCCTTTAGTCAAATACCAATAGCCCAGTAGCTACGCAACCTTATTTCCTGGTTCTCATGCGGCGCAAAGGTGGATTCCTTCAGGAAGTGGCTGCAGGCAAAGATCGGCATCGGGCAAGCACTGAAGAATCCTTAATTTACTACAGAGCGCAATGGAAGAAACTGGGTGTCCCCAAACTGACATTTACAGTGTATTTATTGATCCCATAATTACTGTGGGGTTTTGCGATTCCTTTGTGTCGCTTAGTCTCCAGCCTAGCTGTAGATGGTTGATAGTTTCTTTCTCTTTACTCTCCTAATATGAGAAAAGCAAGGAACAGGAAGGTGAAATCACTTTCCTAATGATCCTCAGATGGTCAGTCCCGGGCCTTGGTTGAGACTCAGGCTGTGGTCCTGGTTTGGGGTAGGCGTGTGAGGGGGAGGGAAGGAGGGTGAGGTGGACCTTGTGAAGGATGGAATGGGATGTGCCCTTCTGGGAGCGTCCAAGGCTGTTCATGTGCAACCGATCTAAGGAATCTACGGATCTGCCTTCACGGTTTGGGGCCAAAGTCTGTGGAAGAAGAACAAGTTGTTCTCACTGGTACTGCTTCCTTTCTGATGGTGTATCTTTTATTCTGGAGGCTTAGATGCCAAGAGTGAAATATAAGCTTATTTTTATCTCCTTGCCTGGTACCATTCTAATAACACATATAAATGATAATATGCATTAATATATTAATAATATATTAGTTAATATATATTATTAGGATAGTTCTATGATATATATTAGATATAGTATATAGAGAGTATCTATAGTATAGATATACATTCAAGGTAATTTTGGTCATTTTGGGAAACCAGACAGTGAGGGAACATAGAAGTACTCAGTCCAGTTTGTTTGCTATGAAAAAAGTGAAGTTTAGAGAGATTGAGGGAAGTCATCAAGATCATAACGTCACTCAACTAGTTAGGGATTTCATGCTAAGAAGATGTCACTGACTGCTAAAACTTCCTCCAAATCAGACTTGATTTGTGGACCCTCAGGATATACACAACGTCACACAGAAACAATTTGTATTCCGAGCTACATACTCATAGTCTTTATGTCCTTACTCCCATTACTTCATATTCTTATTACTTTATGCAAACTTTCTGTAATCGACAATTCTATGGTTTGTAGATAACAGTGATTAAGAGTTAAAGAATGAGCTCTTCCAATGACCTGCACAGTCCATGACTTGAGATTCCTTACTGTCAGGCTGATTCCCTCTTGAACTTGTTACTTCCAAGCATATTGTGTCTCTAAAAGAGATAACCTTTAGAGACACAAAAGAATTTGAGTCTTTGATTTTGTGTTGACCTAAATAGTTTTATCCTCTAACACCATAGACCTGCTCTATCTTCTATTTTTGCACTTTGCACCCTTTGGAGTTTCTCCTCTACCCCAGCATGAAGTAGGTGAGAAGCTAGAACTTCTCCTAGATTTGAAATGTGGGATCCGAGAGAAATTCACAACTCAGAGATGCATCTCTCATCACAAACACCTCATTGTTATAGTTGTACCAAGCAGTGTTAAGGTATGCAAGAGGCAGAGAAATATCTCCAAGTATCTCAAAGTGTCGCCGTATGGCTCTGATTAGAAGATGTACATCCGAAATGAATGCCTCATTTTCTTCATTTGTAAAAACGGAGTGAATAATGGTGAAAACATAATAGTTATCTCTGTGGTGGCCATTAAACAAGGCACCTATATAAAGCACTTAACAATTAGCTAGCCTGTAATATTTAGTAAAGAAATTGCTATTACACTGCTGTTTGTAACTTACATTTCTTATTTAACAGTATGTGTTATAATTCTTTATGTGTCAGAACATAGTCATAAACTGTAGTCATATTCAATAACAAATTTATCATGACTAATTTAATTCATTACTTCAATTATTTTGAATCATTCTTTCTTTCTTTCTTTCTTTCTTTCTTTATTTTAAAGATTTTATTTATTTGACAGAGAGAAACACAGTGAGAGAGGGAACACAAGCAGAGGGAATGGTAGGGGGAGAAGCAGGCTTCCTGCTGAGCAGAGAGCCCGATGCGGGGCTCGATCCCAGGACTCTGGGATCATGACCTGGGCCGAAGGCAGACGCCTAACGACTGAGCCACCCAGGCGCCCCGAATCATTCTTTATTTAAAGCAATATTCACGTAATGCCCATAAGTCAACATATTTCTAAGTTAAGTATCTATACGTGGGGTTTTGGGATCAAGGAATATGAAGATATGTGTTAATAATATTGCCAAACAGATGTCCCAACTAAATACTTCCAAGAACACTGTTCTTAGTAATTATATCATTATCACATTTATAAACTGCATATTATTAATCTAATGGATAAGAAATACTCATTGTTTTAAAATCCTTGATCCAGGGGCGCCTGGGTGTCTCAGTGGGTTAAAGGCTCTGCCTTCGGCTCAGGTCATGATCTCAAGGTCCTGGGATCGAGCCCCGCATCCGGCTCTCTGCTCAGCAGGGAGTCTGCTTCCCCCCTCTCTCTGCCTGCCTCTCTGCCTGCTTGTGATCTCTCTCTCTCTCTGTCAAATAAATAAATAAAATCTTAAAAACAAGATATTGGCTTATACAAGCATATGCTTAATTTACAAGAAATCTCCAAACTGTTTTCGAAGGTGACTAACATTGTCCGTTCCCATCAGCAATGTGTGATCATCTCATTGGCCCCGTGGCCTCCACAGGCTCAGCCTTGCACATATGTGTTAACTTCTTAACAAGCCTGCAGAACAATTTGCTAAGTGTTTCTGTCATTGATACTCCCATGGCTCCAGTTCCCTCCTGACCCCGTCAGTCCTTGGCGTGGCCAGTCTTTTTCAATTTCAGCCCATCGAGTTGGTGCATAGTGGCATCTCACAGCACTTTAATGTGAATTTCCCTAAAGACGAATTATTTTGAGCAGTTTGTTAGGTGCTCATTTTCCACCTGTGTATCTCCCCCTCCCTTTTTTTAAAATTCAGCTGTTGGTTCTTACCTAACGGAGTTTTGGGAGTTCTTTATAACATTCCGGGGACAGGATCATTAGCAGCTGTGTGACTATCAAATACGAAGTCTCAAATTATGACATACTTTCCTATGCCTTAAAGGTACCTTTTCAAGAGAATTGTTTTATGTTGATAAAGTTAAATTATCAAAAAAAGTATCCTGTGTGCTTTTGGAGTTACATCGAAGAAATCTTCGCCTAAACTAACATCACCGATTTTCTCTTGTGTTTCTTCTAGTTTTATAGTTTTAGGTTCTGCGTTTAAGTCAAGGATCCATTCGAGTTAATTTTTATGCAGAGAGCAAAGTATGGATCAGGTTCATTTTTAAAAAACATGAATATTCCATTCTGGCACTATTTGTTCAAAAATGATCCTTTCTCCATTGAATTGTGGTTGTACTTTTGCAGAAAATCAACAGATTGTGTATGTGTGGGACTATTTCTGAACTGTCATTTCCACTGGGTCTGTATGCCTCCTCTTTCTCCGATATGATGAGCTGTCTTATTATTTATGTCTCTTTTAAAAATATTTCTTCACTCTGTGCCTTAGAGTTTACAACACATATCTTCAATCAGAATCTATCTTCTAATCTCATTATGCTACTTGGCATATTGTGTAAGAAACTTCCAGGAGTGTACTCCTAATCCCTCCCTCTCCTATTTTGTGCTATTGATGCCAAATATGTTACTTTTATTGAGTCATGAACACATAATACTTTCCTAATATTTTTGCTTTAGACTAGGAATTGGCAAACAATGGCCCATAGGCTTCATCCAGCCCATTGGCTGTTTTTGTCGAGAAAACGCTTGTTTTTGTATAGCCCACAAGCCAAGAATGGTCTGTACATGCTTTTGATGTTTGGGGGGAAAAAATCAAAAGATTGTATGACACATGAAAATTATAAAAAATTCCAATTTCGGCATCCATGACACAGTTTTTCTGGAACACGAGCATGCTCATTCATTAACAAATTGTCCAAGAACACTTGTGTAGCTAGTGCAGAGGTCGACAGCTGCAGCAGAGACTGTAGGGAACTTATAGTTTAAGAGATGTTTGGCCCTTTACAGAAACATTTTGCCAACTCTGCTTTTTGAACATCCGTTATCTTTTAGAGTACTTACAAATAAGAAAAACAAATTTTATAATACCTTTAGGGTACTTTTCTTTGTATAGATTTAAATTTCCACAGGGCTTTAAAATCCTTTGCCTGGGGCACCTGGGTGGTACAGTTGGTTCAGTGTCTGACTCTTGGTTTCAGCTCAGGTCATGACCTCGGGGTCGTGGGATTGAGCCCCACGATGGGCTCCACACTCGGCACAGAGTCGGCTTGAGATTCTCTCTCCCTCTCCTTCTATCCTTCCCTCTCCCTACTCTCTCTCTGTCTCAAATAAAGAAATAAAAATCTTTTAATAAATAAGTTCCCGGGACACCTGGGTGGTTCAGATGGTTAAGCATCTGCCTTCAGCTCAGGTCACGATCTCAGGGTCCTGGGATTGAGTCCCATGTGGGGCTCCCTGCTCAGCGGGGAGTCTGCTTCTCCCTCTGCCCCTCCCCCTGCTCATGCTCACTCTCATTCTCTCGCTCATGCTTGCACTCTCTCTCTCATAAATAAATCTGTTAAAGATAATAAATAAATTCCTTTACCTACCACTTCTTAACATTCCCTTTAATTCAGTCCCACTCTGAATAAATTACCTCAGTTTTGTAGGCCTATTTCTCCTCCATGTTTGAATAGTTTTGCTGGTTTAGAATTCTGGTTTGACAACTGTCTTTATCCTTCAGAACTTTAAAGATGTCCGGACATGGTCTTCTGGCTTCGATAGTTTCTGATGGGAAATCTGCTGTCATTCTTCTGTCTGTGTCTATGTGTCACCCCCGTGCCCGTGCTGCCTTTAGGATTTTTGCTTTGTCTTTTAGCAGTTTGAATATAGTGTACCTAAGTGTGTGTGGTTCATTACTAGTATTTCATTATTATTATTTATTCTGCCTGGTGTTCGCTGAGATTCTTGGATCTGTGGTGATTTGTATGTAATTAGTTTTCAAAAATTCTTTGCCTTCATCTCTGTTCACGTGTTCCGTATGCCTCAATCTCTGTTCTCTTTATGGCATTCTAATTGCCGGTACTTTAAACTGCTTGATATTGTCCTACATCTCTTAGATACTCTAATCATTTCTTTCTTTTCATTTTTTTTCTTTTTGATGTTTCCATGTGAGTATTTTTTTAAATCCATCTCTAGGATATTGATTCTTTCCTGTGGTGGGTCAAATCTACTAATGATTCTATTCTAGACTTTCCTCATCTGTATAACTGTGTTTTTTATTTCTAGTATTTCCAATTAATTTTTTTTCTTGGTTTCCATTTTTGTACTGAAATTGTCCATCCAAAGATGCAAGTTTTCCATCTATTTTAAATACCTGACCTGATCGTTTCAACATGTGAGTCCTGTCTGACTTTGTTTTGGTTGATTTGTACCTTTTTTTAAAAAAAGATATTATTTATTTCTATGGAAGAGAGAGAGAAGGAGAGTGAGAGAGAGATTGGGGGAGGGGCAGAGGGAGTAGCAGACTCCCCGCTGAGCATGGAGCCTGATGCTGGACCAATCCCAGGACCCTGAGATTGTGACCTCAGCTAAAATCAGAGGGTTAACCAACTGGGCCACCCGGGTGCCCCAAGACTGATATGTCTCTTGACAGATCTTTTTTCTTCTACTTCTTTGTGTGTCTCACGAGTTTTATCAAAAGCTATCAATGATGGTAGAGACTAAGTAGACAGTATTTCTACCTGGAAATGAGCACAGATTATCTTTTGCTATGACTTTACCATAGTGGTTGAATTAATCTGATCAGGAGAAGAGCTGGCTTTGAGACTCACTGGTGCTGTTTGCTCTTGGGACACCACATGTTTAAATCTCCCCCAGTGCTACACCATTAGCTTTAGGTCTTCCCTTCACACCTGAACCTAAGATATGCTTTTTACATGCTCTTGATCATCCCCTAGCAATGGACTTGTTATCTGGTGCTTGTTTAGCCTGGAAGTCAGCAGCAAGTTGTGGAGTGAAGGGGGAGTACCTTTGAGAGGCATTCTATCATAAGACTTCTCGGTGAGATTTTCACCCCCGATCCTGTCCCTCCCTCAGATGTAAGAGAACCCTTTATATTCTGTTCCCAGAACCAATTTCTACCCTTTCTGCAAGAGTTGAACAACTTTTTCTTCCCTCTGTTTTAATAGGTCTTCATCCGTGTCCTAAAGATGGCAGAATTTTGCTACAATTTTATTCATTCAGTGGGTGTTTATTAAACAATAATCTCCCTGAATGTCCACAGAGAGCAGAGCCCTATCCTTACCCCAAACTAAACCTGACACAGGGCTGCAGTGAATGAGAAATAAACTTCTGTTGTGACAATACGTTGTGATTTCGGAGTTGTTTATCCAGTAGTGATCCCCTCCTGGCTAATCTGGAGATGAGGGGGAGTCTGCACACTGTTGTTCTCAGGCAGCTCAGTCTGGTTGAAGAGGGTATATCAGATATTCTTAAGTTAAATGCTGTTTAGATCAGTTGGTCTGAATTGATCCTTTCATTGCAATTTTTGGGCTTAATAACCTGCATGAAGAAAAATACCTATAATCTGAGAAGTAGTTGATCAGGTAGCCCTCTGCTGCTTGTAGTGACTCCATCCTGGTAAGTACTTTTCTTTTTCTTCTCATAAAATTATTTCCTTCCCTTCTTTCTAGTATGCTTTTTCACTCTCGAGTCTCTCTTCTTAAGTATGTCTGCCTGAGATATATACCCCTGCTTACCAAGAGCATGCCTCTGTCTCCTGTCTGCACCCCACTCTTACAAAGACAGAAGCCAGTGGAAGCAATGTTGGGGCATGGGGAAGAGGGCCAACTGGTGGCAGCAGCATTCACCAGTATGAAAGACAGGCAAAGGACAAGAGGAGGGAGGCCGTTTATCCTGACTCAATTGCCCAAGAGTATGGTCAGTGTAGGGATGTCTGGATCGAGTCTGAAAAATGTGTCCTCAAGATGTCTTGGACTGTGCCTACTTTTATTTACATCACTCAGAATAATTTTCCCAACTTTGGGCAAACTGTCTGCATTAGACTTACAGCATCATCAATAAACACTGTGGGACTGTACAGGCACCTTCATGTATGTCTCTGCTTTGTGAAACCCATGTCTTCTTGACTGTGTGTGTAGGGTGTGTGTTTCGGAAAAGGGAGGTTCCATCTCACCATAAGATGCAGATGCACTAAATGCCATGGAATTTCACACCATACCCTGATCTTGAGCACCTGTCCAGCTTTCTGAAAGTAAATACAAAATATTATCCCCTCGGAGGGGAGACTTTTCTCCATGCAACACCCACCTTAATGAAACTGTGATTCCCCAGATTTCAACTACACTTTTTCTCCAGTTTCTGATAGTCGGAAGAATGTAAGTCAAAGTATATCCTCTTCCTCACATTGACTTTGTTCTGTTTTCCAAACACCAATGCCTCCACGCTCCCTGTGTTGTCATTTAGGTCAAATAATATATGATTCTTCTGTTTGCAGCAAAAATAAATCAACACCCAACCTTTGAGAGTCTAATTAAGAAATGCCACATCAATCAGATACCAGAAGTGGCAGCAACAGCCTCTAGAAGGAAATATAGATCTTCCTCTGCTTTTGATGGGGTTACATCCTGATAAACCCAACATAAGTTGAAAATATTGTAGGTTGAAAATGCATTTCGTACAACTAACTTTACTGTACATCACAGCTTAGCCACACTTAACCTTAATCGTGCTCAGAACACTGAAACATGAACCTACAGTTGGGCAAAATCATCAAACATAAAGCCTGTTTGATAGTAAAGTGTTACATATCTCATGTAATTTATTGGATCCCATCCTGAAAGTGGGATCCAATAAATGGGGTGGTTATATGGGGCAGAAGGGTTGTGTGTCAATCATTGACCCTGGTGATCATGGGGCTTCCCGGGAGCCATGGCTGCTGCCCAGCATCATAAGAGGGAACTATCCATACATCACTAACCCAGGAAAAGATCCAAAGTCAAAACTCAAAGTACAGTTTCTACTGAATGCATATCGCTTTTGCACCATCGCAGTCTAAAAATGGTAAGTTGAACCATCATAGGTCTGTAGAAGGAAACAAATTCAGCTTCGAAAGAGGCAGGTACATACATAATAGATGTTAGCAAATTCAGGTAGACACAATTGTCTTAGAAGAGTTGCCTCCTGTGCTCATCTTTCCAGTCCAAAGATCCCCTCCTTGGAGAAGCCAGGATGGCCAGTGAACCAACAACTGGCAAATGGAGAATATAGGGTTTTTCCAGGGCCAGTAGCCAGAGCAGACAGTGGAAAGAAGATCTCAGAGTTGGAGGAGAGCCACTTAAAGCAACCAATCCAGGAAAGACATGAGCAAATGAGGCAGAACCTAGTAAAGAGTCTCAGTAAGAGTTAGGAATGAGGGGAACAGAAATACTCACCCTAACATGTACCATTTTGGCATGCAGATTGTTTTCAGCTGAAGGCAATTAAGACCCACAAGACTCAGGAAAAGATTTTGCCTCTCCTTCAACCGTATATAAAAAATTTAAATGGGAGCCTATACCAGGAAAAGAGCTATTATCCAAGATAGCTGTTTATAGAAGACAGACTTAGTGGCATGGCAGGGTAAACATCTGTGTACCAAACATCGGATCTCCTCATCTTCCTGTGAACTACCTTGCCCCTCTCTGAAGCCCCAAATCCCTGCCCCTTTCTCCTTAGCTCCTGATGCTATGTAAGCCTCAACTGCCTGACCATCTCTGAGTCTCATATTTTTTATGGAGCCCCAGTTCATACAAAATTAAGTTTTTCTCCTATTTATCTGTCTGACGTCAATTTAATTATTAGATCAGCCAAAGAACCTAGAAGGGAAGAAGGGGAAAGTTTGTCACCCCTACAGAAACCCCAGGACAAGAAATAATCGCAATCAAGTACAAGTCAAAGGGGAGCAGGGTATTGATCGGTTACACAGAAGATCGATAATATGTTAGGTTTAATGCAATGGGCTAAATGAGTATATGTTTGTGATTGGTTGGCCAGATCGAAGGCTCAAAACTGGGATGGAGAATATAGCCTTCTTCACCAAGATCACTTTTGGCTTGAATTTTCCAGGAGGACAGATTCACCATATTGGTTTCTCTGCAACTAACCCCAAGACAGCAGGGCTCATCTAAGGCTCCCGGGGGCAGGGCGAGTGGGGTCCCTCCCTGTGGCCTTCAGGTCTGACCCCAGACCAGGGAAGCAGTCACAGCTAATCCCTCCGAGGCTCCGAGGCAAATACATGGTTAGTGCTCACATGTAGTGCCTCTCCTCAAATTTGCTCTTCTTCTCCGCCTCTATTCCTCCCCCTCTTCGCCCCCCTCCCCTCTTCATCCTCCTCAACCTCCTCCTCCTCCTCCTCTTCTCCTTCTCCTTCTTCTCCTCACTCTTTAGCCTGCTCTATTTATTGGTCTTCCCAGCCAATTAATCTGGCTTATCACTCTACTACAATGACTGTATATTCAAAAAAATAGTCACCTAAAATCCAGATCCTACGTATAAGGTGCAAAAATCACCCAGAGGACAAACACTGTTTGTATATGAAGTAATCCCTCTTTCAGAGGCTACACGGATGAAAGGAAGTTGAAAGAAGATTGTGACAACCTCTTGAGAATAAAAACACTTCTAATGTATTTTAGTTTTCGCGTATTCACTCTGTATCTCTTTGGTTTGGGGGGAGAGGTTATTACTTTTGGTTTTATTCTATATAAAGAGACTTTGAAATGAATGATTTCTAAATCCTCTCCAAGCTCCTAGTGGAGAATAAGCTAGTCTTAGTAAGCAATATAAAATCATATATAGAAACGCACCTTCGGGACCGCAAACAGCCCGTTTGCAATTATTCCAAGGGGCTGAGCTTGAAGCTCATTGATCTTTGGGGTTTCACCAGCGTTCCTGATAATGCGCTTTGGGACACTGATCTGCATCAAACACAAACACAAAGGCACCATTCTCTTCCAGGAAATGACTGTGCCAATAATATTTTGATATTATAATTATTTTTTGGAGTGAATTTATCTTTTAGGTCTTATGAAAACTCTCACAAAAGAGAGTCGACTGCTCTAGTCTCTTGCAGCACGCGTACATTTCGCCCTGGCAAACTGAATTGTTTGAATGAAACCGAAGCATCCTCCTTGAGAGTGTCCGTCCGTCAGCCTCCCATTCCCAATCTGTCGCTAAGAAGGACCCTAATCCTTCTTCCCAAATCTCTTTCAGTTCAGTGTATTTCCCTCTGTTTCCATTATATAACCTAATCAAAGCTACTACTTAGCTCTTCCTGACTTATAGTTCCCTTGACACCTGCTTGGGAAGGACTATCTCCTACATTCAGAGTCCGTATCTCAGCTTATTGATTCATTAATCTTCATTAATCAGAAAAATATCTACCTCCCTCATTAGAGTATAAGCTCTCCAAACCTTGGATTTGTTTTCGATTCCCTGCTTTATCACCAGAAAGGAGTTCCTGTTGCCTCTTAGGAGCTCAGCGCATATTTACTGAAAGGACACATGCACGGATGACACCCAACTTCTCACCAAGGCCGCCATGATGCAGCTGTAAAGTCTGGCTGGGGTGCCCCAGGCCGATGGCCAAGTTCTAGTTCATCACGAAATGCCACATTCCAGTCATGGTCAATTACTTGAGATACTCTCGGACAGAAGAAGGGG
>CM053618.1:2271272-2281757 GCA_028646535.1 Procyon lotor | reverse complement strand
CAGTGTATTGAGGTTAGTGAAGAAAATGTGTTTAGGAGGAAATGTCAACATCTTTGGGATTTATTTTAAAATACTTATGGGGCGCCTGGGTGACTCAGTTGGTTAAGTGTCTGTCTTCGGTTCAGGTCATGATCCCAGGGTCCTTGGATCGAGTCCCGTGTCGGACTCCCAGCTCAGCAGGGAGCTTGCTTGTTCCTCTCCCTCAGCCTGTAGCTCCCCCCACTTGTGCTCTCTCGTTCTCTCTCTGCATCAGATAAATAAATAAAATATTTTAAGAATATATTTTTAAAAAAGAGGTGAAGTAAAAATGACCAACTACTATATATTACTAAAATTTGAGATCAATGAGCTTAATATTTTTTATATTTTCATGAATGTTTGCAAATATTGCATACTAAAACATTAAAAAAAAAAGGCGCCTGGGTGGTTCAGTCCCATTAAGCGTCTGACTCTTGATTTTTAGGTTCTTGTCATGATCTCAGGGTTGTGGGATGGAGTCCCAGGGTGGGTTCTGTGCTCAGCATGGAGTCTGCTTGAGATTCTCTCCCTCTCCCTCTGCCCCTCCCTCTACTTGTGGGTTCTCTTTCTATCTCTAAAATAATAAATAAATCAATCTTTAACATAAATAAATAAATAAGGAAAAAAAGGATAATCATTAAAGAGAGTATTATTATCTGCATTTTCAAACTAGCAGAGAAAAAAGTTTGTAGTGAAAAATATAAGAAATTCTATCAATTCAACTAGAAAAAGAAAGGAAGAAAAAATTTGAGAGAAATGAATGAAGAGGAGACACAGGTATTTTGGTAGAAACTGTTCCAAATCTATTTAGACCACAAAACCTGTAAATGGTTAAGCTTACCTATTATAATACGAAGACTATCATACTAGGTCTTTTTAATCCAACTGTTTGCTGCTTATAAGAGAATCGATCTAAATGTGCAGACGCACAGAGACAAAGTGTGGAAGGAAAGACAGAGAATATGTTGGGTGCAGCAATATTAATAACAAAATAGAATTTATGACAGAGGCATATTAGCAGCAATATTGAGAGGAACTCTTAAGATATTATAAGGAAAATTTCACCCCAAACATAACTTTCTTATCTGGGTTACATCTAACAACATAGCTTCAAAGCATGTAAAAAAAATGACAAAAATATGGGAGGACACTAATGCATTTTGACATCTCTCTGAAAAAAGTGAAAATAATTACACCAGGAAATAATAAGTAAGGATATGGAAAAGCAAACTAAAGCTGTATAATTAAGCTTTAGTTATATGTAACATATAAATAATATACATTAATATAATACACAAGTTATATATATATAACTTTATATATATTATATATAATATAATATATTATAAATATATTAATTAATATAATTATATATTATATTTATATATATTTATATAATATATTATATTTATATCCCAGAAAGCTAAAAGTATCCCCTGGAGTTATACCATATGAGGACCCTGGAAGTAATTTTCAGCTCAGAACAATAGAAGTAATAAAAGCATTAAATAATAATTGATATTTGATAAATACTCTAGGCATGGAATTACCAGCTTAGCCTGGCTCCTCCGGATCCGGTCTCCACACAGACGACAGATGACAGGACCCCCCACACACACACCCCCCGGGCTGCCTCTCCTTCTGCTGCCTCGGGCGGATGTGGGGACTGCCTGTCATTGTCTCCAAGGCTCTTCTCTCTGGTGCCTCTGCTCTTACAGGCATCAATCCACCTGTAAGGTTAGTTGGTCCCCAAGTCAAGAACAAAGCTTGGCTGGACCAACAGATCCCTGTGCTGAAGGCTGTGGTGTTAAGGATGAGGGAACCTTCTTCCTGCTGTCTGTGCGCCTTTAATCCCATAGGAAGCGGGGGTTGGTGGGGGGCGGCAAGCAGGAAACCAGAGAGAAGCAGAAAGATAGAAAGCAAGTCACGTCCCAACAAGGGCCCGTGTTTGTCCTGACACCAGTGGTAGCGATATCAGTGTGAGGAATCCTTCTCGAAGATTCCAGTAATTTGAAGTAATGTTGAGAAGTAGGGGACAACAGGGGCAAAAGTAACCCTCCCTGAACTTTAATCCCCAAGGTTAGGGTGTCCTCATGAAAAGAATCAATGGGCAGAGTAGAGAGAGAACACAAAGGGTGTGCGTTCCGAGGGGTGTGGCACACAAATAGCACATTTGGGAAGATTTAAAGGAAATAGGATCATGGCTGGGAACAATGACCTTGGCACAAGGACCTTGTGCCAAGAAAACCAGCAAATTCAATGGACAATGACATTCTTATTATGAGCAGCTAACGACTTGCTAGACTCCGAGGTCCCCCAAGGCCACACCACCACCGGTGTGACAGTGGCTAAGTGAATCCTTGGCCCCTAATACAGGACCTACCATAGACTTGCTACTCAGACGTTTTTTAATGACTCAATCGTGAAATCTGGAGGAGCGAACCCTTTCAGCACGGCCTGTATGATAACTAGTGACCACGCTTCCTCTGGAGCTTTTCCTGGGTTTCGCGACTAGTCTGCAGGTGGCAGCTGCCAAGCGGGCACAGATCTCGGTGACCAGGTCCCCACTCTGGGGGCACATGTGATTGTGTTTCTGTCCCGGATTCCTAATCACGGACCCCGTGCACTGGGACTAGTTATTGAAATTCCGTGCTTTGCATTTCTCATTTGCATCAACCGGGGCTAATATGCTGCCACGGGAGTGTTGTGAGTGTAGATGAGACAGGACAGGGGAAGTACTCACCCCAGGCTCAGATGGTATTAAAAAATGTCGTCCCTTATAAATATCAAAGGGCCCCAGAGCTGGAGACGATCTTAGCGACCGACCGTCTAATGCAGCTGCTTCAACTCTGACCCAACCTCGGAAGGCTCGGGTCAGCTTTCCAGAAAAAGAGATTCGTGCATGGGCTTCAGTTTCAGATTTTCTAAATCTTAAGTTCGGGGGACCAGTTGGTTTGGGGGAACCGTTGATCTGATTCAGCCGGAAGTTTTACAGATATGGAAATGGCAGAACTTAGTGGCAAAGCGAGGTATAAAATCTGGTCGGAACGAGAGTGTTTCTGTGGGGCGACAGTCTCCCGAGCGAGGGCTGGCAGAGACTGGTGGCTTTCATGACACCCTGGGCGGACAACGTTGGTATAATTTCATTTCCTCTTTTCTTCTTTTAAAATGATTTGTTTATTTATTTGAGAGAGAAAAAGAGAGAGCATGAGCGGGGCAAGAGCAGAGGGAAAAATCTCAAGCAGACACCCTGCTGAGCACAGAGCCCAACGCTGGGGCTCGATCTTATGACCCTGAGATCGTGAGCTGAGCCCAAATCAGGAGCTGGACCCTCAACTGACTGAGCCACCCAGGTGCCCGGGTATAATTTCATTTCTTGAATGCCGACTAGATCAAACAAAAGCATGCATTCCCTGGGGGACAGAGGATGACCTAGAGCTCTGAGGTCAGGACCAGCTCTGTCACTAAGCTCCTATGTGACCTCAGGCACATCAGTCAGTCAACTTTTCTGAGTGTCAGTTCCAACAAGTAAATAACGGTGATTTCTAACCTGATCACTTTAGGATATTTTTAATTTAAAGAAGACTCATCCCTGTGAAGCTATTTCAGGTGGCAGATTGGTAAAGAAGTAGAGTGGATTATTTCCGCTCTTCATTGGCATGTCAGTCACTCCATTGGGCTTCACATTCCGCCGTGCCTGGTGTGTGGGGTCGGAGCACAGGGCCGACTTGGGTTTGTGGCTTAATAAGTTAAAGATGGAGACAGTCTCTCGTTAGGGTCAGGAAGTTGTTTATTCATGCGGGGTGCTGAGCAGCAGGGGGATTCGGGAGGGGAGATAGGACTTGGGGGGCAAGCTGACAGTGGCAATTGTCAGAACTACAATGTCTCTCACGTCCCTTGGGTCCTGTTTTCTGGCTTCATCTGCATGTGGAATGTGGGGCTGCAGAGGACATGACAGGAGCCCGGGGGGGCGAGGAGGAAGCCAGCCTGTGC
Organism: Procyon lotor; assembly: GCA_028646535.1. Classification (NCBI taxonomy): domain Eukaryota; kingdom Metazoa; phylum Chordata; class Mammalia; order Carnivora; family Procyonidae; genus Procyon; species Procyon lotor. The sequence goes on along the minus strand of CM053618.1, from coordinate 2,277,746 downwards.
CGAGCCACAGCGGGGTCCACGCGCACGCCTTCGGGGACACAACCCGACAGGGGCGTCAATGCAAACGGGCTGGGACATTGCCCCCCGCGATCTGGACAGAGCACTCTTTTGTTCTTGTGGATAATAATAGAGCGAGCAGTATTACATTCCTACGACAGAACTAGATCATACTCATGAACAAGTCAAGAATGATGGAATGCTGGACTTCGGGAAGTTTCTCAGAGTCCAGCCCCCGGATCTACCTCGGGACCCCGAGGGCCCTCCCCCGCCGGCAGAGAAGCCTTCCGATAGCGTCTTTCATGTCCTTGTTCCTCAGGCTGTAGATGATGGGGTTGAGGAAGGGCGCGAGGACCACAAAGGTGACAGCGATTGCCGTGTCCCAGAACACCGAGTAGGTGGCTGAGAATCGCAGATACATGAGTGACACGCTGCCGAAAAACAGCAGGAACACAGCCAGGTGGGCAGCACAGGTGGAGAAAGCCTTGTGGCGGCCCTCGGCCGAGGGCATCCCCAGAATCACCACGATGATCCGCACATAGGACAGGGCGATGGCCAGGAAGGAGGCCAGGATCTCCACGGCGTGGATGGCGTCCACGATGACCACCAGTGACGTGTCTGTGCAGGCCAAGCTCAGCACGGGGGTGAAGTCACAGAAGATCTGCCGGATCTGGTTGGAGCCACAGAAAGGCAGGGTGGCCATCCACGCGATCTCAGGGAGCATGAGGAGGAAGCCACAGAGGCAGGACCCGGCTGTCAGCTGGGCACAAAGCTTGGGAGTCATGATGGTCGGGTATCGGAGGGGACTGCAGATAGCGATGTACCTGTCGATGGCCATCGCCGTCAGGACGCAGCCCTCCGTGATACCCAGGGAGTGGAAGAAGTACATCTGCAGGAGGCAGCCAGCCAGAGAGATGGTCTTCTGCTCACTGACGAGGCTGGAGAGCATCTTGGGGATGGTGGTCGTGGTGTACCAGATCTCCAGGAAAGACAGGACGCTGATGAAGAAGTACATGGGCGTGTGCAGGCTCCCGTCCAGCTGGACGGCGATGAATATCATCAGGTTCCCAGTTATGATAAATGCGTAGACGAGAAGCAGGGGAATAAAGAACAAGAGGCCACCGTGATGCAGAGGTGGGAACACAGAGAAAAGGAACTCAGTCACCATAGTCTGATTCCCACTGGTCCCCCGCCGTGGCATCTGTGAGGAGAAGAAAGGAGGCAAACTCCGGAATGGGAATGGTGAGCATCCACCGAAAACCGCTCTACTCCTTCCCACGATCAGTTCCTTAGGCTGACTCTGGGAACCTAGGTAGGCCGGTTAGAAATGTCTCGCCGCCGTCCCTCCACGCCAGAGACACCGGGAATGTCTGCTTTTGGACCCCTCAATGCACCTTTTGTAAACATCTCCAACCGATGCAAAGGAAGCACAAAACGACACACAAATTAATTCCTTGGACATATTTTCTGGAGGCTCAGTCACTTCTTTAAGTTCTTGGTTTTTCCCCTCACTCTCTACCCTCTGTGTTGTGCTTTAAAATGTGTACTTTACTTTATTTCTTTTTTTAAGATTTTATTTACTTATGAGAGAGAGAGAGAGCATGCGTGCAAGAGATCACAAGCAGGAGAGGGGCGGGGGGGTGGGAAGCAGGCTCCCCATTGAGCAGGGAGCCCGATGTGGGGCTCGATCCCGGGACCCTGAGATCATGACCTGAGCCGAAGGCAGAGGCTTTAACCCACTGAGCCCCCCAGGTGCCCCCCCAAAATGCATACCTCTCTTTGTGTTTTTCACTCCTGTTCTTCAGAGATGATTAAAAAAAAATACCGAGGCGCTGTCAGGAGCCCTGGTCTCACTAACTGCTCACATGGCTCTCCCATCTTTTCTGGCCCCGACCCCTAATCTGAGGCGACGGAAGGTCATCTTCATCCCTGCCTTGTTTCTGTGCGTTTCGTGGTGACGTCTGTTTCTCATTAGATGCTAAGTGCCCAGATGTCAGGAAATACTCCTCCTCACTTCCCTTCGCTTCTCTCCTTCTCCTCCCCTCTCAGTGGCTGGCATTGATCACTAGCAATGCCCAAGAGTCTCTCTGGAACCTCTTTGGCCCTATTGGTCACTGAATGTAGGACAAGCATGTAACTCCACTTCGCCCATCCCACCTCTCCTGGGCCGCATCTAAGAGCCACCGAATAAAAAAAATCCCTTCTAACGTACCTCTGGCTGTCTTGGGAAGGAAGTGCCAAAAACCCAGCTGCAAAAGAAATTAGAGCAGCCCCTACTTGGGAGGGAGAAGGGCAACCAGACTTTTTGCAAGGCTAGTTAAAGTTCATGATAGTGACGTACATTACCCCTCACCTTGACTATTTTAACACCTTTTACACGGGTTTCCTTACCTCCAACAAGTCATTCTGCAGATGAGCGTGTCTAAGTATGGCTTTTACTGCCCCTGTTCTTTTCAAAACGATTCTAGGATAAGCGCCACAGATCTTAGCCTGATACTCATTACCTTCTCTGATCTGGATCTTAGCCTGATACTCATTACTTTCTCTGATCTGGATCTTAGCCTGATACTCATTACCTTCTCTGATCTGGATCTTAGCCTGATACTCATTACTTTCTCTGATCTGGATTTTAGCTTGATACTCTTTACCTTCTCTGATCTCATTCCAATCAAATTTCAGAGACAGATATTTTTCTACATACTCATCAGCTCAGGCAAATAGGATGAATTCTTGTGTTTCTATTTTTGCTTATGTCCTTCCTTCTTTTCGTTTTCTTGCTGTCTTCCTCTTGGAATCCTAATTGCCAGGGTCCAGCAAACCTTCCCATCATCCTGCAGCCCTCACCGACCTGCATGCCCAGAAGTGAGTCCTCTCTCCTCTGACCCTCACGCAGGCCGGGGATTCTCTGCTTTCGTGACTTGGAACCCATGTTCCCTACACTCTAAATATTTATATATCAGTGGTGTCCCCCTCCCCAAGGAGACTGAAAGCTCCACAGAGGAACCAGAGGGATAAATGAAGCAGAGTTAGTGAGGAGCTCCCTGCTGACTGTCATGATACCAGACTCTACATATTTGATCTCATTTATTTCTACCTATGACAGAGAGATCATTATTATTGTTTGATACGTGGAAAAATTGAGAACCAGAGGGGAGAAACAACTTGTTCAAATCCACATTTCTGGGATCTAAAACAATAACTGGAATCCTGGTCTATAGGCTTGAAAATTCCACGACTATTACTTTTTGTACCATGGTGGGAAATTTAGGTCAGGAGTCCCCGATCATCCCTTCTGCTTCCTACTCTGAATACCGCTTTATCCTTAGGTCTGTCCTGAGTGTGAAATCAGAGAGGTGTCTTTGGTTTGGTCTGGTTTGGTTTTTTTCAGGGAACAAGCAGGTTAAAATAAATGCACTGCAGATTAGGAACAGGAAATCCTATAAAATGCCTCTTGCCTTGAGCCTCAGTCCTGAAGGAGGGCTTTGGAAGGGAGGAAGCATCAGTGCTGGGCAGAAGGGCAGAGCCTGCGTGGGGACAGGTGAGAGACGGGAGTGCTCTCCACTGAAGGAGCCACGTTTCTGTCCTTTCTCCGCCCGAAGCACAGAGAATAGTCACGCTCAGTGGTCCTTATGGAGGATGTGGCTGGACAAAGGGGTTATAAGAAAAGGCAAGGAAGTTCAGCACAAATTGGCTCATAGAAGGCGATAAAGAGTCTATTCTGTTGCCCTTGGTGAGGCCCTTCTCACTGGGAAGACCGAACCATTGTTCATTATTCACATATTTATTCAGTTAACACTCACATATTGATTGATTGAGCCTCTCTATGGGCCAGTCACTGCTCTAGGTCAAGGGCTACATGAAGGTTGATAAAACATTGTTCTCGCTCCTGAAACATATAAAGAACACTTTTAAGATTCCTAGAATACAGATAATGAGCCGTGCCCAAGGAGCTCACCCTACAAATATTTGTTGTACAGTGTAGTAAAGAGACTTGAATCAAATTTTACTCTGGGGCGCCTGGATGGCTCAGTTGTTTAGTATCTGCTTTCGGCTCAGGTCATGATCCCAGAGTCCTTGGGATCAAGCCCCTCATCGGGCTCCCTGCTCAGTGGGAAGCCTGCTTCTCCCTCTCCCACACCCCCTGCTTGTCTTCCCTCTCTCACGGTCTCTCTGTCATATTAATAAATAAAATCTTTTTAAAAAAAAGGAAGATTTTACTCCTGGGTGGTGGAAGTAGTAAATTTCTTTGTGACTCCCCAGGAATCCTTAATTCTTTGGGCTTCAACAAAATTTTAATGTTGGGAAGACCTTAGATATTATCTGTATCTTCACCAGTTAGCTGCACTATGTTTGTTCTAATGTGGCTTCTAGATTTCATGTCTCATTATTTTAATTTTTTCACTCATGCAATCAAGTTCTAAAAATATGAAGTTTTAGCCCATGTACTGAGGAAGCTCTACCCGGAAAATATGGGCAAATCTGGGTCCAGAGGAGGTAAGGGTATAAGGAAAGTAGAGGGCCGGAGCAGTAGGTGGACTTCCTTCCAACAGTCTTCCACACTTACCTTGCCTGGGAGCACGGCGACATTCCTCAGAGTCTCTGCAGGGACCGGCCCCTCTGCCAGCTTGTCGACAACGATGTTGACGTCTTAGAAGGCTCTTAGGAGAATTTCTAGAGTCGAAAAGTCCTTTCCTGGGACTTTCTCCTAAGATGATGCAGGATCTCAAGGAAAGTGGTGCATTCTGCTCCTCTCTGAGGGATAAATTAAGGGAAAAGTGTCACATAGTGATTAAATATTCCCCAGGGTCAAGTCTCAAAAGCTTCCCTGTGGCCAAATAACGTTGACTCTCACAGGGAGTACAGAGCTGGGCACTGGGGCTTGTCAGAACAGACCCGCTGGGACCCCACTGCTCCGGAAACACTCAGGGGAAACAGCAACTCTAACGGATGTGTTACACATACATGGGGTACTTCATAAAACTGTTGGAAGGCATCGAACACCTCAATAAATGGACTGATATGACGTATTAATGAATAGAATATTTTAGTTACAGAAACATGCCAAATTGGCACAAATCTATCTGTTACTTCATTACAACTTCTATCAAATTCCACTTGAGTGGGGGGGAGTGGAGCGTGTCAAGGTGGGGGACAAGACTGATATTTGAAGGAGAAGAGTAAGGTCAAGCTTGTCCTACCGCACATCAAAGGTTGTAACAGAGCCTTGTGACAGGCTGATGGAAGCCAGGAAACAGATGGACACAGTGTGGAGCTTTGACAATGGCTGATCCGGAACCTCAGAAGCCCAGGGGGACGATGGGCAGAGCCGGCACCTTGGGTCTGGGGAGAAAGGGCTGATTGTTAGTCATGTCCCTAGAACCTCTGTTCAAACATATGAGAAACATAAAATAAAATTTGTCCTGACCTCATTACGTTCCCACCAGTCTACAGATGGCATGAAAGTCAACTTTGATACTTTTATTTTTTTAAAGATTTTATTTTTAAGTTATCTCTACACCCAACATGGGGCTGGAACTCACAAGCCTGAGACCAAGAGTCCCAAATAGTCTACCAACCGAGTCAGCCAGGTTCCCCTTATTTTTTCCCAGTTTATTCTTAAAATTGTAATACTTTACAATAAAATTTGGGAGAATATTTTTATCGCTTCAAGTAGGAAAAAAATCTTAAACAATTCAAGAGAAATATAAACGATAAAGAAAAAGACCGTTACATTCAGGTATATTAGTATTTCCATCTACCAAATGGTACCATAAAGAAAGTAAAAAGACAAACTACACATGAGGAGTCTGTATTTATAAATTAGAGAGCTGGAAACAAATATTACTCAGAATATATAAAGAGCTCCTACAAATTAAAAAGAAAGTTATTTTAAAAATCAGGTGAAAAATATATATGTACACACACATACACACATATGCACTCAGCCTCCCTGCTAAGTGGGGAAATGCAAATCTAAACAATAGTGCGTTACTTGTACATACAACCAAACAGCAACAAATGTAACCACTTAAAATGTTAAAAAACATGCAGCAGTAGAAATCCATGCGTCATTGAGAGGCTACAGGCCTTGAAAACAATTTGGCAGTGTCTCGTAGAGCTGAAGATGTGAATGCTCTATGACAGAAAGTGTCTGTGCCTAATGAATGATTAATTTATCTCACATTAATACGAGATAAAAGTGATTTTCTTTTAAATCTGCAGACAGATGTGTTGACATGAATGATTCTCAAGAAGATGTTGAGTGGGACGGGATTGGAAGAGATTACGGGGAGTGAAATAAGTCAAGCAGAGAGAGTCAGTTATCATATGGTCTCACTTACGTGTGGAGCTTAAGGAAAACCATGGAGGACGTTGGGAGAAGGAAAGGAAGGGTGAATTGGGGGAAATCGGAGGGGGCGATGAACCATGAGAGACTGTGGACTCTGAGAAACAAACAGGGTTTTGGAGGGGAGGGGG
>CM053618.1:2213626-2256182 GCA_028646535.1 Procyon lotor | reverse complement strand
TTTATTCACAATACTTAACATGCCAATAAATCACCTTCGACACTGTCCTATTTCTTGTGTGTTTTTGTAAGGTTGGGGTCCTACCAAGCTGCTCTTTGTATGGAATCCTCCCAATTCCATACCAAGATGGAGACTGGTTAAATCATAATGATGAAAGGAAAAGGCAGTAACAGTGGTCACCAGGATCTGTGAGTCTTCCTGAGAGCCCTGAGTCCCCTTTGACCTTGAGATCTAATGAGAAGGAAGTGCAGAAGTGCTCTGATAATTGACCCCATGAGAGAAAGATTGCTTTCTACTTATTAGCAGGGGATAAAGCCTCACTGGAGCTCATTTCTCCTCTGGTGCGTTCTGTAGGATGACTATAACAACCCTACCAGGGAGGGTGAAAGGACATTTGGAAATGCAGAGACCCAGGGAAAAGGAAGACCCCTCCTGCATTTGGTAGAGGTGAATTTACGGTCACTGAGGTCTGGGGAGAAAGCATCCACTTACTACACATGGGATGAAACACAACGTAAAGACTCAGTGAAGATTTGGGGAAGCTTGAATTTGGGCACAGCCCTAGGGCTTCTGAGAAGGTCCCATCCTTGGAGCTCTGGGCTCTACATTTTTTCAGTAAGAAACCACACCCAATTATTTAGACCATGTGATGGTCTCAGTTATGAATGCTTATACTTTCCTTCCCCCCTGCCTTGCTTCTAGATTTTCAGCTTTAATGACCTTTGTAAGTCTGCTTCAAACCTATTCATTATAAAAGAAGCCACTTTCAAGTACTTAAGACATGCTAGAGGGTATGGAAGACAAAAAGCTGATCCTGCCCTGATCGAAGGACCTGTGGAGGACACATGGATGAGAATAACCCACATGTGTGTGCGTGCACACATGCATGCATGTTGGTCTGTGCGTGCACATATGTGTGAATGTTGGGAAGGAGAGGAGAACACAGCAACATTGTGAGGCTTCTGACAGGATGCAGTGGCTGAGCTGAAACCTGAAGGAAGACCAGGAGGAGCCCAGTGAAGAAGAGTAGTCCAAAGGCCTTCCAAGACAAGGGTTGATATTCACAAAGCCATCCCAGAGAAATGGTGGTGAGCCCTTTCACCAACTGCCATAGTTGAGCAGGAGAGAGCAGCAGGTGGGGATACTGAATCTTTGGGTCTAAATTCTAGGAAACACGCCTGTGCTGGAGATAGAGAGTTAATGACTACGTGTTGCTCATCCACACACAGTGCAGGAGGACATGATTTTAGGGACCACCGCAGGAACTTTCAGCATATAGCCACGTACCAAATGGGGAGAGAGGATGGGCCCATGACACGTAAAATAAAGAAACAATGATAAAGCACACACCTGGCAGGAAGCTTCCATATAGGAACAGGGCAAACCTGGAGTGGGGTTTCAGAAGAGCGAAGGGAGAAAATCTTCAAGTAGGAATGAACAGAAGTTTTTGGTGCAGAATGTATGGTCATAATAGAATAATTGAAACTTTCCATTGTTTTGTAATTATCATGTCATGACATGCAGGACAGAATGGCTTCTATACACGACAGGAAAGAAAGAATTCACATAGCAAATAGTTGAGAAGTGAATAAGATCTGAACAATTGTAATGTTGTTATTAATATTAGTAATATTAATTACTCTTCCAGAAAGCTGATCCAGGAAAGAAATGATAACAGATAGTGAGCATTAATGCCAGGGACTTTGAGCCATTAATTCATTTACTATTCACAACTCTGATCACACCAATATGTTTTCAACCACAGAAGAAGATGCTGAGCCTCAGAGATATTATGTTAACTGGCCCATGATCATCCAAATAATAGGTTGGCAGGATGAGGATTCAGGCTCAGTATGTTTGATTGGAACTCGCACTATTAATATTAATGCTATGCTGTCTCCCAAATAAAAAGATTACAGATACAGTCAAGTCACTTGTTATTTTGAACGTGGGAAATGTCAAAACACAAAATACCAAGGAACAAAATAATATTTGTGTTTACATTGCCTTGATTTTCATTTCTGTTTGTTGGGTATAACCTCTCCCCCATTCACAGGGAGCTCTCCTGGACATATGGAGAGTGCAAATCTATCCACAGTGACTGAATTTATCTTCACTGGGTTCTCCCAGCTCCAGGATGGTGGCCTGCTGTACTTTTTTGCTTTACTTTTCATCTACACCTTCATTGTGATTGGGAACCTGTTGATCTTCTTTGCTGTGAGGCTGGACACCCGTCTCCACAATCCCATGTACCATTTCATCAGCATCTTCTCCTTCCTGGAGATCTGGTACACCACGGCCACCATCCCCAAGATGCTCGCCAATCTGATCAGCAGTCAAAAGACCATCTCTTTTATCGGTTGCCTCTTGCAGATGTACTTCTTCCATTCACTTGGAAACACTGAAGGGGCCTTGCTGACCGTCATGGCCATTGACCGGTACCTCGCCATCTGCAACCCACTCCGCTACCCGACCATCATGACCCCCAGCCTGTTCGCTCAGCTCTCTGCAGGCTCTTGTGTCTTTGGTTTCCTCATCCTTCTACCGGAGATTGTGTGGATTTCTACCCTGCCTTTCTGTGGCCCCAACCAAATCCACCAGATCTTCTGTGATTTCACACCATTATTACAGTTAGCCTGTACGGATGCCTCTGTGATCTTGGTGCAAGATGTGATTCATGCTCTGGCCATTCTGATAACAGGCCTGGTTATTTCTCTTTCTTACATCAGAATTGTCATCGTGATCCTGGGCATCCCTTCAGCGGAGGGCCGTAAGAAGGCCTTCTCCACCTGTGCTGGCCACATTGCTGTCTTCCTGCTGTTTTTTGGCAGCGTGGCCCTCATGTATCTTAGATTCTCTGCCACGTATACACCCTTCTGGGATGCTGCCATCGCTGTAAGCTTCTCTGTCCTTGCTCCCTTTTTCAATCCCATAATATACAGCCTGAGAAATAAGGATATGAAAGATGCTATTAAGAAGCTCCTTTGCCCCCACAAGGTGTTTAATGTACCTGGTAGGTGATTTAGGCAGGAGTCTGCTGTATAAATGGAGCTTCTTCACAAAATGTAGACCCCACAAACACCAGAACTTAAAAGAATTATGCAGTTAGTCCAAATGTCTTCTCCCCGTGCTGGTGAGCAGACTGATGAAGCTCTCTGAGGACTCATAGAGATGACCAACATACCAATTCCACTCCTTGCTGTTTAGGATCAGTGGATTGTTTTCTTTCCTGTATCTCCCCTTTTGCTTGATTTTAAAGATTTTATTTATTTGTTTATTTATTTACTTATTTATTTATAAAAGAGAGAACGCAGGGAGAGGAGTAGAGGGGGAGACAGGGAGAGACGCAGACTCCTCGCTGAGTGCGGAGCTCCCTGCTGGGCTTGATCTCACCACCCCTTGATCATGACCCTATCTGCAACCAAGAGTCAGACGCTTAACTGACTGAGCCACTTGGGGCACCCTATGTTTGTTTGATTTTAATTTACTCTTTACTTAAAATGATTAATTATATAAATATTAATAATACAGATCTTGCCTTTTTTGATACCATCACTTTACAAAGCTCCCAGTGACCTGATGGAACTCATGTATCTCACTCCCCATGACTCTACAGTGACTTGTCCTAGTTCTTTTGGGGAGTTACTGGACATTAAGCAGAAGCAAGAGTTCCTGGCACCCAGACCATAGACTTGATCCCCTATCTTTTTTCCTTTCTAGTCAGACTTGCTGGTATTTTGAGATCGATGTACAGGCGTTCTCTGCATGTGATGTTGTCATGAACCCGGGCATCACAGACCATATTTGGTATTATGATAACTACTATAAAGAGAAGTTGAGTAAATCAGATCCCTACCCATGAGAACTTACCATCTTATGTAGGATCACTGTGAGAGTGTTAAGACATAATAAATACATACATTTACATTTATAATCAATGACATTTATTGTTTATTTAATTAACCTCTCTAAGAAATTGTTTATTTTCCCTACTGTATCAGTGCTAAGATATAGAATTTGGGTAGCAGTTTAATACTATGTGATTTGTTAATAAATATTTTAGAACTCAAAATTGTATGCTAAAATCTATTCATGTTTCTACAAGGTACTTTTACCAATTCCATTTAAATATGGCAAAATATTTCACTGATGTGGTATATAAATTATTTCCTCTTTTGAACCTTTATATCGTTTCTTCACTATCACTATTCTTATAGATGTGGCAATTATCATTTGTTTATGTAAAGTTCTTTCCATTTTCAAAAACTTCTATTTCAAGATGAATTTCAAGAAACTGACCTATTAAACTCAAATGTGCAAATATGTTTATAGCTGTTGGTAAAGTTTGCAAAGGTTGCACTAGTAATGCATTACTGTGGCACTTTTAATATAACTTCAATAGCAACTGATATGATTAAATAAGAAGTCTGTTTATTCTGTGGAGCTGTCATTTCTGTCCTTGGCAAGTTGAAACTGCAGTAAGACTATAGAGTGATAAATTTCAGTGGTAAATCGAGTTATTAGTCCTGGTTCTTCACATCCTGGTAACAGAATTGTAACTCCACAGATCTGCAATGAGTGAGTTCGTGGTGGGTACTGTAAACTTCCCTGCCCCACAACTTTGGATAGGCTTTTTTTATCTGAACCTTAAGATCTTCTTTTAGGTTGTGACTATTTTAGAATTGTATTGTTAATTATTTTTTAATTAATTCTATAATTTTCAGAAAGATTACTCATATCAAATGTGTAGTTACTTAAACATGGTGACTGGTTGTGTGTGTGTGTGTGTGTGTGTGTGTGTGTGTGTGTGACAGAAATTTTACACATTAAAGGGATTTTTGATCATTTAGAACCAGTGCAGGTGTTAAAGACCTGAACCTGTGAAGGCAGGGGGTGGTGTAAAGAGATTTAGGAGAGTCGTTCTTTGGAAGTTACATTGTCTTTTCTACACCATTGTCCATTGTTTTTGTGGCTTCTAGTCATCCTGCACTTGATCAGTGCACGAAAATAAAGTCATAGCATTAAAAATCTATTAAGGTAGAATAAAAGTTCAATACAAAAGCTTTTAAAACCTTGTGAAAATAAGAATGCGCAACATAGTGAAGCATTGAAGAGATTCTCCTTTTTCATTCTTATTGTTTGCTGTATGCACGTAAGCAAAATATTTTCTGTTAGTCCAAATATAGCATAAAATTAATGAATTCTCTGGGATAGTCTCTAACTAGAAACTGCTGTGTTAGGTAAATTGCTGTGCCTTTGTCTGAGGCTATAATTCCATTCCTTATTGCATATTTATTTAGTTTATTTTGGGTGAGAAAATCATTATACTTAAAGAAAAAGACTTCTTTAAAAAATCAAGAAAATAGCAAAAAAGCTTAGAAGAAAACTAGCAACTGATCTAGAGAAGTAATTTAAAAGAAGATAAGGCTTGTGTTGTAAGGTTCATAATGACATAAAGAGACACTTAAACTCTTTATTAAGGCTCTTGTAGGAGGGGGTGTAGAGACAAAGAAACACACATCCCCAGCTGCGAGTGTAAGCTGGTGTGGCCCTTCTGCAGAAAAATCTGGTAGAACTTAAATTAAACTGAAGTGTATCCTGTCTCAGTAATCCTGCTCCTGGGAATATGTCCCAAAGACATTCCACGCTTGTTAATAAATCCACACGTGTGAAGATGTTGTTTGCGGGGCGCCTGGGTGGCTCAGTGGGTTAAATCCTCTGCTTTCCGCTCAGGTCATGATCCCGGGGTCCTGAGATCGAGCCCCACATCGAGCTCTCTGCTCGTCAGGGAGCCTGCTTCCCCCTCTTTCTCTGCTTGCCTCTCTGCCTACTTGTGATCTCTCTCCCTGTGTCAAATAAATAAAATCTTTAAAAAAAAAAAAAAAGATGTTGTTTGGGTGTTGGGAAGTTGGAAGCAATCTGTGATCTATTATGCGGTCAAGAAATACTTAAAATATGATGAAGAAATACTTCAGAGGGTCATCTAGGTGTCAGATACCATAAGCTTAATGAACACAAAAAAACATAAATAATGAAAAAATAATGCCAACTGAAGAAAACCAACAATGCAATGAAACCGGTTCAATACAGTTGATGTGAACAGAAAGTACACGTAGATAAAACACAAGTGCATATTTTATAAGAAACCAAACAGAAGGTATCTTAAAATTAAAGTTAAATAAATCAAAATAGCTGCATAAGGAGAAAATGAGAAGAAGAACGAAAATAAAGGAAAATAAATAAAAATAAATTTCAGTATATATTTAGATGTAATCCTTCGTTTTACAAAACAGATCGCAGCCATTAGAGCTGCATTTTCTGAGTTAACAATACATCTGTTTATGTCTGTCCGAGTCACAGCACAGAGATCTATGATTTCCACATAAAATAACTGCAACATAATATTTTATATTATGATCGTCCCTTCTGTTACTCATTTAATCCCTATTGCTGTAAATTTGAGTTTATTTCAATCACTTTTACTTCTAAACAAGGCCACGGTATAAAATCACATATAAGTTTGCACATTGCAAAATTATTGTAAGATTAATCCCTGGAAATATAACTGCAATATTCAATAGTATTCAGGATTTAAAAATGAAATAGATAATGCCAAATCACCATTCTAAATATTGTAAAAATGTATATAGCTGGCAACACTGAGGACGTATATTTCAACGCATTACCCCATGCAATGTCTATTACTTGTTGTATTCCTTGCCAGTGTAAGGAGACAAAACAAAACAAAATAAATGCAGACCTATATTTATTTAAGAATCACTAGCATAATTTATTTAAAAATTTATTAATATTTAATAAGCAGAGCAGCTCTTTCCTGTTGCCCTCTTTAACTCTTAATTATTATGGATTGACATTTTTTTACTGAGCTTTTTGTAATTTCATATGCTTTCATATTATAATTTCATATGATTTATGAAAAAAGTGGGTTTTTTCAATAAATCTAAGATGGCTGGAACTATGTACGCTTTTTAGACATGGCTTCATATACTACTTGAAGGCAACCATTATCTGAGTTTGGAATGGATGATACAGAATTAAATGCCACTGTGGGTGTCCAAGTAAATGTGTTTCTATGTAGAAATCAATGTCTTTCACGGAGTCTCATAAAATAAATACAATGCTTAAATTATGCAGGATTTTAAATTCCAAATTAATTTTCAGAGTAATATTTTGAAGTGAGCAGATATATAGCAGATACTGTTGGCTCAATTGTCTAATCCAAGACCCATTGCTAAACCTATTATGCTTTGCCCACCTCTGTTAAGGGGATCTCACCATGGAGGTATTGACAACAATTTGCTAGGATTTCTGGGAGAGCTTTTGCTGATGGACTCTCAGCACACAATTTTCTGCCCTGAGTATGCAAATGATGCCTGGTACTTACAGCTCTACCTTGCAACCATAAGGAAAAGTCCCAGAGAGTGACTTATCAATTTGGGATCTAATAAGGAAAGAACATTCCTAACTGATAACAAGTATAAGTTATCATTTAATTATGAAATAAGGATCAATAAGCAGTCATCTTTTGAAGTACAATGTTGGCATCAAGTTGAACTTGTCAATGTGACCATGCAATTTTTAAGAAAATACAATTCCCATGTAAAATATACTAAAAGAAAAAATGTAACTTCCTAAAACTCAGATTTGGGTTTCTAATACCTCTTTTCAATAACAAAACTAGAACTATTTAAAGAAAAGCTTAGCCCATAAAATGGGGAAGGGGAAATTCAAAGAGAGAATGGAATATCTTAAGGCTTAAAAGCAAGGTTGTATTTTCCTAAATGTGGCTTTACTGTCCTGGAAATAAGTCATCAGAATGTAAGTTCAGATCTCGCTTTTCATTTTCCACCAATCTCCTCCCCTAAAAGCCAATCCCACCAGAAGTACCACAGAAAAAGGAAGTTTTTAAAAATAATTTATTCCAATGCCTCCTGTCTCATTTGTCCTGGATTCAAGTTCCCCAGAACTGGGGTTCTCCTAATCGCCAGGCTGAGCTGTTTTCCTAATTGGAGCCATTACAAGAATGACTGTTTTCTTGTCTTAATTAGTCTATGTAGAATTCCCAAGAGAGTCTATCTTTCTATTCCAGTTATGCTCAGAAAAAGATAAACACGTACACACATACACACACACACACAACAGGAGGAGAGAGCCCCACAGGGAGCGCCAGATCTATATATCATTGCCTGGTGAAGGAGATACAGTTTAGTTGGAGGACTCGGGGTAGGAACATAGCAGAAGAGAGAAGGAAGTTGATGGTTGGCCACATCGGGGTAGGGAAAGAGAATCTTCACCTAGATTTGTCCAACGTTGGAAGCCAATGGCATCGAGGTCAGTGAATTAACTAATTTTGGGGAATTAGAGATCTCTGAAGAGAACAATCCACCTGCGTAAGAAGAGATAACCCTAGTGTGAATGCAGATACGTGACTAACTGTTGAGAAGATTTTGAACAAAGAGGAATTACGAAAAAAATGTTAAAGGACAAGGTAGCACAAAGTGTAAATGTTCTAAATATTACAGTTTCCCAGGAAATGGGGCCAAGGCTCAAATGATTGCTTTAAAGCCCCAGATGAGCATTGTAACTGATTTCTGAAATGTTTCAGGAATCAGTGTTTCAGGAATCAAGTGAGATTTCCAGTTAGCTGTTTGACATAGACAGCACTAATGTTTGCACTAGATTTACAATTACTAAGTTTTATTTTCTTTTTTCGCCAAATATATTTATTTTATTTTTTCAGTGTTACAAGATTAATTGTTCATGCACCACACCCAGTGCTCCATGCAATATGTGCCCTCCTCAATACCCACCACTGTTACTACGTTTTAGATAGAGGAGAGTTCAGTGGTGGAAAGTTTAATGGTTTTTCTTTCAGGTTTTCCTCTTCCTTATCCCTTTCTTTTTTTTTTTTTTTTTAAAGATTTTATTTATTCGAAAGAGAGAAACACAGTAAGCTAGGGAACACAAGCAGAGGGCATGGTAGTGGGAGAAGCAGGCTTCCTGCTGAGCAGGGAGCCTGATGTGGGGCTCAATCCCAGGACCCTGGGATCATGACCTGAGCCGAAGGCAGGTGCTTAATGACTGAGCCACCCAGGCGCCCCTCCTTATCCCTTTCTTGACTTGATCGCATCTCTTCAGGGGATTAGGGAATTAGGTCTGGGTCTGCTCAGAGGTATCTTCTTCAACTAGTAGCTTGGTTCAATTTGTAAAACCCTTCCCTGAGAGCCATAGTTGGAAGATGTGGTGACTACTGCTGGGGTCACCAAGACTTATGGGAAAGATCAGATAGGTATATGAAAAAGCAAGAGAATCTAAAGGAAAAATCTTTTAAAAGGAATAGGCATATATATGATAGATATAGATGATAAGATCATCAATAGGCATGAATATATATATAGAGAGAAATAGATAATAGGTAGATAGTTAGACATAGCTATAGATGATAAATAGATAGGTAGATGATAGAGATAGATCTAGATCACAGAAATCTAGATCTAATGACCTAGATCTAGATCACTATGATCAGATATGATCTAGATCATAGAAAGAGAGTGATTCAAGACATGTGAGATTAACTTGTTGTAACTAGAAAAGACACACGTAGAATTTGCTGAGTTTAAAAAAAAGTTAGAGGTTTGAAGGAAGATGAGGATATTTTAGGTAGGAGATATTTACTTTAAGGTAATGTTTGGAGACCAGAAAATGAAACTAATGTGTTTGGAATAATTACTGGTTTACTAAACTGCATTGGTGATTAATAATTTGCATAACAATAAAAGATAAGGTTTTTTTAATAAATAACAAAAAAAATTCTGTACAGTATTAAAGAAAGATGATGTAGTAGATGGTGTAGGAATTTGATGGGTCTTAGTTAAATAATCAGTGAACAAATACATGCATAGCTAGTATAAGTAAGAAACTATAATAGAGTGCCCTTTTCTAATACATACACAGGGCAAGACCCTAATGAATGACAGACAACAAATGGATTTTATGACTTTCTGTTGCAGTGATTAAGAAAGTGTCATCCTAGAGGACTTGAGCTGTTAACTTTCTAAAGCAGAGACACTCCAGAAGAGAATGGTGAGAATGTGAAACTCAAGTAGAGGATGGAAGGAGGTCCCATGTGTGAACTGATGATCTAGTGAGACAAACTTTGAGAGAAAGGAAGCTTGTGTGAAAAAGTAAGACCTCCGGAAACTCGCTACGGTAGTGTAAGCATTACGAGTAGGCATCAAATCTGGGTGAAGGCAATGGGAATAAATGATATTGATGATAGAGCAAGAAAAAAGGTAAGTTAAGCAGAACTTGATGGTTAATTGGGTTTGAGAAACGAGGGCACAATGGATATAAAATGACTAATGCTTGGTATCTAGATGAACAAAAATAAGAAATCTGCTAGGGGACTCTGGCGGCCCGCTGTGGGTGAGGGTCAGGCTGCAGTAAAAAGTTTCACAGACTGAGTCACTGAGACACCAGGAATTTATTCTCTCCCAATTCTAGAAGCTAGAAGTCTGAGATCCACGTTTGGACAGAACTGCTTGCTTCTGAGGCCTTTCTCCGTGGTTTGTATGTGACTGCCTTCTCCCTGAGTCTTCCCTCTGAAACTGTGTCCACATTTCCTCTCCTTAGATGTCCACTGGTCATATCAGATTTGGGTCCACCCCAGCGTCCTCATTTTGATTTGATTATCTCCTCACAGACCCTTTCTCCGAGTGGAGTCACATTCTGGGGTACCGGGGGTTAGAACTTCAACATGTGAACTTTGGGAGGATAGAACTCAACTTGTAACAGGTGGAGACAGCACCTTGGGTTAAGGCGAGACCTCTAAGTGGGAGGGTGCTGAAGGAAATGTGGGGCTCAGGAAAGAGATGCAAAATGAGGAATTCTGGCGTCACATTAGTTAATGAGAGTAGGAGGTCTATAGAAGTTGATAAACAATCTTGAATAAATAAGATCTCTTTGTAAAAAAAAAAAATATGGAGTTAGAAACAAAGAACAAAGATAGAAATTTGGGAGGAAGAATACAGAATGACCAATGAGGGAAACCAGGATGGTGTGGTGTCAAAAAGGAAAAGACTTTCAAGGATCAGGTGATTGAGCTTTAGAGATTAGCGGCAATGAGGACAGAGAGAGGTCATTGAATTTTTAATCAGAAAGCTACTGGTCTACTTTAAGCAAAGCGATAGGGACCACTGAGAGCAGATCATTGATTCAAAGAGATTCAGGAGGGAATGAAGACAATAAATACATATTCACACATTAGGGGAAAACGATGTTGGCACAGAGGAGAGAGATCATCTGTTTAGAGACAGTACTTCTTTCTCAAGATAAGATTTGTGCACATTTAACAGCAGAAAAGAGAGAATCAATGAAGAAAATAAAACAAATGATTCTGCAAAGGAATAAATTCATAGGACCACATCTTGCAATGTGTCGTTTCCATTGCATTCCACAGAGCCTGCTGCCTCTCTCTCCACCCTGGCTCCCAGCATTTATGGCTTCTCATAGTAACTCCCCATTAATTATGGCATTTGACCAAAGCCTTCTGGCACAAAACCCATTTGAGATCCATTTTCCTAGAAGGAGGAGAGAAGGAACTGGAGAAGGTAGAATAGCTCATCCTTTTTGTTTTTAAAAGAAAAATAACACATAAACATTGCTAACATTTGTCTCCTCTGAACATTCTCTGAATAATTATTGCATATATATATTTTATGTATATTATACATATATATGGATATAGAGGAAGTGTTAGAGACAGAAAGGGAAGGAAGAGGGTGAAATTCACCAGGGATGGTTTGTCTTTGCCATTAAAATATTCAATTAAATCACATGCCAAGAATCAGACGAGGAAATGGAAGCTTGAGGAGAGAATTCTGAAACCATTGTGGGGAGATTGTTAGGGAATTGGTAATGCAGGGGGAAGAAAATCACCTTACTGTTCCTTCACTGCCTTGTCTAGTTCTTTCTTTGTCTAAACACATGGTTTTAAAATGGGGTCCCCCTAACCAGTAGGATTAGAATCATCTAGAAATGTGTTAGGCATGCCAATTATTTGGCCTTATCCCAGGTCTACTGAATTAGAAACTCTCAGGATAGGGACCAGTAATTTGAGTTTTAACAACGCCTCCATATGGTTCTGAAGATGCAAAAATTAGAGAATCATTGGTTTAAATCATTGACTGTGCTTTGTGACTGGAGATTTTCCCATACTAGAACTCTAGTTGTAAGCATATATGCAGTATGGACTACTTCCTTCTTCCTTTGTCTTCCTCCACATCCCCAGTACAGGGATCTACAAAGAGCTGGCATTCGGTAAGCATATTTACTCTCTGACCACTAGTAGACATCTCCTACTGTGAGTGAGTGCACAGAGATTTGGAAAGTCCTTGTTTTCAACTAGAAAAATGGAGAGCCCCAATAAAAGCACCACTCAAGAGTTCATCTTCTCTGCCTTCCCTTATTCCTGGGAAGGTTCTATCATCTGTTTTGTTCCACTGCTCTTCATTTACACTTTCATTGTCTTTGGAAACCTGGTCATCATCACAGTGGTCCATCTGAATGCTCACCTCCACACTCCCATGTACTTCTTCATCAGTGCCCTTTCTTTCCTGGAGATCTGGTACACCACATCGACCATACCAAAGATGCTCACCAGCCTGTTGAGTGAAAAGAAGAGCATTTCCTTAAATGGTTGTCTCCTGCAGATGTATTTCTTCCATTCCACTGGCATCAGTGAGGTTTGTCTCTTGACAGCTATGGCCTTTGACCGCTACCTGGCCATCTGTAGCCCTCTTCATTATCCCACTATCATGACCCCCAGGTTGTGTGCCCAACTGACTTTCAGTTGCTGTGTTTGTGGCTTTATCACACCCCTCCCTGAGATTGCCTGGATCTCCACACTGCCATTTTGTGGCTCTAATCACCTTGAGCATATCTTCTGTGACTTCCTCCCTGTGCTACGCTTGGCTTGCACTGACCCACAAGCCATCATCATGATTCAGGTAGTGGATGTTGTCCATGCAGTGGAGATTATTACAGCTGTAATGCTCATTTTCATGTCCTATGTTGGTATTGTGGCCGTAATTCTACGTATTCGGTCAGCTGATGGCCGACGCAAGGCATTTTCCACATGTGTTTCCCACCTCACTGTGTTTCTGCTCTTCTTTGGCAGTGTGGCCCTCATGTATCTACGTTTCTCTGCCACCTACTCCTTATTCTGGGATACAGTCATTGCTCTGGCCTTCGCAGTTTTGTCCCCCTTCTTTAACCCCATAATCTATAGTCTGAGGAATAAAGAAATAAAAGAAGCTATTAAAAAACACTGGGGTCGGGGCACCTGGGTGACTCAGTGGTTAAGCCTCTGCCTTCGGCTCGGGTCATGATCTCGGGGTCCTGGGATTGAGCCCCGCATCGGGCTCTCTGCTCAGCGGGGAGCCTGCTTCCCCCTCTCTTTCTGCCTGCCTCTCTGTCTACTTATGATCTCTCTCTGTCAAATAAATAAATAAAATATTAAAAAAAAAAAACACTGGGGTCAAGCAAAAATATGTTTTCATAAGACCAAGGACCTCAAGTAAGATTTAATTATTGGAAGTCTACATAGTTGTTGGTGACTTTTCATTCTCAGCTCTCTGTGACCAGCTTTTTCCCACCAGCTTTTACTGGAACTGGTCTTCCAGAGGTCACCAAGAAACAAAATTCACTAAAAACCAAAGTTAATGGTTTCTTTCACTCTTTATCCAACCTGCATATGGTTGGATCTGACTTTGTTAAATAAGCTTTCTGCTTATTTCAATTTAGTCAAGATAAATTCATATTGTGGAAATGATCTGGGTCAATATCTAATTTTGACGTAGTCAAAATATTTGTTTGTCAGATGTGGTAATTGAAAACTCATCTTCGTAAGACTAAGTTCTCTCTGTGGTACCACCAATGGATATAGTTGAAAAATAACCCTAATTCCTAAATTAAGTATTCATTATTTTTTTATTTAAATTCAATTAGCCAACATAGAGTACATACTTAGTTTCAGAGTTAGTGTTCAATAACTTATCAGTTGTGAATAACACCCAGTACTCATTATTGATAAATAGCTGTAGAGATGTATTTCATCAGGTTCTCTCATGACTCACCTGTTCCATTTGCACCTTAGCAGTACTATACAACAAGAGTCCCACGTCTGGATCAAAAGAACCAAGGCCATCACAACTAGAATGTGTGAAGTGAGTGGAGGCCATTGTGCACAAGACCAAATCAACTCCATTATTATTGGTGACCATAAGAAGCTAGGACCATGGATAGGCCTCTGTAACATTGACATTGGCTGTGATTGTATGGTAGTTAAAGACTATGGTAAAGAATCTTAGGCCAAGAAGATCATTGAATAATAGTGTAAATGCAAAAACAAAATTTAAAACTTGGCCTTAAAAAAATAAAACAATGTAACCATCAATGAATCAGTATTTTTTTTTTACATAATACGTTGAAAAACCTAATTTTTAAAATGTAATTAAGGGTATTGTGTGAATTAAGCAGCAACATCAATAAATCCCCATTGGGTGAGTAAACCAATATGGCCAAGTTGCATTCTGAAAGTTCCAGACGGCCAGTCAACAGTATTGAATGACTCTTCTCTTTTCCCTTGGCTGTGAGGATGCTAGACTCTCCTTGTCCCATTTTGCTTGAGGGCTCTTTCTCTTGCTGACTCATCTTGCACATGCTCCATAAAGAGTGATTGATTCCCGGGCTTGCACCCCAGTTAGGATGTGATAAAGCTTACTGCAATGTAAATGCCAGGAGATGTCCCCCTTCCCTCGCCTACCCATACGGGTCCTATGGTTGTCAGCCTCATTTTCCCATGACTGTGCCACAGATGTGCCATCATCCTCACCCCTAAATGTTATGATACCAGACGGAAAGACAGGAGTAAGAGGAAAGGGCTGCTAAGAAGACGCTAACACTATCTAATAAAAATCTTAGAGTGAGAAGGGAAGGTAAATGAGAGAAAACCCACAGCTTGTGGAGATGTCCAGACAAAGAAAGTCTTCAGCATATATTTGGTAGGAGAAAATGAGGGAAAATGAGGGAACAGAGGAAAAGGGAGACCAATAGTGTTGCTGAGCTTAATTAGTGCATTTATTTCTCATGTTCTTCCATAGAAATGAGGAATGGAATTACCTCACTGATTGATTCGTTATTTTAACTGTACTTTCCCAAGGGCAATATTGTTAGACAGCTGATGTGATTGGACCTCCAGCAGGGGAAAGGGCTACACACCGTTCTCGTCTGTTCTCTCCACTTTCTGTATTATATAATCCTTTCCTAGATGTTATCAATGTCCCTAAAAATTCATAGAGCTAAAACTAGCTCTCTTACATCCATACTTTTCCACTTCAAGCTGCTTTCCCAAATGAGACTGAATTATTTCTTAAAACGTAGATCTGATTACTTTGTTACTTTGCTTAAAACCTATGATTAAACCCACCCTACTCCACATTGTGAGTGGAATTTTACTAGGGTGTGTGTGTTGATCAAAGACGTTCCAAGCTGAGGGAAAAACAAAAGCAAAAGAAATAGAAAAAGAAAGTTCACAGTGTATTGACATTCATATATTACTTCTTTACTATGCCCTTAGTGAATGCATAGGATTAAGGAAATGCAAGGCTTCTGACCTGATGAGCACATGACAGCTAACTCCCTCGTCTTAATTTTAGACGCATTTCTTTTACCAACAACTGTGCTGAATTTATTAATCATAGTTTTGCTTCTAATAATAAAACAGCATTTTTATATTCACAACTGTGATTATGTTTATTGATAATAATATGATTTTCTCCTTATTGGGCGTGGTTTGTATATAAGACATTGTAATAAATGTCTCCTGTATATATGTTATTTGATAACAATCCTAAGCAAGAGATATTATTATCATTTTTATTATATAGGTGAGAAAACTGACTTACGAGGGTTAAGTGATTTGTCTAAGGACATACATTTAGGAGAAGCAGGGCTGTGATTTGAACTCCATTCTATTTTACTTCAAGAGTCTTGCTCTTGGGGCGCCTGGGTGGCTCAGGGGGTTAAAGCCTCTGCCTTTGGCTCAGGTCATGATCTCAGGGTCCTGAGATCAAGCCCCGCATCGGGCTCTCTCCTCAGCAGGGAGCTTGCTTCCTCCGCTCTCTCTGCCTGCCTCTCTGCCTACTTGTGATCTCTCTCTGTGTATCAAATAAATAAATAAATAATCTTTAAAAAAAGAAAAAAAAAGAGTCTTGCTCTTAACCACCCTGCTATATAGCTAATATCATGCTGATATCCTTGAGAAAAGAGAGAGGTGAGGAGGTCTTGCTTCTCAGTAGCTACATCGTAGACCATCCCTGAAGTTCTTGTTAGTGCTATTGAAATAGTTCATCTATTTCTTTGAGAAACTAAGAATGTATCACTATATGCAGAGGACAGTGGTAAGTGTTGGAATGACAGTGGTATGAGGCCCATTCTCTGATGTGCAGAAGCTCACAATGTGGGACCAGAGTTGATCCTTGACCCAAGAGCTAGATCTGGGGGATGGGAGGCCCACACCCCTGCCCCTGGCCTCGGAATGTGGGTTCTGCTTCTTTTCCTCCTTTCAGGGGCTGCTCCAAGGACACAGTCTTGACATAGTGATGAGTACCCACAGAATTTGGGCAGTATACACAACTGAACCCCATTATTGCCTCTATATAAACTTTTAAGACTGGTGATTGGGTGTGAGGACCCACCCATCCTGTGGTCACCCGAGACAACCTTGTATGCAAGTTCCCTCTGATTCATAAACCTGCCACCTTCCAATCTGGATGGGCCTGTCCCTTTTTGGGTCTCTCACTGCCCTCAAATATGGGGACCGGTTTCAGATCACACCTGGGAAGCTTCAGGAGAGCTTGTAAACCAATGAAGGATGCTGTAGAATTTATCTTGAAAATGCATTTTTTCCCGGATACTTGGAATCTCAGAAAAGGCCACACTGGGCCCTAAGGCCACGTCCCCCATCCTGGGCAACGTTCATGACTCACTCCATAGTTCCAATCTGTGGCTGCTACTTCTGTGGATCTGTGCTTTTTTTCATCCACAATTATGAACCAACCTGTCACATTGTGGCCCAATAATTTCTACGTATCAGGCAGTGATAGGTTCTGGAAAAGAGTTTCCCCTGGAGAACTGTAGATAAACCTATAAAAGTACAATACAAAAAGTAATAACAAAATTCATAAAATCATAGCAGATGTAGTAATTATTCTTGGGGAGTCAAGAAAAACTTCAAAGAGAAATTATATTTCTTCTGATACACGAAGAATATTTACTGTTTCTTTACATTTTACATATTTCTTTACATATTTACATGTTTCTTTACATATTACATAAATAACAAAGGTTATTTACCCTTGGGTATCCACCCCGATTTGATTTAGGAAGAGTTCCTTTTTTTTTTTTTTTTTTAGGAAGAGTTCTTGACACAACCTAAGGACAGGCAGTAGAGCACTTTTAAGGAATACCTTATTCTCTTTCATCCTCGATAATGGCGAGAGAGAATTTTTACTGGGAGGACTAAAAGCTTCTTCCTATGTAGTGGAAATACTTATTCCAAGTAAAACTAGGAGCTGACACATTCAGAAAGTAATTTGAAGTAAATGAGTTTTAAAGAATTGTTTTCAATTAAACTTTTGACATTTAAAGTTATTTTTGCTCATTCATTCATTCTTTATTTTAGAAAAGACTTATCAAATGTTTATTATCTATTTTTTGGAAGATTTTATTTATTTGTTTGTTTGTTTATTTATTTATTTAAAAGAGAAAGAGAGAGAGAGCATGAGCAGAAGGTGGGGCAGAGGGAGAGGGAGAAGCAGGCTTCCTGCTGAGCAGGGAGCCCCACGTACTTGATCCAAGGACCTTAAGATCATGACCTGAGCCAAAGTCAGCTGCTTAATGGACTGAGCCACCCAGGAGCCCAGTCGTCTATTAAATAAGGATTGATTCTTGCACCTTGAAGGTAGACATTTATCACAGGTCTTATCAGGGTGATAAGCATTTCTTACTTACTCTTGATAGTAAGATATAATAAGAGGATCAGAAAATTATTTCCTTTTGTTTTGAAGACTCTGGCTGTCTTCACCTTTCTCTCTCTCTCTCTTTTTTTAATTAAATTTTATTTTCTCAGTGTTCCAAAGTCATTGTTCATGCACCATTCCCAGTGCTCCATGTAATACATGCCCTCCTCAATACCTACCACCAGGCTCACCCAACCCCCAACCTTCCCCCCCAGTTTGTTTCTCAGAGTCCACAGTCTCTCATGCTTTATATCCCTTCATCTTGCTCCCAATGCCCTGGGTCACTTCCTCTTGTCTACACCCACGTGACATTTGCAATGAGAAGTCTCATCTCTGGACCCGATTTCGAAAGACCATGAAGCTGTACTAATTTTCTTCAAAGTCACCTCAAAAATAGTTCTGGAATTCTCTTCACTGAAATTCCTCTGAATCCTACAACACTAATTGATCCAAGTGCCATGTTATCTTTTAATTTGTTTCCGGGAAGGGGAAAAGATGATATAATGGAACTTTCAATGTAGACTTGAAGATGTCTTATCTTTTAGTGACTGATTTACAAATGTCCTGGTTCAAGTGACTTGTATTTCCAATATCAAACTATTCTTCCACCTTTTTGTTAGAAACCATTGTTTTCATGAGAAAATCAAATGTTACTGACATCACTTTGCTTATTGCATATACATATATGTATATATATATATATATATATATATATATATATATGCACTTTGCACACAGACAGCTGTAAGTGCAGGGACCATTAGCATGTTCTTATTATGTATATAATGTGAAAAGTGGGCCCTCGGTTGTGTAAACTCCTCGAGAATAGGCATCTTGCTTTGTTCACCTCTATCTTCCCAATGCCTATTAGAATTCTTCATCCATAGAAATGCTCAATAATAGCTTGCCGAAAGAATCAAGTTTTAGAATAGAGGTGGTCTGTGTTTCGTGGCAAATTTTAAGTGATAAAAAATTAAATTAAATTATAGGAAAAAACTCAGACTACTCCCACATTCCCCAGAGAAGGACCGGGGAGGGGAGATAATGGGCAAAGGCTATCTGCAGCTGCACTTACAGCCAGTTTTAATAGTGGAACGAAGCCATGTTAGAGATAATCCACTTGCATTTCTATGACCGGCATAGATGTTAAATAGAACTTTCATTGATACTCTGGGACTCTAGTCCCTTAATTATAAGAACTAAACTTGATAGTTTAACAATGGCTATGAAGGAGATAATACGTTCAGTCCTGGCGTTCGGTTCCTCCTTTCCTTTATTTTAATGAGAAATAATATTTTTCATTCGAGCTCTTTTTTCCCTGAGCGGGGCCACGGCACCAAACCTGTTATTTTCATAAGCTTTACGAGGACTTAGGCTTCTCTAGTCTCCTTCAGCATTGCTATACTCTAAGAAAATTATTAGTGGATGGGAACATCAAGCAATTTTATGT
Organism: Procyon lotor; assembly: GCA_028646535.1. Classification (NCBI taxonomy): domain Eukaryota; kingdom Metazoa; phylum Chordata; class Mammalia; order Carnivora; family Procyonidae; genus Procyon; species Procyon lotor. Next base: position 2,236,631 of record CM053618.1, on the reverse strand, counting down.
GAGATTTTTAAATGATGCATTGCAAACGCATCATTCTTTAAAAGATACAACCTTAGCTTTATGAGGAATTACTCCATAGCAGATTCCTGCCCTTTACATTCTGATTTGCAAAATTAATGACTCAGAATAAAATGTATGACTTGTAACTGAAATATAAAGTGAGCCATATAACAATTCTCTGAAATAGGCAGATTGGTCATTACTACACCCATTATATACTTAACAAAATTAAAGCAAATTTCTAATGCTCATCTGGTTGTTAAATGGAGGAACCAAGCCTTTGAATTAGATGGTTCAGTTTCAAATTCAGTGTATTTACCATTATCCCTGCCATTCCTTCTGCCTTGACCACTTGGTTCGTTGGGTTTTGGTTTTTCTTATTCAATGCAGTGATACTGAATAAAAAAAATAATAAAATAAGTTGAGAGAGACTGAGAGAAGATTATAGTAGGAAAAAGAGAGTTCTATTTTTAAATGATAGGACTGCAAACTTGAATAATATATATTCTGAATAGAGTTAAGGCACAAATAACTTCAGAGAATCTGAAGTGATAAGAATTAACATCAATACAGCCAACTGTAGAAAGATCGCTTTATGGTTTTGAATTATATTACTCAATACTCTAACCCATTTTAGAGGCAAAAATTGGAGACATTTTAAAACGAGAACTAATTCTGAAGAAACAAAAATTAAAAATTTTAAAATAATAAAATAATAATGACCTTTATCCCATGGGAAAGAAGTTGTTTTGTGTTAAAATTGACATCATTTTCCTTGTTGATACCTGAACTGAGAAAGTGGGACTCCAGAAAATCCCCAGTAAATGTGATATGAATGTTAGTGCTACGGGTTGGAGCTACTCCAGTATTGGGGGGTATGGAGCATCTCTTGGAGCTTCTGGGTCCAGGAAAAGATCTGATAACTGAGGGGAGGCCCCAGGCAAGCTGGACAGAGCTGATTAAATGGGTATGAAGCACAGATCTGCCCAGTGCCGATAACTTTGTCCCATGTAAGAACCGTGCAGGTTACTCCCACCCTTGCAAAACAGAAGGTAAGGCTCCTCTCTGACGAAGCTCTCTGGGACGCACTCCCGCCTCCTCTGCCGCAGCCTGAGGTTCACCTCTACGTTCCCAACAGAGGTGACACTCACCTACAGAGCGACATGCCGATTCAAAGATAGTACAGGGCTCCAAAGCTCCGCTGTGTTCGAATCAGGGTCTCCATGTCATCAGAGTCAGTGAGCGTTCTTGGAAAACTATACAAGTAGCAAGACGGTCAGGGGTCCAGTGTTAAACCACCAGGATTTCAGATGTTCTCATCCTGTCCCTCCATTAATCCTCAGGGCACCCGGATCCTGGCCCCAACGGTGGTGCTGCTCAGGGGACTGTAGTGACTCGGTCAGTCTAGAAGGACTCAGAAGATGGGGCAGGGCTGAGCCTCACAGGCAGGGGCCAGAGTGCAGTCAGAGAAGTTCGTCCCATGAGTCTCTTCTGGCCGCAAAGGCTGAAAACTCAAAGAACACTGGGTTATGATGCATAAAACCTCATCCCTGACTCTTGCACATTTCCACATTGCTCCCTGAGCTAAAGACTATTGTTCTTCTTCTTTTTTTTTTAATAATCAATATTCTTTTTAAAAAAATTTTTTTTAAATGATTTTATTTATTTATTTGACAGAGATAGAGATCACAAGGAGGCAGAGAGGCATGCAGAGAGAGGGAAGCAGGCTCCCTGCTGAGCAGAGCCCGATGCGGGACTCGATCCCAGGACCCTGAGATCATGACCTGAGCCGAAGGCAAGCACTTCACCAACTGAACCACCCAAGTGCCCCAAGACTATTGTTCTTACCCACCTTTATTTTATTATTTCATGGTGACCAATCCTGCTGATGGGACCCTGTTATTTGCTTGGTCCTAAGCTTATCACAGGGTTGGCCCTGTTGGTGAGAAGTTTCTGGAATGGGGGCAACCAGAAATGTTGATGGATTACGAGCAGCTTAGCTGGAACACACGAAGAGCAGGGTGGCATGACAGTGCTACTCTTGGGGACCTGCCTCTGCATTCGTACAAACCAACCCCCATGGGGTAGGACACCTCTCACACTACCTCTGTTCTTGAATCAAATAGGGGTGGTAACACCTGCCTCACAGAATCTTCTAAAGATCAGAAACCAATGTGAATTAACCATGTCAACACACATAAATCATATGTACATTAAGATAATTGATGGTGGCTCTTATCTCTTAAAGATTTTTTTTTAAGTTTTTATTTATTTATTTGAGAGAGAGAGAGGGAGCACAAGCAGGGAGAGGGGCAGAGGGACAAGGACAAGCAGACTCCCCGCTGAGAAGGGAGCTTGACCCCAGGACCCCGGGATCAGGACCTGAGCTGAAGGCAGATGCTTAACCGACTGAGCCACCTGGGTGTCCCGCTCCTAGATACAGATTCTAGGGTGTCTTCTCCCCGCCCCAAACTCCATCAGAGGGTCTTTGGTGCGTGTGATATAATTCATTCTCTGTGTCGTGTTCCTGCCTTTAATACTCTAGCAGATTTGAATATAATGAAATGATACGGAAAAGTAAAATAACACTAGACTTTCCAGAAGAGAATTTAAAATTCTCTCAGTTGAAGGAGAGGAAAGAGGGGAAACCAGAAGTGTAGAAGTCAGCCCTGCTCTAGGAGAACATGAAGCTAAGATATCTAGTAGGAACCACTAGAATGAAGTGTGGGGTACATATCGAGCTACATAAGTAGTCCCCTACTTTGTAGGGGAGTCTGAAGCCACTCTACTATTTTCTGTTTGTTTGTTTCATTTTTGTAAAGTTGCCAAAAAGAAGTATGCTTTTGGAGAAGAATTTCTGCTTCTTTTTCTCTCCATTAAAAACACAAGCTGAGTTTTATCCTACATTTTAGAACTCCGTCCCATTTAAAACAATTCACAATTTCATTAGTTTGTCAAATGAGGTATCCTAATTTTTGCCTCATGAAATACAAGCAAACACAGATATCTTACTTCCTTCATTCCTTCCATTTAAATGATTAAGAGTACAGCTAAATCAGATTTTTAAAAACCCAGTCTAGGAAGCCAGGAATAAAATTTTCTTCCTATTTTGGCGGAGACTCTACAGAGAGAATTAGGCTATCTTGCTAATTTAAACGCTATTAAAAATCTGCAGCTGGGGGGCACCTGGGTGGCTCAGTGGGTTAAAGCCTCTGCCTTCAGCTCAGGTCATGATCACAGGGTCCTGGGATCAAGCCCCGCTTGATCATGGGCTCTCTGCTCAGCGGGGAGCCTGCTTCCCCCTCTCTACTCTACCTGCCTCTCTGCCTGCTTGTGATCTCTCTTTCTCTGTGTCAGATAAAAAAAAAAAAAAATCTTAAAAAAATATATGCAGCTGGGTTTTCAAGAAGTTGTTGAGTTGTATTTTCTAGAGATAGGTTAGAACAAAAACCTATGTATCCCCTGAGTTCCTGTCATTCTGCAGAGTCCGGAGACCGGATGGTCCAGAATTCCACCCTGACTTACGTGGAATCTAAGACTAATCAAAGAAACACAACTGAATTTTAGCACGGCCTTTTTATCTTACATCTATAACTGTGCTTTTTCTTTCTAATTTTTCACTTAAAAACCTGACTTTTATGTTTGATGAAGTCCTATTGAGAAACTTTTGGAGCCACAGTCTCTCTGAACTGCTGAGTCACCCAGCATCTGTGCAAGTTCGAAGGAACTTCGGCTGAACCTGTCTCCTGAAGATAACGTGGCCCGCAGCTGGTGAGATTCGGGGCCCAAAGTTTTTTGTTTTTTTTTTTTTTTGACTCTTTCACATTTGTAACGTTTCTTTCATCTTTATCTGAAGAAGACTAGACAGTTTTATGAGAATTGTCTCTCTTTCTCTCTCTTTGTCTTCTTCCTCTCTCTTTTGGATACGTTTTATCTTGCCAGGTTTTTGACCTTCCCGAAAAGTGAAACACTTTCCAAAGGAAACCGTGAGTACAGAATTCTTTGTAGTACGACTTGTCACCGATGTAATTAGGAAAGTGGTCTCTTTTGAAGTTTCTGTGCTGTATTTGGTAGAATCTATAAGAATTGTTTCCTGGCTTTTAAGAAGTAGAGAAGTTTAATTTTAACTCTTTTTGTGAGTATCTCACTTTAAAAGGTGACCTTGAGCTTGTGGTTACATAGTATCAAAATCTAGCAATGACCTGTTTACATGGGTTCACATAGAAAACACGTAGGTAACTTGGAGCAAAATAATACACAAGAGAGATTTAGATCTCCATAGGATCATTTGATTCTGTAGCCAAACTACTAAAGGCCATCCACAAAATAGCAATTATATTTTGGGAGGAAAAAAATTCAAATTTGAAATTGGCATTCAGTGCTCTGGCTGAGGTAAGCTGGGGGAAACCGTGCCCATATCTGGATGAATGAAGGTAAACGCTATAGAGATTTTGGAATCTATTTTCTCAAAAAGGTTGGATAGCCCACTTATGTTGCTTAATAGTATAACAATTTATATTGCAAAAGCCAATTACTAGGAGGCAAATAATTTGAAATTTATGATAATTGGATAAGAGATGTGCTGAACTTTTTATCTGTAATATTTGTGGATAAAGCAAATAAAAAAGGTAAACATATATGAGCTATATTTTATGTAAAAAAGCAAACATTTCCAAATGTTTGTGTATGTCATTCAGCAAGTCCACTGCAAACCATCTTTGATTATTCATTAGATGAAATTCAGAATGATCAGTACGTGTCAACACTTTTTAGCCTCTGAAAAGAAAAGAAAATTATATGTCTTTTTTATCCCTCTGAAATGTGTGATTTTGCCAATTCAAACTTGTCTCCCATCATTCATCCACATTAATTCTATTTATAGAACTTAATAAATGTTGGCACACATTTATGTGAAAAATTGGGAAAATGTTATCATCGATGAAGAATTACTAGCCTAAAGGGTAGCTACGTATGGTTAAAATTATGTAAATATCCTAGAGTCTTGTGACAACGGGTTTTTACAGGCTTCAAGACATCTCAATCTGAATCTAAGTTCAACATGAGTAAACGCCTTGGGACATAAAAAAAGGGGGGGGGAATCACAGACATTTGAGAACTAGCAAGAAATAGAAAATTTTTAACTTTCAGGCTATGGAGAGCAGTGGCCCAAAGGTGCTGGAAACAGCGGAGCAGATCCAGGAAAGGCGTCAGGAGGTGTTAGATCGTTACAAAAGGTTCAAGGAGCTGGTCGCTGAGAGGGGTCAGAAGCTTGAGGATTCCTATCACTACCAGGTTTTCAGACGGGATGCAGATGACCTAGAGAAGTGGATCTTGGAGAAACTCAAGATCGCAGATGATAAGAGCTACGAAGACCCGACTAACTTACAGGTACCTCATCCCTGTGACTTCCCCAGAGCAGACTCTAGGATCTCCAGGGAGGGAAACATTCTTGTAATGCAAGTGCATATTTAGTGAACTGTAAGGGCATGATGCCATAGAAAGTTCAGAGTTACCTGTTAGGGACCATAATTCTGCCCCTAAATGGCCTGTGTCCTTAACTTCTTAAGCCCATGTCTTATGTATAGAGAAAACTCACTCTGTGAATATATTCTCGGTCTGAAGTTAGGCTACGGGCATAACAGTGACTGAGAGTTTGAAGAAGGTATGACGTATCAGGCAACTTTAATATTTCGAGGTGAAGAAATGTCTATCCACACCCAAAGGGCTATCCATGCCCTTGCTCAGTCCACGTGACAGGTGTCAGGAGGAGAGCTTGGACAGAGGCTCCTCTCCTCCTTCAATCACAGCACGTGACCAGAGTCATGACCAGAAGAAAGGATTACCTACCTAAAAGGGGTAATTGATGTTGGGGAGGAAGCGCCTGCATCAAGAACAAAGTGATATCTATGAAAAGGATTGATATACGTATAACAACAAGAGTATTATCCTATAAGCAGAAACCTCTCAATTAAAAAAAAGCCATTATTGTAATGATCAACTTCATCATTGTGTTCAACTTTCCATAGCACTTACTTCCCCTGTTCTGAAGAGGAACAAATATGGGACATCTTTTCATTTTCATCAATGGCAATTGAGACTTAAAAATAACAGAGAATTTACTGGAAACTCCCCAAAGTCAATGGGGACAGGACAAAACATTTCCTTGTGTCCCTTAACTTTGTGTGTGGGTTGGCCCGAAGTGGTCATGTCTTTTAGGATGTGACTACTCCAGCACCGGTCACGGGTTATCACTCTATCTAGGTTGTGAAACAAGTAATTCTGCCCAAAAGTAAGAAAAGGAGCCGAAGAACCCCTTTATGGTCTAGGCATACTAGGCTTCATTAACCTTACCTTCTGATTTCTAAACTTCAGGGCAAGTATCTGAAGCATGTATCGTTTGAGGCAGAAGTACAAGCAAAATCGAGGGTCATTCCTGAACTGGAAGAAATCAGGGAAACCCGATTCGCTGAGGGGCATTCTGCCCATGAGGACACCAAGGTAAATGTATGGTAGGGCTCTGTAAGAGATGTTTCCAATCGTTGATTTTAGCAGAGTTTTAATTGATCATGCCAGATCTAACGCTTGGTATAGGAACCTTGGAACCAGGGTTCCTGCCGCTTATCTTCCACTGGGGTGGGGCAGGAAAGATGGTGGACATCCTCATGTCCCCCGGGGCAGGAAGAAGAGAGCTATGATACAGAACGTACCCTGGGATAGCACTGCATTCTTCCTTGGCCACCGTAAGAGAACGTGGCTTAAGATCAAGCCTTCTTTAACCCATTTGCTTGTGTCTCAGATGAGTTGGCTTTCCCAAATGTCATTTCTAATGATTTCTTCTGACCTCAGAGTCTTTGTCCCTTACGCTCTTCAAACAAGCGACGCTCTGTCATGTGAATCTTCTCTGAGATATCTCTCCCTTGTCCGTGATACCTCCTTCTCTCCACAGCCCACATGCTACGACATACAGCTCTCACACTCCGCTCTTCTGCTCAGTTTGAAAAAGTCCCCAAGTCCCTTGTCTTCAGAAACTCTTCCCTGAACACTGAGGACTGAAGAACCCATCACTTTGGAATTCATAACTAAGGTGTCGATTCTTTCCAGAGAATTCACACACTCTTCCAACATGTTTGTGTTGATAGAATCAATTCAGGATCTCTTCTGCACAAGTGGATTTGTTTGTTTTTACCACGGAAGTCTTTTTGAAATTGTCACACTGAATTTATGTGACGTATTTAACAGTTGGGTCTGGTCTTTCAACCCTTGCATACAAATTCTAGTCCATCTTACTGTCAACAAAATATGGTCAGAGAACACAGACTTCAACAGAAGAGAACCTTATTGAAAAGGAGAGTCTAGAACAAGAAAAATCTCAAAAATTATGTATTGATATAAAATAGAATTTTTCTTGTATTGCTCACAGTTTTGCGTGCCACCAATCCCCTACATTAATTAACATAGTTGAGACATGTTTGAGACATCTTCACAACTATCAGACTCGCTGAACTCCATCAGACCACCGCACTGGAGGATTCAGAGAAATGTGGTCTACGGGCTACTGTAAATAATGGCGTAGTTGAAAATTACAAGATTCTTGTGGATATGACATAGACAGTACCCTCAATTTGATAAGTTATATATAATCTTCTAAGCTAACCTGGCATCAAAGCCTGCAATTACATAGTCTCAAAATTCTCTTATTGCTTTGGTGGCAGTAATTTCCATTATAAATTATTAATTTCCATTATAAATTATTACTCTTCCTGGAAAACAGTTCATGCTAAATTTCTTCTATGACTTGCCAGTTCTTAGAACACCCTCTGCCTGTCATCTATCTACCTGTCAAAATCCTATCTGTTCCTCCGAGCACTGTTACATGAGTCCTTCCTTACTCCACCCTGTCTTATTGTTTGTAATCCTTTCATCCTCTAAAACCTCAAAGCATTTTTACACTTTTTTTCTCTTATGGCAGATCACGTGTGGCTTGGTTTAACATCTACTCCCATGCACATCGGTTTCCTCCTTTAAATATCTGTCGAGCAGTTAATGCAGGAGAGAATGCAGTTTTTATCCAGGCCCCCCTGCACGTGTCTCCGCATCTGTGCCTGCCCCACAGCGGGTCCGGTGCCTGAGCACTTTTGTGTCTCCTCCCAAAGGCCCATCTGGAAGAGCTGCACAGAATATGGGACCTGCTGGTGGAGCTGACTCAGGAGAGGGGCACCCTGCTGCTGCGGGCCCTGAAGCTTCAGCAGTACCTGCAGGAGTGCGCTGACCTCTTGGAGTGGATCGGAGACAAGGTGTGGGACCCACAGGACGCGCAAGCGGGACTTCCCATCCCGTCCCAGGCACCCCCGGCAACCTAATGCAGGCTGTTCCTGGACTTTGTTCCTTGAAAGAAGCAATTTTGGCAAAGATTTAGGGGTATCCTGGAGATTATTGACATCGTATGTGAGGAAAAGTGCCCTAGGCTGGTCCCTGCCTACCTCCCGTGACCTTTAGCTCCTCCTCCTAAATTTTTGCTCTTATTCTGGTTTCAGGCTGAAGTTGTTGCCAGCTCTTTTCCTAAGGGCTGCCTCTCAGTACCTGTTACTAAGGAGGTTTCTATTTTTCAAACCACTTGAGGGATAATCCTGTAGTTAGGACTGAAGATACACCCAAGTGAGTGCTTAGCATGGGGCTTTTGCAGATATCAGTGGGTCGAATTGAGTAGAATCAGGATGAATTTATTTTTTATGTTCCAGAACACAAAAGGGCGCTTCCAGGAGCTTTGACCAACAATGTTCCTGGTCTTTCTGAAGGCTCACCCCAAAGAGCAATGTCCCCAGGACCAGGGTACCCCCTCAGGAAATACACTCCTGCCTCCGGCTCCTTCCTGAAGGGCCTCTCCCAAGCTCCCAGCCTCTCCTTCTGGGCTCTCCTGGGAGTGTGGGCAATGGTTTTGGGCATTTGAACCGCATCAACTATTTGCTGGTGACTCAACAGACTTTCCTTACCCACAGGAGGCTATAGTGACGTCGGTGGAGCTGGGTGAGGACTGGGAGCGCACAGAGGTTCTGCATAAGAAGTTTGAGGAGTTCCAAGCAGATCTGGAAGCTCGACGGGAGAAAGTGGATGGAATAAACCAGTATGCCAAAGAGTGCGCCGAGGTGAGATGGGGAGCAAAGAGTCAGTGCGGGGCAAAGGTTCTGGTACCCAAAACCTTTCAGCCATCAGTAGGTGGGATAGGAAGGACATGGGACGTTGTAAGAAAACAGGGGTGCATGTCCCTGTGGTAACGTGTCCAGGGCAATTTCCTCTCCTGTCCGGGTGCATCTCCTGCCGGTCGGTGGAAGTAGAGGTGTGAGAGGGACAGACAGCGCATGCGTGCGCCCGCGCATGTGTGCGGATGACCTAGACCCACAGTCTAGAGGTCATCGCGGTGACTCCTGGGCAGCACGCCCATCCCTCTGCGCGTGCTGCACCCTTTCCTCATGAAGAAGAACCTGAATGAAGCAGCAAAGACTATAAAAGAGCGCTGGGCTCTCACAAGGTATATGATGTCATTATACATGACGTTTTCGTGAGTGGGGGAGGGAGGCAGTTTTACTTTCATTCACTTAAGACAATGTTTAAATAGATTTTCAATATCTGAGCAAATAATTCAGTGTGGGAATAAATCACATTAGGATATGAGGGAAAACTGGGGAGCTGGTCTAATTTTCTGCGCTCTGAGGGAATTAGAAACTCTGACGCTCGGCTGGTGGGCTTTTCCGTTTGGTTACATCATCGCCTCAGCTCGTAGAGATGCTCCTCCTGTAGTAAAGAACCGAGACTTTGGGATGAGTGGGTACAGGAGTCGGGGAAGGAATCTGCACCGCAATTTTTTTTTCAGGTCACGTTTCCAGTAATCCCTGAACTTTCTCTCTCCACCCGCTTGGTCTCATAGTGCAAGTTTCTCGGTTATGCAGTACGATCTAACAGGCCAACCCCAGACTTCAACCAACAAGCATGTTCTTTTTCCCAGATTCAGTGATTCGGCTGTTCAGCTGGGCAATCCTCCCGATCCGGCAGTTGGGGTGGTGGGTCTAAAATGGCCCTAATGGGTCTAAATGGGTCTAAAAGGCCCCCATGTCTGGGGCCTTGGCTCTCACTTTCCAGCAGTGCATGCTTTTTTATGAGTCAGTGGTCCTAAGGTAAGAACAGAAGCCGAAGGGTCTCTTGAGGCCAAGGGGCCGCAGCTCGTATCATTTTGGCCACATTCTATGGTAAGCCGGGCCTAGGTCAACCCAGATCCAAAGCCTGAGGAAATGGACTTCCCTTCCTGCAAGAAGAGCTTCATGGCAAAAGAACACAGCCATTAACTAATCTACCATATGTAGGATTGATCCAATGCGGAGTGTGTCCTCTGCTCTTGTAGAATGGGACCTTCACACAGCTGCAAATACAAAGGCTATACATTCAGGGAGGAGAATGTAGAAAATTCTGTCTGGAGACGCTTCATAATGGGAATGGAACTTCCAAGAGACAGGGACAGAAGGAGTAGAAAGACCTGGACACTTAGGAACTGCTCAAAATTGCCCCAAGTGTCAAAATAGGCTGATGCTGGTAACTTAATCTAGTATTCGTACATCTCGGTGCTTCAGATGGTTTGCAACGATGTATGAAATTTTCTGTGAAATTAAATGTGTGTGTGCATGTAATTCTGGCAAGAGGGAAACATCTCTCATTAGATTCTCAAAGGTGTCAGGACCTCAAAGTTATGGCAGATCACGTGTGGAACCATAGTAGTAGAGTTTTGGAAAAGAAAGTCCTATTTCACAGAGGGAATTTTTTCTTCCTGGGTTTTCCAAGGACTTTGCAGGCATCAGCAAAGTGGAATTCTGAAAATCACCTCATGGCTGGACAATCTATGTTAATAGTCTTTCCTAATACCGTGAGCAAAAGATAGAGTATCTGGCGGGTTGGCTTCTAGATTTCGGTAAAGCTGGGGCACAGGGCTATGGCGAAGATTGGTATCTGGCTAAATTCTCCACGCCTGTCATTCTCCATGCCTGGCAAAGTATGAACCAGTGTGAAATGAGACGTGTTCAATGGTTTTTGGAATAGGCTCGCCTTTGCCTAACTCCAGCCCTGGTTTCCTCCTACAGGAGAACCATCCTGAGCTGCCCACGATCAAGGTGAAGCAGGATGAGGTGAACGAAGCCTGGGAGCGTCTTCTCAATCTGGCTCTGCAGCGACAGGAGACATTGTCCGGTGCAGCGGACCTCCAGAGATTCAAAAGGTGTGAATCTGACCAACACATTATGGGAAACTGCAATAGCACCGTGTTTGTGCTTGTGCTAGCTTCTGGCTACTGGTAGCCATTAGTGGCCAGTATCTCAAACCAAAGTAAATCATGTGTTTGCACTTAAGGCAGCAAGGAAGAGTGTAGTTAAGGCAACTGTGACCCACCCCATAGCCAAGCCCAAAGCAATAAAACCATCATAGGTGAGTTAGTGATAGAAGTGCTGCAGGGATAAGGAACAAATATTAGGAACTGGATGGGAGTAGAGGGTTGAGTAGGAAGAAAAAAGATAGTAAGAGCTGACCCAGATGTGGGAAGTATATCTAGAGGCTCAATGACCAGATAATGCCTAGGTCTCTACATCTCAATGGAAACCATTAAAAGCAAGAACTCTTTACATTACTCTTTGCTAGTGAGTGGGAATTCAAGGTAATTGCTAGTTGAGTCTTTGCTGTGTATGTTGTTTGCCCTGGAATGCCTGCCATCTTCTTTGCTGGGACTCATGTGGCTCTCTGGCAGGGATGTGACTGAAGCCATCCAGTGGATCAAGGAGAAGGAGCCTCAAGTCACCTCTGAAGACTATGGCAAAGACCTCGTTACCTCTGAGGCCCTGTTTCATAGTCACAAGGGCCTTGAGAAGAACCTTGCAGTCATGGAGGACAAGGTAAGCCACTGTTGGGACCCTAGCTGGTCTCTTGGCCTGGGAGAGGCATTTGGTGGGTACTTTGCCGCCAGAGGACACAGTAAATTCACTATTTTGATAAAGGATAAATTCTTTATTGGTGAATATACTTCCTTGTTCTAGTTCATAACTTTTACATGGACTTTTATTTAAATATATGTACATATTTTATATACTCTTGTGGGGTTTTTTTTGTAATGTACTTCATGATTTAAAAACAAAAAAGCTACTTCCAAGAATGGTTTCCTAATCTCACTCAGGACCTGCAGTCAGAGAATCTTTCCTTTTGTCAAACCACACAGTTCTGTCAGTTCTAGCTGAATCTTATTTCTTTTTGTCCTTCACTCGGTAGATAAGGTAAGTAATTTCTCCTTCTTCACATTCTCACTCTCCTCCTCCCTCTCCCTTCTTCCTCCTTCTCCCCCTCCCACTCCGTTCTCTTCCTTCTCTTCCGTTCTCCTCCTCCTACTCCTCTTCCATCTTTTTCTTCTTCTTCTTTTTCTTCTTCTTCATCTTCTTTTTCATCTTCTCCTTTCAAATAAACTCAGAGACACCTAGGGCATGCTACTAGATCCACTTTTGGGTTCTCTTCTGAAAGCTGGAAGATCCCAGTCCCTATCCCTAGAGGAGCAGACAGAGGCATGTTTGAACTTGGAGCAAGCCCCTACTCCTGACTGGCTCCCATTCTTGCTTCTTCCCCTTACAACATCACCCATGAACTCAACCAACTCCTCCAGATTGTGTACAGTGGAGTTAGCCCACTGAAGGTCCCCATGTGCTGCCCCCTGACCATAGCTTTGTCCCTAGAGCCAGTTTCTGAAAACTATCCCATGATTCTATTTCTTTCATTCTTGCTCCATTTTTGTATTTTGACTTTTTCCCCCAATAATGAATAATAAAATCCCATAATTTGATGTGTAATGATAATGAAATTTTAAATCCTAGACAACACCTGATTATACTTAAATATAATGTAAACACTAATGGTAACATGTGGGAAGTCACCCATACCCACATTTTTGCCCCCATGGCCTTGCTCCTTAGGAAGTGTTCTCAGAATGGACTGGCATTGCTAGAATTCTTGGCAGAAATTCTCTTGGGCAAAAGTGTCTCTCTGATTCCCACAACAGTACTTATGAAATAGTATAGAGTGTGGTGAAGGACAGTCTGAGGTCCAAACCTTGTTTCTGACACTTAGTAGCTGAATGACCTTCACCAAATAAAATACCTCTCCGTTTTCATATAAGGGGTAAAATAAGAATAGTTTCTTCTTCTGAGTGTTATTTTAAAAAAGACAATAAAATAAGTCAGTGCATGTGAAGTGCTAAGCAGTAAACACTCAATAAAAGACAAAAGTGGTCAGTGAATTATTATTGCTGATATATCTGTTAGCATATTAATATAAAATTTTCTTTGGAAAACAGTGTGGAGATTTCCCAAAAAATTAAAAATAGAGCTACCCTATGACCTGGCAATTGCACTACTGGGTATTTACCGCAAAGATACAGATGTAGTGAAAAGAAGGGCCATATGCACCCCAGTGTTCATAGGAGCAATGTCCACAACCGCCAAACTGTGGAAAGAGCTGAGATGTCCTTCAACAGACGAATGGATAAAGAAGATGTGGTCCATATACACAATGGAATATCACTCAGCCATCAGAAAGGATAAATACCCAACTTTTGCATCAACATGGATGGGACTGGAGGAGATTAAGCTGAGTAAAATAAGTCAAGCAGAGAAAGTTAATTATCATATGGTTTCACTTACTTGTGGAACATAAGGACTAACATGGAGGACATTAGGAGAAAGAAAGGAAAAGTGAATTGGGGAAAATCGGAAGGGGAGATGAACCATGGAAGACTGTGGACTCTGAGAAACAAACTGAGGGTTTTAGAGGGGAAGGAGGTGGAGGATGGGTTAGCCCAGTGATAGGTATTGCATGGAGCATATGGGTGTTGTACATAAACAATGAATCTTGGAACACTGCATCAACAACTGATGATATATTTCATGGTGACTAACATAATACAATTAAAAAATAAGCAAAATTATTTTATTTTAATATTTCAATTTATTTTTATTTTTTATATTTATTATATATTTATTTAATATCTGTATTTTAATTTAATAAGTATATTACAGTTATCAATAGTTATCAATTGTTTCGTTAGATCTCTCCCATAAGACTTTGTCAGGATGAATCAGAGTGCTTGGATTTCCCACTGGGTTTCTTTTTCATCCCAAAGGTGAAAGAGATATGTGCCAAAGCGGACAAGCTGATGCTTTCCTATCCTCCAGAGGCATCTCAGATCCAACAGATGAAAGAGGACCTGGTCTCCAACTGGGACCACATTCGAGCCTTGGCTACAGACAGATATTTGAAGCTGGAGGCTTCTTATGGGTCAGAAATCCCTCCTCTCTGTTACTTTGACTATGTCTACAGGGTTTGGATATAACATCAGAAGCAGAAATAAAGAGTGAAAAGAATCAAATAATGAGGGACCCAGCCCTCCTGCCCACTGGTGGTAGAGGCAAGAGAAGCTTTATTCGTTAAGGGAAGTCCTCTGTGGGCTGACATCACACCCAGCGTGACTCCATCCTGCACTGCACCCCATCGGTCTTCCTCTACTTAGAAAGCTATAGAATGCTATCAAGTGACCCGCAGACCTGGAGAAGCAGTTGAAGAAACTTCAAACTCCCCATCCCTAGCTTAGGAGCTGAAATAAATTTCCAAGCTGAACAGTGTCAGAATAAATCTAGAATTATTTCCTGAACGTGGGTTAGCTTGCCAAAAAGCTGGGTATCATTTCAGTAGTTAATGCTTATAGTTAGTTATTAAAACACCAGAAAACAGTGTTTATCTTACTTTTACAATTCCACATTAACTGGTGAGCATTTAATTATTTGAATAGGTATACGTTTTAGTGTCTTTGTTTTTAGTAATAGAGTTAAGGGTGAGCTAAGGCGCACGAAGGTTCCTGACCTTTCCTCTGGTTCCCTTTCCTGCCAGGGGACGTATGCCATGTCTCTATTCATTGGCCTCTTTGGGAGGACTTCACTTCATGTGCCTCTGGGGTTGGTGTGACCTTGTGATGTTGGAGAAGCAATGCACAGGTGTCTCGTCCCACAATGACACACCCATCCCAGGAGTCGGCAGCCTGGAGTGAAGGACAACCTGCCCAAAAGGCCCCACTAAATGAACTGGAAGCCCATCACAGGGATGGAAGGGGTAGGATTAGGGTGAGGAGCACATTGCATATGTCAACACAACCCAACCCTAACTCTTGACTCAAAGTCCACTTACACCTGGTTTCTCCTTCCTGTCCTTGACCTTACCTTTCCTGCAGGTACCAGAGGTTCTTATCTGACTATGAGGAGCTCTCAGGCTGGATGAAGGAGAAGACCGCTCTCATCAGTGCTGATGAGCTGCCCAAAGATGTGGCTAGTGCGGAGGCCTTGCTGGACAGGCATCAACAACACAAGGTAGACAGGAAGAGCCCCCCAACCCCCAGGGGAGGAAGAGGGAAAGGCCAAGAGTGCCAGAAGGTTACTTGCTGCATTTTAAGACATTGTGTCTTGTGGCCACAGCTCGAGATTGACTCTTATGATGAGCGATTCCAATCTGCTGATGAGACCGGTCAGGCTCTGCTGAATGCTAGTCATGAAGCCTCTGATGAAGTTCGGGAAAAGGTAATCCAGTTGAACAGTGCGAAATTTTGATGCATATTTAGCCCCACTTAATCTCATAATAATATAACAATCTCTGAATAGGACACAAAGTCCTATAGGCTTCTCAATGTTGACCCAAATCTCACGGTTTCCTTCACATATTGCTTTAGCTAAGTTGAGTTATCTACAATTCTCAGTATGTGATGTGTGCTTCCTCACCCCCGAGCCTCTGTTTCCTGAACCCATTTAATTTCATCAACCTGTCTCTACTCAATTTGAAATCTCCGCACCATCGTGCCTTGTCATGCGTGCTCTACTCTATCGCCCTTCCATGCTCACCGCTAGACTGTGAATTCCTTGAGTACTGCACCCATTCCTCTTTGCATTCTCTAAGATGCCTAGCACATGGCTGGCTTTGTTCTCTCCTCTGTACAACCTCAAATCACACGGATTTTCCTATATCTGTGTTTCTCGTCCACATTAAATAACAGGAAAGCTTTAAACATTCAGGATCCCTCTGACTGAACAATCAGGTTTGCCATTATTCTAATGGCCCGGATCACAGGGACTCACCTTAGCCCCCTGACCCTGAGAGATTTTACTTCAGTCACATTGTTAGAACTCCTTGGGATGATCATTAAAATAAGATTTGTAGGCTCTTTCATCTCATTAGATTCCAAGCACAGCCTCTAGGGATGGCGGATGGATGAGGTTGAGACTGCCATATTTTGAATTCACCCAAAACTCTATGGGAAAAATAAAAGATGGATTTTTATTTTTAACAACTTTCTGCCAAAGGAAACCTAAATCTTTGCCCACATACCTATTATCCTGGGATTCTGAGACGCTGTGCTGCCTTTTTGATGGAGTTAACACAGCCGTGGTGCTAATAAGCTGGAATTTCTTGGGCAGATGTGTGGCCAGGAACAAAGGCTCTTATGGGTTTGAGAATGTCACCTTTCCCTTTCCTTAGTGGTTCTTATTTACTTTCGGAAGAGAGTGTGAACTTCTTAGCCTGATCATTTTAAGTGCTCTATAAACTTAAACTTCATCAAGTATCCACCTTTTTTAGACCCTGCCCTTTTCTCTGGAGTACTTTGTATAATCTAACAAGTACTTGGAGTAATTGTGTGCTTGTGGTATATCCTCCTGGAATCCTGATCCTCCTCCCCACCCTTCAGATCTCTGTTTGGTATGATACCTCCCACGCTTCTACTCCAGGCGTCTTCCAATCAGAATTCATCTTTTCACTTATGCAGTTGTACCTCTGCAATGCATTTATCCCATTTTCTGCTACAGTGTGTGAAATTTTGGTACATATTTAGCTCCACTTAATCTCATAATGATAAGGTGCATGTTACTCACTCAGACCTTGAGAAAACCCACTTCTTGTTCACTTGCACATCCTTCCAAAGGCCTTGCATTTGTTAGATGCTCATGTTGTCTCTTCCTTTCCAAAGATGACAATACTTGCTAATGACCTGGCGGCTCTGCTGGGGCTGTGGGACCAGCGGCAGCTTCAGTATATGCAGTGCTTATACCTGCACCTCTTCTATCGCGACAGTGAGCAGGTGGACAGCTGGATGAGCAGGCAAGAGGTAAGAGGAGGGGCTCAGCAAGTGTCCAGAAGCCATTTCTCCCATCCCTCATTTATCACATAACTACCATCAGCACCCTCACAACCACTTCTGTGGGCTGGAGATTGTCCTAGGAAGTAGAGGGTGATCTACCAGGAGAAGGTGAGATTGGCCCCTTCTCTGAAGCCCTAACAACTCCCTCATGAACAGATGCCTAGAAGGATACCTAAATGCACAGCAGAGAAGCATTAACCTTCATTGAACATAAAGCCAGATGAATATCACATTGCTGAGGGGTCAGGAATAGAAAGTTGTGACGAGTCAGGCAGGTGCAGGAAAGAAGAGGTGCAGGAAATCAAGAGATTTCCTGAAAGAGGTGAGTGGTCCTCTTGAGGCAGCGTTGGCAGGTCAGAATGGAGCCTGATTGGCCAGGACAGTTCTATGTGGACAGACCCAGAAACAAAGGTGATAAAGTTGTGTGAGAGGATTGGGGAGGAGTCTGAAGTTCCTACTGTTCAAGGTTGCTCCCTACCCACCATCCCGCCTATCTGACCTTGCTCTCCCACAGTCTCCTCTCCATCTTTAGTCCTTGTCTCAGAGATGTTCCAAAAGCAATGTTTCTCACCAATGAGGAAGAGCTAAGATGTGTCTCTGTCTTCTACAGGCCTTCCTGGAGAACGAGGACTTGGGGAACTCCCTGAGTAGCGTGGAAGCCCTTCTTGAGAAGCATGATGACTTTGAGGAGGCCTTCAACGCCCAGGAGGAGAAGATCACAGTGAGATGTGGGCTCTGGCGTGGGTGCCGGCTCCGTGTTTGTTTGTGTCACCTCAAACAACACCTGTCCTTAGAGAGAATCGCTTGTCACTTTCTGACATAACATGAGGGTTCTTTTCAAAAGAGAAAACATTCAGAAAAGTAATCATACCCATGTTTACCATCACATTTTAAAAAAAGATTTTATTTATTTATTTGATACAGAGAAAGAGAGAGAGAGATCACAAGTAGGCAGAGAGAGGGGGGAGGAAGCAGGCTCCCTGCTGAGCAGAGAGTCCAATGTGGGGCTTGATTCCAGGACTCCGAGATCATGACCTGAGCTGAAGGCAGAGGCTTTAACCCACTGAGCCACCCAGGCACCCCTACCAGCACATTTCTTATTCCACAAAGCATATTTAGAAAATTTTAAAGACTTTTTAGCTACTCATATTTCCCCAATGAAGTGATTATTGTCCTATTTTTTCTGCAGTATAAATAGATATTGAATAAATAGATATTGAATCCATAATAATGGATAATGGATTATCCATTATCCAATAATGGTTAATGATACAGAATCATTACGTAGAAGTTTGAAGTGTATTATTCACTTTTATAGTTTTTTTTTTTCTCTCCAGTAATGTCTCCATTTAGTTTCCTCTAGTAAAATCTAGATGTCTAAGCAACATCTATTCTTTTCCTGAGTATCTTCAGCTTTGGGTTTCTCCTCTAATGTGACCACAGCTTTCTTATGAACCCTGCGTTACCATGTCCCAGAAACTGGTCAATATATAAGCCGGGCTCAGACAAGTGTGGGAAGATTTTATTGATCCAATGTACTGTATGTCTTTGGCTGTCCCCTAAGCTGGTTCTGGCTTTCAACCCATACATACTACCACTGGCAGCAGCAACAACCGTAACAATAGAATTCCAAGTCCTAGCTGTTAATCTTTAGTCAATATGGGGATTAATATGTGGGGATTAATATGGACCCTTATCCATCCATATGCTTGCTCTATTGATTTTTATTGGTGAAAGCTAAAAGTAGAAAATGTGATTGTTTATAAGATGCTATCATGCGTTTTAGATTATTTTCCCATTCTCTATCACTTAATCCATCCTGAGTTCTAACAATTTGAGGAGTTCATGAATGAATATGAGTAAAAATTTCTGATGCTTCTTTCTATGAGGCTAGAGATATAGATGTAGATATAAATATATATAATAGGGCAAAAAAGGGAGAGAGGGGAGCAAGAGAGTGCCTGGGTGGCTCAGTCTGTTCAGCCTTTGACTCTAGGTTTCAGCTCAGGACTTGATCTCCTGGTTGTGAGATCAAGCCCTGAGTAGGGCTCTGCATTCAGCATGGAGTCTGCTTGGAATTCTCTCCCCTGACTTGAGCACATGCTCACTCTCACTCACTCTCTCTAATAAATAAATAAATAAATACAATCTTAAAAAAAAAAAATTAAGAATAGGTCAAATATTCACCATCAAGTGACATCAAAATTCATTTACTATAACCTAGCTATTAAAAATATTATGGGTAATTAACTTGTCAAAAGGAGGTAATTAACTTGTCAATATAGATGTTGAAACAGAATTTGTAACAGAAATCAGAACTAGGTCCCAGATCTCTGATCCTGAAAGTTGTTCTTGTCCCACGTTGCCACACTTCCTCTTTCAATAGCTATAGCCAAATGGTGGCCACTTACTCAGGGACCACTGAGGGAAAAACACTCCAGTTTTTGTTGTTTTTTGTTTTTTTTCAGACCATGGACAATAATGCAACGAAACTGATTGATGGTGGCCATTATGACTCTGAGAACATTGCTGCTCTTCGGGATAAAGTATGTTGGAGGCCCCAGACATGCGTCTGGCTGCCTGTGCCCTTGGGCCCAGGAGGAGTTGGGTCCCGGAGACCTGGCTGGGCGGTGAATCTCATGTGTCCATACTTGGCTTTGCTGACCATGAGTTTCATCTTGGTTTTTTCAGCTGTTGGCCCGGCGGGATGCCCTACGTGAGAGGGCCGCCACTCGGCGCAAACTCCTGGAGGATTCCCGGCTTCTGCAGAAACTCCTTGAGGACTCAGATGACCTAAAGAACTGGATCAACAAGAAGAAGAAGTTGGCAGAGGATGAAGATTACAAGGTAAGCAGGGTTTTCAGACCCTGGGCACACTCATCAGGACTTAGTTTCAGGGGACTGGAGTCTTAGAGCTGAAAGGACGCTAGCGTTCAGCTGGTGAGCCTCTTTACAGAGAAGGGCCCTGAGTCCCTCAAGGCAAGAGACCTCATTAAAAGCCAAGAATCTGGTTTCTGGATTTCCTGTGTCCCACTGCCTCTCACTTCTTTTCTCCTGCACAACTTCTTTTTTCTTTTTCTTTTTTCTTTTCCTTTTCTTTTCTTTTCTTTTCTTTTCTTTTCTTTTCTTTTCTTTTCTTTTCTTTTCTTTTCTTTTCTTTCTTTTCTTTTTTCTTTCTTTTTTAAGATTTTATTTATTTATTTGAAAGGGAGTGGGCAGTGGGAGAAGGAGAAGCAGACACCCCCCTAAGCAGGGAGCCTGGCATGGGGACTCCATCCCAGGATCCTGGGATCACAACCTAAACCAAAGGCAGACTCTTAATTGACTCTTAATTGATCTGCCCAGGCACCCCTCTCCAGCATGATTCTAATGTTCCATAACGGAGTGGGGAAAGGGAGGGACTGCTCCTTACTTAGAGGCTTCCTGCTCCACCACCTCTCCTGCTCCGCTCTGCAACCTTATAATAGGAAAACATTGTCTCTGATCCCACTGTAGGTTCAAATTTACTAAAAGCTCCTAGGAACCCAAAGGTAACCTCAAGGTTTGGCATAATGCCGGGTTACACAGTTTTGTAGCTAGAAGGGAACAACCCCTTATTTTTATTGATGAGGAAACCAAGGATTTGAATTGAAAAGTGACTTGCCCAAAGCTATCCAGTTATTTAGAAGGCAGTTTAACATAAGCATTAGAAGTATGAATTCTGGAGAAGGTGAACCTGGGCTTGAATTCTTTTAGTTCTGTCTTATTTATGTGACTTTGGGAAATTCTTGACTTCCTTTTAAGCCACAGATTTCTCTACCTCGGGGTTCTGTAAAACATGTATTTTTCACTCACAAGTGTTACGTACTAGAAACTATCATACCCACATGCATATACTCATACACTTTCACATTTACAGTCGAGGCTAGAATTAGTCTCATAATTTCTAGGCCAATACCTATTCACAATATTTACTTTTCTAAACATCATTTAGTCTTAAATGTGTACCTTAATCCTTTTGTTTTAGATCTTTAGAGAACTATGAGCATCTTACCTGTACCTTTCATTTTGTTCAACTTGGAAATAGTGTTTGTGTTCTTGGGAGGTGTGGTTCTTGGGTGCAGAAGGATTACAGATATTCTCTAGATGAGGAAATCTTGCATCAGGATGGAAATGGGCAAAATTTGTCATCTTTCATGACAGCTCCCTGACTGGCTTTTTTTCCCTTCCTTTTTAATTTTTATTTATTTTTTTTAAAGATTTTTATTTATTTATTTGACAGAGAGGAGAGATCCAAGTAGGCAGAGAGGCAGGCAGAGAGAGAGAGGGAAGCAGGCTCCTTGCCAAGCAGAGAGCCGGATGCAGGACTCCATCCCAGGACCCTGAGATCATGACCTGAGCCGAAGGCAGAGGCTTTAACCCACTGAGCCACCCAGGCACACCCCTTCCTTTTTTAAATTTCAAGTTTTTATTTAAATTTTAATTAGTTAACCTATATGGTAAAATTGGTTTCAGGAGTAGAATGCAGGGATTCATCACTTTCATATAACACTTAGTGCTCATCACGACAAGTTCACTTCCTTAATACCCATCACTCATCTAGCCCATCCCCCTGCCAACCTCCCTTCATCATCCCTCAGTTTGTTCTCTGTCAGTAAGGGTCTCTTATGGTTTGCCTTCTTCTCGCCCTCCTCCTCTATGTGTATCTGGTTTTGTTTCTTAAATTCCACATATGAGTGAGATCGTATGGTATTTGTCTTTCTCCAAAAGATTTATTTCTTTTAGCATAATATACCCTAGATCCATCCATGTCATTGCAAGTGGCAAGATTTCATTCTTTTTGATGGCTGAGTAATATTCCATTGCTTATATATACCACCTGTCATTCATCCATTCATCAGTCGATGGACTGATGGGCTCTCTCTGTAGTTTGGCTATTGTTGATAATGTCTGATTGATTGTTAATTCTTGCATGGGGTGCCATATTCAAAATAATCTTTAAGAGATATCTAGGCTGCATAAATCAATTAGCCATGTATGATGTGTGGCTAGAAGGAGGAATTGGCCACATGAGTTTGTTCACATTCTCTGATTCAGTACTTGGACTACAACAGTTCCCTTGTTTCCTCTCCTTAATGCAGTTGTATTTATAGTGAGAAGTAACTCCTATCCTCAAAATTTCTGCTCCCCATTCTTCATATAAGTTTCCTTTATTGTTTGGATTTAGGATATACAGAATTTGAAGAGCCGCGTTCAAAAGCAGGAAGAGTTTAAAAACGAATTGAAAGATTATCAACAACTGCTCAATACACTAGAGAAAACTGGCCAGGAGATGACCGAGGCTGACCACTATGCCTCGGACCAGGTGGCCGAACGTGTGGATGAGGTTGTCAGGCTCTGGAAGGAACTGTTGGCAGCTACAGAGCAGAAAGGTGAGAAGCAAAGGTTTTGATGAAAGTCTACCTCCTAAGTTCTGAAACCTAGCATTGTAATCTCTACCACCTTAAATTTGCCTGGTGACCTCCATAAGAAGGGATGCCACTCATTTCTTCCTGTATTGAACAGAGTTTTTATAACTTAACCTAAGTTTCCCACATCATGCACATACAACTTTCTGTTTTCTTTATGCATATAGGTTTAAGTGAAATTACTTCTGTTTTCTTCACTTTGCTCCCACTTTTTTCTTTCTGTCTCCTTAATAAATATTCTAGAGCCATGAATCCAGTATTGGCTAATCACCTGAAACTGATGTCCTTAAATTAGGTTTTCCCTACTTGGACT
>CM053618.1:2186575-2213126 GCA_028646535.1 Procyon lotor | reverse complement strand
TTTTTTTTTTTTTTTAGTTTTCGGTAGGGATTAGATATATATTGTGTAAGAGACTTTTGCCAATGTATGTGTTATATATTTTTTCTCTCATTCTATGGAATTCCTTGCTTAGCCTTTATATTTTAAAATAAAACACAGATGCAGAAAATCATCCAAACAAATATGGAGCTTAGTGGAATTTTTATTACACAAACAGCTTTGTAATCACTGCCCAGATCAAGGAAAAGAGCTTTACCTGCTGGGAGTCCCTCTGTGCGCCCCTCCCTCCACAAGTAATATCTATCCCAAATTTTACATCAATCTTTTCCTTAAATTTCTTTTCAGTTTTATGTGGCTTGCCTATCCATTTGCTGAATAATGCTGTTTTAATGGACACAGTTTCCCAATTTCAATTTAATCGATCTTCTCATTTTTAGTTAAGATTCTAATGCCTGCTTTAAACAATCTTTTTGTGTCCTAAGAATATTGTGAAGGTAGTTTTTTTTATATCAGCAATAATTTTAATATATATAAAAGTTTTATTGTTTTGCCTTTCAAATTCAGTTTCTGATACCCAGAAATTGATTTGATGTTGTTGTTCTTTATGGAGACAGGTTTCCTCCATGTGGATATACGTCCATGGATATGCAATTTTCCTAGCATGAGTTTTTGAGAAGTCTATTGTCTTCTAACCATTCTGCAGAGTTATATTTATCATAAAGCCAACGCCCATGTGGGCATGGGTCTTTGGGGGCTCTCTTGTCCTCTGTTGGGCTGTCACTTGGGCCAATTCCACATGGTAGATGCATGAGTTTTGATATTTGGTAATAAATAAATATATATGTATATATATAATATATATCATACATATGACATACATATGTTATTCTTCAAGAATGTCTTGGCTATTTGTAAATCCATTTAAATTTTAAACCCCCTTATAGTTTTCATACACAAAAAAGGACACTAGGAGGATTTCCCTTGGGATTTCTTTGAAACGTAGGTTAGCATGGGGAGAACAGACCTCTGTACAGAACCAAATCTTCTAGTCCGTGACATAGCAGATCTCATCACTTTCGTAGGTCTTTTACAATTATTGTAATAACGCCATACAGTTTTCTTCGCAGAGGCCTTGCATGTCTTTTGTTAAATTTACTCCTAGGGCTTTGATATTTTCAAAGCTTCCAAATGTGATATATTATTTTAAAACCAGATTCCAATTGTTGCTAATGATGGGGATGCAACTGATGCATTTACGTACCGAGTCCCCAGCTGTGTATTGCAGGCAATTCTCATGATTGATCTACAGATTATTTCTGGATTTTTCTAACATATGAAATTTTATAATTCATGAGAAATGACCATTTTTCTTCCTTTTTAATCCCTCTGTCTCTTGCTTCTTTCTCACTACACTGTCTGGAATGAGATGGCAAAGATGGGAAAGTCATTCTTGCTTGTTCCCGATTTAAAACGGTTGCATTTATCTGGGTGACCACCGAGTGAGAAGCTGACTGCCGAGTCACAATGCTGGACCCCAAAAACCAGTGTGACCTCGTGTGTCGACTATACTCAGATACAAAAGAAGTTCAATACCCTCATAAGCTTAAGGAATCTTCTTTTAATTCCTATTATGCTAACAGGTTTTATTCATTCCCTGAATGGATATTAAATTTTGTCAAAAAATTTTTCTTCATCAATTAAAATAATTATATAATTAATATCCCTTATTTTGGTAACATGGTAAATTATATTGATTGATTTCAAATGTGCCAGTCTTGCATTTCTGGACTAAATCCAACTTGAGTTTTACTTAAGAGTTCTGTGTCTATGCTCCTGAGTGAGATTTCAAGATCTAGTTTCTACATCCTACTGGCCCAAAAGGTGAGTTGGAGACTTTACTCTTTTCTATCCCATGGGAAGTTTGGGGCAAGTTTAGCATAACTGCCACTTTAAAATTTTGGCAGAATCTACTAGTAAAGCTAGTGAAGCAAATCAGAGATTGGTTGGTTGGTTGGTTGGTTTTTTAATGTGGAATATATTAATTAAAATTCAATTTCTTGAGAATTAAATAACTGTTTTCCCTATGCCAGCTTTAATATGTGTTCTATGGGAACTTTCCCACTTTAAATAAGTTCTCAAATTTATGTTCATGAAGTCATTCAAAACATTCTCTCATCGTTTATGTGGGTGTGACCTGAGAAATGCCCCACTTTTCATTCCCATCATAGTTTATTTATATATCCTGTCTTTATTTCTCCATCAGTCTCACCAGAGAATAATATGATTTATTGATATTTTCAATACTCCAACCTTTGACTTTTCAAGTCACTGTACTATATACTTTATTTAATTAATTTCTTCTCTCGTCTATTCATTTTTTTATTTATAATCCTTTTGTGTTCATTTAATTTTTCCTTTCCTAAATCCTTTTTTTTTTAAAGATTTTATTTATTTATTTGACAGAGAGAGAGATCCAAGTAGGCAGAGAGGCAGGCAGAGAGAGAGGGGAGCAGGCTCCCCGCTGAGCAGAGAGCCCGATGTGGGGCTCGATCCCGGGACCCTGAGATCATGACCTGAGCCGAAGGCAGAGGCTTCAACCCACTGAGCCACCGAGGCGCCCCTATTCCTTTCCTAAATTCTTGAAATGACTGCTCAGGTTATTAATCTTCAGTCTGTGAACTTTTTTAATATGCATTTTGAAGGCCCTATACTTCCATCTGAATACTCAAAATTTATATCCCAAAAGCTTTGACTCACGGTATTTCCATTTTCTCCGGAAATGGAAATGATCCAAATCATTCAAAAAAATGATTCAAATCATTTTTCTAGTATTTATAAAATTTTTTGTTTGATTCATGATGTGTTTAGAAATGTGTTTCTTGATTTTTAAACACATAGGTATTTTCCAGCTCCCACTTAGTTACTTATTTCTGTGTCAACAATGACTATTAAGTGGGAAACTAGTAGTGCCTGGCACAGTTACCGTATCACATATATGCAAATTAATTGGTCCAAATTCAAGTTCAGGAACTTGAGTCTAGGCTTCATTGTAGTTTCTATACCCACCACGAGTGGGTAAAGTGTTAGCATCTATTCCCAAGATATTATGGCTTCTCTCAATTGGATAATCTGCTCTCAGGGGTGGAACAAAAGTCGAGGAAACACTTGTCATTGCAGCAGTGACCGTGATGGAAGTGCGTACGTGTTCGGCCTGCACAGGAGCCCAGGAATGGCCCCAGGGAAGAAAATGGAGTCATGGCAAGAGGAAACCGTAATAATTCAGTGTGTGTTTGTAATATTTTTCATCTGCTATCTCGTTTATCTTTATAACATCCCTGTAAATAATGGAGTTCAGACTTTGCCCCTACACTTTTCATGTGTTCTATGTACATCAAGCCTCATTACAAAGGTTACGTCCATCATGAGAAAACACAGGTCTAGTTAAAGCAGAACCGAGCAAAGCCTTCAGGAGATTCCCGAGGCTCGCGTGTTTGGACAGTCCGTGAGATCCCTGCTACTCTAGTGTGATAGAAACTCTGCCGTGCTTCTGATCCTAAGTCTTCTGGGTGAGACCAGCGTTGGGTGCTGTGTTCATCAGGTTTCCTTCATTACACATTATCTGTCTGCCGAAATTATTCCAAAATGTCTGCCACTGTCGACCCAGTACCATGACGTGTGTGTGTGTGTGTGTGTGTGTGTTTAACATTTGGTTTGAATACCATCATTTAAAGAAAATGGGGGTTATTTCCAGCCCTCATCCATGGACTCTGCCACTCAAAGGACACACAGGCTCTGCCATCCTGTCGGCTTGATGGATCAATGTTCCAAGACATCCTGTAGAGTCAGAAGTGAGCGTCTGACTGTCTCTGGAAGGACACAGTCATGAACAGTGCTTTTAAAAACCTTTAGTAATCAGGGGCACCTGGGAGGCTCAGTCGGTTAAGCATCTGACTCTTGCTTCTGTCTCAGGTCATGATCTCAGGGTAGTGGGATCGAGCCCTGCGTCAGGCTCTGCGCTCAGCTAGGAGTCCGCTTGGGATTTTCTCTCCCTCTCTCTCTATCCCTTGTCCTATTCATGCTCTCTTTCTCTCTCTAATAAATAAATAAAATGTTAAAAAAAAAAGTTTTAGACATCAGTACAGCAATGGATTTAACAAATAGAGATATCAATCCAGATATGCACAAATAGACAGTTGATGATTTCTACGTAATGTGTCACCTACTATAGATGGTTTGTAGCCTGGGAAGCATGTTCCAATGTCTCACAATGTTGCCAAGAAAAATTCCTCAGCCATTGTAGCTGTAGATATTGTTGAGCCTCTCTTAGCGTTGAGGTCACAAGGGTTGTTTTTCCCTCCTACAATCTTGCCTTTCCCCTTCCATCTGTGATGTGGGACACGCAGAGAAGCAGCCGGTAGAAGCACGAGCAACTTTCTTAACAAACTAAGTAAATGTTCGTGATACTTTAGTTCCCAGACTCAGTCTCTGGATTCCTCCATGACAACCTCTGGAAAAAGGCAAATGGCACAGGCTTCTCCTGATGTCCCAGGATAAATACCTCCTGACATCGGAGACAGTTACTCATGCAGCAATAATCCAGGATTATTTATTCAAGAAACTCCTTTTTCTAAGCACCTTTCTTAAGGCGTTCTTCATGTCCTTATTCCTGAGGCTGAAGATGAGAGGACTAAGGAAAGGGGTAACGACCGTGTAAGGGACGGCCATGAGTGTGTCGTCTCCTCCCGAGGCTTCTGGCTTCAGATAGACAATGGCAGCAAACCCAAAGTGGACAATGACCACCGTGAGATGTGAGGCGCAGGTCGAGAAGGCCTTCTGCTTGCCCTTGGCTGATGGGATCCTGAAGACGGTGGAAAGAGTGAACACGTACGTGATGATGATGAGCAGGAAGGTGCCTACTAATCCTGACACCGAGATCCCCGTCACGATGGATTCCGTGAGGTGGCTGTCTAGACAGGACAGCCTCACCACGGCCCGCATGTGGCAGAAGAAGTGTTGGACAAGGTTGGGGCTGCAGAAGGAGGCCCTGAATATCAGCACAGTCTCTGTCAGAGACACAAGGAAGCCTCCAACCCAAGCAGAGGCCACAAGTTGTCCACACACCACATTGGTCATCAGCAGTGGGTATCTGAGAGGGTTACAGATGGCCAGGAAGCGATCGAATCCCATCAAGGTGAGGACAATGCAGTTGGTGCCACCGAGCCCCAAGAAGAAACACATCTGCAAGCCACACCCCGTGACGGAGATGCTTCTGTTCCCCGTCAGCAGGTCCGCCAGCATCTTGGGGATGACGGCCAGGGTGTAGCAGGTCTCGGAGAAAGAGAGGGTACGAAGGAAGAGGTACATGGGGGTGTGGAGAGATCTGTCCACCCAAGTGAGACCCATGATGGCCATGTTACCTGTGAGGGTGAGAAGGTGGAGGCAGAGGAAGACCACGAAGAGGACCATCTGCACATGTGGATACACAGAGAAGCCGACAAGAACGAATTCCCTCAGGATCGTCTGGTTGGCCTTCATCGTTGGCATGTCTGAAACCTGAAAGAAACAACAAATAAATATTCCATTCTCCATGTTCTTTGAAAATTATGTTGTGAATAAGACAGATGATCAGAGTTATAATGACTAACTGATTTTTTTTAAAGATTTTATTTATTTGGGGCACCTGGGTGGCTCAGTCGTTAAGCCTTCAGCTCAGGTCATGATCCCAGGGTCCTGGGATCGAGCCCCGCATCGGGCTCCCTGCTCAGCAAGAAGCCTGCTTCTCCTGCTACCATTCCCTCTGCTTGTGTTCCCTCTCTCGCTGTGTTTCTCTCTGTCAAATAAATAAAATCTTTAAAAAAAAAAAAAAGATTTTATTTATTTATTTGACACAGAGAGAGAGATCACAAGCAGGCAGAGGGGCAGGCAGAGAGAGGGGGAAGCAGGCTCCCCGATGAGCAGAGAGCCCGATGCGGGGCTCGATCCCGGGACCCTGAGATCATGACCTGAGCCGAAGGCAGAGGCTCCAACCCACTGAGCCACCCAGGCGCCCCTACTAACAGATTTTTCATTTAATTTAGCAAAATACCATGTGTATATAGGATATGTGTTTTCCTAATTCTTAACTGACTTGTTACACTTTTGTTCGGTGACCAATTCTTGATCACTTATTGGATGAGAGGGCTTCTGGCTTATTTTTTAAAGGACTTTACTGGTTGATAATATCATGAGAGGAAAAATATTCTAATTGATATCCAGATAAAGGAAATTCAGTGCGTTAGGTGAGCCAGGTTAGGTCGGACTCTGAATACTAATAAAACTACCAAGTAGTTAACACACAGAGTCTGTGTCTGACAAAGCCACTTCTACATTCAATATTGTCTAATGTCAATAAATATCTAATGAGTGAAGGTTGATCATTGGTTTGTTAGGAAATGGGGGACCACTTTTGGACAATGGCTTATAATTACAAGGAAGCCAAAGTCATTATCTCTTCTTGGAGAAGACATTTAGGCCCTGAAATATTAAAAGAAAGTGAAGAACAGGTTCCCTTCCCTCTACACTGAGGAGAGGGAGGAAAGTGATAGTTCAGGACCCTTCAGATTAAAAGTGATTAATTAGAGTAATGAGAGTGCATGGATGGTATTGATAAACAGACCCTCTATGCAAGCACAGTGCAGGTAGCAACAGAAAATTTGCCCTCTTCTTCAATGCCAACCCGAGCATCTGAGAAAGATAAATGCTAGAGATTCTGTGAATTCTTCAAAAATTCAGTGTCTGATTTAATCTCATCCTTCTCTAACTTCTACAACAGGCTGTCTTTCCTTACATTTAACACATTCCCTCAGTGGCGTACTACCCTGAGCTATTGTTTTTCCTTTCCCACACGTCAACATATTTAATAACCAGCATTGATAGGGTCTGAATTTTGCCAAATTCCTTGTAACGTCTATTGCTTTTATTCTTGACAATGAAAATATGAGGCACATAGCACAGCTGTGACATAGGTATAGAGGCTGTGATTATTATATTTTAGAAATAAGGTAGTTGTGTCTATGAAGTGGCATATTTGTAGCTGGAATCCAACTGTTTTGAGTTTAATTGTGTATTCTCTCCATTTATCAATGTTTCTTCCTTGGGGAAAGAGGCTATCAGTCACAGATCCCTGTATTTCTAACAGTGCTAATATAAAACGTATTAAGAAGGGAATGATTCCCTATATGTGTTGCATGGATAGGTTAGTTATCAAAGTGAGTGCTGAATCTATAAAGAGTTTCCCTGTTACTTTGTTATTCAGCATTACAGAGCATGCTGAGCGTAGAGATAAATGGGCTTTCCACTCTTAATTAGATTTGGTTCAGGCTAAGATTAAGCCTTCTGTCAGCAGAGTTGAGCTGGTCACTGACCATCAAAACAGGCAATAGAAAAATGGTCCAAATTATACTTATACAACTTTAACAAGTATAAATAAATATAAATAAAATATATATATAGGTAAAACTTTTATTGTTAAAGACTACAGAAGTAACCCACAGCCCTATGGACTCCCCTCAGAGATCTCCGTGATTCTTTTGTCCTCTTAGACTTGATGAGATTTTTCTTCTTTCTTGGCCACATGAGAATCAGGTGTCTAATCTTTCCCACCACGCTTTCTCTTTTCCTGTTTCCCACTTTCTCTCACTGTATCCACACCTGCTATCTGTGGGTAATTATCTCCCTAAAAGCCTAGAACATTCTTTTTTGTCTTCCTGCCTTAGGCAATTATATTAGGAGGGGCTGCATCTAAATGATCCTCGGGCTTCCTTATCATGAGGCATTTTAGGCAAGACTTAAGCCTCCTTAGCATCCAAATTTAGGGTCTCCACACCCACACTTGCAGCTTGTTGTTCTATCTTCCCCTGCAAATGGTTTTCTCAAGCACTCTGCACTGTCTCCTCTCCCAGAAATACTGGGTCCTACTCGCCCTTCTGCTCATCACTGAGCCATTGTGAACTATTCCTGTCTCGGGAGAGCATCAAAGCCTCCTAGTTCTCTGGACTCTTCACAGGAACTCTGGAGAAGAGCAATTGGATTGTGGAACTGAGCGATGAATAACCGAGCACCCCAAAGTGGGGTGAGGGGGAGAATGATGGGCAAAACAAGTTATTTTTAGTACCTGATATCCCTGGTGCAGAACTTGAGCTCTTTTTCTTTTCTTCTTTTTTTAAAAAATTTATTTATTTAGAGAGAGAGAATGGGGTGGGGGGGAGCAGGGCAGGGAGAGGCAGAGGGAGAGAGGGTCTTAAGCAGACTCCAAGAAGCCTGATGTGGGGCTTGATCTCACAACCCTGAGACCATGACCTGAGCCAAAACCATGAGTCAGGCATTTAACCGACTGTGCCACTCGGGGGCCCGTCAAGCTCTCTCTAACATACCAACTGCAGAACAGCCTGATTTCACACGATACGCCATATCCCCTCCTAAACAGCCCGGAGGGCTTGTGTTCAAATCCTTCATTAAATTCAGAAGCATTGTAAAAATGCAAAGAATCAGTAATACATGTCCCAAGACAGGTCGTTCCTTACCCAATTCTTACCTACTTGTGCGCCCGATGCCTACTTGGTGAACGGCCAGTGGTAGAGGGTGAGTTTCAGAACCTGCCTTACTCTGACATGTTCTGAATGCCCGTGTGTGTAGTGGGGTGAGGGTATCATACCCCCCACCCGCACCTGTCTCTGAAGTTATCCCTAAATCAACTTGTGTCTAATTTAGTTTGGAATATGGATCCATTGACGAAAGAAATACACACCCTTTCCAAAGTGCCAGAGAAATGGTAATTTGAAGAAAATGCAGGGACAATTAATTGTGAGGAAATCAGAGTCAAATCATCAGCAGGCGTTTCCTACCTTGTGTATTTTCTCAGGGCCCCAAAGCCAACTCAGTTTTAGGCTTATTTTCTTCCATGATGGTCTTCACATTGCTGGAAGCTTGCTTTGTTCTTCAGAAGAGACAGAGAACTGCTTACTGTAAAAGTCATTGGTCTAACAGTCTACACTTGTAACTTCATCGATGCTCGTTTAGTGACCTTGGAAAGTCCGTGAACCTTCTGGGCCCAAGTCTCCCTAGCTGGTGAGTGAAGGAAGGGCCCTGATTTGGGGCAAGCTTCCGTGCCCTTGGCCAAGAGTCTCGGACGTGAGTTGTGAGGCTGGGCCACGGGACTCTGGTCTGTCTCTACCACTCGCTAAACCACAGTGGTTAAGAACATTTTCTTCTACCAGTTTAGAGATGTCTAATCATCAGCCTGTGGTTCCTCCACTCTGGAGGTTTGGCTCTGGTTAGGAGACCCTCGGGGATTCCTCTCTCCTTTCATCAGAGGGAGCGAGAGAACCTTCTCACTCAACTTTGTAATTTTCTCTCATTAGTTACAGGGCGTTATGTAAGGTGTGCTGGTAAAACTCCACTGGGAAGCTCTGGGGATTTAAAACTTGCAGAGTTCATATCCTGTCTGTGCTATTTCACAAGTTTCGTTTAGGCAGAGAGGGGAGGGAGGCCCATCCCTGATGGTCATTCTCACCATCTCATCACCAGCGCCCCTCCTGGGTATTTGGGAAGGGCTTGCACTGTTTGAAGAGGACTCTGAGAAGGAATGGGCTCTTCTTACAAGGAATTGTACCTTGATGGAGGAAAGAAGATGAAACCACGGTGTTGTGCGCCAAGGGCTGAAACTGCCAGACAAGACGGGACATATTGGAACAGAGTGGTCCCAGGAGGAGCCGTGGAGGGAAAGCTGGGGAAGACCATAAAATAAGAAGGATGGGATTCCAGTTCCTGGAAGTATTTATGTCACTGTAGTCCAGGACTTGCAACTATGTAACAACACAAACTAATTAAATAAATACATTTCAAAAGAATCACACACATGTATATGTGTATAAATAAAATGGTAATGAGATTTTTTTTTAAACTTTATTCATTTCAGAGAGAGAGAGATTGAACACAAGTGGGGAGGAGGGATAGAGGGAGAGGGAAACAGGCTCCCTGCTGAGCAGAGAGCCCGATGTGGGGCTCAATCCCAGGACTCTAAGACCATGACCTGAGCTGAATGTAGACGCTTGACCACCCAGGCACCCCAGCAATGAGATCTTAAAAAATCTGAAGAATATACACAGATGGGAAACAAGCACTGGAAATGGTACTCAACATGATTGCTCATTAGGAAATGCAAAATAAAAACACAATTTGATTCCATGCCACAACTATTAGAACATCTTTTAAAAAAGATCAGCCACACTAGTGTTGGTGAGGACGGGAAGAACTGTGACACATATGTTATTGTTGAGAATGTCAAAGCTAGAAAATAGCTCACATGTTGGAAAGGAGCTTACGGATTCCTTAAAACTTTGATCTATTCAAGTTCTAGGCAAAACGGTCTATCTTCACATTTCTCAGCACTCCCCGTTAAATACAACCGAAAAGCCTGGAAATAACAATCCTAAGCATGACTCGGAAAGATGAGACAGAGACGATGGACTGGCCTAGGCCCTCAGCCCTGGAGGAACAGCACCACAGCGGGCTTGCGAGGATTTCTTCCTACACCCGGTGTGCTCTGGATCAGGGTGTGGCGAGCCCTGCAACCTGAAAATGTCCACAGGCAAAGGCAAAATGCAAACGTAAGTAAGTAAATAAATAAATAAATAAGTGCAAGCAAGCTAAGGCTGTTCTCTCTGGCAAAGAACCAAGCAAGGGGAAGCCCATCAGGGACCCAGTAGGGACATCTAAAACCAAGGGCAACCCCCTCCCCCCACGCCACCCCCCAACAGCAGCATTGCCAGCAGAGTCTGGGGGTGACCCACCCCCCCACACACCAGGAAGTCACACCCTGAGCCACAAGACAAACCACAAGAATTTGTTTTTTAAGTGTTTAATTCCAGTTAGTTAACATACGGTATTATATCAGTTTCAGGTGTGTGCTCTAGCAATTCCCCACTTCCATACATTAGCCGACGGTCATCACAAGGGCACAGCTTAATCCCCATCACCTCTTCAACTGCAAGAAAGTTCAAGGGATGGAAACCCTACAGAGGACTTATGGTTCTCTCACCATAATGGAATCAAGTTGGAAATCAAGGACAGGAAGATGGTAGGAAAATCTATAAGCACATGGAAATTAAACAATATCAAGCAATCCATACAGAGATTGCAACACACCAAAATGTGTGGGGTGCAGCTGAAGCATCCATGAGAAAGGAGAGGTCTCTAATAATGGTTTAAGTTACTATCTCAAGAACCCAGAAAAAAAATAACAAAATTCATCCCCAAGTTCATTTATAGGCTTAATGCAATCCTTTCAAAGTCCCAGAGAGAGGTTTTTGTTATTGTTGTTGTTGAGAACAATTAAATAAATATTCTAATTTATAAGGACAACACATTCTAATTTATATGGAAAGAAAGGAGCTCAGGAATACCTACAACACTCTTGAAAAAGAAGAATCCAATGGAAACCACTCCCTGCAGTATTAACACCTACAGTAGAGCTGCATTAACCCAGAGGGTGTGATTTGGGCAGAAGCTAAGACAGAGCCTGACTCCACCTTGTGGTTTCCTGACAGCTTTTAACCCTTTCCACTCCCACCGCTTCCCCTCCTGCCACACCACTGGGCAAGCTGGTAAGGCTGGCGCTGGGTCCTGGGGTGCCTGCAGGAGGCTGGAACCATGCAAGTTCTGTGTGGGAACCTCCCCCTGCATTCACCCCCTAGCCCTTAGGGAGGAGACAAGCCAGCCTCCTTTTGCCCTTGCCACCTGCCTGGTCCATACCCTTTAGATTCAGAGCTGCCCCTCTTTTTGTTCAAGGGGGTGGGGGGGTGGGGGAGATAAACAAATCTATATACACACATATGTAAACTCTCCCTACATATGAAATTCCATATTGCACACACTGATGTGTTAACACCACTCCTATAGTTCATTTTAAAAAAATGTATTTAATGGAATTTAGATGAAACAGTAACTTGCTATCTTAGATCTTCCATTTTAAAATATATCTTGTATTTTTCTCTATGAACGTCTCTGATATATAGGTACATTAATATTTATTTGTTTGTTTATAAGTTTTTGATGGATCACCTTATCATACTTCTCTGTAACAAAAATGTTTATAGGTTAATTTTTTTTTGAGATTTTATTTACTTATTTGACAGAGGGAGAGAGATCACAAGTAGGCAGAGAGGCAGGCAGAGAGAGAGGGGGAAGCAGGCTCCCCGCTGAGCAGAGAGCCCAATGTGGGGCTCCATCCCAGGACCCTGAGATCATGACCTGAGCCGAAGGCAGAGGCTTCAACCAGGCGCCCCAGAATTATGTTTTTTAATTTGTATTTTCATAATTAATTAAGTCTGAGTTCGAGACCTGGAACATTTCCATCATTTCAGGAAGTGCTTTTTTCCAATCAGAGCTGCAGGGACCATGAGTGAGGTGATTTCCACAAACATTATAAAACTTCTTGTTCTTTAAATTCGTAAATGGAAACAAACTGTATGAACTGTATTGCTTGTGGCTTCTTTTACTCAAGGGAATGCTTTTGAGAATTTCCATGGTATTACAGGTTTATTCCTTTTTATTTGGGGTTTGTTTCATTGCATGAACATTCCACACCTTGTTTATATATTCACATGTTCATGGTCATTTGGGCTGTTTCTAAGTTTTTCGTAATTACGAATTAAGCAGCTAAAACATTTATACAAGTCTTCGTGTGGCCATATGCCTACTCGCTCTTTGTTTAGCTTTGTACAAATTGGCTTTTCTTACAAAGTTGTTCTGCCATTTTGCTCCGCCATCTGCTCTTTGATAAGCAGAAGTTTAATTTTTGTGGTTTGATGGATCAATTTTTTATGCCTATGCATTTTTGTCTCCTGCCTAAAAAAGATCCTCTGCTCTCCCTCTGCCCACCCCAAGGTAAGGAAGACATTCTTCTGTGTGTTCTTCTAGTTGCTCTGTCCTTTTTGACATTTAGGTCTACACCTCATCTGGGATAATTTATGTATATGGAATGAAGTGAGGATTAAGTTTTTATTTTTGTTTTGCTTTGTTTCTCTTAAACTGAAATTCAGTCACTCCCGCACCATCAGTTGGAAAGACTTTCCTTTCCTCAGTAATTTGCACGGGTCACTTTATGGATATTGATGATACTGGATAAAGATGTGACTGTTTCTGGACTTTATATTTTTTATTGACCTATATACCTACCTTTTTGCCAGTAGTGGTGTTTTCATTATTGTTACTTTATGGTAATTTCGAGCTCAGGTGTTTATTTCACCCAAATCTCTCATACGATTGTTGTGATCTTTTCATTTCCGGATAATGTTTAGAATTAGCTTGCCAATTTCTACACAAATTCTGTTGGAGCTTTTTATTGAGGTGCATTGAATCTATAGATAAGTTTGGGAAATCAAAATTATAATATTGAATCTTTTTATCCATGAAATTTTATGCATCTCCATTTATTTAGATTTATTTTAACCTTATCTCGTTAATGTTTAGAATTTTAAAGTATAGGGTACTTCTTCATCTTGTTTTAAATTTAATTCTAAATGTTGATTTTAAGCATCTATGTTTTGATACTATTAAAATTGACATCTAAAAATGTAATTTCTTATTTTTCGTAACTAATATAAAGAAAAACAACTGATTTGAGAACTTGCTAAAGGTACTTGTTAGGTTAGTAGTCCTTCTGTAGATTCAGTAAGATTTTCTAGGTATTCAGTCATGTCATTTGCAAATGAAGGGTTTCATCCTCCCTTTCAAATCATTATATCTTTTATATATTTTTCTCACATTATTACACTGGTTTGGACCTCCAGTACAATGTTGTATAGAGTGGTCAGTGTGGTCAGAGTGCTTATCCTAGGGAAAAGAGTTCAATATTTCACAAAGAGGTAGATAGTGGCTTTAATTTTAAATAGAAACAGAGGTTTTTTTTTTTTAATGTCAATGCATATTGATTTCTACAAATAATTTTTGTACAAATATTGAAATGAGTAGATTACCTTTTTTCATTTATTTGACTAATTTGGTGAATTATGCTAACATTTCCAAATAGTAAATCAGTCCTGCATTCTTGGAATAAATCCCTTTTTGTTATGAAATATTATTATTAATTTATATGTATTGCTAGAATATAGATTTTCCATGAAATAGGCTGAACAGCATTTTGGAGATGACAGAAGAAAAGACTCATAAATTGGAAAATAAATCAATAGAAATAAGTTGACCTGAAGAAGAAAAAAATTTAAAATGAATCAATTCTGTGAGATGTTCAAGACGGTATCAAGTCGTCCAGTGATTAGGATATCAGAAGGAAATGAAAAGATAAAGAGGAAGAAAATATTTTAAGAAATAATAGCTGGAAACTTCCCAAATGTGGTGGAAGACAATAATGTACAAAGTCAGGATGTTCAACAAATCCCAAGTAAGAAACGTGCAAAAGCATGTGTAAACACATCACTCTCAAATTGATGAAAGCCGCCCGTAACGAGAAAACACTGAAACAAGAAATCTGACACGTTACATGGAGTAAAATGACAATGTCATTAATGGCGGCGTTGGCATCAGAAACTAGGGAGGACAGAGACTCTGCAGATGGCAGATGAAAGCAAGTACCCTGTTGACTAGGAATTTCTTATTCAGCAAAACTATTCTGTACAAATAAAGGCAAAATGAAGAGATTTTCAGATGAAGAAACATGAAGATAGTTGCTGGCAAGCGTGTGCTTTAAGAAACACTAAGGAAAGGCTGACAGAAAATGAAAACCATGGTAATTTGGATACAGGAGAGAACGAAGAACATGGTGAGAACACCGGAGAGAATGAACTGGGGTGGTGAATGTGCGGTTGAATGGAAAAGATCACACACATACAAGTGTTCTCTAAATTTCTCTAAAAAAGGCTTATATGCCTGTTTATAAATTATAACAACGTTGTTAGTGGATTTGAGTAAATGCAACTATGTCATTGCAACTTTCCTACATTTTACTGGAAATATTTCAATATTAAGTTTAAGTAGAGTGGGTTAAGTTAAAAATGCATGCTACAATCTCTAGATCAACAGGTAAAACAGCCGTGCAAAGAAAACTGCTAGAAAGCCAATGGTTGTACTAATGTGATATTAATTTCCACATCTCTGCTCCTCTTCTGACTGATGTTCGTTCATTCTGTGAATGGCATGGTAGTTACGAGAAGCATTCCTGAGTCCACTTCTTGCTCTGTTGCCACCTGGCTGTGTGATTTTCAGTAAGTTATTTAATTTAGTCTTCTCATCTGAAAAGGGAATGTTATAATCAAAATCTATAAATATTGTGAACGTTCAACCCATCTAATGAGGTCAGCCAAATGCCTGGCATTGAACACAGGTTAACAACCATCCTTACTGTTTCTACCGAACCTTCAGATGGGTGGTAAAAATGTGTATTGGAGGCGTAGATTCACCTGCTGGGTACTAGGGGATGCATGTCGTGTGAAGACTTAGACAGCATGATTAGTCCTGGACTCTCCGGATATTTTCAAGTTTCAGGACAATCAGGGTGATGGATTGCAAATCCAGATACAACTATTGCAATATCGTGGAAAGAAGATAAAGGTAAAGTTGCTTTTAAAAAGATGTGCCTGGGGCGCCTGGGTGGGTCCATCAGTTAAGCCACTGACTCTCGAGTAGCGCTCAGGTCTCCATCTCAGGGTGGTGAGAGGGAGCTGGGGGCTGGGGGCTCTGCACTCTGCGGGGAGTCGGCTTGAGATTCTCCCTTCCCTCTGCCCCTCCTCCCTGCGCTCTGTGCGCGCCCACTCTCTCCCCCAAATAAATAAATCTTAAAAAATAAAATAAAAAGATGTGTCTGAGAGATGTGGAGTGGACAGACGAGGATGTGGGAAGAAGGTAAGGCTGGGGGCGGAGGGTCTCTCAGGATTTGACCATGAGCGTGTGTGTGCGCCCTGGAAACAGTCATCCCTGCTCTGAGACAACAGCAGGGGAGGGTGAATCCCCGAGTTCTTACTATACATCTTACGGGGAGACTTTAAAAGCACGACTCTGAGTTCTGTGATCTGGGATGGGTCACTTAAACTCTATCAGGCTCCGTTTCCTCTTCTATAAAACGCAATTGTCAACTCTTTCTTACCAAGTCTTTTTAAGTTTTAAAAGAGATTTAACGTGTGAAAGTAGTAAATATAATATTTAGCACATAATGAGATTATTACTTAAAGCATGATTGCAGCAACTCTTTGTTCCCATTTCCTCTCCTGCTTTCCCCAGAAGAGTACTCACAGCTAACGACTGGCGCAGTTGGAGGTGCCTCCTGAAACAGTGCCCCCAGGGACTGGGGCCCCTCAGAGACAGAAGCTGTGCGACGGAGGCAGAGATGACTCACCTCCTGGGGCCACAGGTGCAGAGCTCTCCTGGTATCACCTGGGAGCATCACCTTTGGCTCAGAGAAGCCTCTGAGACGGATCTCAGGACTCTTCCCCTGCACGCAGGGCTGCGCGGAGGCATCTGGGGCATGACTGCCGAGAAGTGGGGCTCTCCTGACCCTGAGCCTCGTTGGGTGAGTGGAGACTCTCCCTGTGCCCAGGCTCCCAGCCGCAGCCCTGCCTCACAGCTGGTCTGTGCCCCCAGCGGGCCGCCACTTCCCCGGGTCTGAAGCCTGCGTCCGTGCTCGGCAAGGACTCCCACGGAAGGGGCTCTGGGGAGGGCGGCAGAGATAAGGGGTTGTTACAGGGCTCCGTGTTCACGGGTGCGCATGTCCCATGTGTCCGAGAAGAGTCGTTGTTGTCTGGGGAGGTAATGTTAGATTAGGACTCAGGCACTTTTTCTCTAGTCTTGGCTCTGTCACCGGACCTTTAAAAGGATATCCCACGAGCCACCCCACTTGATGGTCTAACAGGCGAGGAGTACGGGTCCACGTGTGTAGTCTTCTGTGGGTGTCTGTGTGATGGCGGTAAGAACAGATGTCTGGTGCGCAATCTACTTATTTCTGTGCCGCCTCGGAAGATCGGCAGCTATAACACGCCTGATGTATTTGTGCACACGGTCATGGGGCAAATACGCAGGGCGCAGAGTTTTGGAGGTGTGAAAGGGGCGTGCTTGGGGAATGAGTGCTTTACACGTGGTATGCGTGTCTGTGGGCACGTGTGCGCACAGTGTGTGTCCTCGTATGATGCACGTGCTACACACGTGCAGTCATGGATCCATACACGCATGATGCCTCTCATGCCATAAATACCCTTCTGAGGTCCGGTTGCTGTCTCAACGAGAGCTTTCTTTTTGAGTTACAACAGGCACAAAGAAATGAGAATCCGCCCCATCCTGCCTTCTAAAGAAGCGAGGCATCTACCGGCAAGGCAGAAGGGGTCAACACATCTATGGGGGTGCCGCTCAGGATGGGCCAAGCCAATGCAACCGCCTGGAAGGGTTTTGTGTTCCTGGGCTTCTCCAGCTTTGGGGACCTGCAGCTCCTGCTCTTTGCACTCTTCCTGCTTCTATATCTTGCCACGCTGACCACCAACGTCTTCATTATTGTGGTCATCAGGCTGGACAGTCACCTGCACACTCCCATGTACCTCTTCCTTTCCTTCCTGTCCTTCTCCGAGACCTGCTACACATTGGGCATCATCCCTCGGATGCTGTCCGGCCTGGTCATGGGGGGCCAGGCCATCTCCTATGTGGGCTGTGCGGCCCAGATGTTCTTCTCTGCTTCGTGGGCCTGCACCGACTGCTTCCTTCTGGCCGTCATGGGCTTCGACAGATATGTGGCCATCTGTGCCCCACTGCACTACACCAGCCGCATGAACCCTACCTTCTGCGCCCGGCTGGTGGGCACCTCCTTCCTGAGCGGGTACCTCTTCGGGCTGGGAATGACCCTGGTCATCTTCCGCCTCCCGTTCTGTGGCCCCCACGAGATCCAGCACTTTTTCTGTGACACGCCTCCAGTGCTGAGCCTGGCCTGTGGGGACACGGGCCCGAGCGAACTGGGCATCCTCATCCTCAGCCTGCTGGTCCTCCTGGTGTCTTTCTCCTTCATCACCGTCTCCTACGCCTACATTCTGACGGCGATCCTGAGGATCCCCTCCGCTGAGGGCCAGAAGAAGGCCTTCTCCACCTGCGCCTCGCACCTCACGGTGGTCATCGTCCACTACGGCTGTGCCTCCTTCATGTACCTGAGGCCCAAAGCCAGTTACTCCCTGGAGCGGGATCAGCTGATCGCTGTCACCTACACTGTGGTGACCCCGCTCCTCAACCCCATCGTTTACAGTCTGAGGAATCGGGCCGTGCAGACAGCCCTGAGAAGTGCCTTCCGAGGGAGACTGCTCCGTAGAGGATGAAGCCCCCTCCAGCAGGACCGTCTCTTCCGCGTAGGCTGGACTGAGACCAGGAACCCGGGAAAATGGGCCAGATACTCAGGGTCTCAGATCAAAGATGTCCCCCACTCCCCAGCCCCCTGAGGGAGCCCCGTCCTGCTGCCTGCGCTTCCCCGGGGCTGCTGGGGAATATGGAGCAGGGTTTCCCACTCGCTGGGCTCACTGTGCTTAACTCACACTGAGCTCAGAAGCTGGACTTTCACTTTGAGCCTCAGAGATGCCACCACCGTGGAAGTCCAGTTCGTTAAGAATTTTCCAGCTCCACCGAACGGGATGAGAGCCCTTTGGCCTGCTCGAGTTCAAAGCGGGCCTGGCTAGAATCCCATCAGGGGCGCTGCAGAGATTTAAAATCACTGCATAATTAGACTATCTTATCTATAATGCTCTTCCAAGATCGGAAACTGGGAGGCCATCCCTCTGATGGATTAGTTTGAATGCTCTGTTAGATAAAAAGGTAGGTTGTCCCCCCTGCCCCCCCATGGGGTTCTTTCCCCTTTATTATTATTATTATTTTTTTTTATAAAAAATTTTGTTTATTTGACAGAGAGAAACACAGTGAAAGAGGGAACACAAGCAGAGGGAATGGTAGCGGGAGAAGCAGGCTTCCTGCCAAGCAGGGAGCCCGATGCGGGGCTCGATCCCAGGACCCTGGGATCATGACCTGAGCCGAAGGCAGACGCTCAACGACTGAGCCACCCAGGCGCTCCCTCTCCTTTATTATTATTTTTATATCTTTGTCCTCTGACTCGTTGCCACTTTGGGCTCTCCCTTGTCATTGACTCTCCCAGTTGGTGGATTGTATGTCAGAGAAGACATAGTCTCCTGTTTTCTTTGATACCCGTCATTGCTCTGCGATGGCCTCGTGATCTCGGGTGTGGAGGACCTCCTCGCTTGTCGCCCTCC
Organism: Procyon lotor; assembly: GCA_028646535.1. Lineage (NCBI taxonomy): Eukaryota > Metazoa > Chordata > Mammalia > Carnivora > Procyonidae > Procyon > Procyon lotor. Next base: position 2,193,873 of record CM053618.1, on the reverse strand, counting down.
ATGCACCGATACTGTCCTGCGGGGTCGGCGGTGGACACGCTCTCCCTTGTAGTTCACTCTCCACCTGCGGTACGCAGTGCACGGCACAGGCATTCTTAGGGACAACAGGCTGGGTCCTAGTGACCCAACAGGCTGGTGAGGCTGGGTCTCAGCCCCCATGTCCTTAGAATGGTTGTACCTTTACAGTTTTGCATTGCTCCCTAAGCAGGACGATGCATGCAAAGAATTTAGCACCATCCCTGGAGCATAATAATCTTTCAAGACGTGTCAGCTGATTTTACTGTTAATGTGCTAAGCAAAGTGACTTTGGCTTTTAGTTTAGGGAGAGGTTAATCTCTGCAGAGTCAGAGGCTTCGCGTCTAAGGTAGTCCTCCAATTTGTTCCTCACGGACCGGTAATTCTTGAAAGCAGTTAAGTGGGAAGAAAGTATATTCTAAAAGAGGGAACAGAGTAGCTGAAGATTTAGTAGCAAGGCAATCTAGGCAAGCTGTCCAGAGGGACTGAAAATGTGTCCCAAACGATGCTAAGTCAGTTGGGGTGAAGACTTCCTTGCAGACCGCAGTTTTAATACCGGGCTTCAGACTCGATCTCTTCAGTGGGGAGAGTGAGTCTCCGAGCAGAGAGCAGAGTGGTGCCCGGGCACTGGTTTCAGAGCCATAAGATGAGATCAGCGCAGAGAGGATGACAGAGCTCAGTGAGAGAAAGCAGAGGCAAAGGATCAGTGAGGAATCCATCACCATCGTCCTAAGCGAAGACATGGGGACGGAACGTAGAGAGTGGGACTGGAAGCCGAAGAAAATCACAGACAGGAGAGGTTTTGAAAAGGCAGGATTCAGGTAATTCAGCAATGAGGGAGCAGGGGGCTCGATTTGAAAGAGAGAACTTATACGGGGGGATATTTTTTTCAAATAGGAATCCAGATTTTTCCATGCCCTCAGGGAAGAAACACAACCTCTAGTTAGAACTTTGTGGAAACTAAATTTGGGAGGAAGGCAGCCAGACCCCAGAGAAGAGAACAGCTTGGGGAGAGATAGCAGAGTTAGTCCGATGGCCGGAAGGGCCTGGGTCTCGGAGAAAGGCCATCAACTCTCGGATCCTTGTCATCATACAAACTGGGAGCAATCTCCCCTCTGCATTGAGGCTGTCTGAGCAAAGTCATTTCCAAAATCCATTCAGTCCACCTGGCATACCATTCCCTAAATGCACACTGAGCCGTGGTGGGTAAAGGTGTCCCAAGAATGGCTAAGTAATACTCAGAGGTGTTTCCAAATTCCATATGTAGTAGTCTTAAGCTTGAAAGGGCATAAAAATCCCATGGGGGTGATTTTCAGAGCAAGTGTTCCTGGGAGCCACTCCAGCAGACCCAGCACAATGGATCTGGGACAGACAGAAATGGTCTGCGAAATCTCTCTAGATGATTCAAATTCCCTCCCTTGGTTAAAGAAGTGACCACGTGCTTACAAGAAACAACCTGTCCTTCCAACCGCATGTGCATGCACACACACACACACACACACACAGAGCAGAGGCTCCTGGGAGGTGAACATGACCACATGTGCCCAACTCACCGCCCTCCGACAGCCCATTAAGATGGGAGGCCCTGGAGCCTGACTTCCTGAGGTTGAGTCTTGCCGCGTTTTAGACACGTGGCCTAGACTGAGCTTCTTCACCTTTCTGTGCCTCCATGTCTCCGATGCAGAATGGAATGAGAGGGGCATCTGTTTTATAGGTCTCTCTAGGTGGAGATAAATCTAGAGTCTTCAGAGAGAGCACACTGCACACAGAGTGCTCGATACAGCCACCAGTGTTGTTCGGAGTTTCTGAACAGCGACACTTGGCAGCTGCCCTCTTTGTGCCCCCAGTGATGTTGGTGGAAGCCGGGCCAGCACTGTCCAGCACCTTGCATTTATGATTTAACGGGTCAGGCAGGAATAAAGGGCTGGGGCCTGGCACAGCATCTGGCTGGAGGAAGCGGGAACTGGGAACCTGGCCTGGATTCAGGAAACAGAAATCTGACAGCTTCCAGGCAAATATCCGGCATCAGAGAGGTCCTTTAAGAGTAAAGAGGAGTGTCCTTTCAGGAATGGAAGAGTTTTGGAGACACGATCGAGCAGTGGGGATCGTGAAAAACCTCAGGGATGTAGCTATAGGGCTGGGGCTTAGAAACAGGCTCTGATCTATAGGTTGTCAAGAAAAGAATTAGCAAGAGTAAGTCAGGGGCTCCAGTGTAAAGTAAGTGAACAGGGGGCACCTGGGTGGCTCAGTGGGGTTAGAGCCTCTGCCTTAGGCTCAGGTCATGGTCTCAGGGTCCTGGGATCGAGCCCCGCGTCGGGCTCTCTGCTCAGCAGGGAGCCTGCTTCCCTGTCTCTCTCTGCCTACTTGTGATCTCTCTGTCAAATAAATAAATAAAATCTTTAAAAAAAAAATAAAGTAAGTGAACAGAAAGTCAAGGAAAGATGAGTATCACTTAAGAGGAGTTTAACTGCAAGTCACGAGGAACATTTGATACAAGTTCTAATTATTAAAGTTGAATATTTATTATAGACCCAACCAAATTATGTACGTTGCTTCTGCATTACCATTTTTGCTTGCACGCCCAGGTGGGCAGGGTCTGACTTCAGAGGGGGCTGCATTTAACACCACAGTGTCATCTTCTTAGGGCATTTTGTGGATTCTTCAGATAAACATTGTCTTCTCTGACCTCTCTATTATTCAGTCTCTTTCATGAGATGTTAATGGCCCTTTGCCGTAAAGAGCATTTCTTGACCTATCACATGCCTAATAATCTGATTTAGGCCTTGCAGATACTTGGCAGGGGTTGGGAGGAGCACAACCATATTCACCTTGCCTTTGGTTATTACAAGGGGAATTTGTTGGATTCCCCATACTTCTTGGTAAGTGTGATACCAGTGACACTGATTTTTGATGGTCTATTGGGCTATGTTTTTCTTTTTTCAACTGCAACCATTCTTGATAACTCATAACCAAGTTTTTTTTTTTCTTAAATACTTTTGGGGCACCTGGGTGGCTCAGTGGGTTAAAGCCTCTGCCTTCGGCTCGGGTCATGATCTCAGGGTCTTGGGATCGAGCCCCGCATCAGGCCCTCTGCTCAGCGGGGAGCCTGCTTCTCTCTCTCCTTCTGCCTACTTGTGATCTCTCTGTCAAATGACTACCTTTTGTGCAAAGGACAGGATTGAGACAAGGTGGTAACATTCACAGGCTGGTGGTGGAGACAGCGAAGGATACCAGCAGTCCCACACAAGGTGGGGATGCGACAGCACGAGTCTTGCTCGCTAACAATACCGTCGACTTTTCCAAGTCCAGACAGAACACTGGCATTGGCCTGAACACTCTTTGGAGACAGCACTCCCTCTTCCTGTTTGTTGGTTTTTTCCTTAATTCCTCACAAATTTAACTCTTAGTCTAATAGGAGGCAGAAGTCAATCAATACATTCTTTTCATCACATTAAAATGGAAGCATGAGTGTGGGGCCATGGAGGACAACAGAAGCTCTGCCCAGCCACAGCTCGCCATCCTGAGAGTAACGGTGTCCTCTCTAATGGAGAAGTGTGGGGAAGGGGCAGATTGGGAAGAACACCGGTGCTGGTCTTCTTCTACAGATCAAACACCGGGGTTCTCCAAAATGTCAAATATCTTCATTTTCAAGTGTAAAAATTTCTATGCATTCCAAAACGCAAGAGAAACCATTTGTGAGTTACAAATGTGAGTCTTGGACTTTATCCATTCTGCCATGACCCTCCTCAGTGGTGCGATTAGCTGCCTGCATTTAGAGAACAATCCAATTCTCAGAAATACAGATGCTCATGTGCATCAGCAACATCTGACTTCACATTGCCCTATTAAAAAGAAATACTTAAAAAAAATGAACTTTTTTTAAAAAAGGGAAATATTTTATTCCAAAATCAAAACAAAACAAAGTAATACAGGTGTGTAGAATCCAACAAATAAAAAGTAGACAGTTTGGCCCTGCAGTGGTGACACACTACAAAACATTCCTCTCTCCCAGCTCTGTGAATGCCTTATATCCCCCAAGCCTGAGACTTTTCCAAGTGTTCTAATAAGTGTAATAAACACACACACACACACACACACACTCACACACACACACAGAGCTCCCTCCCCCCTCCAGACCTGCTGTCTCCTTCCTCCTCCAGTACTTCCCACCACATCAAGATTTCCTAGGATCCAGGAAGAGCTGCTGCTCCATTTCCAAAGAAGGAATTGGTGAAACCCACATAGTCATAGCCAGCAAGGTGACTTTTGCCTCGCGGGTCCATATATTGCTGCATATGTGAGGCACAGAACTGCACTTGTTCTGGGGTTAGGGCCTGAAACAAACAGAAAGAGATACAGTCATAGGGATTAAAAATGGCTGGTTCCTTGGGGCTGGCAATCTGCCCCGAACCCGGGACCGAGGGGGCAGAGAGATGGAGTAGCAGCACAGACCTTCTCAGGGGCCTGTGATCTCTCATGAGTAAGTCCAGCTCATCTTCTCAACTCAGCCCTCACCTAAGGAGTCTCATCTCACTCGGACTACACACTTTAACCCGTTTCCCTAAATTTGGGTTATTCAAGGAATGGGAAAAGCAATAGCCTTAAAAATCGAGTTTCAGATTTGGAATTGACCCTTACGGTCATTAGAGAATGACTTTCCTTTTCAAGCTGGGACAACGCAAAATGAAATGGTAGCTTGTGCAGGACGATGTCTGAGCAACGACAAAGAAGGTGTGTGGGGGAGGGTGGTTGCCAACGGCGGGCCGCCGGGCACAGTGACAGTGGTCGCAACTGGACCCTGACCTGCTTCATGTCTTCCTTGGTAATGTAGGCCTTGCCCTCTGCCAGGGCTTGGAAAGCATTCTCGATTCCATCGCTGGACTTGATGTTCTCCGACTCCTTGTCAATCAGGAATGAGGTGTAGTCCTCCAGGGAGACATAGCCCTTCCTGTGGGAGAAATGGGCTCCCCACTCTGAGACCGTGGCCTATGACCTCTGCTTTGACCCCACTCCTCAGGCCCTTGCAGCGAAGGAAATGCTGCTTCCCAAGCCCCAGCCTCTGTGCCCACGTGAGCCCCCCAGCTGGACGCTCCACAGTCTGGGGGTCTCCATCAGCACCCGTCCCCAGGCGCTTCAAGCCTTTCAAGCTGAGTTGAAGACCTCTGTTTCAGGTCTTCTGTCACCCTTGGCATTAGAAAGCATTCATCCCTAACGGTGATGTGACCTCTCCATGACTGTGTTCCAACCCCACGGGCACACAACCCACTCCCATCAGTCAGCCTCCAAATCATGCAGATCTCCTTACGACCTTACACACATGGAAGGATTCTTCTCTCAAGGTGCATTCTCGGAACCAGCTGAGATTCATGGATCAAACAGAAGCCAGGAATTGAGCAAATGACAGAGCCTGTGCCTGAGGTGGAGTTAGTGAACTAACTTACTAGTTGGAGTTAGTGAACTCTGAGCTAATCCTGCAAGGCACCAAAACCCACCCAATTCACATATGGTAGTCTGTGTCTTCCTATTCTCACAATGAGTTGGTACAAAGTTTCATGGATCATATTACCCTCTGTGCTTGTTCCTCCAAATCCCATTCCCTACAATGGTCTGGCCCTTGGCCTTCTTCTTACCTCCCCGGATCGACGACATCCAAGAACTTCTCAAACTTGGGCTCAGGTTCATCCTCCTCCACCATGGGCAAGTAATAATTGAGCCCTCTCAAGCAGGACCGGAAATCTTTGTGGCTCAAGCGCCCCGTCAGATTCTCATCAAAATGTCTGAAGAACAAAAACATTTTATCAAGTTCAATAGAGAACGAGATTGGAGCAGAAAAGAACAGCTCTTGTTGGGTCAGCTGAGGCTTTAACACATCATTGGTCATCAGAGAATGGAGTGGGGAGCTTGCCCCTGTTTCTAAACTATCTTTAACCCAGTGAATGGAGCAAAGACAGTAAAATGTTGAGCACAACAGAAATGTATTTTCTGAAGTCCAGGAATCTCATCGACCTATTAAAAGTCATGACCTTGGGGCGCCTGGTTGGCTCAGTGGGTTAAAGCCACTGCCTTCGGCTCAGGTCATGATCTCAGGGTCCTGGGATTGAGCCCCACATCGGGCTCTCTGCTCAGTGAGGAGCCTGCTTCCCCCTCTCTCTCTGCTTGCCTCTCTGCCTACCTGTGATCTGTCTCTCTCTCTCTCTCTTTCAAATAAATAAAATCTTTTAAAAAAATAAAATAAAAGCCATGACCTGAAGCTAATTAAGACATCTAGGTTTTCATTTAAGATCTTACCACATCAACACTGAGGGAAAAAGATAAGTTATTTGGAGATTCATTCTGAATGGGTTGGAAAACAAAGAACTGATCAACTATGAAGTTATACTCACTTAAAGGTTGTGCTAAACTCCTTCAATGTCTCCTCACTCACACCTATGGTGTCTCTGAAAGGAAAAACATGAGTTATCCCATGAAATAAAACAGAAAAATAGCAGAGGACATGCCATGTGGAATAGAGAGGGCTGTTAGTGGATATTACGCTCTTTGGTCATCTAATTCAGGGGTTGGCAAACTATAGCCCATGGGCCAAATCTAGTCAGCCACTTGCTTTTAATGAGCTATGAATGGGTTTTACTTCTTTATGTGGTTGAAAATAATCCAAAGAGGAAGTGTTTCATTAAACATAAAAATTGCATGAAATTCAAATGCCAGTGTCCATAAATAGAATTTGACTGAAACATGGAAACGCTCATGAATTTGTGGGCTGCCAATAGTGTGTGAGTAGTTACAACAGAGTGAGACCACATGCCTCACCTCAACTGACACATTTATGATCAGTCTCTTAATAGAAAAAGTTCGCCAATCCCCGATCTAGACAATAATGCTGCCATTATTACCAAGACCTAAAGCAGCTTTGATATAATTAATTTATTTAGAAAAAAAAAAAAAACCCCTAGTGAATTCTTCCCTAGCCCTACACCTTGAATATTTCTTGCATTCTAGACATTTGAGAGGGATTTTTACAAAAGGGACAGCTTCCTGAAGGGATCGCATAAGATGGTGAAGGGACTCTGAGAACTGGGTGGCGGGTATCTTCAGGGCGATGGAAGCATGGTCTCCTGGGTTTCAAATAGACTCCCAAATAAAAAGAAATGGTATATCAGATAAAGGGCTAGTATCCAAAATCTATAAAGAACTTCTCAAACTCAACACTCAAAGAACAAATAATCCGATCAAGAAATAGGCAGAAGATATGAACAGACATTTCTGCAAAGAGGACATCCAAATGG
>CM053618.1:2167637-2186075 GCA_028646535.1 Procyon lotor | reverse complement strand
TCCAGGAGGGCAGAACTGAAACCACCAAGGACGGGAAATCAGTGGGCAGATAGATGCATTTGAGGCACCGCCCAGGTCCTGGCCCCCGGTGTGAAACTAGTCTTCTGTCATCTACAAATAAGGAGACTGAAGGACTCCTCGAGTTGTTCTAGCGCCAAGAGTCCAAATGAAGCAAGGTCCATTTTCAGGGATAAGATTTCACAATTTCTTATTCTGTGGTGTGTGCCCTGGTTCTTTCTGGTACACAGTAAACATGAAAAAGTAGGCATTAAATGAATGAATGGGCGAATCATTGAATCCGAGATCATTGATGGACTAGGCCAGCCTCTTCCATTCTGTTTGTTTCTTCTTTCTGTCTTCTGTAGACAACTCTCTCTGGCTTCTCTTTGTCTGAATCAAGTCCTTTTCTTGCTTTCCTTCTAAAATTTAGTCAGAGCTCAACCCAGTTCCTATCCTCTAAACCCTTATCCCTATGTTACTGTCTGAAGTTATCCAGATGTTCTGAATGACTGAATTGTCTGAATTTCTGAGCAAAAGAAATGCTATGGATTATTCCAAACAGTAGGTGATCAAAAATAGATTTAAAATGTATCATAGATTTAGGGTCAGCAGTTTGTATTTCCCAAGAGATTTATCTAAGGCAAATATGAAAATGAGTTTTCATTCCCAAATATGGAGGTTAAGGAATAGAAAATTGACCCAAGTGAAAGAGGGATTCAAAGGTATTAGACCATTACATCTTACCCTGTACTCACTTCAGCAATCTCTTTGCTAAAATAGACCCATACAGAGAAAGTTGATATGGTGCCTACACAGGAAAGGCACAAAAACCTGTAAAGTACCTCATATTACTTTTGTAATATTATGGATCATCTGAGTATTTTATAAAGATTTTATAATCAGGAAATCAAATGACAAACCTCTTTGCAGAGGTTGAAAGTTAAGCAAAGCAGAATCAAAATGTAAAATGTCTTTCTATGTAGAACACATATATGTGTATAAAGTTGCCCCAAAATTGAATTAATTTTTCACTTAGGACTTATTTATGTAGGTACCAAGCCCTTCAGTAATTAGCTTAGGGTACAGACTGACCGATTTTTATCTGTGTGTTTGTTTCCTAATTCCCTTCACCGCCTGCCCTCACCTGCTGTCTGGTGCAATACTTCTTATGGTCTAGGAACACTCGGTAATTTCACTGAGCATCTTGACTGCCTTTTATTATTGATAATTTTTATGATCAACATGGAATACCTTAGCAGCCCCACCAGAGAGAACATTTCCATCACTTAAGCCTATATAGAGTTTAGTACCTTGCATTGCATTTTCAGGTCCATTATCTTTCTCAGTGGTTGTAACACAGACCAGCAGGAGACAGTGGTAATATGGTTGTATTTCATAAATGGAGGGATCAAGGCTCAGAGATGTGAAGTGACATATACAAGGTCTCCCAGCTAAGTAAGGGCAACACAAGATGAGAACTCAAGTTTCACTTGTTGAGTGCTCCTTTCATTTGGGTAGAGAACAGTGTAAGGAAAGCCTTGCCTCCGTTCACTGGGATCAACCACCCTCCTGCCCTTTGGTCACATGTGCGTGGCATCCGTCGCAAGTCAGCTGGATAACTGACACATCGGACTAAAAAACCCTGATTACTTCTTGTTCAACAAGAATGTCTTCCTGATCCTTCTCATGCGCTCCCTCAAATGTTTAGAGTTTATCCAAACAGGAGTTCCAGTGGAATCCATTTCTGGATTCCATGACTAATAAACAGATACTATATTTGATTGTGGCTTTTTTTTTTTTACCTGCTGTAGGGGCAGCTGCTTCTCTAGCAACTTCTCTTTGTGGGCTGCACAGGCTTCCTGCAGTTGTTCCCAGCTTCTCAGCAGAGCGTCATGGCGCTGCTCAATGGCTTTGGCTTGGCTGTGCTGAGCAGCCACCAGTTGGTCCTTTAGGTCAGTTATTTCTGACAGTCTGCCTTGCTGGAAGCTCTGCAGACTGGCATCCAGAGTGTCCTGGGAAAGACCCAAAGAGAAGCTGTAGACAGAGAAACGATGTAGGTTCCCAGAGACATTCACGCCTAGGTTCCACCAGATTTTTACCATGGACAAGATAAGATCTAGGAAAGAATTAGAGTGAGGACCAAGCAAAAGGAAACATAACTTAGAGACTTACATGAGCATTTGTGGCTGGAATTATGGCTAAGTTCTGGTGGACGCATGTTTTATAATCAGAACTTAGGTTAGGTTTATAATTAATATTAAGGGAATACTGGAGCATGATATGATCCTTATTTTTTGAGTCAAAACCAAATGCTTCCTAGAGCTCACATCCTTTCTAAGACTCTTTTACATCCCCTGTTAGATTTTGTGTTCTGATTAGTAGCAGTGCACTGCTAGAGATCTTGGAAGTACACACACTCACAACGGACCCCTTGGAGGGGCCAGTTACACAGTGTGTGTGTGTGTGTGTGTGTGTGTGTGGTGTTGATATCAAAATCACAAAATTCTGGATACTGTACTTCCAGCTTTAACAAGGTGGCTTGTATTTAAACAATTCTTCCTTTGAGAGCAACTTTAATTGATGGATAAAAGTACAACACATCAGCTGTTTGAAAGAGATCAAAACACAACACTCAGGTCACTAGACTTCAAGGAATCAAAACTCTAGAAAGCAGAAATAGTAGTAAAATTAGAGTAATATTCTCTGTCACCCTTCCCTATGACATTTCAGCTGCACAGGCCAAGAGATTGAGGGGAAAGCAGCTGCTCAGAGCTCTTGATAATCTCATGGAACTAAAGAGACAGTTTCTGGGGAACCAGGCAGCCAGGATTTGAGCAGTTGTGGAAAAAAAATTGGTTCAACATTCTGCCTGTTTCCCTCTGAAGGCATCTATGGGTTCCTAAACTCTACAGGACACGAGTCCGAGAACCCAAGCAGAAAAACAGTAGCAAAGAGTCAAAGATGCTAAGTAGACTCCACATTAGTCTCACAGCACTGAGTTGAGGACACAAAGAGGAGTAGAATCAATAAAAGGGATTTAGTTGAGTCCTTAAAAGGCCCTAGGAGTAAGAGCTAACTGAAAAAGGCAAGTCCAAATATATATATATTTGTTTTATTTTATTTTGTGTTTGAAGTATATATCTATTCAAGATATATATTGATATATATATTCAAGATACATATTGATTCAAGATATATCTTGAATCATTTCAGTCTTTTGCCAAAATGTAGGGATTGGAGAGGGGAGGGGATGAATACTTTAAATCAAATTCACGAGTTACATTATTTTAAATGTAAATGGACTCACTATTCCAATAAAATAATCAAAGTAGGGAAACAACACTCAACTCCGAAATTTTAGGAGACACATCTAAAATATAAAGACACTCCACATTTCCATGTTTATTGCAACTTCATTCACATTAGCCAAGGTATGGAAACAATCTGAGCGTCCATCAAGAAATGAACAGCAGAAGAAGATGTGATGTGTGTGTGTGTTCGTGTGTGTGTGAAATGGAATATTATTCTGCTATGAGATGGAAGGAAATCCTCCCATTTGTGACAATTTGCATGAAACTTGAGAGCATATGTTAAGTGAAATAAGTCAGAGAAACAGAATTGCTGTTTGATATCACTCACCAGTGGACTCTAGAAAGGTCAAACTTAGAGAAAAGTTGACTGGGACTTACCAAGGGTTGGAGGGAGGGGAAAATGAGGAGTTATTGGTCAAAGACTACAAACTTCCAACTAAAAGAATCACTAATTCTGGGGATATAAGGTACAACATGATGATTACAGCTAAGAGTACTGTATTATATACTCGAAACTTGTTAAGACAGTAGATCTGAAATGTTCTCACCACAAAAAAGAAGTGGAAACTACATTATGGGATAGTATCCGCTAACGCTACAATGGCAATCATTTTGTGGTGTATAAATGTATCAAACCAACAACAAAAATATAAAATAAAGACATAAATGTAAAGAAAGAAAAGAAAACAACTAAAAGATGGAAATAGATATATACTTCAAACACAAAATAAAATAAAACAAACAAACAGAACCTGATACTCTAGTATGTGAAGAAGAAGACTCTAAATCAGGAAATGTTATTAGAACATTTCATAATTAAAAGTATCCATTCATTTGGATGCTTTATAATTCTAAACGTGAACACAACTTTGAAACTAGCTTCAAAACATACAAGAATAACAAAATACTTAAACAACATGATTTACAACCAAAATCTGAGAGGTAATATAAAACCACTGTAAAATACACACATTCTTTTCAACTATGCATAGACTATTCACCAAAACAGACCATTTGCTGTATGTAACTCAAGCTTCTAGCATAATATAGAATGTGTTTTAAAAATAAAGTGAAGGGTTTAGGAGGGGTGGGGTGGGGGGTTGGGCGAGCCTGGTGGTGGGTACTGAGGAGGGCACGTATTGCATGGAGCACTGGGTGTGGTGCACGAACAATCAATCTTGTAACACTGAAAAGATAAAATAAACATATTTGGGTGAAAACAATAAAAGTATGTAAATTGTTCTTTTCACTCAAAAAAATAAAAATAAAAATAAAGTGGAATTAAAGTAGCCATAAGTGTCAAAAAAGGTGAGAAAATCCCCAAATGTTTGAAAATTCAGCAAAATACACTGTGGAATAGCCAATGGGTTAAACAAGAAATTAGAAACAATAGATACATTTTATCTGAGTTATTATAACAGAAGTAACATATGAAATTGTGAGGTGCAGCTAAAGCTCTGCTTAAAGGGAAATTTATATCCTTACATCAAAATGCTAAAAAAGAGAATGTATAAATATTTGACGATCTAAATATTTACCTCAATAAATGTTTTTAAAAATAAGTTAATCTCAAAGAAAGTAAAATAAAATGATAAAGATGTAAAAAGACATTATTGGAACATAATACAAAGATATAACAAAGAAAAACAAAAAAACAAAGTTGGTCATCTAATGAAAATGATGTACACTTAGCAACAGCAAGACTGGCAGGAGGGAGAGGGAGAAAAAACTAGCAAGTTACCAGTATCAGGAAAGGAAAAGGTAACAATATCTCAGATCCTACAGACAAGAAAACCACAGGATTGGGGAATGGGATAATCCTAGTGTTTAGCTTCCGTGTATGTGGGCTGTGGACGTGATTGGCACCTGCCCAGGAGCAGCCCTGTTCTCACCTGACTTGGCAGGGGAGTGAGGGAGGCAGCGAGGTCTGTCCCATTGCCATTGGTCTTCAGACTTGCTTCCTTCTCAGCTAGAAAGCAAAGATGATTGATTAGAGGGGGAAAAGTAGGTGCTCCGGAATCAGCCTTGGTAAGGAGAAAAGAAATATTTACTCTATGTCACAAGGGAGCCCCCTGACTCTGGGAGTGGATCATTTATTGGAATAGGGGAGTAGTAGGGGCTAATGGGTGGTTTCTTTAGACTTATGCACCATAGAACTGACTGGAACAGAGCTAGGGCCAAGGGAACTTCTGAGTATTTGGGAAACAAAGGAAAACTTCAGATTAAACATAAGTTAGAAGTAATCAAACACACTGCTTTTTAAAAAAATGTTTTGCCATGGCTCTGCCCTTTTGAATATCGCAGATGAAATCACCAATTTCCCAAAAAGGTGCTTTCTGGAATTCTGGTCCGCAGTCACCCATCAGCATGTTTTCTGGGGGGTGTGTGCACACACATGCACACATATGTGAATGTAATTGTGTCCAGAAAGGGTAGGAGTGGGTGAAAAGGGGTTATCTCTCTTCCCAAGGGAAGTGAGAAAATCCCAGAGCCCTTCTATCAGTGGAATTTACCAGCATTTCCCCTAACCCTCACACATCATACCTATCCAGGCCTCCACCAGGTCAGCCTTCCAGTTAAACTGCTGAAAGGCATGATCATCTTCCAGTTGCGACTTCCAAGCATTTATTGCCATGGACAGAGAAGGGATCTTTTCTTTCAGAGACTCTATCTTGGCAGAAATCGTCTCCTTTTGCTGACTTTTCTCCTAGGACACCAAGGTGGGAGGGAGAAGGAGAGACAGACACATGGGTGGATGTCCAGAGCTAAAAGTTGGAATTCTTTAGTAGGATGAAAAGGTGTCATTTCTCCCATTCCAAATATGTAACTACTCTCCTCTGGGTCTAATGCATTTATTTTATTTTTCATCCGTGCCTGGGATGGTTATTTCCACTCTAGCATTTGGGAGATCTTCTCGTGTTTGTGCACATAAGTGTGGCCTTTTTAGCTGGAGTCCCCTCTGTTCAAGGTTCTTTATATAGCACTTGAGGATTTGTAAACACAAGCATTTAAACAAAAGAATGATTTTCAAGCCACAAAGAGGTTTCAGTCGGGTCCTTCTCCCTAGAGTTGTACAAAGAAACTTCTTTACATTTTTACAATACTCTACAACCAAATCATGCCATAAGATCTCTATAAATGCCACACGCCACACACAATGAGTAGGAGGGTCAACAAAAGATTTAAGGAAATCTGAGGGTCTACTGATAAGAACTTGAAAAAGCATTTATTAAAAGCAGCAATCGAACAACTAATTATTTGCTCAGAACAAAAACAAGGTAGCTAGGCAGAGAGTATTAAAATTCGATGTGTGAATTTTAGCACTGCTCATGATTCTATATTTGAAGCAATCCCTTTTGGAAAATGAGCTTGGCCTGGAATCCCTGAGTTGCTTACCTTATTCAAGATGTCTTCTCCTTGAGCACATATATCTTGCACTCGGGTCTCATGGACAGCAAAGTCGTTTGCCAGTGTTTCGTGCTTCTTTAGCAAGCTCTACATAAACGAGTCAGTGAGAATCAATACATCCAAGCCTGGATAATCTATCCCACTCCCATTCTGACTCCCACTGACGCTACCCACAGGGACGACTCAGCTCCACGGGCAGAACAGGGGAGCGCCCACTTATTCCTGCACGGCGCCACTAAACGCCTTTCCTGAAGCTCTTCACTTGCCAGAAGTGCAATCTTACCCGAAAAGAAAGACACAAAGGAATACAGTGATAGTCTTTCCAACTTACTATGTGAACTTTAGCTTTTCTGGACTTTGGAATGAAAGTGTGGGTCAAGTTAAAATATAAGAATTCCTCCATTTTGAAATTTATATAATTCCATGAAACGTTGTATCTAACACAAAGATAATAAGTATCATCTTATACTAAGAACTGACCTGGGGCGCCTGGGTGGCTCAGTCGGTTAAGCATCGGCCTTTGGCTCAGGTCATGATCTCAGGGTCCTGGGGTAGAGCCTTGTCGGGTTCCCTGCTCATTGGGGAGTCTGAGTTTCCCTCTCCCCCCTGCTCACACTCTCTCTCTCTTGCTCCCTCTCTACCCCTCACTCTCTCTCTCTCAAATAAATAAATAAAATCTTAAAAAAAAAAAAAGAACTGACCTAAAGGCAGCTAAAGAAACTCTGAGCTGTTTTGAATCTCAGTATTAAACTTCTCTGTGTCCACCTGCTGCTGGGAGGATGGAGAATGGAGAGAGGACAAAGCCCGGGAGCAGGATGTCTCCTCCTCTGTATTCTCCTGAGTGTTATCCAGGCCAGACTGCTCTGCCCACCGCCACCCCCATCCTCAAGGGTCTGGGCTGCTTCTGCTGCCTTTGCCTCATCTTGTCACAAAGACACCTGTCCACTTTTTCTTCTACATTGCATACTAACCCGGGCCAAAGGAAGACAGATTTTGTGTGACTATCATACTTTTAACTGCCACATTTTGAAAATAAAAGAATTTCTGATACGTGGTATTCTTAGGCATAAAATAAGATGGTTATTTCTTTAAATACAAGATGGGCTACATGATCTTGTATGACTGTATTATATGTCAGCTTGATGCAGAAATCATACATAGAGATTGGACACATGATCCACTATATAAAATAGACTGATTTAGCCAAGTTTTCACATACACATAATGCATGAAATAAAGCCTCTTCAACACTGTCACTTTGTTTCCAGTCTCTTCTGGGCTTTCCCTGGGACACCTCAGAAGCTCAGGTACGGCACATCAAACACAAATTTCCTTTAAGTAAAATCTAGGTGTCCCTCTTTAAAATATATTCCTAAGTAGCCTCCCTAATGTTGTGTTAAAAGTTGATAAAACCAAAAGCTTAAAACATACTTTAAATATATCTATTATGCATCTCATGATTACAAGAAGTTGATCAGAAACCTTTTCTCTTCTTACATATTAAATGAAGGGAGAAGATGAGATCAATGGAAAGAAACTGAAATTCAACAATAGGTAAACAACTCTCTTTTCTTACATTAGCCAGTCTATATGAACTTAGGAAACCAAAAAACTCAGAAGCTCAGTTTTGGGGCGCCTGGGTGGCTCAATGGGTTAAAGCCTCTGCCTTTGGCTCGGGTCATGATCTCAGGGTCCTGGGATCGAGCCCCGCATCGGGCTCTCTTCTCAGCAGGGAGCCTGCTTCCCTCTCTCTCTGCCTACTTGTGATCTCTCTCTCTTTCTCTCTCTCAAATAAATAAATAAAATCTTAAAAAAAGAGAAGGTCAGTTTTCTCTTCATGAAGATGACACAGAAGGGCTAGGGAGATAGATTTCTTAGGGTAATAGTGAGGAGTATAAGCAAAAAAGCTTCATAAAATCTACAAATTCCAGGAATTTGTATGTTAGTGCAAAAAATTTTCATTAAAATGAGCTTTTGAATGTGATGGTCTAAAAATTCCTATTGAAAGATTAGGATTGGTAGAGTGGGCTTAAAAATCTGGCCCAAATGTACACTGTCTACAAAAACTGCACTTCATCTACAGTGGTGTGGGCGGGTGTGAAAGCGGCGTGTTGACCCTAGGGGGCGCTGTGGAACAAAGCACTGGGAGCCACAGGACCTTCAAGTGCAAAATGATAAACAGTGCCCTAGATCTCATCTCGGACAACAGTGAGCTCTAAATGGATTTGGACTTAAAATTAAAATGCAAAGGTCTAAACTTTTGGAAGAAGACATAGGAGAAGATCTTCAAGATCCAGGGCTAGGCAGTTTTTTTTTAGATTTGACACAAAGCCCAGAAGGTTAACAGTTAAAGGAAACAAACATTTGGATCAGAAAGTGGGCAAAAGGGATGAAGAGACATTCCCCTGAAGAAAATAGACGGCAAATAAGCACCTGCAAAATCTGCCATAAAGGAAATTCACATTCAAACCACAGGGCCCCAGATCCTGCAAGTGGGGGGAGGAAGCCAGGGTCACGTGCACCTGACCAGCCAGTGTGTAACATGGTACAGCTACTCTGGAAACAGCTTGGCACTTTTACATTTTTATGCATTTATTAACTGCTTTTACGAAACCAAATATGCTGCTAATCTACAGCCCAGCTATTGGACTCCTGGACATTTACTCCCAAGAAATGAAGACCATGTTTACAAAGGAACCTATGCAGGAATATTAAAGGCAGCTTTACTCCTAACAGCCCAAATGTGAAAACAACCCAGATACCCTTCAACAGGTGTGTCATTAAACTGCTACATCCACCCCATGAAATACGACCCAGCAGTCGCAGCAAAGGCACTGTGGTCACACACACCCCGAATCAATCACCAGACAACTATGCTGAGCGAGAAGCCAACCCTCAAAAGGGATGTACCGTATGAGCTCACTTATACCACATTCTCAAAATATCACAAATTACAGAGGCGTAGAATAGATCGGTGGTTGCCCAGGACTAAAGAGGGGGTGGGCGCCAGAGGGAAGGCGTGTTCTGTAAATGGGGAGATGAGGATATACTGCATCCTGACCGCACTGGGGCCAGGACCACCATTGGAGGTACCTGGGTAGACAGTAGCAAGGGACCTCCCTCCATTCGCACGACTGCGTGTATATCCACAATTCTCAAAACCAAAGGTTTCATTTAAATAAAGGAAGCCTTCAGGAGTGTTTAAGATGAAACCTTAAACCACTTAAATGTGCCCTATGGGTGCACATGTCCCAAAAGGCTTTTCAAAGTAAAGGGATTGATAGCATGACTTGTACACTATGAAGGTTTTAAACTTTCTCTTACCAGTGGGAGCCTTTCCTTATGTCATCACATAAGAGCAAATTCAACTCCACAGAGAATTCCTGGTAAATCCCTAAGTTTTAAGGCTAGTAGGCACAGATCTCAAGGACCCAAGAACATTATTTCCTTATGATCACTCTCTCTGAGGCTCTAAAAATCCATATTAATTCAAGATCACATGGACAATTTGTTCCTTCCTTTATTGGAAAATTCTATACTGGTCCACCTGCCAGGGAGCCCTGCTAAAATTCTGTTTTCTAGAAACTGCAACCAATGCCCAGGCATAAGAATCTTCCCAATTCGGTGTAACATTAGTGTTAGAGGGAATCTTCAGGAAACCTACCCCCATGAGGGAGGGCCTGTAACGATGACGACTTGAAATCATAGACAGACCACAAATTATGGGATTGAGCTTTGAGTCCCGCCTTCACACCTGATTGATTCCGTGGTCTTGGGCAACTTACTTACATCGTACTTGATTACTTGATTTTTCATATTTAAAACTGGCAGGAGTATCCATATTTCCATCCTCTTTTTCTCTCACCAGGAGAGTGACTCTTTTCATAGATGAAGTATTGACTACTTGAGAAAAGATTCAAATCAAAGGAAAGACACCAGCCAGCCAGGCTGTGGCTCACCTGAGTCATGGCCAGTGTATCCCCAGAGCCCCCTCGGGTAACCACAGCTTCCTTTTCACTGATCCAAGCTTCCTCCTCCTCCGCATTCTGCAGGAATTCCAAGTACTCCAGGGATTCCTCCAGCTGACGCCCTCTGCAACAGGGCAGAGAGCCCCAGTGAGGATGAGAAGACGGCAGGACTCAGGAGGGCACCGCGGGTGGCACGGCCACACGAGGCAGCCACAGTGGGCCTGCGCCTCGGAACAGTCTGACCTGAGCTCCTGGGAACAGGGGAGGCCCTGGCCCCAGAAGCTCTATTTTGAGCATCATCTGCTCTCTGGGAATCTTTGCTGGGGGAAGGGAGCCTTGTTCAAACACGAGGG
Organism: Procyon lotor; assembly: GCA_028646535.1. Taxonomy (NCBI): domain Eukaryota; kingdom Metazoa; phylum Chordata; class Mammalia; order Carnivora; family Procyonidae; genus Procyon; species Procyon lotor. Next base: position 2,175,035 of record CM053618.1, on the reverse strand, counting down.
CCCAGGTATCAGAGTTGGAGGACAGCATCAGTAAAATAGCTTCTCTTTCTACTTGGAGCACCGTGATTCCTTTTATACAGTGAAGGCAGCACACAATGCTAGAAGTTTCCTGTATTCCCCAAAATAACAGATTTTCCTACCACCGCCGGGTATGGAATCATAGGCAGGAACTATTCTGTTTGGCTATCTGGCTTCAGGGTTCTCAATGGCCGTGTGGCTATCCAGGAGAAAATGTATCCCCTCGTTCTTTCATTCCCAGGGGCTGCACACAGTGCTGAGCTTGGGGGTCGTACAAAGTAAAACAGACCCAGGGGCATGACCTGGTGTGAATTGGTGTGTGAGGTGTGAATTGGTGTGAACTGGCACGTGACTGGTGTGATTGGTGTGAATTTGGCACGTGAGGTGTGAATTGGTGTGAACTGGCGCATGACTGGTGTGATTGGTGCGTGAGGTGTGAATTGGTGTGAACTGGCGCGTGACTGGTGTGATTGGTGCGTGAGGTGTGAATTGGTGTGAACTGGCATGTGAACTGGGGTGTGACTGGTGTGATTGGTGTGAATTGGCGCATGAGGTATGAATTGGTGTGAACTGGCGCATGACTGGTGTGATTGGTGCGTGAGGTCCATAGTGATAAAGGACAGTTGCAAGTCAGCTTGGGAGCAGACGTGTGCTCAGACCACAGATGCAGCAGCCTCCGTGCCTCCCCCTGGGGTCAGTGGGGGCCTGGGGAGCCAGTAGGGGCAAGCTGCAAGACAGACCGGCATCTGAGCAGGGACTTTGATGATAAATAGAGATGGGCAGTTGGGGAGAGCAGCCAAGGCTAAGCCCAATACCAACAACCCAGGAAGATAGCTGGGCCCCCCCCTCCCCAACTCACCGAGCAGCAGCCAACTCTTTGAGCTCCTCCCAGTGTTGAAAAAATTGCGTCAGCCGCTCCTGGATCTCCTCTTTCCCCACAGCAACCTTATCTCCCAGTGTCTCTGCTGCATTCAGCACACTCTGAAGGACACACACACCCGTGTCACCTTACCCCACAGACCCTTCCCATTTAGTTAGGGTGCCCTGGCAAGGTAGCCAGCCCTTCTTGGCCTCCGCATCACTTATAAACTCTGTGGTACTTGGGGTGGTCTTGAAAATCTTGGGAGAATGAAGACACCTGCAGTCAGGTCCACCATGATAAATATCCCCTTGTGCAACTTCAGTGTTTGTACTAGGCTACACTCCATGATCTGCTTTCTAGATTATTCGTGGCCTCAGGGTAATGCAGATCGGTCTTCTTCCCCTGTGGCTCGGCTCAAGTACAACTTTTCCAGATGTGCCAGCTTGCACGAGAGTCACCAACAACTGTGCCTGCAGTGGTGAAAGTGTCCCTTCCAGGGAAAAGCACGGTCCCTGTCTTCTATTTATAGCAGACAACATGCACAGGAGGGGAGAATGACTGTGAGCTCTATGCATAGCTCCCTCTGGCCCTGCACACCACCTCCCTGTTGTGCAGCATCACCCTACTGACCCACAGACCTCGACCCTTCCTACCTGGATGGTGGGTTCGTGGGCCTCCAGCTCCCCCTCGAGGCGCTTGTGCTTCTTCAGCAAGTTCTGAACCCCCTGCAGGTCCCTCCCATAGTCCTGGGAGCTCACACGTAACAACTTCTCCCTGGGACCAAAGAAGGAAATGGAAAACATGGTGTAGACATGCGAGGTCATCTTATAGCAAGGGTTTTCTAAGGGCGGGTGTGTGGCTGGGGGTGGGGAGGTGGTAAACTCTGGAATACTCGGGTGTCAGTAACCACAAAGATAATTAGCGCCAGAGGTCTTCTGCAAAACTACTGACGATACAAAGGAAAATAACATACCGGTCCCCACTGTACCCATGGCTGTGACAACCTTCCCATTCATTCCCTTGCCTGTCTACCTGTGCATCTTGTCTTCTTCACTCAAGAACACACACTAATGATTCTCTTTCAAAAAAAATGTGAAAATTATATACACACACATATAAATGACCCTATGTACATATGTGGCCTTCATGGCCTTATTATTTTTGTCTATTAGTATCAATAATGAATTTAGGTCGAATGGGTATAAGCTGATACTGCAGGAGTCCCAGCTCTTGAATCAGTTCCAAGCATAAAATGTTTGACCACCACCACAAAGCACAGTAAAATACTATCCAGACAAGATAATATTATCTCACTGTTTCTAAAGTTCCTACGATGTCCTCCTTACTGCCTAACGCACAAGGCTTCCCTCTAATTCATTGATTACCAACAAGAATCAGCAGGCTTATAGAAGGGGAACACAATGAGGCAGGTTAAATGGGCAGTAGGGAAAATAATGTGATTTACTAAGATTTTCCCAATCACGCTTTTTATAGCATAGGCGGAATTAACAACGAAATCATGGCAGGTACTGGGTAATGTCCTTTGTCCGGTTCGGTGGCCCCTTAGATTGCCAGGATGGAGCTAGAGTGTATTGTGCTGAGCGAAATGAGTCAGAGAAAGGCAAACACTGCATGATTTCACTCAGATGTGGAATTTAAGAGTCAAAACAGATCAACATGGCAGAAGGGGAAAAAAAGAAAAAGAGGGTGTTAAACCATAAGAGACTCTTAAAGATAGAGAGCACACTGAGGGTTGATGGAGGGAGGGGTGTGGGGGATGGGCTAGGTGGGGGATGGGGATGAAAGATGAAAGAGGGGATGTACCTCTTGTGATGAGCACTGGGTATTATAGGGAAATGATGAATCACTGAATTCTCCTGAAATCAGTGTTGCACGGCATAATTTTTTTTTTTTATGTTAACCAACTAGCATTTCAATAATTTTTTTTTTAAATGACAAAGATTTCATCAGTTGAGTAAGTGGTAAAGGCCCAGCTGTCTCATTCAGACATTACACATTCTATGAACTGTCTAGAACAAGCAAGTGCACATGGTTTCTTAATTTTGTTTCCAGAATGTAGGTGAATTGCTCCCCACTTCTCCAAGCCTGTCTCCTTCTGCCTGGATACGGCGAGGTAGTTTGAGAAAAATAAAAGCAATGTTGACTTTAGGCTAAGGCAAGCATGGTTAAGAAGTAATACCAACTGTAAGAAACAATTACATATTTCATTTCAGTACCAAATGGGAACGTGTCTGGCGGATCCTCTATTGTCTTTGGTTTTTGGTGCAGTGTGAGTTGGCCATACGTACTTTATCCATGATTCCTCATCATCTAGGTCCTGGAAGAACTGGAACAAGGCACAGGCCTCTTTGAGTTTCTCATGGTGTGCGGCTGCCAAGTCCTGGACGTTGAGGAAGCGCTCGTTGACATTATCCCTTTCCTCCACAATCTGGTCAACATTGAAAGTCCCACTGGAGAGGAGATCAGCAGCCAACTCATTCAGGTCCTTGAGTGCCTCCTAGGAAGTCCAGGTGTGCTCAGTGAATAGAAGGATACAGGTAATAAGTAGAGCCTGGACTTTAACCACCACTCGTCCAGGTTCAAAGACTGGGTCAAATAGACTGTTTTTGAAGATAGTCCATTTGATGATATGCTCATAAGCTCTTTTAGCTCAGCTCGCATGGGGGCAAGATCAGAAAGCACTATGGGTTACGTGACTTTAATACTCAAACTGTCCGTTCATCTTCTGACATTCTCCCCTGTTTTTTTCCTCGTCTTCCCAACCGGAAAATGAGTGTGAGTAAGTGCGTGTCTCCAAACAGGACTGTCTTCCTCACAGTACTGAGTCTGACACAGATTGATGGATAGAAGTATTCAAGAAGAACTACTGTACCATAACATTCCTAGGCCGACCACATCCAGAACACCAGCCTCTTCTGTCCGTTTTCATTCTAAGTCTGTCCTTTTAGTGTAGTCAGGAGGAATGTCATCAAGTCTTAAAGCTCTGGAGCTTAGAAAGTCTTTAACTTCTTGACCTTTCTGTGCCTACCTCTGCCACCAAATACAACTGATAATATAAAGTTCTCCAGGATGAAATCAATACCTGCCAACATGTTAATCACTGCTCCCAAAACATATTTCTGCTTGATATTGGGATGCAAATGGAACTCTCCATAGAATTTCCGGAGTGTATGTATATATAGTTCAACTTCATTACACATGCTATCCCCCTCTGATTTTTATTTTTGCTTTCTATAATTATGTAAAATAAACTATCTTGCAAAGGCCAGATCAAATATGAGCTTTGCAAGATAGTGGGTTTATATGCATGCATCATTAAAAGGTAGACAAGATAGCTTTAGGATCCTCTTCCTGTATCCTCTTCCTTAGAATCCGTAGTTTCATGATTATTGATTAGCAGTGACCATTGTCACAGCTCTGCAGCTCATAGATTTGACCTCATTTTAATGACTGCTGGCTAAGAACACCAAGGTCAGTTTTGCAAGAAAGTGTTCTCCAATGGCCTCCTAAGATGAGAGAGGACAATCGACCATTTCCATTGTGCCCAGGAGAGTGAGATTCCAACACTGCTTACCTCTCGGGCCAACATTTCTCTTTCCAACAGCTGATGTTTCTTGAGCAAGTTTCCTGCTGACGCCAAGTCCCTGGCTTGATCTTTCATGGCCAGCAGTGTCTCTGCCTGCAAATAAAGGAACATGCAATGAAGCTGCCAGATGAAAACTGTCTTTAAGGAGAACAGTAGCAACCACGTCCTCCAACTTTTCGCAAGAAAGTCAAGGAAATTCGTCATGCATAAATCCATTTACCTGGCAAGTATTTATTAGGCTCACGTGCCCCCACCATTCTGGGTGCAATTACCTCTGAGAGCCAGAACTTAAAGTCCTGGATGCCTGTGTTGAACCTCTGTTGGCGACTCGCCTCTTCAAGCTTCTGTCCTTTGTCAATTGTTTTCTCAAACAGGTCATTCCAGTGTTTTTTCAGCTCTTCTAGTTGACCCTAACCCGAAGAAATTTGGGGATCACTATGGTTTTTAGGATCTTGAGTCCTGTGACAAATTCAAAGGATATTGTAGGGGGGCTAGGAGTTAGGGACGAGCCAAAACCTGCCAACCCTTGAATGCCATACTTTTTTTAACCAGTCATGCTTAGTCTGGGAAACAACAGGAGGTGTTGGAAGAAAGTTTGAGGAAAGGGTCCTGGGCTGCTTACAGAGATTGGTGCCTGAGAGCCAAAGCTCTTGGCAGTAGGGATAGAAATTATCAAGCAAGCATGACAACACTTAGGAATCAGGTCTAAAATTTTCGTAGACTTTTAGGTACTGAGTTTGACAAAAGTGATAAGGTCTGAACATCATGGTTTCCTGCCTTCTTTGTGTGGCAGCCAGAGGGAAGATTGTTAACCACAGAACATACTCCACATCCCCACCCCCGGAAACTTAGAAAGAAGAGGCTTCTCCTCATGTGCCTTTAGCCCAAACCACCCTGAGCAGAATCCCTACCTCCATGGTCTCTTGATTGCTGTCATACACCTCCCGCTTAATCAGAGAGGTCCCCAAGTTGAGGACTCCCTCTACCTCATCAGCTCGGCCCCGGACCTCATTTTCAAAAGCTTTGTGCCTCAGGTATTTTCTCTGAAGGGAAAGCAGAAACTAAATTAGCCTGTAATCCAAGGAAGCAAGATAGATAAATTCTGTTTCAAAAAAAAAAAATAATGCTCTGTCATAACTAATAGTGATGCACTCTTCACATTAGACTCAGAGGCCCCTGAGGGCTGGCTGTGGTCTCAACAGTGAGGAAAAGTTTTGTGTAGGGAGACGACCCTCCATCCAACAATCTGGATATGCTAGAGTTTTCCAAGATTCCTATTTTGAACTTGCCTGAATGTTGGTGGGATCTTTGTAGGATTCATCACAGGCTATGGGCAGCATCTCACTGATCCATTCCTCCAGGTCCTCAAGGTCACGGTGGAATTTCTTGAGGTCAGCAGAGTCACCAAGTTTGGTCCACTCAGCAATCAGCAGCTCTTTGAGAGCATCCCATCTGGAGGAAAAGGCTAGATCGCTCTCTGCCCTCGACCCTCCCAGCAATCTGTGATGCCGTATCTGCAGACTTCTCATTTGCCAACCTGTCCCTTCTCTCCTTGTTATTTATAGATTTACATGCTATATAGATAACATAGCTATATATTACTTATATATTATATATGTTATATCACATATAGTGTACCTATCCATATTATATTACATGTATGTTATACCTAATATTATGTATTATATAGATAGATTTAGTTATTGCATAGTTTCACTGTTTTCAAATACAAAATACACTGGTTAAGTCAGTAATTTTTAAGTTGTATTCCATGCCTTTCATTCTGTGAGTCTAGATCGAAGTATTTCCAAGGGTCAGGATAGGGTTTTAGGCATTTAGAAATGAAAAGAACTCAGAATGTGACCCCCATCCTCCATGCTAGCAAAGAGTCACTCTGCTACATCTTTCTTAGCTCACAAAACACCTGCTCAGGCCTGACCTGTCTCGCACCCGCTGGGACCGAGCAGCGATCTCCTCCTTGGCATAGTGGTCGTCTGCTATGAGCCGCTCTGCAGCATGGTCTAGCTCAGTGATCTTATTCTCCTAGATAGAGGAAAAGAAAAAGGCCCAGATGCCTGGAGATTAGGCCTTCAGTGCAATCCCAGGCTCTCTCTTAGAAAAGAACAGAGACACCCTTTGTGGCTTCACAAAGGGGAACAAAACAAGGGCCAGAGGGTAAATACCACAAAAGTGGCTCTTAACTCAGCAGGAGGAAAAATATTAATAATGACACTAAGATGGGTTCCTGTGGTATGGATTCCTTTGGTAGTGACTCCTATGGTACTGAGCTCCTGTGATAGTGAGTTCCTATGGTACTGAGCTCCTGTGGTACTGAGTTCATATGGTACTGAGCTCCTGTGGTACTGAGTTCCTATGGTACTGAGCTCCTGTGGTAGTGAGTTCCTATGGTACTGAGCTCCTGTGGTAGTGAGTTCCTATGGTACTGAGCTCCTGCGGTAGTGAGTTCCTATGGTACTGAGCTCCTGCGGTAGTGAGTTCCTATGGTACTGAGCTCCTGCGGTAGTGAGTTCCTATGATACTGAGCTCTTGTGGTACTGAGTTCCTATGGTACTGAACTCCTGCAGTACTGAGTTTCTATGGTACTGAGATCCTGTGGTACTGAATTCCTATGATACTGAGCTCCTGTGGTAGTGAGTTCCTATGGTACCGAGCTCCTCTGGTAGTGAGCTCCTGTGGTAGTGAGCTCCTGTGGTAGTGAGCTCCTATGATACTGAGCTCTTGTGGTACTGAGTTCCTATGGTACTGAGCTCCTCTGGTAGTGAATTCCTATGGTACTGAGCTCCTGTGGTACTGAGCTCCTATGGTACTGAGCTCCTGTGGTACTGAGTTCCTATGGTACTGAGCTCCTGCGGTAGTGAGTTCCTATGGTACCGAGCTCCTCTGGTAGTGA
>CM053618.1:2149431-2167137 GCA_028646535.1 Procyon lotor | reverse complement strand
GCCGAAGGCAGACGCTTAACGACTGAGCCACCCAGGCGCCCCTTGTAGTGTGTATGTTTCTAGTAATTTATCCCTTTCTTCCAGATTGCCCCATTTGTTGGCATATAATTTTTCACAATATTCTCTTACAATTGTTTGTATTTTGTGATCTCTTCACTTTCATTTATTATTTTACTTATTTGGTTCCTTTCTCTTGTCTTTTTGATAATTCTGGCTAGGGGTTTATCAATTGTATTAATTCTTTCAAAGAACCTGCTTCTGGTCTCCGTGATCTGTTCTACTGTTTTTTGTTTGTTTGTTTCTACCTCATTTATTCCTGCTCTAATCATTATTATCCTCTTCTGCTGGTTTTAGGCTTTATTGGCTATTCCTCTTCTAGCACCTTTCAGTGTGAGGTAAAGTGGTGTGCTTGAGACTTCCTCACTTCTCCAGGTAGGCCTGCATTGCTGTGTACACTTCTTCCTTATGTCCACTTGGCTGCATCCCAAAGTTTTCAATGGTCATTTTCTCTCTTTAATGTGTTTTCATGTACTATTTTGTTTTTCCTTTAATTTCCTGGCTGATCCATTTATCCTTTAGTGTTCTTTAATCTCCGTGTATTTTTGGTCTTTTCAGATCTTTTGTTGTGGTTGACTTCGAGTCCCACAGAGTTGTGGTCAGAAAACATCTGTCGTGTGATCTCAATCTTTTTGTACATATAGAGGCCTGATTTGTGTCAAAAAAAGACATAGGATGTCACAATGGATTAAAAAAGAAACATCTATACGCTGCCACAAGGGACTTCCTGTACACCTAAAGTCACATGCAGATTGGAAGTGAGGCAGCGGTGGAGAACCATTTATCATGCTCATGGATGTCAAAAGTAAGCTGGAATAACTGCATTTATGTCACATGAAGCAGATATTGTACCAAAGACTGTAACAAGAGATGAAGACAGGCACTGTGTCGTATAAAAGGGGTCTAGCCAACAGAACATCAAACAATTGTAAATATTTATGCCTCCAATTTGGAAGCACCCAAATATGTAAACCAATTAATTTCAAACATAAAAGAACTCATTAATAATACTACAATACTGGGGCGCCTGGGTGGCTCAGTCACTAAGCCTCTGCCTTCGGCTTGGGTCATGATCCCAGGGGCCTGGGATGGAGCCCTGCATCGGGCTCTCTGCTCGGCAGGAAGCCTGCCATGATTTGCTCTCCTCATTCCCATATTTTCACCTTTGCCACTTCTCCCATTGCAAGGTTATTTTCCAGAAATATCCACATATGCAATGCTGAGAGCCTGCTTGTGGTCCCTACAGATGTTCTTCTGCCCCGGGCTCCTCTCTCAGCCCTTTCCCCTAGTTTGACACAAAGATTTAAAAAAAATTAAATTTTTTTTAATTCAATTAGCCAACATGTAATACATGATTAGTTTTGGTGTAGTGTTCAATGATTCATCAGTTGCATATATAGCCAGTGTTCATCACATCAGGTCCCCCCATGCCCATCACCCAGTTACCCCATCCCCCCACCCACCTCCCTTCCACAATGCCAGTTTGTTTACCAGAGTCTCTCATGCTTTGTCTCCCTCTCTCATTTCTTCCCATTCAGTTTTCCATCCCTTCCTCTGTGACCTCTGTGCTACTTCTTATATTGCACGTATGAGTGAAACCATATGATAGTTGTGTTTCTCTGCTTGATTTATTTCACTTAGCATAATACCTTCTGGTTCCACCCATGTCGATGTAAATGGTAGGTATTCATCCTTTTGGTGCTGAATAATTTCTATTGTATATATGAGCCATATCTTTATCCATTCATCTGTTGAAGGATATCTCAGCTCCTTCCACAGTTTGGCTATTGTGGATAGTGCTGCTATAAACATTGGGGTGCACGCACCCTTTCGGATCACTACATTCATACCTGTAGGGTAAATACCCAGTCGCCTGAGCACAATGCTCTTACTCTCTTTCTCAGAGCATCTTCTTTCCATTCAGGGACACACTTACACTGCTACCTCTCAGGCATCACCTGTATCAGTGCCTCTCACCTTTTATTTATCTGAGAATCCCTTGCTGATTTTGCTAAAAAGCAAATTGTGACCCAGGGGGTCTCAGCTGAGACCAAGACCCTATATTTCTAATGAGCCCTAAGGTGACAACTCTGCTACTGTCCCTGAGCCCCAGAAACATTAAGGGCCTGAATCCTGCTTTCCTCTTTTACTTATAATACTTGGAGCAACAGGTCCTCTCCAATAGGGGTCTGTAGGAAACAACTGAAATGGTCATAAGTAAAACTGTTTCTCCTCAGGATGTCAAAGACAAAACAAGGAGCCATGAGAGTGTGAAGTCCCTTGGGCAAATGAGAGGACCTTTAACAAGAAAAACACCAAATATCTCAACCACTACAAACATGTCAAGAAGGAAAAGAAGAAGATACCTTATAAATTTGACAAAAATTCAACAGTTTTCATTGAGCACATATCTCATGTGGGTGAGACAACTTACCAAGGAAAGATAAAAATTTTGGACTTTGCTCTCAAAAGACCTAAGCATTAGAAGGGGAAAAGGGGCCCAAGGGGGGGACAAAAAGAGCTAAGGGTCAGGAATAGGTTTGCTAAAGTGAAACTAAACATTGCAGGAATTCTCACTTGGCAGGGACTTCTTACAGTTGTAAATCAGGGATGGCTCTGGAGCCTCGGACATTTGATGCCTGATGTCCCACAGAGTTTCTTGGACTTCAGAGTTAAATTTTGAGTTTTAATGTCCCAGAATGAAGGTCCAACAACAAATCCCACTAAATTATATTTGGCTTATATTGACATAGCTGATCATTAAGGAAAAATGAAAGACTACAGTTGCACATAGAGAGTCGCAAGGACATGACCGCTGAGCTGGGTTTAGGTATGTTCTGGGCCCTGGGCTGCTGGGATATCACTCCAAAGGGAGGCCAATGCGCTGAGGTCTTCAGTGTGTTTTCCTGGGAGGAAGACAAGAGGAATCATTTTGTAGCAGTTGTAGGCAAGGACTGCAGGGGGGAAGGGCACTGGGAGCAGTAGGGATGAGGACAGACTAAAGGTAGAGAGACATATGGAAAGAGCAGGAAGGTGGCTCCAGGGACTCACCAGCGCTTCCAGAGCCACAACGCCAGACCCGCCAGGAGCACCAGGGGCACTATCACCACCAGGAAGACCAAGCCCATGGAGTGGGGCTGCTCTGTGGGTTTGGTGCACAGAGGGGGTCATTTCCATTAACCCAGTTTGAAGTGTATCTCCTTCATCCTCTTTGTTCCTGTCGCCTTCTGCCTCACCAACCACCCTTCCTTTCTCTTCTCCCATGCCTCCTCAGAGATGGACATGTCACCCAACCCTCCACACTGCCCACATCTGCAGGATGTTGACCTTCAGCTCTTCTGTTTCTTGGGTTACTGATTCTTTTGTCATTTTTGGTCAAGAGTCCTTAGACTCCCAAATATTTCATCTGGCTCCCCTGCTCTTCTCTAGACTACATGCCCCCCCTCCAAGCTGGGCCCAGGTCTTACTCACCCCAGTAGAGGACCATGTCCTGTCCTCCTAGACTGCTGTGTCTCACCCGGCACGACAGGCCAGCAGCCTCCCTGGCTTTCACATCCAAGGTCATCCGAAGATACCATGTCCCGTCAGCATGGGGCAGGATGTCACCTCGCTGGGTGCCCTGCTGCTCCTGCTCACCCCGCATCCACATCACCCACACGGGCTTTGGGTAGAAGCCAGAGACATGGCACACCAGCAGGAGATGGCCAGGGCCGGGACTGGGACCACTGGACAGCCAGGCCTCTGGTCTCACTGCAGACACAGGACAGGAATTCACAGACTGAGAGGGTAGATCTTCACATCACTTCAGATAAACAGACCTTTCTACCTCTAGAAATCTTTCATCATCCTCCCCTCTCCCTCTTTGCTCCTTCTCATCCTGAATTTGAGGGAATGGTTCAAATTTATGGGTGCAGAGTAGAGAATTCATGGAGGGAAGGAGCAGGACTGACCTTGTCGCTGGAGATCTGCCTTCCCTGCATCAAGAAGACCCAACAGGAACCTGGGGCAGGTGTCACTGAGAAGTTTGTGTGCTATTTCATTAATAACATGCTTCTGATTGAGTAGTCTGCAGACCTGCTGAGCCCTATTTCCTCCCCTTGGAGATGGCCACCATGATGTGTTCTGGAAAGTCAGGAGATCTGATCCTTGATAAGCAATCTGAATAAGGCCTACTGATGCTTCTCCAAAGTGGGAATCACAGCTTAATACCGTCTGAACCTGAAAGGGATCTGGGAAGAGACACTGTGAGTTACAGAACAGGGAGAGTCAAAGAAAGGAAATGAGATGAGTAAAATCCACAGAGAGTAGGAGAAGAAGGAGAAGTTTAGGGGATTATAGGGAATGGATTATAGGGAAAGATTTGTTTGAGGAGTGGCTCAGACAAAGGGAAGTGGAGGTTGCTGAAGACAGAGAGAGAGGTGAGACTCAGAAGCGAGTGGTGTTCATCTCCCCTAAGAAGAAGGAACTCAAGGAGACACAAGTACCTGTCACCTCCATCCCACCTGGAGGGAACTGAACTCACATTCAAGCTGCCAATTATTGACATGGTTATGACATATCGAAATAGTTCTAACGGAGCATATGTAGAATAAGTTTTCCATTTCTTTCAGCTCCTGATTGCTGAAGTTGCCCCGGGACCAAGGTTGCAGGTAGATGAAAGCGCCGGTCCTACTGTTCCATCCATGAGTCTGAAAATCATCCAGCCAAGCTGAGCCTTGATTTTGGGTCCAGGAGGGGTTGTAAAAGGATGTGGTCCGGATGATTCGAAAGGTGATTGGCTCCTGGAAGTCTGCGGCAAAAGGACAGATAAGCTTTGGAGGTCAAGAGCTTTGGGAAGGAGAGAGAATGAAGACGAAGGTGTCAGGGAGGGGAACCAAAGTTGGACAGGGAAGCCATAGCTGTCTCAGGAGACATGTGCTGCCCCAGAGTCACGAGCTTCATACCCATCCTTCCAAAGAGGATGTGTCCCTGGGGTCAGGGATGCTCAGATGAACCTGGCTGACACTCTCGAACCCAAATATGGCGGCACACAGAGAAAGACACAAATGCACATATGTACACACACCCACACACAGAGATTATACATATGCACACACACATGCACATATACAAGTACAGACACACAGACACACACCACATATGCACACACAAACACACACAGATGCACTTAGTCAGCTAAACACATATACATATAATCAAATATACACAAACACATGTACACACACACACACACACACACACACACACACACACACACACACACTCACTCACATGTTCACAATTGCACCCACTGGGCAGAGTCAGTTCTCACCATCCTCACTGTCACCACCTGGGAGGAGAAACACCAGCAACACAAGTTGCAGGAACAGCATCGTATTTGAAGATGTCCCTTCTGTCTCTTACAGAGTCGGTCTTTGACGATCGTTCTAACAACCCTACCCCACACACAGCACTGCTCGTCTGACTTCCTTCCCCGCACACCAGCCCTCCCTGAGTCTCTGCGACAATGCACACGTGCTCCTCCCCCAACCCTGGACACCTACTCGGCTCCCACTTCCCCTCCTGGTCTGACCTCCTGTCTGGCTTCCTGTTTCTCCCCGTCACCGGCTTCCATCCTGCTCCCTGTCCCATAATTCAGTTGCTACAGAACGAGTCCTGTGTGGCTTGGAATAGTGACTCTACCTCTCGTGCCTTTCCTTCTCATCCAGACAGTAACCCATGAAAACACATGGCTCCCAGAACACCGCCCTGGACCCTGCTGTCACTGTCCCTCCTGCCCATAGGACATTCCCCATGTGTTTCCTTCCCTATCTCACCCCCTCCTCAGCTCATTCTCATCTCTGACTTCTCACTGCTTGTGTTAAAAAGCGAAATCAACCAGGTATATTTGAAGATCTAATTGGTTTTATTTATTTGTTTTTAATATTTTATTTATTTATTTGACACAGAGAGAGAGAGAGCTCACAAGTAGGCAGAGAGGCAGGCAGAGAGAGAGAGGGAAGCAGGCTCCCCGCTGAGCAGAGAGCCCGATGCGGGGCTCGATCCCAGGACCCTGAGATCATGACCTGAGCTGAAGGCAGAGGCTTTAACCCACTGAGCCACCCAGGTGCCCTGATCTAATTGGTTTTATTAAGTGATTCAAGAGTCAGGCAGCATCCCATCTGGTGGGTGGAGGGGGGTGTGAGGAGTGTTATAAATGGCAGGTTTTTGTAGGAAGGAGGTTGTCAAGAGACAGGAGCGTTTCAGGGAAGGTCACCTTCCCTTAACTGGGGGAGCAGGGAAGGGGTTTACCGTGCAGATGACCTCCCCTCCTTGGGGGGGAGGGGACATCTGACAGAGTACCTCACTGATGCCGACCAGAGGATTTTTCATTGACAGGGGATCATTTCTGAGAAAGATGGGAACTGTACTTAGGTTAGGGATGAAGCAACTTTGCAGGACTTGGTCTTGCCCCAGGTGCCATTTTGGGCAAATAGATTTTTTTTAACAGTTGCTCTATTTGCTTGTCCAGATTCCCCCACGATTGCCAGTCTAACAATATCAGCAACCAGCAGTCTGCCATAACTCTTAGGGAAGAGCCACTGGTCATCACAGCGACCACAGGACATTGAAACATCTGAAAAATATCCCCTCTGTCTAACTTGCATCAATATATATTGACTCACCAAGCAGTCACTTGTCACCTGCCTGGATCCAAGCACATGCTACGCTCACGAAAATACAGTGTTCACAGTGCAATCGCCTATGCAAGGAGCCTTTATTCTACTTGGGAAGAAAAACACATAAACCAAAAACTATACATTTTGGTGTGCTGACTTAGTTTTTCTTTGTTGTTGTTGTTTTTTGGTTTTGTTTTGTTTTTTTTAATTCCACTGTAGTTAACATACCACATTAATTAGTTTCTGGTGCACAATATAGTGATTCAAAAATTCTGTACATTACTTAGTGCTCGTGAATATAAGTGTAATTTTAATCCTCCTAACCTATTTCTCCAATCCCCCCACCTGCCTCCCCTCTGGGAACTAGCAGTATGTACTCTATAGATAAGAGTATGTTTTTTTCTTTCTTTTCCACTTTGTTCTTTTGTTTTGTTTCTTTTTTTTTTTTTTTTAAAGATTTTATTTATTTGACAGAGAGAGATCACAAGTAGGCAGAGAGGCAGGCAGAGAGAGGGGGGGAAGCAGGCCCCCTGCTGAGCAGAGAACCCCATGTGGGGCTCGATCCCAGGACTCTGAGATCATGACCTGAGCCGAAGGCAGAGGCTTTAACCCACTGAGCCACTCAGGTGCCCCTTTGTTTTGTTTCTTAATTCCACCAATGAAGGAGACCATATGGTATTTGTCTTTGTTTGACTGACTTATATCACTTACCATCATGCTCTCTAGCTCCATCCATGTTGTTGCAAATGGAGAGATCCGTTATTTTTATGTCTGAATAATACTCCATTGTGTGTACATACACATCCTTTCTCTTCATTCATCGATCTATGGATGCTTGTGTTGCTTCCTTATGTTAGCTACTTAGTAAATAATGCTGCAGTAAACATCAGGGAGTATGTTTCTTTTCATGTCAGTGTTTTCACATTCTTGGGCAAATAACCAATAATACAACAACAAAAAATCCAGTAGTAAAATTTGCTGGGTCATATAATAATTCTGTTTTTAGTTTCTTGAGGAACCTCCATAATGTTTGCCACAGTGGCTGTACCAGTTTATATTCCTACCAACAGGATACAAAGGTTATTTATTCTCAACATCCTTCCCAAGACTTGTTTCTTGTTTGTGTGTGTGTGTGTGTGTGTGTTAAATTAACCAGCATGACGGGTGTGAGGAGATATCTCATTGTGGTTTTGATTTGCACATCCCTGATGATGAGTGATGTTGAGCATCTTTTTATCTGTGTGTCGGACAGCTGGATGCCATCATCTTTGGAGAAATATCTATTCTTCATTTAGAAGACCTGCCCATTTTTTAATTGGATTATTTCCTTTCTTAGGTGGTGAGTTGTACAAGTTCCTTACATATTTTGCATACTGACCATTGACCACATACGTCATTAACAAATACCTACTTACATTCAGTAGATGGTCTTTTAGTTTTGATGCTTGTTTCCCTTGCTTTGCAGAAGCTTTTTATTCTGATGTCATGCAACAGTTTCTTTGTTTTGTTTTTGGATTTTTTTTTTTGCCTTTGTTTCCTTGCTGGGGAGACGTATCTGGAAAAATGCTGCTACGGCTGATGTCAAAGAACTTACTACCTCTGCTCTCTTACAGGGTTTTTGTGATTTTAGGACCTAAATTTAGGCCTTTAATCCACTTTGAGTTTTTTTTTTTTTTCTATGGTGTAGGAAAATGGTCCAGTTTCTTTCTTTTACATGTAAGTCTCTAATTTTCCCAACACCATGTGTTGAAAAGACATTCTATTTCCCATTGCATATTCCCTCCTCCTTTGTCAGCTTTTAATTGGCAATAAAATTGTGGGTTTATTTCTGGGTTCTCTACTCTGTTCCATTGGTGTGTGTGTCCATTTTGTGCCGGTACCACACTGTTTTGATTACTACATTTTTAGTATAACTTGAAAATGTGACTATGACATCTCCAGCTTCATTTTTCTTTTTCAAGGCCGTTCAGAGTGTTTTGTGGTTCCCTACAAATTTTAAGATTGCTCTCACTTTGTGAAAAATGATATTGATATTTTCAAAGAATTGCATTAAATCTGTAATTGCTTTGGGTAGTGTGGACATGTTGCCAATATTAGTTCTTCCAATCCATGAGCGTGGAATATCTTTCCATTTCTTTGTATCACCTTTAATTTTCATAGTCAATGCTCTACAGTTTTCATGCTCCAGATCTTTCAGCTCTTGGGTTAAGTATATTCCTAGGTATTTTATTATTTTTGGTGCGTTAGCAAATGGGATGGTTTGCTTAATTTCTTCTTCTGATACTTCATTATTATTGTATAAAAAATACAAGGGATTTCTCAGTATTGATTTTGTACTCTGAGATTTACTAAATTCATTTATTAGTTCTAGTAGTTTATTGTGGGAATCTTTAGGGTTTTCTGTAAATAGCAAAAATTTTACTTTTTCCTTACCAATTTGGTTGTCTTTTATTCCTTTCTCTTTTCTAATTGCTGTGGCTGGGACTTGCAGTATTATTTTGAATAAAAATGGTAAGAGTGGGCATCTCTGTCTTGCTTCTCACCTTAGGGGAAAAGCTCTTGTTATTTAACCAGTAAGTATGATGTTAGCTGGTTTCTCATACGTGACCTTTATTATGTTGAGCTATGATACCTCTAAATCTATTTTTGAGGGATTATTATCATAATGGATATTGTACTTTGATAATTTTTCTGCATCTCTGCAAATGATCATACAATTTTTGTCCTTTCTCTTGTTGTTATTGTATGTCATGTTGATTGATGTGTGAATATTGAACCATACTTGTATCACAGGAATAAATTCCACTTGATCGTGATGAATGATTTTTTTTAATGTGTTGTTGGATGCGGTTTGCTAATATTTTGTTACGGATTTTCCGTCTTTTCCATCATGGCCAGTAATTCTGTCTTTATGTAGTGTCTTTATTCGCTTTTAGTATCAGGGTAATGCTGGTCTCGTAGAAGAAATCTGGAAGCATTCCTTCCTCTTCTAATTTTAATAGTTTGAGAAGAATAGGTATTAACTCTTCTTTAAATGTTTGGTAAAATACACCTTTGAAGGCTTCTGGTCCAGGACTTCTGATTGTTGGGAGTTTTTTCATTGCCGATTCGATTTCATTTCTGGTAATCAGTTCAAATTTTCTATTTTTTCCCATTTCAGTTTTGGGAGGCTATATGTTTCTGGGAATCTGTCCATTTCTTGTAGGTTTTCTAATTTCTTGGCATATAATTTTTCATAATATTCTCTTACAATCCTTTGTATTTCTGTGATGTCAGTTGTTATTTCTCTCTCATCTCTGATTTTGTTTGAGTTCCCTCTCTCTCTTTTCTTTTGAAGAGTAGCTCTATTTTTATCAATTTTGTTGATATTTTCTAAGAGCTTACTCCTGGTTTCATTGATCTGTTCTTTTGGGTGGTTTTTTCCTAACTTCTATATCATTTATTCTGGTCGAATTTTTATGATTTCCCTTCTTCTATTGCCTTTTGGTTTTATTTGTTTCTTTTCCTAGCTCCTTTAGTTCTATTGTTCAGTTGTTTGAGGATTTTCTTGTCCTTGAGGTATGCCTATATTGCCGGAAATGTACCTCTTCGAACAGCTTTTGCTGCATAGCAAAGATTTTGGACCATTGTGTTTCATTTTCATTTGTGTCCATGTTTTTTATTTTTATTTCCTCTTTGATTTCATGCTTGACCCATTCCGTTTAGTAGGATATGATTTAACCTCCATATATCTGTACTCTCTCCAGATTTTGGCTGTGGTTTATTTCTAGTTTCATATAGTGTTATGGTCGTTAAAGATGCATGGTATGACATTGATCTTTTTGAAATCATTGAGACTTGTTTTATGGACTACTATGGGATCTATTCTTGAGAATGATCCATGTGCACTTGAAAAGCATGTGTATTGAGGGTATTGGGATGGAATTTTTGAATATATCATTTAGATCTACCTAGTCCAATGTGTCATTCAAAGCCACTCTTTCCTTATTGATTTTCTGCTTTGATCCATCCATGTGAGTGGGGTGATAAAGTCCCCTCCTAATATTATGTTACTTTTGATTAGTCCTTTATGTTCGTTATTAGCTGCTTTATGTATTTGGGTTCTTCCATGTTGGCTGCATAAGTATTTACCATTGTTATATCTTCTGCTGGATTGTTCCTCTCATTATTATATGCTGTCCTTCTTTGTCTCTTGTTAAAGTCTTTCTTTTAATGTCTATTTTGTATACAAATAGACACTACACTTTGTAAGAGCTTATTTACACTTTGTATATAAAAGCTTCTGTCTATAACAGTCATTATTAAGTTAAGGTCACTAAGTTTGAAATCATTCTTACTCATCCCCATCCCCAAGTTTTTGAAATATGATGCTATACTTTGCATCCTTTTATTTTGTGGGTCCCTTGACTGATTTTTATGGCTATCCTTATTTTTACTGCTTTTCTCCTTCCTTTCCTTTCCACTCAGAGTCCTCTTTAATATATCTTGTAGGGCTAGGTTAGCGTTCAGGAATTCCTTTCACATTACTTTGTCTGGGAAACTCTTTATCTTTCCTTCTATTCTGAATAATAGCCTTGCTAGATAGAGTATTCTTTGCTGCAATTTTTTTTCCTTTCAGTACTTTTGTTTTGTTTTGTGTATTATATTATGTTAGTCACCATGAAATACACCATTAGTTTTTGATGCAGTGTTCCAAGATCCATTGTTTATATACAACACCCAGTGCTCCATGCAATATATATCCTCCTCAATACCCACCACCAGGCCAATCCATCTCCCCACACCCTTTCCTTCTAAAACCCTCAGTTTGTTTTCCAGAGTCCACAGTCTCTCATGGTTCATCTCCCCCTATTTGTCCCAATTCATTTTTCCTTTCCTTCTCTTAATGTCCTCCATGTTTTTCCTTATATTCCACAAGTAAGTAAAACCATATGACAATTGACTTTCTCTGCTTGACTTATCTCATTATGCCACGTTCCTTCTAATCTATAATTTCTGTTGAAAAATCAGCTGATGCCTCTATGGGTTTCCTTTGCATATAACTGTCTTTTCTCTTGCTGGTTTTAAATTCTCCTTCATTGTTACTTTTGGCTATTTTAGCTAATATGTATCATGGTGTAAACCTCCTTGGGTTGATTTTGTTGGGGGCTCAGTGTGCCTCCCAAAAATAGATTTCACCAGTTTTGTACATTTTCAGCTATTATTTCTCCAAATAAAATTTTTGTCCCCCTCTTCTCTTTCTGTCATTTATACTGCAAATATTTTTGTTAGATGGGTTGCTGAGCTCCCTAAGTCTGTTTTTCTCATGTTTTCCTCCCTCTCTTCTGTTCAAGTTGATTGCTTTCCATACCCTCTCTTCTAGATCACGGATCTGTTCTTCTGCTTCTTCTAGCCTCCTACTCATTCCAACTAGTGTATTTTTAATTTCAGTTATTGAGTTCTTTAACACTGATTGGTCCTTTTTTATATTTTCTGTCTCTTTTTGTTGAGAATCTCACTAAGCTCCTCTACTCTTTTCTCAAGTCTAAAGATTACCTTTATGACATTTATTTTAAATTCTCTATCAGGCATATTACTTATCTCCTTTTCACTAAGCTCTCAGGCTGTGATTCTTGTCCTGTTATTTCATTTGGGACATAATCCTCTGTGTCCTCATTTTGTTTAAGTCTCTGGTCTCTTGTTGTATGTTAGGAAAGTTGCAACATTTTCTGCTCTTGAAAGTCATGTCCTTATGAAGAAGAAGTTCTATAAAGTTCTGCAGTGCAGTGTCCCCTGCTCACCAGAGCCTGACACCTCAGGGGTATCCCCTATGTGTGTTGCATGTCTGGTGTGGAGGCTGATCCAGTGTTTGCTTTAGTCCAGTAATCTGCAATGGTTATCTTTGTATGTGTGGTTTGGGTTTGGTCCCTGTGTTCTCAGTGCACCGTTCAGCAGCCTCCTTAGTCTTAAGTTGTGTCAAATTAAGTGTTTCCCAGAGACGAAGTAGCACTGATCTGCAATGCCCAAACCCTGTGTTGTCCCCTAAGAAGCTTTCATTGGTAGAAAGGCCCCACATCAGAACAGATGTCCACCCCAGCCCACTTCTAGCCTCAGTCAGAATGTTCTGTGTAGTTACCTTTCCCTTTCCCCAGGGCAAGATTCATTTTTCCCCCCAAATATGTTTATTTTATCCTTTCAGTGTTATAAGATTTATTGTTCATGCACCACACCCAGTGCTCCATGCAATACGTGCCCTCCTCAATACCCACCACCAGTCTCACCCAACCCCCCACCCTATCCCTCCTAAACCCTCAGTTTGTTGCTCAAAATCCAGTCTTTCGTGGTTCATCTCCCCCTCTGATTTACCCCAAAGAAGTAGATGCATTACAAAGAAGGGCCACATGTACCCCAATGTTCATAGCAGCAATGGCCACAATTGCCAAACTGTGGAAAGAACCAAGATGCAAGATTCATTTTGCAGTCGAGTGGCCCCTGTCAGGAATGCTTGGTCATACCAGGCTTGTGACACCACTTTGGGTGGACTCCTGCCTTATAGTTAGTCTGGTACTGACTATAAGCCTAAGAACCTGTCTTCTGTTTCTCCACAAAATGCCAGGTCCCTTTGTGAGGTAGAGAATGGGGACACAGGGATCATTAGGGTCCATGTCCCTTTTCCAATGTCTTATCTGTCTCAGATAGGAAAAATCTTAGCTCCTTTAGCCAAGCTTCTTCCCATTTCACTAAGAAATTTAAAAGTCTCACAATTTATTTTGACCACACCTTTTAGGACATTCACTTCATCTTTACCATGTGCTGCACAATTAGGAAAAAACAAACTTATGTCTGGTCTTTGTCTCAGAACTGGGCTGATAAGTCCCATACCCAAGCCCATGACTGTGCTCTTGTGTGACCACAAAGCCAATCTTAGATGACATTATTAGGGAAAAAAGCCTGGTATAATTACTTGGGATTACATGATACCTTGTCTAATTGAGGGTATGCAAAAAGCAATCACGGAAACTGTGAATTGTGCAATTTAAATAACCCAAGGCCAAAATGAAAATCCCATGTAATTTCATTCTTCTTTACCAGAGGCCAGAGAAATTACTCCAACCTAGATCCTGAAGGCCAGGAGAGCATGGCAATATGGCAAAGTACTTTATCAGTCAGGCCTCCCCTGATGTCAGACAAAAGTTTCAGAAGCTCAGTCAAGGACCGCAGAACCTTATCCCCACATTTCTGTATATGGCTCAGGGTTTTCAATAACCAAGAAGTAGCCCTGAGTACTAAAAGTGAACAGAGAGACAAGGGGCAGGCCCAATATATGGCTTCAGCTATTGCCAGCTCCTTGCCCTTCTCTGGGTCCACCCGGGAGTAATAGCCATTAAAGGTGCAAGCCACTAAGCCCCCCTGTGTCCCAGGGGCACCCTAAGCCTGTGTCTTTCATTGCCAGTCAGGGCATCTGCCCAGAAGTGTCCAATGCTCCCTCTGTCAGGGCTTCATATGTTATGGAAATAACCAGGGCATTGGAAATGGGGCTGCCTCTCCTTCCCATGAGCAGGAAGGTCATTCCAGCCCCAAAGCCCAAGTCCAGGCTATTCTAGGTAATCACTGGCCTCAGTTGCACTCTGTGCAACCTGTAGCTGCCTTTAGCTCTGTACCTCAGTTATGAGGAGCCCAGTGGAGCAGGGGAGGACAATCTTTTCTCCTTTGACTGACAAGGCACAAAGACTGTAGGCTCCCATATTCTCCATCACTCCAGCAGAGACTCAGGTAACCCTGGATGTGGCATGAGACACAGTTGAATTTCTACCATATATGGGAGTCACTTACTCCGCCCTTACCAAATACTCAGGCATCACCTTCCAGTCCTACACCCTCCTCATCCACATAGATGGGTCCCCAAAGAGTGGACATTTCACTTGCCTTTAATTTCTTGGGGGGTAAAATGCCTTTACCCACTCTTTTCCTGTTTTACCTGATTGCGCAACTCCATTACTTGGAAGGGAGATAGTGACGAGGGTACAAACCAATCTTTGTCTTTCTGAGACTGATTAATTCCCTGCTGGCATTTTTGTCCTCTGATCCCTCCTCCAAGTACAGCTGCAAGCCAGTTGGAGATCTACACCTGTTATTCAAAGGATACGGAGAGGATGCACGCCCAGAGGCCTAGAGGCCCATGAATCTGGCCCATTACCAATCTCCACTCTCTTGCATTCAATCATTCCATATTATCTTAGAAAAACTCCCCAAATACTTTCCTTCTGAAACTCTTATGATTTCTCCTTCCCAATTCCAAGACTATAGTCTCCACATTTTCCTTCAGGGTGATCTCCCAGAGTTTACCTGGAGCTCCCCTACTTCCCCACCTTGATGTCCTGCTCTCACAATACAATAATTAGCCATTTTGGAATTATCCTTGTCCTTCTCATCCAAAACTTCTTTTGGCTTCCTTCCTCCAGGACTGTGCAAAATAAGGATGGTTTTCCTGGGATTAAACCCAGCAATGGCTCTCCTGGCCACTTCCCTTCTTAGGACCTCTGTTCTCAACACTCATACTCCTAATTATTGGTCCCCCTTTATTTAGTTTCTTTGTTAAACTTGTCTCTTCTGGAATCCAATAGTTCCATATATGAATGAAGTAGTTCAATAGAGTTTCCAGTCCATATTATCAGGGGGTTCCCTCCCTTTGATCCCATGGACCAGGCCACCAAAGAATGTCACTCAAATTACCTATCAGCACCTTAATATAACACCATGCTCTGGTCTAATAACTGCATAGAAACCTTGATGGACGGAGAAGTTCAGTGGGGACCCCTCTATGCCCTCATTCAGCAGGAAGAAGCAACTGCAGATGAGACCTCTGCACAAATGCCAAAGATTTGTCATTGTCAATATGTGAGGGGAATGTAGAGGCCACTTGCAGGCACCCAACTTGAGTGAAGAAATCTGAGTCAGGGAGAAGAGCCCACAGTGACCCCTAGCCCCCGGCTGAATACAAACAGGTCCGTTAGGCGACTCACCTCAAAATATGTTTAGGCCTACACCTGGACACAGGTACCAATGAAAGAAAATTCCTTGTCTTCCAGCACCAGCTCACCAGGAAGCTCCCAACTGTCTTAATGTTAATGCCTTGCTAGAGGGGAAAACAACCTTAACTTGACAATGGCAAGGCCTCTAATATCCTGGGAGTTTTTAACATATGAAAATCCTTTTGAAACCTCCCTTTTCATTACCTCCTCCAACTCCCAAGTATATATATAATCAGCCACCCCTCACAAGCCAAGGGCAGCAGCCCTTTCTGCCCACAGATCCTGTCCCCGTGCTTTAATAAAACCACCATTTTGGACTCAAAGAATTCTCAAGAATAAAACCACCATTTTGTACCAAAGAATTCTCAAGAATTCTTTCTTGGTCTTCAGCTCTGGATCTTACTTACCCCCCAGAATCTCACCTATAATCTAAAATAACATCAAGGTCACCCCACCGTATGCAAACTCTTGCTTACTTAGACAGATGCCTGATGCTCTACAGCATCCAGAAAGAATTCCACTGAAATTGTTAACAAGTTGCTAACATGAGTACCTGGAGCCCTTGAGAGTCACAGACTCAGGAAATTCCCTGTATGTCTAGGTTTTTTTCTGTTGACCTCACCAGGGGCTCCTGACAGGCAGGAACCCAGGATCCAGACCAGAGAACTGCTTTATTGTGGCGCGTTGAGGTCTGAGAGGACCTGCTGCCGGAGAAGGGCAGGAAGCCACCATCTCCCACACAGAAAGAATCCTTAACCAGGTGTGGGCAGGGCAGGGAGCCCCACTGTCTCAGGACACAGGTGAAGCCACACAGCAGCAGGGCAAGGGACAGTGGGGTAAGGACAGTACTGAAGAAGTTTCAGAATGTAGGTGAGGTTCAGTGGGGTGGAGTCCGGAGCTGATGACGGAGAAAGAATTCTTGAGACGTCTTTGGTGCAAAACGGTGGTTTTATTAAAGCACGGGGACAGGATCTGCGGGCAGAAAGGGCTGCTGCCCCTGGCTTGTGAGGGGTGGCAGGTTATACAAGATGGGGTTGGGGGAGGTAAGAAGAAAGGGAGGTTTCCAAAGAACTTTCCCATACTAAAGAGGACCTACAGGATACCAGGTACAAGGGTTTCCCCCTCTAGCAAAGTATTAACATGAAGATAGTTGGGAGATTCCTAAAGAATATCACACAGGTCCCACCCAGGAGTGGGGGTGGGGGAAGGTTGCAGGGGGTCAGCTTTTGCTTTGTCCTCAGCTTGCCTTCTGTTCCCTCATCAGTACCACACCCTGTCCTAGACTAAAAGTTTCCATCTACTGAGGGAAGGGGAGGAAGCCTTAGAAGACCCAATCCCCAGACTGAAAGACAAGGCACCTGACTGAAGAAGAGATTGAATAGGATTGGAGACAGCGCCCCTCTCCCGTCCCAAGCAGGCTGGCCGGCAGGGCGCCAAGAGCAGCTCTGAAGGCAGAGGGGCAAGAGAATGCAGATACCTCCCCATGAGGCTCTTCCTCTTAGAAAAAGAAAATCACGGGCCCAAAATTGTGTCCCTTAGACCCAGCTCCCACACTGGACCTTCACACCAGATCTTCATACCCAATCTAATTACAATTTCAACCAGGACCACCCGCACCCTCCACCCCCCGCCGAGAAATGTAGACTTAACCAGTCATGCAGGAAATTTTTCTTTCCATTCTGTCCCTTAAAAGCAGATGAAATCAACCCCCCACCCCCCACTACAAAAACCTCCCATTTTGTACAACGCTTTTGAGCGCCCCCTGTGTGCCGGGTAGGGTGTTCACGAGTCCTGCATCATTTAAGGAGGCCGATTAAATCTTCAAACACATGTAGTTGACTTCTCTTATTGAACAGTTCTGAAGTTTGCCTCTGGGCGATTAAAAGTAAATATCAAAAAATGAACAAGCTTGGAGGAAGAGATGATTCATTTATCTTAAATATCTGGGCACAGAGCTGCTCCTCATATGTCAGAATATG
>CM053618.1:2130955-2148931 GCA_028646535.1 Procyon lotor | reverse complement strand
GAATAGAAGTTTTCTTGACCGACTCTGCATTTTCCTCCTGCAGGCACCGCGGGGAAGGACGTGAGCATCGGCTGGGCTCCCTGCGGGCCCCGCGTGCACCAGGCTCCCACGGGTCTCAGGCCGTCCCCTCTGAGAGGTTGCTGGGGGACCTTCCTCAGGAGGACCCTCGTTCAGCACACGTCGCAGGCTCTGCCGCACCCGTTAGAGCCCGCGAGGGCCCACACGGCCCGTGGTGCCTCCCAGCCTTCCTCCCGGGGCAGCTGGAAAGCTGCCTGCTGTCCATAGGTCCGATGTTCATTTATCATCATACTCCAATAAAGCATAAAACAGCAGGGAAAACAAAACCAAAACGTCGGAAAAGCCAAGGCGGACACGCAGACCCGCAGAAGGGGCTGGAGCCCCAATGACCCTGGGCTCCCGGGTCCCATCTGCCAATGCACTCCCCACATGGCTTCAACCCAACGAGGTGCATTTCTGTCCTTTGTGACCGACAGCTCCCCTGTGATCCGGGTGGATGTGGCCCCAGAGGATGCTGGGCTAATTAATGTCTCTGCTCCTTGCAAGGCTCCTCCTCACTTCTCTCTTCCTGCCCTTTGATTCTTGAAAATATTCCTCTATTCTTTTTCTTGCCTGTTTGCTTTTTTTCTCCCCCCATGTGTTCTCATCTTGTGACACTTCCCCGTCTTGTGTGTTAACCCTGACATCTGAATCAGTCCCCGTGCTGGGTGTTTTCATGGATTTCTGCTAATACACTTGATCTTAGCCAAAAGGCCGAGAGGCGATGTTTTCATGGATTTCTAACAAACCACTGGCCAGGAATCAAGGTGCTGGGTCTGCTGCTGGCTAAGTGACAGGCAAATATTTATACTTCAGGGTTTTCCCACAAATGGAAGGACAAGCTGCACATGTAATAAGTGTCATGCCAATGACAGTTAAATACTCAAAATATAAGAAGTTTTCCACGGATTTCTTCTTGACTCAATACATCCATTTATTCGTTCACTTCATCACATGGTCAGCTTTTCCTACTTGGGTGGTAAACATATTCTGAGGGTGGTTCCAACAGGTGTGAGAAGCCACTCTGTGTACAGAGCTTTAAGGTATCAGGAATAATTTCTTCCTCCAAGCTCCTTCCTTTTTCATGTCTACATTTAATCACCCAGAGTCAAACTTCAGAACTGTTCAATGAGAAAAGTCAAGCACATGTACGTGAATATCTAATTGGTTTTATTAAAGGACCCATGAATCAGGAGATAGACGCCCCGTCTGGCAGGCAGGTGGGCACCCAGAGGAGCTGTACAAAACGGAAGGCTTTCTAGGGGGAGGTTGGAGTCAGGGAGTTAGCAAAAAGGCATTGTTTGAGGAGTCAGGCCCGTTTTCTTGGAGAAAAGCAAGAGGTCTTATCATACACATGACCTCATCTTCCTGTGGGGGATGGAGAGGACCCCGGTGACAGACTCACCAGTGCTGATGGAAAAATTTCCTGTCTGGGTGGTTAAGGTTGGATTTCTGGGGGAGAGTGAAACTGTAATTAGACTGGATTTGAAGCCCCAGTGTGAAGCCCCAGGGTGGGAACTGGGTCTATGTGACACCAGTTTTTGGGCCCGTGATTTTCTTTTTCTAAGAGAAAGAGCCTCATGGGGACATATTTCATTCTCTCTCACCCCTCCACCAGCAGGAGCTGGTGGCTTGGACCCTGCCAGCCAGCCTGCTTGGGATGGGAGTGGGGCGCGAGCCTTGCTCCGGTCCAGTCTCATCCTCGGCCAGGGGCTTTGTTTTCAGTTTGGGGGGCTGGACATTCTAATCATTCCTGCCTTTCTCTCAGCAGGGGGAACCCCTCTACCCACCAGGTGGGATGCAGCCGGATTCTTCAATCACTTAATAATTCCAATTAGATCGTCGAATTTACCTGGTTGATTTTGTTTTTTAAGAGAAGCAGTGAGATGTCAGAGATGCGAATGAGCTGGGGTGGGGGCAAGACAAGGAAGGAAGCACATGAGAAGTTCACAAGGGCTGGAGGGACAGAGTGACAGCAGGGTCAGGGCTGGGGGCTGGGGGCCACATGTTTTCACTGTTTACTCTCTGGATGAGAAGGAAAGGCATGAGAGGTGGGATGACTTTTCCATGCCACACTGGATATTTCCATAGCAACTGAAATAGGGGACAGAGAGCAGGATGGAAGCCAATGATGGGGAGAAGCTGGAAGCCCTCCTCTTGGAGGGTCAGACCAGGAGGGGAAGTGGGAGCTGAGTAGGTGTCCAGGGTTGGGGGAGGAGCACATGTGCATTGTCGCAGAGACTCAGGGAGGGCTGGTGTGCGAGGAAGGAAGTCAGAAGAGCGGTGCTGTGTGTGGGGTAGGGTTGTTAGAAAAGAGGTCAAAGACCGACTGTGTAAGAGACAGAAGGAGCATCTGCAAATACGATGCTGTTCTTGCAACTTGTGTTGCTGGTGGGTCTCCTCCCAGGGGGTGACAGTGAGGATGGTGAGAACTCTGGCCCTGCCCAGTGTGTGTGTGTGTGTGTGTGTGTGTGTGTGTGTGTGTGCGTGCGTGTCTGTGTGCATATGCTTGTATGTCTATGTGTGTATTTTAATATGTGAATGTATATAAGTGTGTACATATGTGAATGTGTGTATATGTGTGTCTCTGTATACTTGAGTGCATGTTATCTTTGTGTTTATTTCTTTAAAACTGTGTAAATGTGTGTATGTTTTTATGAGTGTGTAGGGTTTTGTGCATGTGCACTTGTGGTACGTATGTGTATATGTGTGTGTGTACCTGTGGCATGGGTTCCCCAGCACATATGTGAGTAAGGACACTGCCAGCCTGGTTCCTTCCTGAGCCTCCCCAACCCCGGGGCCCTGTGCTCTTCGGAAGGACGGGTACGAAGCTCAGGGCTCTGGGCAGCACGTGTCTCCTGAGACAGCTATGGCTTCCTTGTCCCCCGGATTTTGGTTCCCTTCTCTGGCACCTTCTCCATTCCCTCTCCTTCCCAATGTCTTCCTCTTCCACAGTCTATCTGTCCTTTTTTCACAGACTTCAGGAGACATTCTCCTTCCAAATCATCCTGACCACATCCTTTTACAATGATTCCTGGACACAAAAACTAGGCTCAGCGTGGCTGAATGAGCTACAGACTCATGGCTGGGACAGCGACTCTGGCAATTTCACATGCCTGTGGCCTTGGTCCAAGGGCAACTTCAGCAACAAGGAGCTGATGGAACAGGAAAAGTCATTCCATACGTTCTCCATTAGATTTCCTCTGATATTTCAGGACCATTTCAGTGAATGGCAGCTTGAATGTGAGTTCAGTTCCCTCAGTGGTGAAATGGAGGCAGCAGTTGTGCGTATGCCTCCTTGAGTTCCTTCTTCCTCTAGGACAGAGCCTCCACCGGCTTCTGAACCTCATGTCTCCCCATAATGAAACTGAATTACACCTTTCATGGGAGGAGGTAGAAGCCAGACCCGAATTCTTGAAAAGTTTCATGTCTTCTGCAATTTTCCCTTCTCTTATTGACTGCAGGATGGCCTCACTGTCTCAAACTTGTGTCTTCCATGATGATCCCTCTTCCTGGCCTCCATCCAGGCACACCTGCTCCCTCACTCCGTGACTGCCTCCTTGAACATTTCCTTTCTCCCCATTGAATCCCATTAGTGATGTCTGTCTATGTGTTCCCTCTACCCCATATGACTCCCTTCCCCTTGTTGTTTTTCCTCCAGCTCTCCCTCAGAGCCCTTCCCTATTCTCTACCCAGACCCTTCATGTATCTTCTTCCAACATTTGCTCCTTCCTCAATCTTTCACCTCTTCCTCTGCCTCCAGCAACCAACACTTCTCCTTTGGCTGAGCCTCCTCTCAAACCAAACTTTGCTCCATTTCCTTCAGTACCCTGAACTTCTCTCTCTGCTTTCCACCATCGTTGGTTTCCACTGATCTCATTTCATTTCTTTCAATCTCCTTGTTTTAAAATTCACAGTCTCTCTTCCCCAGACTCCTTTCAGGTACAGGCAGCAAAAGGCTGTGAACTGCACTTTGGGGAACCATCAGTAGGATTCATGCGGATTGCTTATCAAGGATCAGATCTTGTGAGTTTCCAGAATAAGTCATGGTGGCCATCTCCAAAGGGAGGAAGAAGGGCTCAGCAGGTCTGCAGACTATTTAATCAGTACCACGTGATCAATGTAAGACTACAAGTGCATATCAGTGACACCTGTCCCCATTTCCTCTTGGGTCTTCTTGATGCAGGGAAGACACATCTGAAGCGATAAGGTTAGTCTTGCTCCCTTACTCCAAGATTTCTCTACTCTGCACTCATAAATTTGCACCATTCCCTTGAATTCAGGGTGAGAAGGAGTCAAGAGGGGTTGACAGTGACAAATTTCTAGAGGTGGAAAATGTGTCTATCTAAAGTGATGTGCAGATCTACCTTCTCAGTCTGTGAATTTCTGTCTTGTGTTTGCAGTGAGACCAGAGGCCTGGCTGTCCACTGGCCCCAGTCCTGGCCCTGGCCGTCTGCTGCTGGTGTGCCACGTCTCTGGCTTCTACCCAAAGCCTGTGTCAGTGATGTGGATGCGGGGTGAGCAGGAGCAACAGGACACCCAGCAAGGCGACGTCCTGCCCCATGCTGATGGGACATGGTATCTTCGGGTGTCCTTGGATGTGAAAGCCAAGGAGGCTGCTGGTCTGTTGTGCCGGGTGAGACACAGCAGTCTAGGAGGCCAGGACATGGTCCTCTACTGGGGTGAGAATGAGCTGGGGCCCAGATGGGAAAGGGGATGGGTATTCCTCTTGAAGAGCAGGAGAGCCAGAAGAAAAATTGGGGTTGCTAGGGACTCCATACCAAAAAGGACAGAAATGAGCAATCCAAGAAATGGGAGAACTGAAGGTGAGAGTCCTGTACTTGTGGGGGGTGCAGAGGGTTGGTGAAAGGTCCGTCTCTGAGGAGGGGTGAGAGAAGAGAGAAGAGGAAGGGCAGTTGGTGCAGGACAGAAGAGGACCAGGGAGGTGCACTCCAACCCTGGATGAATGGGAAATGACACACTCTCTGCACCAAACCCACAGAGCAGCACCAATGCATGGGCTTGATCTTTCTGGAAGTGATAGTGCTCCTGGTGCTTCTGGCAGTTCTCACCTTGTGGCTCTGGAAACACTGGTAAATTTATGGAGCCACCTTCTTGGTGTTTCCCAGGTGTCTCCCCACCTTTCAGTCTGTCCTCACTCCTGCTCCTGTTGTCTTTCCCACCATGTATTCCTCATCTTCACCTGCTGCAAAATGACTCCTCCTCTGTTCCTCCCAGGAAAACACACTGGAGACCTCGATGCACGGGCCTCCCACTGGAATGAGAAATCAGCAGCCCAGGGACCAGGATATACTGAAACCCAGCTCAGCGGTGATGTCCTTGCAACTCTCTCTGTGCAACTTTTGGGTTTCATTTGTGCTTAATGATCAGTTGACAACTTAAGCCCAGTGTAATTTAGCTGGATTTGTTGTTTGGACTTGGTTTGCAACTTAAATCTAAAGTAAAATGAGTAAAATGAATTACCAGTGATCTCTATGGGTAACAAGCATCAGATATCACTTCCTCCCGTGAGAATTCTGTGATTCACAATTAGATTCAGTCTACTTTGTGAGAATACCACTACCTTGATCTCCACTTTGGCTAATCTATTCCTGCCCCCAAGCCCAACCTCCCATTAGGTTCCTTTTGCTTTCTGACTCTCGGGCCTTTTGAGAGCAATGTCCATGTCTTCTAAATATTTCTATCTTTGCCAAGTGTCTCATTGCATGGAATGTTTCCTCAATAAAAATATGGGTGACATATGCCACATTCATAGGTTTTTCTTTTCTTTTGCTTTGGGACATGCTCCACATAAACCTCACAAATTTCCTGTTCTTTTTTTCTGGATTTACTACATTGTTGAATTATTACTACTGAATTCATAGCCCACAACTCTGCATCCCAAGCCTGAGCAAGCATTACTTACACAGGTGTTTTGTTTGTGAGGCATATCCCACCTTTTTTGCTTAGTAACACCAGTCATCCCTGTAGCTCTGGCTTCAGGACCATTTTGAACACTGAAATAACCAAGAAAAAACATGTAAATACAGAAAATGTGGCACTAATTAGACCACGAATAGGACACATGTTTACAGTATGGGAATCAAAACAGGAAGGCAGAGTGGCACCTGGTTCTGCCTCAGCTGGGAACACGTGTGGTGGGTAACATGTGTCAGGCCACTCTTCATGTCCATGAACAATGGTGAGCACATGTGTTTGGGGTTACAAATCAATGTCAGTAGGTAGGTCAATCAGCACAGATGGACTCTGTGAATAATGAAGATGGAACCTTTGTGACTAATGATGCTTATGGCAGTGTGAGTGGAGACATCCATGGCTAGACTTCAGTTACTCTCCATTTCATTAATAAACTCAACAAACCATTCTCAAGCCCTATGCAGCAGGGACATTCTGAGTGTCAAGTGTGGGGAGGAAAAGGTCATCATTACTTTTGGAGCTTGAAAATTTTGCTTTCTGATTTGATTATGGTTTTCATTGCTTCTGTCCAGTTAGTATGGTGTCTTATTTGGGTTAATATAGGAGAAAAGCACTTTGTTCTACTTGTATAGGGGATGAGGAGGGTCCCAGTGCAGGAGAACATCCAGAGGGACCATGGGTAAGCTTCTACTACTTCACATATGGACATTTCCAGAAAATAACATTTTGTTGGGAGAGGTGGCAAAGGTGAAAAAATGGGAAGACGGGGACAGAAAATCATGGGACTACCACAATCTCCTCATCTGGATGAGACCGTATGACCACTTCTCTATGTTCCAGGCCACCTTGTCACCCTGCCATGTGATTTTTGGTTGGTTGATTCCACCATCATGTGTAGCCCTGCATTCTGATCAGCCTGAGACTATCAGGAGAAGGCAACCATGACAATGTGACAGGCTGAAGGATGGGTAGGTAACCTCTAGT
Organism: Procyon lotor; assembly: GCA_028646535.1. Taxonomy (NCBI): domain Eukaryota; kingdom Metazoa; phylum Chordata; class Mammalia; order Carnivora; family Procyonidae; genus Procyon; species Procyon lotor. Next base: position 2,141,953 of record CM053618.1, on the reverse strand, counting down.
TCAGGCCAATCATCAGGTAGATGCCACTTGACCTCACAAAGAGTGAGGGTTCAGGTCAAATCATCTGTTCCAGCTGGCACAGGTCACACAGAGCCTGATTTTTGTCACTGATAGAGAGGAATGAGATGCTCTCTCTTTTCCTGGATGATAAGGTTTGGGGTATAAAAGTTGAAACAACTACTGTCCATTTTTCAGCACCAAAAAAGCAACCCTGTAGATGAAATCTGCAAGAAGACAGGGCAATTGTGTATGTGAAATTTGCCAAGAGGGTAGATCCCAAGTGTCTCACCACAAGACACAGAAAAGAAAAGTAAAAAAGGAAGAGGGTCAGGAGGGAGGAGCTAAGTTGGCAGAGTTGTAAGAGGATCCCAGGCTTGTTCTTCCTTTGAACACAACTAGATAAAATTCTCATCATATTGAATACCCAAAAATCGATCTGAGGATTGAGAAGACAAACCGCACAACTTAGGAAGAGAAGAGGCCACATCATGGAAGTTAGGAGGCATGGAATTGTGGTTTGGGTGGACATAGATCCATAGGGTTCTGTGGACAGGTAGAAGTCCTGCTCATGGAGAGAGAGGAGAGAGAGGGAGGAAGTTAGAGAGAGGAACCCACAGAAGATCATCACTGAAAACACTTCCCCAATGCCACTGATTAAATGGAGAGGGGCTAATTTTCATGAGTTGTTACAACCAGCAGGGCTGAAATACTGGAGTTTTAGAAGTTGACATTTTGGTCAGTGTGGAGTCTGGCAGGCACTGCAGTGCTCCTGTGGAGAAGAAGGGCAGTAGCCCAGGGGCAGATGCTATGATCTGAGGATCCCCTGGGACACTCGAGGAGAAATGGTTTCCCCTTGTGGAAGTACATCTAGGAGAGGTGGCACTGCATCTCCAGAGACAAAAAAGCCAAGCAAGGGGCAACATTAGCCTTCCTCACATCAAAGCATAGAGTTCGAGACACTTGCAGAGCATTCTTCACCTGGACACCAGCTATTTGCTGCACTTTAGTCCAAACCCACATCCTTGTGCTTTGGTGTGACTGCCCTTCTAGAACAAATCTGCAGCAATTCTGGCCCAGTGAGACCTTCCCCAAGGACCAATGGGAGTCAGCACCATGCCAGTTCCCTCAAGTTTGGAGTTCTAAAACTCAGCCAGCCTGCTTGGGTTAGAGCACAAGGGCATGGTGCTGCCAGAGAGAGGATGGTCTGGACACATAGGGTGAAGGCAGGGATCTAAGGGACACCTGGGACACATAAGGGGAAATTGTTGCTCTTCTTGAGTGCCTCCCTCAGAGCACTAAGCACTGAATTCCCTCTCTGTGGATGAGGCTGGTGCCATTTCCCTCCCCTCCCCCTGAGCATAAACTAACTTCAGTAAGCAGGTAAGTGCAGCAGTGGTGGCCTAAAACACTTCATCAATCCCTCCCACCTCCTCTGTGCTCTGCAGGTACTGCTTTTCAAACAAGTGTGCCTGAGAACCAGAGCAGTGGGCCCCTCCCTAAAAGACCAGCAGAAACCTCCACATGCACATCTACTGACCATAGAGTTCTGCAGAGCGTCATTTCTAGTAGAAATTGCATCAGGTTTCATTTAACAAGCAGATCACAGAACACCTAGTTAAAACTTGCCACACTCTAGGGGCGCCTGGGTGGCTCAGTCGTTAAGCGGCTGCCTTCGGCCCAGGTCAGATCCCAGGGTCCTGGGATCAAGCCCCGCATTGGGCTCTCTGCTCTGCAGGAAGCCTGCTTCTCCCGCTACCGTTCCCTCTGCTTGTGTTCCCTCTCTCACTGTGTTTCTCTCTGTCAAATAAATAAAATCTTTAAAAAAAAAAAACAAAAAAAAACTTGCCACACTCTAGACAAGATATAAATACTCCCCACTGCAGGCAAGGAGATCCTCTGCAGATGACCGGCCTGAGGGAAGGAACAGCCAAAACACAGAGGTAGAGTACACACAGCACACAACAGAGACACTTCCTGAAGCACCCGATCCTGCACTGTATAAGATCTATTATTATTATTATTTTTTAAAGATTTTATTTATTTGACAGAGAGAAACACAGCGAGAGAGGGAACACAAGCAGAGGGAATGGTAGCGGGAGAAGCAGGCTTCCTGCAGAGCAGAGAGCCCGATGCGGGGCTCGATCCCAGGCCCCTGGGATCTGACCTGGGCCGAAGGCAGACGCTTAACGACTGAGCCACCCAGGTGCCCCAAGATCTATTATTAATAAGGTCATTACTCCCTGAAGCAGGAAGCATAACAGGGTTTCATAACACACTGATGAAGATAGAGACCTAGACAAATGCCAGGATGGAGGAATTCATCCAAAAGAAAGAACAAGAAAAAGTAACAGCTAGGAGCTAACTGAAACAGATAAGTAATAGGCCCAAATCCAAAATTTAAAGCAAAAAATCATAAGGATACTATCTGGGCTTGAGAAAAGTATAGAAGGTGCCAGGAAGTCTCTTACATTAGAGACTATAAATGATTCTCAGACAAATGAAAACTAAAGGAGGTTGTGACCACTAAGCCAACCCTACAAGAAATATTAAAGAGGACTCTTTGGGAAAGATCGAATGCAACAAAGACTAGAAAGAAACAGAAAATCTACAGAAACAATGACAATGGTCTTTGTTTTAAAATCTAGTTTCTCTAAATAAGTGTGGCTACTCCAGCTTTCTTTGGACAACCGTTAGCATGGTAGATGGTTCTTCGTCCCCACTTTCAATCTGCAGGTGTCTTTAGGTCTAAAATGAGTCTGTTGTAGGTAGCATATAGATGTGTCTTGCTTTTTAAATCTATTCTAATATCATATATCTTTTGATTGGTGCATTTTGTCCATTTACATTCAGAGTGATTATTGATAGATATGAATTAAGTGCAATTGTGTTACTTGTAAAGTTGTTGTTTCTGTTCATGTTCTATTGTCCTTTCCGGTCTGTTTTTGGTCTTTTTCTTTTTTTTCCCACTCAAAGTGTTTCCCTTAATACTTCTTGCCAGGCTTGTTTAGTGGTCATAAGCTCCTTTAATTTTTGTTTGTCTGGGAAACTTTATCTCTCCTGTTCTGAATGACAGCCTCACAGGGTAAAGCATTCTCGGCTGCATCTTTTTCTGTTCCGCATGTTGACTATATCCTGCCAGTTTCTTCTGGACTGCTGAGTTTCTGAGGACAGAACTGTTTATCTATCTTTCCTTGTAGTTTAAGGACTCTTTTCCCCCCTCTTGCTGCTTTCAGGACTTTTTCCTTGTCTCTGCACTTTGTGAATTTGACTATGATATGCTTTGGTGATGGTCAGCTTTTGTTGAATTTAATGAGCCTCCTGAATTTTGATGTCCATGTCCCTCCCCAGATTAAGGAAGTGTTCAGCTATAATTTGCTTGAATAAACCTTCTGCCCCTTTTTCTCTTTCTTCATCTTGTGTGATTCCTATGACACAGATGTTTTATGTTTGTGTTTTAATAAGTTGCTGAGTTCTCTAAGTCTACCTTCATGGTTCATTATCTTTTTTTCCCCTCTTCTTTTAGCTTCATCAATTTCCATAATTTATCTTTATATCAATATCTTTATCAATATCACTGGTTCACTCCTCTGCTTCACCAATCATTTTTATGACATCTACTGGATTTGCATCAGCCTGATTAGATTTCAGTTCTTTTATCTTTGCAGTAAGGGATTCTCTAGTGTGTTCTATGCTTTCTTCAAGCCCAGCTAGGATCCTTATAATTGTTGTTTTAAATTCTAGTTCAGACATATTATATCTGTATTGATTAAATTCCTAGCCATGAGTTATACTTCCTGTTCTTGCCATTGGGGTGAATTTCTCCATCTTGTCCAGAAAAGAAGAGGAAAGAAAAGAAAAAAGGAAAAAGGAAAGGAAAGGAAAGGAAAGGAAAGGAAAGGAAACTAGACCCTGGGTGCATTTTAGTTTGCTTATTAAAAGAAAATAGATTTAAAAAAATAAAAGAAATGAGAGTGAAAAAATAATATATAAATAAAATTTAAAAATAAAAATAAAAAGAATTTAAAAAATAAAAAATGGAAAAAATATGATGAAAAAATAAAGAAAAGTAAAAAAGAAGCTATTCCCCCTAGAACTGAAGGTTGCATCACTCTATGATTGGTAAGGAGACTTGGTGTAAGCAAGTTGTTTGTGCTGGTCTTCTGGGGAAGGGGCCTGTTGCACTGATTCTTAGGTGGACTTGCCCTACTGAGTATTTGCCACCAGGGCGCAGGAGGGGTGGGGCTTGGTGCAATTGGCTTCAACCTCCATGAGGTGGTGCTCCCTAGAGATATTCAGCTCTGATGGATGGGATGAAAATGGCTGCACCCCTCTCTCTAGCCCTGCAGCTGAGTTTGCAGCCCCTGCTCGTCACAGAAGAGCCTTCTATCACACTTCTTTTATCCCCAGTTTCTGTCAGGACTTATTCATCCTACCTGTGTCCAAGCTGTTTTATCGCAGGCACTCAGCTGGGTTCCAAAACTTCCAATTTTAGGGACCGCTGCCACATGAACTGCACTATGCCCCTGGGTGAGGGTCTCCTGTGCTTTTGTCATCTGCTGGCCTGTGCCAGGAAAGCACTCCCATGACCGTACCATGGTTCAGAGCTCGAGGCAAGGTGGGGCAGAGAGCCAGCAGCCAGGCTTGCTGCTGTCAGCTGGAGTCCCTGCTCTTCCATCTGGGAACAGTGCAGCTCACTGGTGCCACGTGTTCTTCCTGCAACTCAGGGCGTCCTCAGACCATGCTGTCCACTCCTGGTCTCTATTCCGTTTCCCCACCTGAGCACCTTTAAGCCAGGCATGACCCTGATGGAGGTAGACTTCTAAACATTCAGATTTGGGGCTCCAGTGCTTATACTACCTTGCTGTCATCTCCATAAGCAAGACGCCCTCCCCACCGCAGTATCCATAGTTACATCACCTCCAGATCAACTCCCCACACCTCCTTCCTCCCAGAAGCTGGTCACTTCTCCACTTAGAGGATTGCAGTTTGGTTCTCTCAGGACTCAGATTGATTTCTTGGGTGTTGAGAATGATTTGGTAATTACGTAGCTGTGTTCAAGGGATGAGACAAGGTTAGGGTCTGCCTACCCTTCCACTATCTTAACTGCCCTATCAAACATTTAAAGAAGAGTTGTAAAATACTTCTCAAACTGTTCCAAAAAATAGAAATGGAAGGAAAGCTTCCAAACTCCTTCTACAAGGCCAACATTACCTTCATTCCAAAACCAAAGACTCCACTGAAAAAGAGAATTATACACCAATATCCCTGATGAACATGGATGCAAAAATTTTTAAAAAATAATTGTAAATCTAATATAACAGTACATTAAAAAAATCACCATGATTAAGTGGGATTTATTCTTGGGTAGCAAGGATGGTTCAATTTCACAAATCAATCAACATGATACACCATATTAAGAAAAGACAGGATAAGAACCACATAGTTCTTTCAACAGATACAGAAAAAGCATTTGACAAAAGGCAACATCCACTTATGTTAACAATCTTCAACAAAGTAGTGATAGAGAGAACAATCCCAACATATTAAAGGACATATACAAAATAACCTGCAGCTATTATAATCCTCAGTGGTGAAAACTTGACAGCTTTACTTCTATGGTCAGGAACAAGCCAGGGATGGCCCCTTTCATTATTGTTATTTAACATAATACTGGAAGTCTTAGCCTCAATGATCAGGCAAAAAAAGAAAGAGAAAGAAAGAAGAAGGAGAAAAAGAAAAGAAAAGGGAAAGAAATAAAGGGCATCCAAACTGGCCAGGAAGAAGTCAAACTTTCACTATTTGCAGATGACATGATATCTTAGGTAGAACACCTGAAAGATTCCATCAAAAGATTGCTAGAACTGATAACACAAATTCTGTAAATTCACGTGGTACAAAATCAATGTACACAAATCTGTTGTGCATCTATACACTGATAATGAAGCAGCAAAAAGGGAAATCAAGGAATTGATCTCAATTACAATTGCACCAAAAACCTTAGGACACCTAGGAATAAACCTAACTGACAAGCTAAAAGATCTGTACTCTGAAAACTATAGAACACATGAAAAAAATTGATGAGAACATAAAGAAATGGAAAAGCATTGCATGCTCATGGATTGGAAGAAAAAACATTGTTAAAATGTCTGTAGTGCTCAAAGCAATCTACACTTTTAAGGCAATCTCTACTATAATACCACCAACATTTTTCACAGAGCTAGAACAAACAATCCTAAAATTTGTATGGAACCACAAAAGATCCCAAATAGCCAAAGCAATCCTGAAAAAGAAAAGCAAGGCTGGAGGAATCAGAATTCCAGACTTCAAAATATATTACAAGGAATGCTGTAGTCATCAAGTGAGGTATCAGCACAAAACCAGAAATATAAATCAATGGAACAGGACAGAAAATACAGAAATAAGTCCACAATGGTATGGTCAACTAATCTTTGACAAAGGAGGAAAGAATATCCAACAAGGAGAAAACAACAACAACAACAACAGTCTCTTCAATGAATGGTGTAGGGAAAACTGGACAGCAACATGCAAAATAATGAAACTGGAAAAAAAAATAATGAAACTGGACCACTTTCTTGCCCCATAAACAATAATAAATTCAAAATGGATGAAAGACCTAAAAGTAAGACAGGAAACCATCAAAATCCTAGAAAATAGAGGCAGTAACCTTTTTAAAATTGAACTTAGCAACTTCTTACTATACACATCTCTGAAGATAAGGGAAACAAAAGCAAAAATGAACTATTGGGACATCATCATGGTAAAAAAGCTTCTGCACAGTGAAGGAAACAACAAAACTAAAGGGCAACCTTTGGATGGAAGATATTTGCAAATGACATATCTGATAAAGAATTAGTATCCAAAATCTGTAAGAACTGATTAAACTCAACATTGAAAAAATAAATAATCCAATTAAGAAATGCATAGGGGGCACCTGAATGTCTCAGTAGGTTGGCCATCAGGTTCTTCCTTTCAGCTCCAGTCATGATCTTTTAGGTCATGGTATTGAACCCTATGTTAGACTCCCTGCTCAGTGGCAGGTATCCTGAAGATTGTCTCCTCTGGCCCTTCCCCCACTTGCTGGTGCTCTCTCCCTTTAAAATAAATAAGTAAATATTAAAAAAAAAAGGCAGAAGACATAAATAGACATTAGATCTTTATCTGAGAGATTTAAACATACTGATTCAAAGGACATATGTACCCAGATATTTATAGCATCATTATCAACAATAGACAAATTATGGAAGGAGCCCAAATGTCCATCGACTGATGAATGGATAAAGAAGATGTGGTGTATATATACAATGGAATATTATTCAGCCATAAGAAGAATGAAATCTTGTCATTTGCAATAACGTGGATGGAGCTAGAGTGTTATGCTAAGGAAAATAAGTCAGACAAAAAAAATAACATTTAATTCATATGTGAATTTAAAAAACAAAACAGATGAACTTGGGGGAAAAAGAGAGGCAAGCCTTAAAACAAGCTATTAAACTATAAAGAACAAACTGAGGGTTGATGGAGAGAGGTGCCTGGGGGATGGGCAGGAAATGGGTACTAAGGAGGGACTTGTGATGAGCATTGAGACTTATATATAAGTGATGAGCCATTAAATTCTAATCAGAAACTAATATTACAGTGTATGTTAACTAACTGTGTGGAGTTCAGTTTTAAGTAATTAATTCTAACCTTAAATTAGTGTAGATTAAGTACATTTTGGAGTTAAGACTTAATAGTTGTGCATTATGTTAAGATTAAGAGCTATAAGATATGGGGCAACATATTAAAGTCAAGCTAAATCTTGGTCTAAGGAGCTCTCAGGACCTGTTGCAAGGCTTCATTTAAGTCAGAAAAGGACAGGCCTAGGGTACGGTTGTGAAACTATTCCTGGAACTTAGATTCTTCTGCTTCCCAGTGTGACGCCTCACCCCTGAGTTGTTCAAATGCACCAATGAAATGCATAGATTTAGGCAATTGCCATATAAAGAATAAGGAACTCGCCTACGTGTGTAGTGACGTATGTGCTTGTTTACTCGAGTGCATAAGAATGCTGTGAAGGGGAGAGGCGGGGCTTCCCACCTTAGCACTGCGCTGTGTCACGTGTGCCGGTGGGAGCCCCAGCCAGCTGGAAATAAGTCCTTTTGCTGTTGCATCCAGCCTGCCTTTTGTGGGTTCTTTTGGGAGGGTCTCGATCTGGACTTAACAACTGGAATTTAAACAAAATCTTGAAAAAAAGAAAAAAAAGAGAGAGGGTCTGAATGTGAGGGGGGTAGCTCTGTTGACTGGGTTGGGTGTGGGCATCAGGTCACCCTGAGGGAGACACCAGTTCCGTAAGCCCAGTGGCTTGTTCTTATGCGATGGAGTTTCAGCTTCCTGACCCAGCAGGTGATGTTGCAATCAGCATAGGCACCTTTTTGCACATTTAAAAGATGAACTATTTCTAATAGAAGAACTATTCTCTTATCAGAGAAAACTTTGGCTCAAGATTTTAAGGAACCCAGTGGTACAGCTACTGTTTTAGCAGCAGATTTTGCAATAATTTTAAGAATTAAGGAGAAATATTGGATCACAGCCTCATTTAAATTCATTTCATTTTACCCAGTTTGACCTCACATTATTATTTACTTTTAAAGCTACCTTTCCCACAAGCCTTTTATAATTGTCTTTGTTTTTATATTCTATTTTTGTCCTCTGTTTTTCTTCAAAGACTCAGCCTCATTTTAGGACAAAATTACCTTCTTTACCTCAAAAAAAAAAATGCATCTCCATTCCTTACACCCTTTCTGACCACAAACACATCCTACTTTCCTGGTGTATGAGGATAGTTCCCTTATGATTTCTAGTAGTTTTCATTACATATATTACTTAGACATTTTTTTTTTAACAAATATTGTCTTTTAATGCATTTTTAAAAAGATTTTACTTATTTATTTGACAGGGAGAGGGATCACAAGCAGGCAGAGAGGCAGGCAGGGAGAGAGGGGGAAGCAGGCTCCCCGCTGAGCAGAGAGCCCGATGCGGGGCTCGATCCCAGGACCCTGAGATCATGACCTGAGCGGAAGGCAGAGGCTTTAACCCACTGACCCACCCAGGCGCCCCTCTATCAGCAATTTTTAAACTTGCAAATTTAAGAAGACAGTTAAAATTTCTAGAAAATGTGTGACACCTGAATTTTGTAAAACAACACTGACATATCCAAATACTTTTAGTTTTTCTATACTAAGCCTAAAGTAGAGAAGCCAGTGTTTAGTAATGAATGCTCCAGAATTTTATCTTATCTGAAAATGATCTAAACATTTAATGACTTAAACTTAACTCAATTGTTTGACTTAGCAAAACTTTAAAAATTTTTAAATTACCAAAGATTTTGGAGTTATTTAGAAGTCTACCTACAAACATTTTAATTTTATTCACATCTATTTAGTTCGCTTGTTCTTAACAATTATGATTAGCTTACCAACAAAACTACATGAGGCATTAGAGAAAGTCAACCATCGTATATGTATTGTTATTGTTGCTGTCGATGGATCTTATACAAGATAAGGCACATTTATTCAGTTGGTAAGACTCCACACTGAGCACAAAGACAGACAGGGTTCAGTCTCATGACCCTGAGATCTTGATCCTGAGATCAAGACCTGAGCCAAAGTCAAGAGTCAGAAGCCCACTGAACCACCCAAAAACCTGGGCAAGTCAACTCTTAAATGGGTCTTCCCTTCTCATTTTGTAATCGATAAGGATCTGAAATTTGCATTTGAAAGGACTTCCTGGAGAAGAACCAGGCAGAAATCTGTATATTTGCAGTTGAAAGACTCAGAGAAAATAAATGCAAGCCCTTTCTAGAATGACTTGATCTTTTTAGGCTGGAATGGTTGGAATTCATATAGGAGTTTCAGATTAAAAAAAAAGATCCTTGGTCTTTGAATTGCTTTTGGAATCACATTTCTCACCCCATAAAGACCAGATGTGTAAAACAAGATCAGGTATTTTTAGTTTCTCAAAGAATGTCCTAATTGCCTGAAAAATATCAAAAGACTGATACATCCATCCACCTATGAGAAAATCTCCTTTTCCTCTGGGTACCTTTAGCTTAGGAGAGGAGGCCTAGAACATTTTCTGTCAAGCTCTGAATATCAGCTTTTAATTTGGCTCAATTTTCTACAATGGAGTTATTAAATTTTTAAACATATCTTATCAGGATGTAGCTGGGACAAACAGTAAAGATTTCTGGCAATACAACCTTATGGGCCCAAGAGGCATCCACCAAGATATTACTTTTTTACCAGATCTAGAGGCACCCCCAAAGATCACCGAAGAAAGAACCAACAACGTGCATATCTCAGGCAGCAGAAAGCCATAAACCATGCTCTTAGGATGTCAAAGGATATGAACAGGGAGGAAATAGTTATTTCGGGAAAGGATTAGTAGTCAGTGGGTTTGGATTTGGAAAGGAAGGGCTCAATGTGAACTTTTATTTCTCTGACTTACTGTGCTCAGGAAGTAATCTATTTAAAATGATTCTGGAGAACCCTCCCTAGGTTAAAGAACTATTACGCTATGGCCCTTTGCTCAGTCTTTGATCAAGGAGTGGAAGATCTCTGAGGAGGATCAGCTGTAACTTCAGGAGGTTTTGTTTGGGAAGGAGCTGTCTCTTTAGAGTGGAGGGGTGGTTGAGATGGAAAATTGGACTGTGAGTCCTCAGGTGAAGAAGGGTAGAGGGGCAGTAGGAGCCGTATCGACCTTTCTCTTTTCTCTTAGGCACCTGTTGCATTTTAGATTTTTTATCAGCCTTTTATGGTGAATCTTTTGATGAGACTATTTTTGAATCTTGACGCTTCTTGGAATTTTCTGCATGCTAATTAAAACAGGTATCTGTTTCTGTTTATTGAATTTGGGACCACTTACTTTCTTTTTTTTCTTTTTTTTTTTTTTTAAAGATTTTATTTATTTATTTATTTATTTGACACACAGAGAGAGAGA
>CM053618.1:2113773-2130855 GCA_028646535.1 Procyon lotor | reverse complement strand
CATAGGGGCCACTGTAATTCCAGATTATTTTTAGTGATTAGAAAAAAATCTTGCTCCATGACTACAACTTCCAGGACTCCGGTCCTTAGATGTGAACTGAGCAGGTGCCCTGGGAAGGTGGCACACTTGACTCTTTAGAATTTAAGGACTCCTGTCAACTAAGCCTCTAAGTTTCCTGGAGCTACGGTGATACCTAGAAGGGACAGGCTTACCTGTCCTTGGGAACAGGGACAGAAGGGTTGGGGTGTGCCTATGTTAGTGTACCTTGTTGCCTGGGAGTTTTCTTGAGGTTGGCAGGTGACCCAGTTTTAACCCATTTGGTGACCAACTTATCCTGTCTCAGGTGCCTCCTGGGGGTGGCAAAGGCTCTAACAGCCTTTCAGTGCTTGACATGCACCCACTGAATTAGGGGACTTTTGACCTCTGAGATCCCACTAGTAACAGTCTTCGTTTATGCAAAACAAGACAACAAACAAGCACCTTAATACACTAGCGGTACTGCATCTGGCCACAAGAAGGTCCTGTGTGCACCACCGATTCCCTGGCAACCTTGTTGAGGTTTTCCCCACAGGAATCATAGTCTCAAAGGCTGGACACTTGGCTTTGGGCAGATCCTTTTGTCAACTCAGCGTGTTGCAGGCAGAATTGCAGGCTCAGGTGGCTCTGGGCATAAGCTCCAGCTGAGCCTCCCTGTCAAGGAAAGCCAACCAGAGCAGAAGCAGCAACAGAGCTGAGCTCGGAGCGGGGAGCTTACCTGGAGTCCTTGGAAACATGGGGAAGACGGTGAAGTCCAAGGGAGCCTGGGTACCTGTCTGTGTTTCTCCAGGTCCCTGGACGCTACTAGAAGCTCACTTTGGGTCCCGTTGCTACCACCAAATCTGCTAAATAACAAATTTCAACTTTTGGAAATCTCATGGGCTCTATTATTTGATGCATGAATAGGCAGCCCCCATCTCGAAAATAGGGAGGCACTTGGAAGAGTCGTACAAAATGGAATGTTTTGCAGACAGAAGGTGAGGCCAGGGAGTTATTAGCAAAAGATGAGTGTTCCAGCTGCCAGCCTGCTTTCTAGGAGGAGGAGCAAGGGGTCCTATCATGCATATGGCCTCATCTGTCGTTTGGGTGGAGGGGACTCAGGGGGCAGACTCACGGGCTCTGATAGAAAGAAAAATTCACTGACACTGACCGGTGGAGGCCACATTTCTGGAGGAAGGGAGCTCAAGTAGTTAGAGTGGGTGTGAAGCCCAGTGTGCGAACTCACGTCATAACATAATTTTGGACTTAGGATTTTCTAACTGGAAGAGCCTCATGGGGCGGTATCTTCATTCTCTCGCCCCTCCACCAGCAGAGCAGATCTTGGTGCCCTGCTGGCCAGCCTGCTTGGGACGGGAGTGGGGCACGAGCTCGGCTCTGGTTCAGTCTCATCCTCGGTCAGGTGCTTTGTTTTCAGTCTTGGGGGATGGGACTTCTAAGGGTCCCCCACCTTTCCTTCAGTAGATGGAATCTCTTAATCCAGGACAGGGTGTGGGACGGTCCCTTAGTCCCTGGCCCTTCCCCCCAGCTGCAGTGTGCAGCGGTGGGGCTCCCTGCCTTTCCCACACCCAGTTAAGGCTTCTTTCTGTATGAGGGGAGGTGGCCTTCCTGCCCTTCCTAGGCAGTAGCTGCTCTGTGGCCTCAGGCTTACACTAGGTATAATCAGTTCTCTGGTCTGTATCCTGGATTCCAGCCTGCCAGGAGCCCCTGGAGAGTTTGAGGGGTGCGTGGGAAGCCTGGAGATACAGCAGTTTCCCAGGTCTGTGAATCTCAGGTCCCAGTACTCATGCCAGCCTTTAATTAATTTGTTAGAAATTTTAGCTGAATTATTCTCTCTGACGTAGGGAGTATCTGGCATCTGTCCCAAGAAAGGAAGGGTTTGCGATCCTAATTGCCTTGGAGGAATCTGTCTTTCCCTGTAATTTGGGTTAACAAGTTGTCCTGATCCCTCAGCTCTGATGGATTCAAAAGACGTAATGTTGATCTCAAGCTTTTCAACGTCTTGAGTATGGGAGTGAGTTCTTTCTGTATTTCAGTTGGAACTTTCCAAGAGATATTATCTTTCCAACATTAACCCAAGATTACTTCTGTTTACCTGTAAGCCAAGAAATAACAAGACAAATAGCCCAAGCCCATTTATCCCAATGATATAAAGCACAAACAAATTTTGAAGAGGCATAAAACACTTAAGAACATCATGAAAGAGGAAAGGCACCATGTCTGGCAGAGGCCAGCTCATGTTAAGACAAATATAGAACATTGAAGCAGGAATAGTAAGAAGGGAATCTGGATACATGATTCTAGAACATTCTACTAACCCCCCTTCCTGTAAATTCTCATGGCTTCATGTGATAAGTACAAGAGACAAACGGCAGGACTCTCTGTGTAAACTTCGTGATTATCAGCATATGGCTTTATCCTAAAGAAAATTGAGTAGGATTTTCATTTCATCAAGTAGGATGATAGCTGAAACTTTTGGATGCTTAAAAAAACTTTATGCTGAAAATCTCCATAATCATTAAGAATAGTTGGATACCTGAACGGAATTTTTCAATCATTCAGAAATAATCATTGAGCATGAACCACATGCCAGGCCCTCTGCTAGATGTGGGGGTCCAGTTCACAAGGGAGTAGAAACACTTGAGGCCAAATGGTGAGTCAAGATTATGAGGGGGCAAACATCAGCGAGGATCGCCGCTCTAGAAAATATTGTTTCCAGCAGACCCCTGTTTGTCTAGAGTCTGCATATTATACTAAAACTCAGCACACCAGAACGCATTGTTCTCGGTTTATAGTTTTTCTTCCCAAGTAGACTAAAAGCTCCTTGCATAAAGTGATTGCATTGTGAACACTATTTTCTTGAGTGTAGCATGGTGCTTGGATCCAGGCTGGTGCTACGTGACTGGGGAGTAAACCCATATTAATGCAGGTCTGACTGAGGTGGGTATTCAGATATTTCAATGTCCTGTGGTCTCTGTCATGGCTGCTGGCTCCTCCCTGTGAATTACGGCAGACTGCTGGTTGCTGATACTGTTCCACAAGAAATCATGGGGGATCTGGACAATTAAATAGAGCAACTGTTAGAAAGGAACCCCTGGGACTGAAATGGTACCTCAGGTCCCATCAAGTCCCCCAAGCTTGTTTCATCCCTAACCTAATTACATTTCTCATCTCCCTCAGAAATGTTCACCTGTCAGTGAGGGATTCTCTGGTCAGCACCAGTGAGGTACTCTGTCCCTGGGCCCTCTCTACCCCAAGGAGGGGGGGTCATCTGCATGATAAAACCACCTCCTCTCCTAATCAAGGGAAGAAGCCGGGAACACTCCTTTCTCTTCTTTTGCCAGCTTCCTTCCTATTAAAAACTTCCCATTTGCAGGACTTCTCAGAGCTCCCCTCTACTACCAGGTGGAATGCTGCCCGCTTCTGGAGTCACTTAATAAAACCAACTAGATCTTCAAATTTACCTGATTGATTTGTTTTTTGTGTGGGTTTTTTTTTTTTTCTATTTTGATTGATTTGTTTTTTAACACAAGCAGTGAGAAGTCAGAACGTGAATGAGCTGGGGTAGGGGTGAGATGGGGAAGGAAGTATATGGGGGCTGTCACAGTGCAGGAGGGACAGTGACAGCAGGCTCGAGGGCTGGGTGCTGGAGCCATGTGTTGTCATAGATCACTGTCTGGGTGAGAAGAATGGGCATGAGAAGTAGGGTGACTTTTCCAAGCCACACAAGACTTGTTCCACACCATCTGATCTGGGGAATGGGAGTGGGGTGGAAGCCGGTGACGGGGAGAAACAGGAAGCCAGAGAGGAGGTCAGGCCAGGAGGGGAGGGGAGAGCTGAGAAGGTGTCCAGCGTTGAGAGAGAAACATATTTGCATTGTTGCAGAGACTCAGGGAAGGCTTGTGTTGAAAAGGAAGTCAGAAGAGAGCTGCTGTGTGTGGGGTACTTTGTTAGAACAACCGTCAAAGACCGACTCTGTAAGAGACAGAAGGAATATCTGCAAATACGATGCTCTTCCTGCAACTTGTGTTGATGGCGGGTCTCCTCTCAGGGGGTGACAGTGAGGATGGTGAGAACTCTGGCCCTGCCCAGTGGGTGCTGGTGTGTGTGAGTGTGTGTTTGTGTGTTTATCTGCCCTTCTGTGTGTGTGATGTGTGTCCATGTGCTTGCATGTCTGTTTGTCTGTGTGCATATGTGTGTATAAGTACGTATGCGTTTGTGGGTATTCGTGTAGAGGTGTGCATCTCTATGTGTATGTGTGGGTATACGTCTGTATGTCTGTGTTTGTATGTTTGTATGTCTCTGTGTCCATGTCCATGTGCATATAGATCTGTGTATGTTTGTTTGTACAAGAGTGTGTAAGTTGTGTGAGTTCATATGAGTTTATAGGTGTGTTTGCACACGAGTGTATGTGACCACTGGTGGAGTGAGTCCCCACCATAGACCTGGGGAGGGAGAGCGCCAGCCTGGTTCCTTCCTGAGCATCCCAACCCCAGGGCCCTGTGCTCTTCTGAAGGGTGGGCAGGAAACTTGGGGCTCTGGAGCAGCACATGTCTCCTGAGACAGCGATGGCTTCTAGATCTAGATTTTGCTTCTCCTTCCTGGCACCTTCTCCATTTTCTTTCCTTCCCAATGCCTTCCTCTTCCAAAGTCTATCTGTACTTCTGCCACAGCCTTGCAGGAGCCAAGTTCCTTCCAAATTATCTTGACCATATCTTTTTACAACTGTTCCTGGACACTGAGTCTGGGTTCAGCTTGGCTGGATGAACTGCAGACTCAAGGCTGGCACAGCGAGACTGGTGTTTTCCTTTTCTTGTGGCCTTGGTCCAAAGGCAACTGGAGCAACAAGGAGCTGATGAAATTGGAAGTTAGCATTTCAAAACCATATCAGACACTGGCAGCTTGAATGTGAGTTCAGTTCCCTTAGTGACGGAGGGATGAGGTGGCAGGTGTATATAGGTCTCCTCGAGTTCTTCTTCCTCTAGGAAAGAACATCCGCTGGCTTCTAAAGCTCCCATCTCCCCCATCATAAATCTGAATCACAGCCTCTGCAGGGGTAGAAGCCAGAGCCTGATTCTTGAAAAGCTTCACATCTTCTCCTACTTCCCACTCCTCTCAGTGACCACAGGCTGTGCTCTCCTGTCTCCCAGGAGTGTCTCCTGCGACCATCTGGTCTCCAACCAGGGACCCTTTGTTCGATCACTCTATCCCTTCATCCTAGACTGTTTTTATCCCCAGGTCTCCCACTGAGCCCTTCCCTATTCTCTGCCCACACCCATCATGTCTCTTCTCCAACATTTGTTCCTTCCTCAACCATTCACCACTTCCTCTGCGTCTAGTGACCACCACTTCCCCTTTGTCTGAGCCTCCCTTCAAACCAAACTGGGCTCCATTCCCTCCAATCCCCTGAACTTTCCCCTCCGTTTCAGACCTGCATGGGTTCCACTCATCTCATTTCATCCCCTTCACACTCCCTGCTCTGTAACTCACAAATTCCCTTCCCCAGATCCAGTTCAGGTACAGCTGGCAGAAGGCTGTGAGCTACGCTTTGGGAAAGCATAAGTAGGATTTGTGCAGATTGCTTATCAAGGGGATGATCTCATGGGCTTTCAGAACATGACAAGGTGGCCCTCTCCAAAGGGAGGAAGTAGGGCTCCAGAGGTCTGCTAACTATTCAGTCAGTACCTTGTGATTAATGAAGGAATACACACACTCTTCAGTGGCACCCGCCCCCAGTTCCTGTTGGGTCTTCTTGATGCAGGGAAGGCAGATCTCCAGTGACAGTCAGTCCTGCTCGCTCCCTCCATCAATTCTCTACTCTGTAGTCACAAATTTGCACCATTCCCTCAAATTCAGGGTGAGAAGGAGCCAAGAGGGAGAGGGGACGATGGTGACAGGTTTCTAGAGGTTGGAAATATGTCTATCTAAAGTGATATGAAGATCTACCTTCTCAGTCTATGAATACATATCCTGTGTCTGCAGTGAGACCAGAGGCCTGGGTGTCCAGTGGCCCCAGTCCCGGCCCTGGCCGACTCCTGCTGCTGTGCCACGTCTCTGGCTTCTACCCAAAGCCTGTGTGGGTGATGTGGATGCGGGGTGAGCAGGAGCAGCAGGGCACCCAGCGAGGCGACATCCTGCCCCATGCTGATGGAACATGGTATCTTCAGGTGACCTTGGATGTGAAAGCCAGAGAGGCTGCTGGTCTGTCGTGCCGGGTGAGACACAGCAGTCTAGGAGGCCAGGACGTGGTCCTCTCCTGGGGTGAGAAAGAGCTGGGACCCACCTTGGAAAAAGGGAGGTGGTGCTAAAGCAGAAAAGGAGAACCAGATGAATAATTTGTGTAGCTGGGGATTCCAGATAAAAATGACTAAAATCAGTAAACCAAGGAATGAAGAACTAAGGGTAGAGGCTCTCTATATGTGGGAGGATGCATCTTTTTGGGTGAAGGGGAGCAACTTTAGGGAGGAATGGGAGAAGTGAAAGGAGGAAGGGCGGTTGGTGAGGCAGAGCGTGGCAGGAGCAAAAAGGATGAGGGAGGTGCAGTTCAACCCGGGGTGGATGGGAAGGACACCCTCTGTGCACCAAACCCACAGAGCAGCCCCAGTCCATGGGCTTGGTCTTCCTGGTGGTGATGGTGCCCCTGGTGCTCCTGGCGGGTCTGGCGTTGTGGCTCTGGAAGCACTGGTGAGTCCCTGGAGCCACCTTCCTGCTCTTTCCCAGGGGTCTCCCCACCTTTCAGTCTGTCCTCAGCCCTCCTGCCCCCAGTGCCCTTCCCCCTTGCAGTCCTCAGCCCCACCTGCTGCAGAGTGATTCCTCCCAGGAAAACACACTGAAGACCTCTGTGCACTGCCTTCCCTTTGGATCGAGATCCCAGCAGCCCAGGGGGGATTACTTACCTAAACTCAGCTCAGTGGTGATGCCCTTGCAAATCTATGTGTGCAACTTTGTCTTTCATTTTTGCTGAATGATCAGTTGTCAATATAAGCTCAGTGTAATTTACCAAGATTTGTTGTTGTGACCTGATTCTGGGACTTTAAAATTCAAAATTTAACTCCACACGTAATGAAGTCCCAGAACCTCCATGGGACATCAGACATCAAATGTCATCTTCTTCAGAGTCTTCCCTGATTCACTAATGGAAGCAGTCTTTGCCTGGTGAGAATTCTCACAACTTTTCCTTGCACTTTGGCAAATCTATTTCTGAGCCCCACCCAATGTTGGCTCTAGAGAGGTGCTTTTTCTCCTTCTAATTCTTGGGCCCATTAAGATCAAAGTACATATTATTTTTTAACTATTTGTGTCCTTGGTAAGGTGCCTCACTTGCCTGAAATATATGCTTAATAAAAACCTGTGTTGAATTTTGTCAAATTTATAGATTTTCTTCTTTTCCTTTCTGAAATTTTTATAGTAGTTAAGAAGTTTGATGCTCTTCTTATTAAAAACCTTCTCATTTGGCCAAAGGACTTTGCATGGAGCACTGGGTGTGGTGCATGAACAATTAATCTGGTAACACTGAAATAATAAACATATTCGGGAATAAAGAACTTTACACTCTCATGGTTCCTTGTATCATTTCTGAGATGCTGAAGAGAAACTCAGTTTTACCTGTGACCATACCAGTTATTTATTGTAGACACCTGTTGGAGTGGACCTGTTGCTCCAAATATTCTAAATAAAAAGAAGAAGGCAGGATGCTTGTTGTTTCTGAGGCTCAGGGACAGCACCAGAGTTGTAATCTTGGAGTTTGTTAGAAATCCAGGGTCTTGGTCTCAGCAGAGATTCACTGAACCACAATTTGCATTTTAGCAAAATCGACAAGGGATTCACAGGTGCATAAAATGTGAGAGGCGCTGATATAAATGATGCCTGAGAGGTAGCAACGCAAGGGTGTCTCTGAACAGAAATGCCACATTCCAGGAAAGAAAACAGGAGTATTTTGCTCAAGAATGAATGGGGATCCAGCAAGGAGAGTGCACACAGTGCCTCCTGGCATTCGTGGCTACCATGTTACAGTCATGGGGATACAGTCAGTGACAGTGAGCCATTGCTCCTGGGGGAGATCTGGGGTTGGGTTCCTAGGAGCTTCTGGTTATAACACTTGGTGACTGATGAATACACAGCCTGGATTCATATGTGTTTCTGATTAAAAACAGCTTCATATTATTTGGAATGAATATATCTTCATTCACTGTGTGCCATATTCCCAAACTGAAATGTTAGCTCAGAAGTGTAACATTTTCCACCTTGGGTACTGTGATCACCAGTGTCTTTGGCCTTAGACCCACAGCTCTGCTGCCCACGATGCTTTAAGAAACAAACAAATAGCTCTCATCATCTCAAGAAGCCGCAAATATAGATTCTTTCCCCCTTTTCCGTGGTGTTATCTTAGTGTCCTAGATGTTATTTTAGCACTCTCTGGTGTGGCTCCATATAGATGTCACGAACGTTCTATTCTTTTCCCTGGTTTTACCATACTGATAATTCATTATCTTTGACCTCATGGCCTACAGCTCTGCATCAGGAGCCTGAGCGAGTCTTACCTATATAGACATTTTGTCATGAGCCACATCCCACCTTCTTGTGCTTAAGACACTAATCAACCCTGCAGTTCTGGCCTTCACAGGCTTTTTGAACACTGAAATCACCAAGAAATGGCATATAATTCAGAAAATGTGGCACCAAATGGACCATGTTTACAGTGTGAGACTTTAAGACATGTTTACAGTGTGAGAATTAACATGGGAAGGCAGAGGGGCATCAGGTTCAGTCTCACCAGGCAACACATAAGGTGGATGACATATTTCAGGACTCTCCTTGCCTCTACTAATAGTGGTGAGTGCATGTGTCTGAGGGTTATATATCAATGTCAATAGGTAGGCCAATCAGCACAGACAGACTCCGTGAATAATGAAGATGGACCCTCCGTGACTGACGACCCCCATGGCAGTGGGAGTGGAGACATCCATGGCTAGACCTCAGTTATCTAGGTTTCATTAGTTAACTCAACAAACCATTCTCAAGCCCTGACCATGCAGCTGGGACATTTTGAATGTCAAGTAGTGTGGAGGAAAAGATCTGTGTCTTCAGAGCTTGAAATTTTGCTTTCCTGATTTATTTGCCTTTTTCTAGTTTCCTTTATAGGAGCTTATGTGGGTTGATCTAGGGGAAAGGAACTTAGTTCTAATTTGTTTAGGGGCTGAGGGAGGAGACCAGGGCAGGAGAATGTTCAAAGGGACCACATGCAGGGTCTCAGCCCTGCACATGGAAATGTTTCTGGAAAATAATTTTGAAATGGGAGACTTGGTAAAAGTGAAAATAAGGGAAGGGGAAGAGCAAATGGGACTTCTGTGATCTTTCTGGCTAGATCAGACTGCTGGCTGTTTCTCTAACTTCCAGTCCACCTTGTCACCCTCACAGGATCTCCATGTGGATTTTGGTTGGTCGACTACACCCTCATGTGTAGCTCTGGGCTCTGATAAGCCTGAGGCCATCAGGAGAATGCATCCTTGACAATGAGACAGGCTGAAGGATAGACAGGCAACCTGCTGTTCAGGCCAATCAGATGCCACTAATCCTCACCCAGAGTGATGGTTCAGGGCCAGGTACCTGCTCCAGGTGGCACGGGTTCCACAAAGTCTGATTCTGTGGTCCATGGAGGGGAAATAGATTCTCTCTCTTGCCCTGGATGATAAGGTACAGGGTATAAAGATGGAAACAAGTACCATCCATTTTCAGCACCAGAGAGCCAAGACTGAGGATGAAATCTGCATGCAAGGAGGCAGAGAAATTTTATTTGTAAAACTCGCTAAGAGCATAGATCCAAAGTGTTCTCCCCACAAGAAAAATAAAGAAAAGAAAATAAGAGAAAAGAAAAGAAAAGAAGAGAAGAGAAAGGAAAGGAAAGGAGGGGAAGGGAAGGGAAGGGAAGGGAAGGGAAGGGAAAGGGAAAGGGAAAGGGAAAGGGAAAGGGAAAGGGAAGGGAAAGGGAAAGGGAAAGGAAAGGGAAAGGGGAAGGGAAGGGAAGGGAAGGGAAAGGGAAAGGGAAGGGAAAGGAAGGGAAAGGGAAAGGGAAAGGGAAGGGAAGGGAAAGGGAAGGGAAGGAGAAGGGAATGGGAAGGGAAGGGGAAGGGAATGGGAAGGGAAGGGGAAGGGAAGGGAAGGGAAGGGAAAGGGAAGGGAAGGGGAAGGAAAGGGGAAGGGAATGGGAAGGGAAGGGGAAAGAAAGGGGAAGGGAAGGGAAGAAAAGGAAAGAAAAAAGAGGGGCACCTGGGTGGTTCAGTCATTTAGCGTCTGCCTTCAGCTCAGGTCATGATCCCATGGTCCTGGGATCGAGCCCCGCATCAGGCTCTCTGCTCGGCAGGAAGTTTGCTTCTCTCGCTACCATTCCTTCTGCTTGTGTTCCCTCTCTCACTGTGTTTCTCTCTGTCAAATAAATACAATCTTTAAAAAAAAAGAAAAAAAAGAAAGGAAAGGAAAGGAAAGGAAAAAGTCGAGAGTCAGGGAGGAAGAGCTAATTTGGAGGAGTAGTAGGAGGACCTCAAGCTTGCCTTAGCACTAAAGCACAGCTAGGTAAATAACAAACCATTCTGAATACCCGAGATATCGACCTGAGGACTGATAGAACAAATTGCACAACTACAGGCAGAGAAGAGCCACATCATGGAAAGTAGGTGGTGGGGAGTCATGCTTTTAGGGAGAACCCATGCTTATGGGTTCTGTGGAGAGGAAGGAGCCCTGGGCTCCTACAGAGGAGGAAGAGAGAGTGAGAGAGTGGGGAGAACCCAGGGTATCACACAAGGGAAACACTTCCCCATAACCATTGACTGGGAAAACAAGAGGGGTTGATTTTTTGTGAAATTTACAGTCTGTGGGACTCAAAGACTAGAGTTTTAGAGGTCCAAACCATGGCCAATGTGGAGTCCAGTAGGCATTGCTATGCTCCCCAGGAGAGGGAGGGCAGAAATCTGGGGACAGAGAGCATGATCTGAGGATCCCCCCAGGACACATAAGATAGAGTGGGTCTCCCCCTTTTCAGGCTCATCTGGAACGATCTGGAGATTGTCCTTCCCTGCTCCTTTGGACTCTTCATAATTGAGGTCCAGAGCTAAAGGAGGTTGCAGGTTGCCCAGAGTTTCCTTGGCTTGAGGCTGATGTTACCTGGAATAGCCTGGGTTTGGGTTTTGGAGCCTGGACTGACCCTCCTGCCTGTGGGAAGGAAGGGCCATCCCATTTCCAAGCCCTGGTTGTTTCCATGACAGACGAAGCCCTGACAGAGGGGGCATTAGATACTCCTGGGCATATATCCTGATTAGCAAGAGAAGACACAGGCTTGGGGTGCTCCTGGGACACAGGGAGGCTTAGTTGCTTTTGCTTTTAATGGCTGTTATTCCTGGGTAGACCCAGAGAAGGGCAGGGAGGTGAGGAGGGCTGTAGCCATATATTCGTCCTGCCCCTTGTCTCTCTCTGTTCACTTTTAGAACTCAGGGCTATCTCTTGGCTGTTAAAGACATTGAGCCATATCCAGAAATGTGGGGACAGGTCTCTGAGATCCGTGATTGAGCTTCTGAAGATCTTGTCTAATATAAAGGGAGGCCTGACTGATAAAGTACTTTGCTATATTGCCGTGCCCTCTTTGCCCTCAGGATGTAGGCTGGTGTTCTTTCTCCGGCCTCTGGTAAAGAGGAATGAAATTACATGGAATTTTCATTTTGGCCTTGGGTTATTTCTTTAACTTGTGCATAATCCAGAGTTTTCATGTCTGCTTTTTGCCTACCCTCACTTAGGCACTGTGTCGCGTAATACCAAATAATTCTACCAGGATCTCTTGCCTGACAATGTCATCTAGGGTTGGCATTTGGGACCACCTGTACCCACACCGGATCACAGTTATGAGTATGGGTATGGGCCTCATCAGCCTAGTTCTGAGACAAAGACCAGATACAGGATTTTCCCTCATGGCTGCAGCACATGGTGAAGATGACATGAATGTCCTGCTAGGTGAGATCAAAAATAATTGTGAGGCCTTCAAATTCCTTAGTGAAGTGGGAAGAAGCTTGGCTAAAGGAGCCCAGTTTTCTTTCTATCTGAGACAGATAGACATTGGAAAGGGGACGTAGACCTTAATGAACTCGGTATCCCCATTCTCTACCTCACAAAGGGGCACAACATTTTGTGGAGAAACAGAAGTGAGGACCTTAGGCTCACAGTCAGTGCCAGACTAGGCGTGAGGTGGGGAGAAGGGGCGTTGGCTGGGGGGTGGCATGGTGGCAGCAATGGCAGGGGCCCTAGGGTGTGAGGAGGAGGATCGAGGGGAGCTTCTGAGTGTTCAGTGGAAGTAGTAAGATGATGGAGTGGAATAATAGAAGGGTCCTCCAGAATGTGCACATCCTCAGATGGGCCGTGAAACTGAGGAAGACACATTCTATAGGTTTTTTATTTAAGGCTTTGTTTATTTATTTGACACAGAGAGAGAGAGATCACAAGTAGGCAGAGAGGCAGGGGGTGGGTGAGTGGGGAGCAGGCTCCCCGCTGAGCGGAGAGCCCGATGTGGGGCTCGATCCCAGGCCCCTGAGATCATGACCTGAGCCGAAGGCGGAGGCTTTAACCCACTGAGCCACCCAGGTGCCCACATTCTACAGTTTTTGTGAAGACCAAGGTTTTGGAATAATGCGTGAAGGCTGTACATTTGAGACCTCCAATTTCTTGGGGGTATTTCTGGCATAAAGTTTAAGCTGTAATATAGTATTACAAGAAAGAATTCCATGGAATGGCCTTTCCTCTTGATCTGGGAGTTTGTACTGAGGGCAGAAAACATTACACAATAAGTTGAGATGATATTTCCACAGGACTTGGGGCTCAAATTTTATTCAGTTTTTAATAATTCAGCCCAAGGGTGAGTCTGCAGGAAGAGAGGGTGTTTGTGCCATAATTTGGGAGCTGCCAGTTCCCAAAAGGCCATCATACCAAAGGGAATGGAGCCTCAACTCCTGCCTCCTGGTTGTGATTTCAGTCAGGACATCCCACTGACCTCAGAAAGGACCTGACTCTATAAGGAGTGACTGACTGTACTGTGGAGTCCCCCCAAGAAGAGCAAATAGCTGGCTCTTTGCCAGGACATCCCCTGCAACAAGAAGAGTCTGACCTCAGTTGGCCGAATAGGATCAGAAAAACATGGGGAAGGACTCACCACTCAAACATGTAGGAATGAATTTTGCTTATAGATCACACTTCCCAAAAGAGGTGAAGGAAACAGAAATCAAGATTCAGGAAGCACAGTGAGTCCCCAACAAAATCAATGCAGGGAAGTCCACAGCACAATACATATTAATTAAAATGGCAAAAAGTAGTAATGAAGGAAAATCTTAAAACCAGTAAAAAAAAAAAAAAAGAAGAAAATTATATGCAAAGGAAACCATAAAGGTATCAGCTGATTTTTCAGCAGAAAGTTTGCAGACCAGAAGAAATATGGTATGATAAATTCAAGTACTAAAAGGAAAAAAATCCCTAGCAAAGAATACTATATCCAGCAATACCATCATTTGGAATAGAAGGAGAGATAAAGAGGTTCCCAGATAAACTAATGTGAAAGGAATTCTTGAACACTAACCCAGAACTATAAGATGTGTTAAAAGGGACTCTTAGCGGAAAGGAAAACAAAAGAAAGACAAAAGGAAAGGAAGCAGAGTCGCAGTAAAAATAAGGATATCCATGAATATCAGTCAAGGACTCACAAAATAAAAGGATGCAAAATATGACACCATGTTTCAAAAACTTGGCGGTGGGGAGGAATAAGAATGGTTTCAAACTTCATGACCTTAACTTACTATTGACTGCTACAGACAGAAACAACAAATGTTGGAGAGAATGTGGAGAAAGGGGAACCCTCTTACACTGCTGGTGGGAATGCAAGTTGGTGTGGCCACTTTGGAAAAGAGTGAGGAGGTTACTCAAAAAATTAAAAATAGAGCAGCTACCTTATGACCTGGCAATTGCACTACTGGGTATTTACCCCAGATACAGATGTAGTGAAAAGAAGGGCCGTATGTACCCCAATGTTCATAGTAGCAATGTCCACAATAGCTAAACTGTGGAAAGAGTCGAGATGCCCTTCAACAGATGAAGAGGTAAAGAAGATGGGGTCCACATATACAATGGAATATTACTCAGCCATCAGAAAGGATGAATACCCAACTTTTGCATCAACATAGATAGGACTGGAGGAGATTATGCTGAGTGAAATAAGTGAAGCAGAGAAAGTCAATTATATGGTTTCACTTACTTGTGGAACATGAGGAATAACATGGAGGACATTAGGAGAAGGAAAGGAAAAATGAAGCAGGGGAAATCGGAGGGGGAGATAAACCATGAGAGACTGTGGACTCTGAGAAACAAACAGGGTTTTAGTGGGGAAGGGGGTGGGGGAGATGGGTCAGCCTGATAATGAGTATTAAGGAGGGCACATATTGCATGGAGCACAGGATGTTATACATAAACAATGAATCTTGGAACACGACATCAAAAACTAATGGCATGCTCTATGGTGACTAACATAACATAGTAAAAATAAGAATAAAAAAGACAAAAACAAAAACAATCATTTTGGAAAAATTAGACAGGTACATGCAAAAGAAAAAACTGGACTACTTTCCCACATTATAGAAAAAATAAACTCAAAGTGCATTAAGGACTTAAATGTGAGTCCTGAAATCATAAAAATCCTAGAAGAGAGTAGAGGAAGCAAGGTCTTGACGTCAGCCATAGCAACATTTTCCCAGATATGTCTCCTCAGCAAGGAAAACAAAAGCAAAGAAACAAAAACAAAACAAAACAAAATAAAACAGAAAAAAACCTGTTGAGACTACATCAAAATAAAAAGCTTCTACAAAGCAAAGGAAATAATCAACAAAACTAAAAGACAATCTACTGAATGAAGTAGGTATTTTTTAATGACATATGTGGTGAATGGTTAGTATGCAAAATATATAAAGAACAAGTACAACTCAACACCTAAGAAATGACATAATTCAATTAAAAATGGACAGAAGCCATGAATAGACATTTTTCTAAAAAAGACATTTAGAGATCCAACACACAGTTGGAAAGATGCTCAACATCACTCGCCATCAGGAAAATGCAAATCAAAACCACAAGGAGTTATCACTGCACAACTGTCACATTGGTTAATTTACAAAAAAGAAAAAAGCACAAGAAACAAATATTGAGGAGGATGCCAAGAAAAAAAAACCACTTTCATACTGTTGGTAGGAATGCAAAGTGGCCAGCCACTATGGAAAACACTATGGGGGTTCTTAAAAAATTAAAAACAATTACTGTATGATCCATTAATTTTACTACTGAATTTTTTTGTGTTATTGGGTATTTACCCAAAGAATGTGAAAACACTAAAATGAAGAGAAACATGCACCCCAAACATGCACCCAGTTTAGTGAACTGCAACATTATTCACTAAATAGCCAACATACAGAAACAACCCAAGTGTCCAGAGTTAAATTAATAAAGAGAAAAAGTGTGGTATGTACACACAATGGAATATTGCTAAGACATAAAAATAACTGATCTCTCCATTTTCTCCATTTTCAACAACATGGATGGAGATAGACAGCATGATGGTAAGTGATATAAGTCAGTCAGAGACAAATACCACATGGTCTCATTCATATGTGGAATTTATGAAACAAAACAAAGGAACAAAGGAAAAAGTGACAAAGGGAAAAATAGACTCTTATTTACAGAAAACACACTGCTGGTTCCCAGAGAGGAGGTGGGTGGAGAGTGGGGGAAATAGGTGAAGGGGATTAGGATTACATTACGTTCATGAGCACTGATAATGTATAGACTTGCTCAATCACCATATTGTACACCAGAAACTAATATAATGCTATGCTAGCTAGTAGAATTAAAAAAAAATAACAACAACAAAAAAATAACCAAAGGAAAACTAACTCAGCACACCAAAATGCGTATTTTTGGTTTACGTATTTTTCTTCCCAAGTAGACTAAAAACCCCTTGAATAAAGTGATTGCACTGTGAACACTATATCTTCATGAGTGTAGCATAGTGCTTGGATCTGGGCAGGTGCTAAGTGACTATTTGGTGAGTGAATATATATTAATTCAAGTCAGACTGAGGGGGTATTATTATTCTTCAGATGTTTCAATGTCCTGTGGTCCCTGTGATGGCTACTGGTTCCTCCCCTAAGAATAATGGTGGATTGCTGGTTGCTGATACTGTTACACAGACAATCACGGGGGAATCTGGACGAGCAAATAGAGCAATTGTTAAAAAAGAAACCCGTGGGCCCAAAATGGTGCCTAGGGTTAGGCTAAGTCCCTAAACTTTGCTTTATCCCTAACCTAACTGCAGCTTTCACCTCCAGAAATGTTCACCCATCAGTGAGGAATCCTCTGGTCAGGAGCAGTGAGGTGCTCCTTCACATGGACCTACTCCATCCCCTAAGGAGGAGAGGTCATCTGCAAGGTAAGACTCCTGCTCTCCCAACTGAGGAAGGTGACCTTTCATGAAATATGGTTTTTTTTCTTTTGCTAATAGTTTCCTTCCCATAAAAATCTCCCATTTTTACCTGTTCTAGGAGCTCCCCTCTTCTCGTCAGATGGGATGCTGCCCCATTCTTAAATCACTTAATAAAACCAATTAGATCTTCAAATATACCTGGTTGATTTTGTTTTTTAACACAAGCAGTGAGAAGTCAGAGGTGTGAATGAGCTGGGGTGGGAGTGAGATTGGGAAGGAAACACATTGGGGGTGTCCCATGGGCAGGAGGGACAGTGACAGCAGGGTCCATGGCTGAGTGCTGGAAACCATGTTCCACCATGGGTTACGGTCTGGATGAGAAGGAAAGGCACGGGAGTGGGGTGACTTCTCCATGCCACACAGGACTGGTGCTGAAGCAGCTGAATGAGGGGATGGGCAGCAGGATGGAAGCCGGTGACGGGGAGAAGCTGGAAGCCAGAGAGGAGGTCAGACCAGGAGGGGAAGTGGGAGCCGAGTAGGTGTCCAGGGTTGGGGGA
>CM053618.1:2098611-2113673 GCA_028646535.1 Procyon lotor | reverse complement strand
TCAGACGAGCGGTGCTGTGTGTGGGGTAGGGTTGTTAGAAAAGAGGTCAAAGACCGACTGTGTAAGAGACAGAAGGAGCATCTGCAAATACGATGTTGTTCCTGCAACTTGTGTTGCTGGTGGGTCTCCTCCCAGGGGGTGACAGTGAGGATGGTGAGAACTCTGGCCCTGCCCAGTGTGTGTGTGTGTGTGTGTGTGTGTGTGTGTGTGTGTGTGTGTGTGTGTAGGTGCCTTGTGTGCATCTCTGTGTGTGTGCAAGTCTGCATATATCATGGGTGCACATGTGCTTGTCTCTATGTATGTGTCTGTTTTAATATGTGTATGAGTTTGTACACGTGTATGTGTGTATGTGTCTCTTTTTGTATACTTGTGTACATATGCATATATATTTTTGCTTGCGTTAGTGTGTAAATTTCTGTAAGTTTGTAGAATTGTGTATGCATATTTGTGCTCATATGCATCTGTGCACTTGTGATGTGTGTGTACATGTGTGTATTTGGGTCTCTCTGTATGTGCACTAGTGATGTGGGTTCCCCAGCACACTCCTGGGGGAGAGTGTCAGCCTGGTTCCTTCCTGAGGATTCTCACCCCCAGGGCCCTGTGCTCTTCGGAAGGATGGGTACGAAGCTCAGGGCTCTGGAGCAGGACGTGTCTCCTGAGACAGCTATGGCTTCCCTGGCCTCCGGATTTTGGTTCCCAACCCTGATGACTTCTCCATTCTATCTCCTTCCCAATGGTCTCCTCTTTCAGTCTCTCTGTTCTTTCCCACAGACTTGCAGTTGCCTATCTCTATCCGAATTATCCTGATCTCATCCTTTTACAACCGCTCCTGGACACAAAATCAAGGCTCAGCTTGGCTAGATGAGCTGCAGACTCATGGCTGGGACAGCAAAACTGGTGCTATCTTTTACCTGCAGCCTTGGTCCAAGGGCAACTTCAGCAACAAGGAGCTCAAGGAACAGGAGAGGTCCTTGCATATATACTCCACTGGATTTCCTCCAATATTTCATAACCACGTCAGCCAATGGCAGCTTGAATGTGAGTTCAAGTTCCTATGGGCAGGTGGGATGGAAGTGGCAAATGTAAAGGTCTCCTTGAGTTCCTTCTTCCTCTAAGAGAGAAATTCCACTGGTTTCTAAAACTCACGTCTCCCCATAGTAAAACTGAATCGCCCCCAGTGGTACTGGAGGGAGAAGCTAGACCTTGATTCTTGAAATGTTTCCTGTCCTCTGCTACTTCTCACTCCTCTCACTGACCACAGGCTGTGCTCTCCTGTTTCCCACTAGTATCTTATATGATCACCCCTTTCTTGGCCTCCAACCAGGTACCTCTGCTCCCTCACTCTGTGACTGACTCCTTGAACTATACTTTTCTCCCATTCAATTCCAGCAGCGATGTCTCTGTGTTCCCTATGCCCAAAGCTCTCCCGCTGAGCCCTTCCCTATTCTCTGTCCACAACCTTTATGTCTTTCCTCCAACATTTGTTCCTTCCTCAATCATTCACCTCTTCCTCCAGTGACCACCACTTCCCCTTTGTCTAAGCCTTCCCTCAAGCCAAAGTCTACTCATTCGCTCCAATCTCCTGAACTTCTCCCTCAGCTTCTATCATCCTTGATTTCCAATCATCTCATTTCATCTCTTTCACTCCCCCTGTCTTATAACTCACAATTTCTCTTCCCAGATCCCTTTCAGGTACAGCTAGTCAAAGGCTGTGAGCTGAATTTTGGGAAAACATTAGAGTGCTACTTGAGGATTGCTTATCAAGGATCAGATCTTGTGAACTTCCAGAACATGACATGGTGGCCATCTCCAGAGGCAGGAAGTAGGGCTCAGCAGATCTGCAAACTATTCAATCAGTACCATGTGTTTAATAAAATGTTACACGTGCACATCAATGACATCTACCCCCGTTTCTTCTTGGGACTTCTTGATGCAGGGAAAGCATATCTCCAGCGACAAGGTTAGTCCTGCTCCCTCCATAAGTCTCTATCCTGCAATCATATATTTGCAATGTTTCCTTTAAATTCAGGATAAGATGGAGAAGTGAAGGAGAGGGTATGGTGGTGACAGGTTTCTAGAGGTAGAAAGATGTGTCTATCTAAAGTGATGTGAAGATCTACCCTCCCAGTCTGTGAATTCCTGTCCTTTCTCTGCAGTGAAGCCCGAGGCCTGGCTGTCCGCCGGCCCCAGTCCCGGCCCTGGCCGACTCCTGCTGCTGTGCCACGTCTCCGGCTTCTACCCAAAGCCCGTGTGGGTGATGTGGATGCGGGGTGAGCAGGAGCAGCGGGGCACCCGGCGAGGCGACGTCCTGCCCCATGCTGATGGGACATGGTATCTTCGGGTGACCTTGGATGTGAAAGCCAGGGAGGCTGCTGGCCTGTCGTGCCGGGTGAGACACAGCAGTCTAGGAGGCCAGGACGTGGTCCTCCACTGGGGTGAGAAAGAGCTGGGCCTGGCTGTGAAGTGGTGTGGGAATGTTCGGGGAGAGCACGGGAGTCAGATGAAAAATGGGAGTCTAGGAACTCCAGACCATAAAGAACTAAAATACTCAGTTGAAATACAAGAAATGAAATAGCTGAGGGTGAGTGTCCTTAGATGTGAGAGGATGTGGAGGGTTGGTGAAGGGCCCGTCTCTGAGGAGGAATAGCAGAAGAGAGGAGGAGGGGCAGGTGGTGAGGCAGAGGGTGGCTGGAGGAAAGATGACTAGGGAGGTACAGTTCAACACAGATAGTTGGGAAGTGACCCCCTCTGTGCACCAAACCCACAGAGCAGCCCCACTCCATGGGCTTGGTCTCCCTGGCGGTGATAGTGTCCTTGGTGCTCCTGGCGGGTCTGGCGTTGTGGCTCTGGAAGCGCCGGTAAGTCTCTGGAGCCACCTTCCTGCTCTTTCCCAGGGGTCTCCTCACCTTTCAGTCTGTCCTCAGCCCTCCTGCCCCCAGTGCCCTTCCTCCCTGTAGTCCTCATGTCCACCTACCACAGAGTGACTCTTCCTCTGTTCCTCCCAGGAAAACAGTGCAATGACACCCCTTGGAGTGAGATCCCGGCAGCCCAGCCCCCAGTACTTACCTAAACACAGCTAAGCGGTGATATCCTTGAAACTGTGCAACTTCGTCTTGCATTTCTGCTTAATGATCAGTTGACAATATAAACTAAGTATAATTTAGCATTTTTTGTTGTTCTTACTTGGTCTGGAACTTAAATTTCAAATTTATCTCTGAATGGAATAAAGTCCCAGCACCTGCACGGGTGAGCAGGCATGAGATGTCATTTCCTCCAGAGACTCCTCCCTGATTCACAAGTAGAAGTAGTTTCTGCCTGTCAAGAATTTCCACTACTTTTTCCTGAACTTTTGTAAATCTATGCCTCATTTCCCACCTCTTGTTATCCCCAGTTATGTCCCTTTTCTCTTCTAATTCTTAGGATTCTTGAGAACAAAGTTCATGTTTTTTTACTATTTGTATTCTTGGATAGGTGTCTCACCTGCAGGAAATGTGTCTTCAATAAAAATATGTTAAATTTATGCAATGTTTATAGGTTTTTCATCTTTTACTTCCTGACATAATTGTAGTAGTTAAGACGTTTGATGCTCTTCTGTTAGAGGTCTTGTCACCTGGCCAAGGGAATTCGCACTCCTCTGGATCTTTTCTGATGTCCTTGAGCCCTTGAGGAGAAACACAGTTTTGCCTGAGATCATTCCAGTTATTTAACTGCAGAAACCCCCTGGAATGGACCCTGTTGCCAGATTCTTGGGGTTGATGGCGGGGGAATGAATGTTCTCTCCTGTCCTGGTGATACGGGGTGGGGTAGAAAGCCTCAAACAAATACAACCCATTTTTCGGCACCAGAGAAGCATGCCTGAGGATGAACGCTGCGTGCAAGAAGGCAGGGGATTGTGTACGTGAGATTTGCCAGGAGGGTACATCGGAAGTGTTCTCACCGCAAGAAAAATAAAGAAAAGAACAGAAAAAAACCAAGATGGTCCAAAGGGAAGAGTTAACATGGTGTAGTGGTGAGTTGATCCCAAGCTTGCTTAGACC
Organism: Procyon lotor; assembly: GCA_028646535.1. Classification (NCBI taxonomy): domain Eukaryota; kingdom Metazoa; phylum Chordata; class Mammalia; order Carnivora; family Procyonidae; genus Procyon; species Procyon lotor. Next base: position 2,109,636 of record CM053618.1, on the reverse strand, counting down.
TTCAAACACAGTTAGATAAATATCAAATCATTCTAGATACCCAAGAAATCAATCTGAGAAATCAACCTGCACAGCCAAAGGCAGAGAGGAGACCATATCATGCATATCATGGAGGGTAGGAGGTACAGAGACATGACTTGGGGGAGAAATGGTCAGGAATGCTATCGGGGGGAGGGAGCCCTCATTGAAGACAGAGAGAGAGAGAGAAGAGAGAGAGACAGAGAGAGAGAGAGAGAGACAGAGAGAGAGAGAGAGAGACAGAGAGAGAGAGAAGTGTGTAGGGGATTACACAAGGAAAACACTTCCCCAAAGCCAATTACCCCTCCCCCTTATGCACCTCTCTTCCAGCAATTGTTAGTTTGTTTCTTGTAGTTAAGAATCTCTTATGGTTTGCCTCTCTCTGTAATTTTTCTTATTTTATTTTTCCTTTTCCTCCCCTATGTTCCTTTGTTTTGTTTCTTAAATTCCAACCTGAGTGAAATAACATGGTCTTTGATTTTCTCTTATTTTGCTTAGCATAATACCTTCTAGTTCCATTCACATCATTGCAAATAGCAAGATTTCATTCTTTTTGATGACTGAGTAATATTCCATTGTGTATATATACCACTGTGTGTATGTGTGTGTGTGTGTCTGTGTCTGTGTGTCTGTCTGTATAACCACTTATTTCTTATCCATTCTTCTGTTGATGGACATCTGGATTCTTTCCATATTTTGGGTATTGTGGACATTGCTGCTATAAATATTGTGGTGCATGTGTCCCTTTGAATCACTGTATATTTTGGATAAATACCTAGTAGTGCAATTGCTGGGTCATAGGGTAGCTCTATTTTTAACTTTTTTGAGGAACCTCCATATTGTTTTCCAGAGTGGCTATACCAATTTGCATTCTCACCAACAGTGTAAGAGGGTTCCCCTTTCTCTCAATCCTCACCAATATCTGCTATTTCCTGACCTGTTAATTTTAGCCATTCTGACTGGTGTGAGGTGGTATTTCATTGTGGTTTTGATTTATCTTTCCCTTATGCTGAGTGATGTTGAGCATATTTTCATGTGTTTGTTGGCCATTTGTATGTATTCTTTGGAGAAATGTCTGTTCATGTCTTCCACCCATTTCTTGACTGAATTATTTTTTGGGGGGTATTGAGTTTGATAAGTTCTTTATAGATTTTGGATACTAGCCCTTTATCTGATAAGATATCTGCAAAGATCTCTCCCAATCTGTAGGTTGCCTTTTAGTTTTGCTGACTGTTTCCATTGCTGTGCAAAAGCTTTTATCTTGATGAAGTCCCAATAGTTCATTTTTGCTTTTGTTTCCTTTGCTTTTGGAGATATGTCTAGAAAGAAGTTTCTGTGGTCAAAGTCAAAGAGGTTGCTGTCTGTGTTCTGCTCTAGGATTATGATGGATTCCTGTCTCACATTTAGGTCTTTCATTCATTTTGGGTTTTATTTGTGTACAGTTTAAGTAAGTGGTTCAGTTTCATTCTTCTGCATTTAGCTATCCAATATCCCCAATACCATTTGTTGAAGAGACTGACCTTCAACAAAGCAGCACAGAACATCAAATAGAAATCATCTTTTAGATCCAGCACAATGTCTGAGGTAACCTGTCCTAGGAGGGTATAATGGTTAGCACTTGGATAAATAGGAATAATAACCTTGTTGATAGCTCCCAGGTCCTGTACCATTCTATATGAGCCATTGGACTTTCTATTGCCAAGATGGGGGTATTTCAAAGCCAATCACAGGACTGCAAAAGCCCTGTCACTAAGAATTTTTGTATGAATGGCTGTAGTCCTGGTCTGGCTTCCAGATGTAAAGGTACTGGCATTCTCTGGGGAAGAAATGAAGATCTTTAAATTGTATCCTTACAGTATATATGGTTGATAGGAAATGCCCTGGAATGAAGGTGTCCCATATCTGAGGGGCACCTATGGAAAAATAGAGACCTTGTCGATTTTTGCCATTCTAACAAATGTTGGAGAAGTTGGAGAAAGGGGAACCTTCTTACACTGTTAGTAGGAATGCAAATTAGTGGAGCTACTTTGGAAAACAGTGTGGAGGTTCCTCAAAAAATTAAAAATAGAGTTGCCCAATAGCCCAGCAATTGAGCTACTGGGTATTTACCGCAAAGATACAGATGTAGTGAAAAGAAGGGCTATATGCACCCCAGTGTTCATCGTATCAATGTCCACAATAGTAAAAATGTGGAAAGAGCCAATATGCCCTTCAATAGATGAATGGATAAAGAAGATGTGGTCCATATGCATAACAGAATATTACTCAGCCATCAGAAAGGATGAATATCCAACTTTTGCTTCAACATGGATGGGACTGGAAGAGATTATGCTAAGTGGAATAAGTCAAACAGAAAAAGTTAATTATCATATGGTTTCACTTATTTGTGGAACATAAGGAATAGCATGGAGGACATTAGGAGAAGGGAAAAATGAAGGAGGAGAAATCAGAGTGGGAGATGAAGTATGTGAGACTATGGACTCTGGGAAATAAACCGAGAGTTTTAGAAGGGAGAGAGTTGGAGGGATGGGTGAGCCTGGTGATGGGTATCAAGGAGAGTGCTGATTTCATGGAGCACTGGGTGTTATGTGCAAACAATGAATCATGGAACATCACATAAAAAACTAATGATGTACTATAGTGACTAACATAACACAATGAAAAAATAGGTCACCACTTCTACATATATTAGTGAACTTTGCAAATTTCAGAGATAAAGACAAAATCCTGAAAGTAGCTCAGGACAAGAGGTCCTTAACCTACAAATGTAGAAACATAAGGCTGGCAACAGACCTCTCTGCAGAGACCTGGGAGGCCAGAAAGGACTGGCATGATATATTCAAGGTGCTGAATACCCTATCTAGCAAGACTGACATTCATAATAGGAGGAGACATAGAGAATTACTCAGACAAACAAAACCTAAGGAATTAGTGAACACTAAACCACCCTTGCAAGAAATATTAAAGGGGATCTTGGAGCAAGAAGATAGTGCAAAAGTAACAAAGACCAGAAAGAGAGACAATCTACAGAAACAGCGAGTTTATAGGTAATACAATGGTACTAAATTCATATCTTTCAATAGTTATTCTGAATGTAAATGGGCTAAATGCTCCAACCAAAAGGCACAGGAAATCATAAAGGATAAAAATTAAAAAAAAAATCTATTGATATGCTGTCTACAAGACCCTCATTTTAGACCCTAAGACACCTCCAGGTTGAAAGTGAGGGGGTGGAGAACCATTTATCATGCTAATAGACATCAAAAGGAAGCTGGAGTAGTAATCCTTATGTCACACAAACTAGCTTTTAACTAGCTTTTAAACCAAAGACTGTAAGACTGAGGAAGGACAGTGTATCATAATAAAAGGGTCTATCCAACAAGATCTAACAAATATAAATATTTATACTCCTAATATGGGAGCAGCCAATTATATAAACCAATTAATAACAAAATTAAAAAAAACATGGATTATAATACAATAATAGTAGGGGACTTTAACACCCAGTCACAGAAATGGACAGATCGTCCAAATAGAAGATGAACAAGGAAACAATGGCTTTGAGTGACACAATGGACCAGATAGACTTCACAAACATTTTCAGAGCATTTCATTCTAAAGTCATAGAATACACATTCTTCTTGAGTGCACATGGAACATTCTCCAGAATAGATCACATACTGGGTCACAAATCACGTCTAAACCAGTACCAAAAGATTGGGATTATACCATATATATTTTCAAACCCTAATGCTTTAAAACTTGAACTCGACCACAAGAGAATATTTGGAGGGAACACAACAACATGGAGGTTAAAAAACATCCTACTAAAGAATAAATAGGTCAACCAAGAAATTAAAGAAGAATTGAAAAAATACATGGAAACAATGAAAATGAAAACATGACAGTTAAGAACTTTTTTTTTTTAAAGATTTTTATTTATTTATTTGACAGAGAGAGAGATCACAAGTAGGCAGAGAGGCAGGCAGAGAGAGGGAGAAGCAGGCTCCCTGCCGAGCAGAGAGCCCGATGCGGGGCTCGATCTCAGGACCCTGAGATCATGGCCTGAGCCGAAGGCAGAGGCTTTAATCCACTGAGCCACCCAGGTGCCCCGACAGTTAAGAACTTTTGAGAGGAAGCAAAGGTGGTCCTAAAAGAGAAGTTTACAGCAATCAGGCCTTTCTCAAGAAATGAGAAAAGTCTCCGATATAAAACCTAACCTTATACCTAAAGAAACCAGAAAAAAGAACAGCAAATAGAGCCTAAATTCATCAGAAGAGAAATAATAAATAATAAAGAGAAATAATAAATACTAGAGCAGAAATCAATGATACAGAAATCAAACTAACAGTAGAACAGATCAACCAAACTAGAAGCTGGTTCTCTGAAAGAATTAATAGGATCGATAAACCCCTAGCCAAATTTACCAAAAAGAAAAGAGAAAGGACCCAGATAAATAAAATCATAAATGAAAGAGGAGAGATTATAACCAACAATGAAGAAATACAATTATAAAAGAATAGTATGAGCAATTATGTGCCAACTAATTAGGCAATCTGGAAGAAATGGATGCATTCCTAGAAACATACAAACTACCTAAACTGAAGCAGGAAGAAATAGAAAAGCTGAGAAGATCCATAACCAGCATAAAAATCGAAGCAGTAATCCAAAATCTCCCAACAAATAAGAGTCCAGTGTCAAATGGTGTCCTAGTGGAATTCTACAAACATTTAAAGAATTAATACCTATTCTTCTGAAGCTGTTTCATAAAATAGAAATGGAAGGAAAACTTTCAAACTCATTCTACAAAGCCAGAATTAAGTTGATTCCCAAACCTGGGAAAGTCCCCGCCAAAAAGGAGAATTACAGATCAATATCCCTGATGACCATTGATGCAAAAATTCTCACAAAGATACTAGCTAATAGGATCCAACAGTACATTAAATGGATTACTCATCATGACCAAAGGAATTTACTCCTGGACTGGAAGGATGCTTCAACATCTGCAAATTGATCAATATGATAAATCACATTAATTTAAAAAAAAAGGACAAGAACCATATGATTCTCTCAATGAATGCAGAAAAAGCATTTGACAAAATTCAGCATCCTTTCTTGATAAAAACTTTCTTCAGTGTAGGTAGAGGGACCATATCTCAACATCATAAAAGCCATATATGAAAAACCTACAGCAAATATCATTCTCAATGGGGAAGAACTAAGAGCTTTTCCCCCAAGGTCAGGAAAATGACAGGAATGCCTACTTTTACCACTTTTGTTCAACATAGTACTGGATGTCCCAGCTTCAGCAATCACGAAAAAAAGAAATAAAAATCACCCAGACTGGAAAACTTTCACTCTTCACAGATGACATGATACTTTATGTTGAAAACCCAAAGAATCCACTCAAAAATTGCTAGAACTCATACAGGAATTCAACAAAATGGTAGGATATAAAATCAATGCACAGAATTCAGTCACATTTCTATACAGTAATGATGAGGCAGAAGCAAGAGAAATCAAGGAGTCAATCCCATTTACAATTACATCAAAAACCATAAGATACCTAAGAATAAAACTAACCATAGTGATAAAGGATTGTACTCTGAAAACTATAGGACACTTATGAAAGAAATTGAGGAAGACACAAAGAAATGAAAAAACATTCCATGCTCATGATTATTTATGCTGGCCAAAGCAATCTACACATTCAATGCAATCTCTGTCAAAATATTGTTGACATTTTTCACAGAGCTGGAACAAATAATCCTATAATTTGTATGGAACCAGAAAAGACCCCCAAATAGCCAAAAAATGATGAAAAAGAAAACCAAAGTTGGTGGCATCACAATTCCAGATGTCAAGCTGTATTAAAAAGCTGTAGGCATCAAGACAGTGTGGTACTAGCACTAAAATGGATACATATATCAAAAGAAGAAAATAGACAACCCCAAAATGAACCACAACTCTATGGTCAACTAATCTTTGACAAAGCAGGAAAGAATATCCATTGGAAAAAAGGCAGTCTTTTCAGCAAATGGTGTTGGGAAAATTGGGACAGCCACATGCAGAAGAATGAAACTGGGCCATTTTCTAACACCATACACAAAAATAAACTCAAAATGGATGAAAGACCTAAATATGAGACAAGAATCCACCAAAATTCTAGAGAACACATGCAGCAACCTCTTTCAACTTGGCTGCAGCAACTTCTTGCTAGACACAACTCCAAAGGCAAGAGAAACAAAAGCAAAAATGAGCTACTGGGAATTCATCAAGATAAAAAGCTTTTGCACAGTAAAGGAAACAGTGAACAAAACTATCAGACAATCTGCTGAATGTGAATAGATATTTCCTAATAACATATCTGATAAAGGTTTAGTATCCAAAATACATGAAGAACTTGGAGAACTCAACATCAAAATAACAAATAATCCAATTAAAAAACAGGTAGAAGACATGAGTAGGCATTTCTCTAAAGAAGAGATCCAGATGGCCAACAGACAGAGGAAAAAATGCTCAACATGTCTTATCATCAGGGAAATGCAAATCAAAACCACAATGAGATATCACCTCACACCTGTCATATTGCCTAAATTCAAAAACACACAAGAAATAAGTGTTGTAGAGGAAGTGGAGGAAAAGAACTCTTGTACACTTGGTGAGAATGCAAATTGGTGCAGCCAAGGTGGAAAATAGTATGATGGTTCCTCAAAAAATTAAAAGAGATTTACCATATGATCCAGTAATCCTGCTATTGGATGTTTATCCAAAGATTGTGAAAACACTAAAATGAAAAGACACATGGACCCTCATGTTTACGGCAACATTATTTACAATAGTCCATGTATGGAAGAAGCCCTAGTGTCCATAGATAGAGGAATACAGAAAAAAGAGGTGTGCTGGTATGTACCCACAATGGAATATTACTCGGCCATAAAAATTACTGAAATCTTCCCATTTGCAGCAACATGGATGGGGCTAGAGTATGATGGTAAGGGAAGTCATCACTCAGAAAAAGACAAACACCTTATGATTTCATATGTGGAATTTAAGAAACAAAAAAAAATGAACAAAGAAAAAAAGTGAACAAAGTAAAAACAAGACTCTTATCTATAGAGAACACACTACTGGTTCCCAGAGGGGAGATGGATGGGGGTGGGGAAAATAGGCGAAGGGGATTAGGAATACACTTATATTGATGAGCACTGAGTAATGAATGGGATTGTAGAATCCCTATGCTGTTCCTCTGAAGCTAATATGATACTGCATGTTAACTTTCCTGGAACCTAAAATAAATCAGCCAAAGAAAAAGTAACTCAGCACACTAAGTTGTATAGTTCTTGGTTTACGTGTTTCCCTTCCCAAGTAGACTAAAGCTCCTCGTGTAAAGTGATTGCACTGTGAACACTGTATTTTCATGAGTGTGGCACAGTGCTTGGATCCAGGCAGGAGTTAAGTGACCATTTGGTGAGTGAATATATATTAATGCAAGTTACATGGAGAGGACATTCTTCAGATGTTTCAATGTCCCGTGGTTTCTGTGATGGCTACTGGTTGCCCCCTAAGAGTAATGGCAGACTGGTGGTTGCTGATACTGTTACACAGGCAATCATGGGGGAATCTGGACAAGCAAATTGAGAAACAGTTAAAAAAGAAGCCCATAGGCCCCAAATGGCACCTCAGGCCAGGTCAAGTCCCCAAACCTTACTTAATTCCTAACCTAACTACAGTTCCCACCTCCCTTAGAAATGTTCATCCAACAGTGAGAATTCTCTGGTCCGCACCAGGGAGGAATTCTGTCACATGGACCCTCTCAATTCCCCAGGGATGGAAGGCCACCTGCATGGTAAGACCCTCTCTGCTCTCCCAATTAAGGGAAAATAACCTTTGCTGAAAGACTCTTTTCTCTTCTTTTGTCAACTTCCTTCCTATAAAATCTTTCCATTTATACGTCTCTTCAGAGTTCCTGTATATCTGCCAGATAGGGTGCTGCTCCATTCTTGAATCGCATAATAAAAACAACTGGATATTCCAATTTACCTGGCTGATTTGGGTTTTTTAACCCAAGCACTGAGAAGTCAGAGATGTGAATGAGCTGGGGTGGGAGTGAGATTGGGAAGGAAACACATTGGAGGTGTCCCATAGGCAGGAGGGACAGTGACAGCAGGGTCCATGGCTGAGTGCTGGAAACCATGTTCCACCATGGGTTATGGTCTGGATGAGAAGGAAAGGCACGGGAGTGGGGTGACTTCTCCATGCCACACAGGACTGGTGCTGAAGCAGCTGAATGAGGGGATGGGCAGCAGGATGGAAGCCGGTGACGGGGAGAAACAGGAAGCCAGACAGGAGGTCAGACCAGGAGGGGAAGTGGGAGCTGAGTAGGTGTCCAGGGTTGGGGGAGGAGCACGTGTGCATTGTCACAGAGACTCAGGGAGGGGTGGTGTGTGGGGAAGGAAGTCAGACGAGCGGTGCTGTGTGTGGGGTAGGGTTGTTAGAACGATCATCAAAGACCGACTCTGTAAGAGACAGAAGGGACATCTTCAAATACGATGCTGTTCCTGCAACTTGTGTTGCTGGTGGGTCTCCTCCCAGGGGGTGACAGTGAAGATGGTGAGAACTGACTCTGCCCAGTGGGTGCAATTGTGAACATGTGAGTGAGTGTGTGTGTATGTGTGTGTGTGTATTTTTACCAGTATTTGTGTGTATAATGTGTGAACATATGCTTGTGTGCATTTGAATATGTGTATATGTGTGTGTGTTGTGTAAATGCGTGTGAGTATATGTTATGTTTGTGCCTGTGTCTCTGTGCATGTCCATGTGTGTATGTGTGTGGATATGTGTGCATCTGCGTGCGTGGTTGTGTGTGTACATGTGTGTATTTGTGTCTCTGTGTGTGTGCACTCATGGTGTGGGTTCCCCACCATACATCTGGGGACCAGAGTGCCAGCCTGGTTCCTTCCTAAGCATCCCAACCCCAGGGCCCTGTGCTTTTCGGAAGGATGGGTATGAAGCTTGGAGCTCTGGAGCAGCACATGTCTCCTGAGACAGCTATGGCTTCTCTGTCCTCTATATTTGGTTCTCCTCCCTGTACCCTCTTCTCCATTCTGTCTCCTTCCAAATGCTCTCCTCTTCCTCAATCTGTTCTTTGCCCATAGGCTTCCAGAACCCGATCTCCTTCCGAATTATCCTGACCTCATCCTTTTATAACCATTCCTGGACACAAAATCAAGGCTCAGCGTGGCTAGATGAGCTGCAGACTCACGGCTGGGACAACAAGACTGGAGCTTTCATATTCCTGTGGCCTTGGTCCAAGGGCAACTTCAGTAAGGAGAGGTTCACAGAACTGGAAAGGATATTCCACACAAATTCCATTAGACTTCTTCAGATATTTCATTACCATGTCAGCGAATGGCAGCTTGAATGTGAGTTCACTTCCTTCTAGGGTGGGATGGAGGTGGCAGGTGTGTGTGTCTCCTTGAGTTCTTTCTTCCTCTGGGAAAGAGCCTCCAACGGCTTCTGAACCTCACATCTCCCCATAATAAATCTGAGTAACACTCTTCTAGGCAGAGGGTAGAAGCCACCCCAATTCTGGTAAAGTTTCATGCCTTGTGCTACTTCTCACTCCTCTCATTGAGTGCAGACTGAGCTCTCCTGTCCCCCACTGGTGTCTCCTGACACCACCCCTCTCCCTGACCTCCAATCAGGCACACTCTACTCCCTCACTCTGTGAATGACTCCTTGAACTGAGTTTTCTCCCCATTCAATCCCATTAGTGAACTCTGTTTATGTGTTCTCTGTCCTCACTGCATTCCCTTCAACTTAGACTGTTTCTTATCATAGCTTTCATATGATATTCATTTGATACCTTCCCTGGTATCATTTCATATGATATTCATTTGATACCTTTCATTTCATATCATATCATATCATATCATATCATATCATTTCATATGATATTCATTTGATACCTTTCATATGATACCTTCCCTATTCTCTGGCCATACCTTTCATGACTCTCCTTCAACATTTGTTCCTTCCTCGAGCCTTCACCTCTTCCCCTACTACTACTTCCCTTTGTGTGAGCTTCACCCCAAAATGAAACTGTGATCTATTTCTTCCAATCCTCTAAACTTCTCCCTCTCTTCCACCACCCTTGGCTTCCATGCATATTATCTTATCTCTTTCCCTCCCCTGTCCTGTAACTCACAGTCTCTGTTCCTAGATCCCTTTCAGGTACAGATCTCAGGAGGCTGTGATTCCCAATTTGGAGAAGTAGGCTATGCGTGGATTGCTTATCAAGGATCAGATCTCATGAGTTTCCAGAACACATCATGGTGGCCATCTCCAAAGGGAGGAAGTAGAGCTCAGCAGGTCTGCAGACTATTCAATCAGTACCATGTTTTCAATGAGATACTATACAAGCTCCTCAGTGACACCTGCTCCAGGTTCCTGTTGGGTCTTCTTGATGCAGGGAAGGCATATCTCCAGCGACAAGGTCAGTCTTGCTCCCTCACTCCATGAATTCTCTACTCTGCACTCATATATTTGCACCATTCCCTCAAATTCAAGGTTAGAATGAGTCAAGAGGAGAGGGGATGATAGTGACAGATTTCTAGATGTGGAAAGATGTCTATATAAAGTGATGGGAAGATCTACCCTCTCAGTCTGCCTTTATTGTCCTGTGTCTACAGTGAGACCAGAGGCCTGGCTGTCCAGTGGCCCCAGTCCTGGCCCTGGCCGTCTGCTGCTGGTGTGCCACGTCTCTGGCTTCTACCCAAAGCCCGTGTGGGTGATGTGGATGCGGGGTGAGCAGGAGCAACACGGCACCCAGCAAAGCGACATCCTGCCCCATGCTGATGGGACATGGTATCTTCAGGTGTCCTTGGATGTGAAAGCCAGGGAGGCATCTGGCCTATCTTGCCGGGTGAGACACAGCAGTCTAGGAGGCCAGGACATGGTCCTCTACTGGGGTAAGAAAGAGCTGGGATCCACCTGGGAAAGGGG
>CM053618.1:2084546-2098111 GCA_028646535.1 Procyon lotor | reverse complement strand
TAACAGCAGGAGAGCCAGATGAAAAATAGGGAAATCTAGGGACTCCAGACCACAAAAGACCAAAAAGTCAGTAAGCCAAGAAGTGGAAGACTTGACGGTGTGGTTCTTGTAGATGTGGAGTGTTGGTGAAGGGTCCATATCTGAGGAGGGATGGGAGAAGAGAGAGGAGGAAGGGCAGGTGGTGAGGCAGAGGATGACATGAGAAAAGATGACTAGGGAGGTACAGTTCAACACAGATAGTTTGGAAGTGGCCCCCTCTGTGCACCAAACCCACAGAGCAGCCCCACTCCATGGGCTTGGTCTTCCTGGCGGTGATAGTGCCCCTGGTGCTCCTGGCGGGTCTGGCGTTGTGGCTCTGGAAGCGCTGGTGAGTCCCTGGAGCCACCTTCCTGCTCTTTCCCAGGGGTCTCCCCACCTTTCAGTCTGTCCTCAGCCCTCCTGCCCCCAGTGCCCTTCCCCCCTGCAGTCCTCAGGCCCACCTGCTGCAGAGTGACTCTTCCTCTGTTCCTCCCAGGAAAACACATTGGAGACATCAGCGCACTAGCTTCCCTCTGGAGTGAGACCCCAGCAGCCCAGGCTCCAGTACTTACCTAAATCCAGCTCAGTGGTGAAGTCCTTGCAACTCTATGTGTGCAACTTTGTCTTTCAGTTGTGTTTAATGATCAGTTGTCAGTATAAGCTAAGTGTAATTTAGTGTAATTTGCTGTTCTTACTTGTTTCTGGAACTTATACCTCAATATTTATATCTGATGGAAATGAAGTCCCAGGACATGCTGTGATTATCAAGCATCAGATGTCACTTCCTCCTGATAACCCTCCCTGATTCAGAGGTAGAAGCAATCTACTGTTGAGAATGTCCACCACTTTTCCTGAACTTCTGTAAATCTGTACCAAATTCCCCACACCTCTTTACCTCTGGTTAGGTCCCTCTAATTATCACGATTTGCAAGAGCAAAGTCAGTGTCTTATTAATATGTATATCCTTGACAAGGAGTCTCAATTGCATGAAATATGTGCTCAATAAAAAATCTGTGTTGAGTTTATGGCACATTTATAGGTTTTTCTTTTGATTCCTGACAAGTTTGTAGTAGTTGAGAGGTTTGATGCTCTTCATGTTAAATGTCTTGTCACCTGGCCAAAGGAATTCACACTCTGCATCTTTTTTTTTCCTCAAATATGTTTATTTTATTTTTTCAGTGTTACAAGATTTATTGTTCTGATCTTTTCTGATGTTTCTGAGCCCCTGAGGAGAAACACAGTTTTACCTGTGACCATTCCAGTTATTTAACTCCAAAGACCTGTTGGAGTGGACCTGTTGCCTGATCTTTATGGTTGATGGTAGGGGAGTGAGATGCTCTCTCCTGTCCTGGATGATAAAGTCAGGGTATGAAATGTGAGACAAGTGAAATTCATTTTCAGCACCAGAGAAGCAAGCATGAAGATAAAACCTGCATGGAAGGAGGCAGAGAAATCGTGTACATGAGATTTTCCAGGAAGGTACATCTGAAGTGTTCTTACCATAAGAAAGTTGAAGAAAAGAACAGAAAAATAAATAAGAGGTTCAGGAGAGAGGAGTAAACATGGCGGAGTAGGAGGAACCCAAGTTCGTCTGACCTCTCAAACTCAGCTAGAGAAATATCAAATCATTCTGGATAACCAAGAAATCGATCTGAGGACTAGCAGGTCTGAGGACTGGCACAGCTAGAGGCAGAGAAGAGGCCACATCATGGAAGGTAGGAAGTACAGAGACCTGACTTGGGGGAGAAATGGATTATGGATGTTGTGAAGGGGAAGGAGCCCTGTCACAGACAGGAGAGAGAGGGAGAAGAAAGGAGGTGCTGGAGATCATACAAGGAAAACTCTTCCCCAAAGCCAATGACTAGGGAAATAAGGGGCTCATTTGTGAGTTTTTGCAGCCAGTGGGGCTCAACAAGTGGAGTTATGGAGGTCTGCCCCTGATGTGGAGTCCAGTGGGCACGGCAGGGCTTCTGCAGAGGAGGGCAGAGGTCCGGGGACAGACAGAATTCTGGTGTTTCTAATAAAAGGGTTGGGCATTTTTAATTCTACCCTAGGAAATCCAGTGAAGGGTCCTAGAATTCAGAGTGCCCCAAACCCTTAAGGTATATAAACAGCTATGCTTGGTCCCAAGGTTAATTTAGAGGCCTCTTCTATCATTAGGGCCATGAACCCCAGTACTCAGGGGAGGGAGGCCATCCCTGTGCCACAGGATCTCGATTCTTAGACAGGTGTGTGAGCAAGTGTTGGGAGGGTCCCAGCATTTGGATCAAGACTCCAGGGGCCAGTCCACCTCTCCCCTGCACACGTAAGGAGAAGTGCTTCTGGGGGTCTGGCAGGTCCACTGCTGGGGCCCTTGTAAGCACCCGATGGAGCGCCCCAGAGGCTTTTGTCATTTCAGGGTCCCACTCCAGAGGCTCCTCCTCAGGTCCCTTCAGGGCCTGGTAAAAAACTTTGTTATGAGTCCAAATTGGGGTATCCATATTGGACAAAACCCTGCGATGCCAAAAAGGAAAGATGCTGCTGTTTTGTAGAGGGAGCGTTCATGTTAAAATGAGACCCTTGCAGTGGTCAGAGAGGCTCTTAGTCCCCAGAGTTAATATGAATCCTAGGAATTGAACCTTCTGAGAGGAAATTTGGGCCTGTCAAGGGGAGCTCTCATAGCCCTGGGAGGGAAGCTCTGACGCACCAGGATGGTATTTGTGTCCGAGGTGTTCTCATCGGGCTGCAGATCAGTAAATCATCAGCAAATTGAAGTGAGACACTGCATCCGGGGAGCTGAGCTGTGGAGAAGGCCTTGGTTAGGCCCCGTCCAAATGAGTGTGGACTGTCCCTAAAGCCCTAAGGGAGGACAGTCCAAGTTAGCTGTTGGGTAACCTGGTGGAGAGGTCCTGCCACTCCAAGGCAAAGAGGAATTGGGAATCCAGTGCACTGGGATGCAGAAGAAGGTATCATTTAGATCCAGCACTGTGAGGAGGTCCATCCTAGGAGGGTATAACTGTTAGGTAAATAGAAATAACAGCCTTGTTGGTAGCTCTTAGAAACCATTCTATATGATCCGTTGGACTTTTAATTGTCAAGATGGGGGTATTACAAAGCAAATTGCAGGGATGCAAAGTCCTGTCACTAAGAATTTTTCTATGAGTGGCGGTAGTCCCTGTCTGACCTCCAGACATAAGGGTACTGGCATTTTCTGGAGAAGAAATGAAGATCTTTAAGTTGTATCCTTATGGTAGCTGTTGATAGGAAATGCCCTGGAATGAAGGTGTCCCATACCTGAAGGGCACCTGTTCAAAAATAGAGACCTTGATGTTTGAAGGGACGGAGGGCTCAGAGGACAAAAATGCCAGCAGGGGTGGTCAATCTCAGAAAGACAAAGATTAGTTTATACCTTTGTCATTATGTTCCTTCCCAGAAATGGAATGGGGCAATTGGGCAAAACAGGAAAGGATTGGATAAAGGTATTGTTACTCAAGGAACAAATTAAAGGGGGAATAAAATGTCCCCTCTTTGTGTGTCTGACTATATGGGTGAGAAGAGTCTAGGACTGAAATGTGACTCCTGAGTATTTTCTAAGTGGAAGAGAGACTTCTGTATCTATTAGGAATTCAATTTGTCTCCTGCCACATCCAAGGTTACCCAAGTCTCTACCATAATGATGGACAAGATGGGAGCCTACACAGCCTCTGGGCCCCTTCAGTCAAAGGAGAGGAGATTGTTCACCCCTGCTCTGCTGGGCTCCTCATAATCAAGTTACAGAGTTAAGGGCATCTGGGGGTTGTCTTGAGTGGCCTTGATGTGAGGCTATTGATTATCTGGGATGGCCTGGGCTTGGGCTTTGAGGCCTGGGGGGACCCTCCTGCTTGTGGGAAGGAGGACAGTCCCATTTCCAGTGCCCTGATTGTTTGCTCAACACAGGCTCTGATGGAGGATGCCTTTGACACTCTTGGGCCAGATGCCCTGATTAACAACAAGAGACACAGTTGCACCTGGGGTGCACCTGGGATATGGGAAGCTTGTACCTTTAATGGCTCTTGCTCCTGGATGGACCCAGAGAAGGGCAGGAAGCTAGCGATAGCTGCAGTCATATATTGGGTCTGCCCCTTGTCTCTCTGTTCCCTTTTAGCACTCAGGGCTACCTCTCAGTTATTGAAGACCTTGAAGGCCATATCCAGAAGTGTTGGGACATGGGTCTGAGGTCCCTGATCAAGCTTCTGAAGGTTTTGTCTGATATCAGGGGAGGCCTGGGTGATAAAATGCATTGCTTATATTGCCATGACCTCTTGGCCCTCAGGATCTATGTTGGTGTGCTTTCTCATGGCCTCTGCTAAGCAAGAATGAAATTAGATGGGATTTTCATTTGGGCCTTGGGTTATTTCTTTAAGTTGTGCATAATTCAGAGTTTTCATGACTGCTTTTTGCTACCTTGATTAGGCAGGGTATTGTGTAATCCTGAATAATTCTACCAGAGTCTCCTGCCTGATAATTCCAACTAGGGTTGGCATTTGGGACCACCTCTGCCTCCACCAGAGCACAGTCATGGTTATGGGTGTGGGTATCACCAGCCCAGCTCTGAGTCAAGACCAGATATGGGTTTTTTTTTTTTTAATTTTTTATTTATTTGACATAGAGAGAGAGAGAGATCACAAGTAAGCAGAGAGGCAGGCAGAGAGAGAGGGGGAAGCAGGCTCCCTGCTGAGCAGAGAGCCCGACGTGGGGCTCGATCCCAGAACCCTGAGATCATGACCCGAGCTGAAGGCAGAGGCTTTAACCAACTGAGCCACCCAGGCACCCCAGATATGGGTTTTTTCCTTATGGGTACAGCACATGGTAAAGAGGATATGAATGTCCTGCCGGGTGAGATCCAAAAACAATTGTGAGGCTTTCAAATTCCTTAGTGAAATGGAAAGGATCTTGGCTAAAGAGCCAGGTGTTCTTTCTATCTGAGACAGGTCAGACATTGAAAAGGGAACAGGGACCCTTATGGTCCCGGCATCCTTGTTTGCTACCTCACAGAAGGTTACTACATTCTGCAGAGAAACAGAAGTCAGGTCCTTAAGCTTGTAGTTAGTGGCAGACTGAGTATGGGACAGGGAGAAGGGTAGAGTGGTAGAGTGGTAACATAGTAGCTGCAGTGACAGGGGCACCTAGGGCATTAGTAGGATCCAGGGTATCTTCTGGGTCTTCAGAGGGAGGGGTAAGACCATGGAATGGAAGGAAAGAGTGGTGTTCTAGAATGTCCACAAGGTCAGATGGGCCATGAAACGGAAGAAGACATATTCCACAGTTTCTGCGGAGGCCAGGGTTTTGGGATAATGCCATGAGGACTTGCATGTATGAGACCCCCAATCATTTGAAGGCGTTCTGGCAAAAGTGTCAAGCTTGAAAAGAGTATTATAAGAATGAGTTTTAGGGAGGGGCCTTTCCCCTTGATCTGGAAGTTTGTACTGAGCCCAGGAAATATTACAGAAAAAAAAAAAAGATGTAGCTTCTGCAGACCTTGGGGGTCAAATTTGTTCCAGTTTTTCTTAAGGTTTTATTTATTTATTCATTTAGTCGAGAATGAGAGAGTGGGAGAGAGCACAAGCCAGGGGAGGGAGAGGGATAAGCAGAATCTACACTGAGCAGGGAGCTCCCCTCGGGGCTGGATCCCACCACCCAGAGAACATGACCTGAGCTGAAATCAAGCATTGGACACTCAACTGACTGAGCCACCCAAGCACACCGAATTCTTTCAAGTTTTTAAGAATACAGCCTAAGGGTGAGTCTGCAGGAATAGAGAGGACTTGTGCTATAGTTAGAAAGACCAGCTACCAATTCCCAAAAGGGCAGCATGCCAAAGGGAATGGAACTCTGACTCCTGGATTTATTTCAGGCAGGTCATCCCACTAACTTCAGAAAGGACCTGACTATATGTGGAATGACTGACTCTACTGCGGAGTCCCCTCCAGAAGAGTGTCATGACAAATAGCAATGGCTCTTCTGGGTGGGATGTCCCCTGCAACAGGGAGAGCCAGACCTCATTTGGCCAAATAGGATTGGAAATTGAAGGGGAGGACTCACCACTCAGACACGTAAGAATATATTTTGCCTGTAGATCAATGTTGTGTCAGGGCCCGTGGGAACAAAGAAAGAAGTGGGACATGGAAGAAGTAAGGTGGCTGATAGCCAACTTCAGGAAAAGGTCCTGATATGTGTGTATTTGTGCACTTCCCTGGGTCCGTAATGTGTGCAGATTTGCCCTGAATGACCCACTCCTGGGAAGTGTGCCACACATTGGGATTGGAGGCCTCAGGGGGACAGAGTGGGAAAGCAGAGAGAAAGGGGTCCTTCACATTCACAGCCATAGACAGTCTGACCTGCTCATTCTCAGACCTTCAGACCACACTGGCAACCTGCAGTGGTCAGAGATCCCCAGTTATCTGAGTAGTACTAGGGTTAGGCTGCTGAAGGGCCAAAAAGAGAAAGGAGAGGGAGGGGAGAATCCCTCTGAATGGCATGAGGGAAAATCTCTCACCTTTTTGGCAAGGGGTGTCTGTCTATTTCCCCCTGAGCTATAAATCCTCAGAGAGGGGTAACCTTGGCTACAGGTCATCAGTTCCCCAAGGAGCACTAGAGCTGGTCCACTGAGGGAAAGTCCCAAGAAGTTCCATGAGTGTCTGGGGTGACCCTGGCCTTGCAAAGTGTCCACATTAGGGCCACCAAATGTGGAGTAACCTGATCAGGTCAATGCCAATGGTGAGAGCAATGAAAGAATCCACCAAAGGCTGATCAAAGAAGAAAGAAGTTTACTGAATACACTGTCAGGGAGCTGTGGGCAAAACAACAAAGGAAAGACTGTCTGGGAAGAGGAAATGATGGGCATCTGTAGCTAAGTGGGAAGGTGAACAGTTAAGGGATCATATTGAGTTTTCCTTTTTTGGTACATGTGTCTGGGTGTGAGTAAACCATTGGTCAACCAGGGCTTTTGGATGTTCTAGGGAGGTACCTAATAGGCTTGTTTGTATTCAGTCAGAGGGTCAGGGGTCATTGTGGGCCCTTCCACCTTACACAGGTTTCCATCACTCAAGATCATTGCCTAAAAGTGGCTTGTATACCTATCCTGTTTCCTGCGAGGAGTGTGTCTTTCCCTAGATTTTGAGTTAACAAGCTGCCTGGATACTTCAGCTTTCTGATGGATTCAAGACAAGTGATTTGATTATCCAGTTTTTCACAATCTTAAGCACAGGAGTGAGTTTTTTTGAGCTTTTTGTGTTCCAATCTTTACTTTCTAAAAAAAAAAAAATTATTTCCTTCCTTTCATTAGACTGAGATTATTTCTGCTTACTGATTAACCAAGAATTAACAAGATAAATAACACAAACACATATATCCAGATGATATAAAGCACAAACGAATACCAAAGAGCATTTAACAGTTATGAACACCATAGAAGTAGAAGGTCAGCATGTCTAGCAGAGCCAGCTTATTTTTAGACAAGCATGAAATATTCAAGCAAGAACAGTAAGAAGGGAATGTAGACACATAATTTCAGAACATTCTATTAACTTCACATGCTACAAATTCTCGTGGTATCTATTTAAAGTAATAGAAGATTCACAGCAGGCTCTGTGTGAACTTCATAATTATTAGCATATGCTTTTATCCTAAAGGAAACAGTACAAAATTTTCATTTCCTCAAATAGTGTTACAATTAGTGCTTTCTCATCCTTAAGAACTTTTTGTTGAAGACCTCCATAATTTTAAGAATAATTGGATGCCCAATTATTATAATAATTTGAAGGAAATTATTCAATCATTCAATAATATGGGGCATTTGGGTGACTCAGTCAGTTGAGCATCTGACTCCTGATTTTGCTCAGGTCATGATCTCAGGGTCATGAGATAGAGTCCCGTGTCAGGCTCTGCACCAAGGGAGGAGCCTGCTCAAGATTCTCTCTTTTGAACTTCTCCCTCTGCTCCTATACCCACCCCTGTTGCATATGCTCCCTCTCTTAAATTTTTTAAAGATTAAATTAAATTAAATAAAAAAATTAAAAAATAATATATGAGCACCTAGCACTTATAGAACTCTCTGTTAGATGCTGGGGATCCATTATAAGAAAGGTATATATTGAATACCCAAAGACAACCAACGAAGTCATTATTCTGAGTGGGCAAACATCAGTAAAGGGACACCACTTTAGAAAACTTATTTCATGCAGTCTTGTTGTTGGGCAGAGTTTGTATATTATAATGAAACAGCGCACAGAGTTCTGGGGAAGATGGTGCTGCAGGAAATCTCTAAGATCACCTTTTCTCAACTAGATAACACCCATATCAGTGTAAATAACCCTGAAAACCACCCAAAGACTGGCAGAACAGCTAAATGCAGTGAAGAGGTTGCATTGAACAGGGTAGGATGGGTGGAGACCCATTATGGAGCTAAAGGGACCTGCACAATGGCCACAGGAAGAAGGGATGCCATGGGCACAGGTAAGGCATAGAAAAAGACTTACACCAGGGAGCCCACATGGGGAAGATGCATTCTCATAACATTTGATTTTGAAAACCAAAGGGGCTTAATTTCTGGGGTTCTTACAATCATGAGGATTAATATGTGGAATATGAAAAATCAGCAGTCTTGGCTCTGGGATAGTTAGGAGGTCAAGAGAAAATTGAAACCTCCCACTCTTAAAAAACACACAACCAAGAGCTGACAGAGTAACAGCATGGATGCTGCAGTTTGAAATATGCCAGGGTTTATGGGAGAGAGTTATTTACTAATTTTGGAGCATGCCACAGGGGGACAGAGATTGCTGGGGACCCCTCCAGGAATAAAGGAGCTGGCAGGCAACATTTTCCTCCTCCTCCCCTGAGTGTGAGCATACAGACAACTGTGATACCTATGTCGAGCCAACACTAACTCGCTTGTTATCAGCACACCACAGACCCATGTTCCGTTGCAGGCACAGGCCCTCCAGTCAGGTTAATGCTGCAGATGCCCTTCTACAGCAGACTTGGCTAAACCTTGTCAACACCATGCATCTTATCCCAGTGCCCTCTGTGGATCCAACCCCTTCAAACCAGCCTGCCTGCCTCTCAATGGCTACAGACCCCTTCAGAAACACACCTGTGCACACTGTGCCTCCAATCCTAGTTCTCTTTGACAGATGTCTCCTCTCTAATATGCCCTTGGTAGGAGTATATCCAAAACAGTGCCACAATCCTGGCAATGCACTTGCAGTCCTGATATGGGTCACATAACTCCGACGAGTCCTGAGCTGGGGAAAAAGAAAGGTAGCTACACAGAACATGGTGACTGAGGCCCAAGAACCTCCTCTTCCTAAGGCCACTTGTCTCAAGAACAGGAGACATACTTAACATTCCTAACAGAGAAACAGACACAGAGACTTAGACAAAATGAGGAGATGGAGGAATACGTCTCAAGCAAAATCACAGCAAGAATAATAAGTGAAAAGGAGAAAAGTAATATGCCAGATGGAGAATTTAAAGGAATGGTCATAAAGATACTCATTAGATGAGAAAAGAGTAGAGGACCTCAGTGAGACCTTCAATAAAGAGGTAGAAAAGAACCAATCAGTAATGAACTCAAAATGTGAAATTAAAAATATACTGATGGAATGAATAGAAGAATAGAGGGAGCAGAAAAAGAGATCGGGGACCTGGAAGACAAGGTAATAGTGGTCAAGCTGAAGAGAAGAGAGAGAGAGAGAAAAAAAACAAAATGAATAGACTTAGGGAAGTCAGAGACATTATCAAGCATAGCAACATTTGCATTATACATCACAGAAGAAGAAATAGGAAAGGGAGCAAAAAATCATTTGAAGAAATAATGGCTGGAAACTCCCCAAATCTGGTGAAGGAAACAGAAATCAGAATCAGGAGGCCCAGAGAGGCCCCAATAAAAAATCAACTCAAGGAGGTCCACACCATAATACCTATTAATTAAAATGGCAAAGAAAAAAATGGTGATAAAGGAGAATTTTATTTTGTTACTTTTAATTTTTTATTTATAAAATATTTACTTATTTGACACAGAGAGAGAGCAGGAACACAAGCAGGGGGAGTAGGAGAGGGAAATCAGGCTCCCTGACAAGCAGGGAGCCCAATGTAGGGCTCCATCCCAGGTCCCTGGGATCATGATCTGAGCCTAAGGCAGATGCTTAACAACTGAGCCACCCAGGCGCCCAAAAAAGGAGAATTTTAAAACCAGCAAGAGAAAAGAAGGCAATTACATCCAAGAAGGCAATTACATCTTGGATGAATTACATCCAAGGGAAACCCATAAAGTTTTGAATTGATTTTTCAGCAGAAACTTTGCAGGCCAGAAGAAAACGGCATGATATATTCGGAGTATTGAAAGGAAAAACCAGCAGCTAAGAATACTCTATCCAGCAAAGGTGTCATTCAGAATGGAAAGAGAGATAAAGAGCTTCCCAAGTAAGCAAATGTTAAAGGAATTCATGATGACTAACCCAGCACTATAAGAAATGTTAGGGGGGCTCTGAATGAAAAGCAAAGACCAAAAGAAAAGGAAGTACAAAAGCAATAAAAATAAAGATATCTGTAAACAGTCAAGGGATTCACAAAATATAAGCATGTAAATTATGACTAATATACCGAAAATGTAGGTGGGGGTGGCAGAGGAGTAAAGGATGAGTTCAAACTTAAGTGACCTTAACTTAATATTGACTGCTGTATACAAAAGCCATTCTATACAAACTGAATTATAACCAGAAATCAAAAATTAGTATACAAAATGTAAAGAGAAAGAATCCAAGTCCCTTGCTAAAGAAATCCAACTATCTATTGGAGAAAAGAGCAAGAGGAGAAAGGAACAGAACTACAAAAACAAACATAAAACAAGTAACAAAATGGCAATAAGTACATACCTATCAATAATTTACCCTGAATGTAAATGGATTAAATGCTCCAATAAAAAGACATAGGATGATGGGATGGATTAAAAATCAAGATGCATTTCTATCCTGCCTACAAGAGACCCATTTCAGACCTAAAAGTACATGAGATTAAAAGTTAAGTAGTGGAGAAGCATTTATCAAGCAAATGGATGTGAAATGAAAGCCAAGATAGCAACGTTTGAATCAGACAAGATAGATGTTAACAGAAAGACTGTAACAAGAGGCAAAGAAGGACGCTATATGGTGATAAGGGGAAAAAATCCAACCAGAAGATATAATAATTATAAATACTTATGCACCCCAAATGGGAGCACCCAGATACATAAAGCAGCTAGTAACAAAGATGAAGGAAATAATCAATAGTAAAGCAATAATAATAGGGGACTTTAACACCCCACTTACATCAATGGACACATCATCCGATCAGAAAACCATCAAGGAAACAGAGACCTTGAATGACATATTGAACCAGAGAGATAAATGATATTTCAGACCATTCCATCCTAAAATAGCAGAGTACACATTCTGACATGTCTATATGCTAATAGCACTACTGTATAAAGAGAAATTAATAAACCATCCCATTTCAATTGCAGCAGAAATCATTCAGTACCTAGGAATACACCTGACCAAAGAGGCAAAAGACTTATACTCTGAAAACTACAAAATATTGATGAAAAAAATTGAAGGCGACACAAAGAAATGGAAAGAAATTCCTTGCTCATCGATTGGAAGGACAAATATTGTTAACATGTCCATACTACCCAAAGCAACTACAGATTTAATGCAATGCCTATCAAAATGCCATTAGCATTTTTCACACAACTAGAGCAAACAATCCCAAAACCTGAATGGAACCACAAAATACTCTGAATGGCAAAAGAATCTTGAAAACGAGAAACAAAGCTGGATGTATCACAATTCCAGATTTCAAGTTCTACTACAAAGCTGTAGTAATTAAAGTAATATGGACCTGGTCCAAATGTAAACACGTAGGTCAATGGAATGGAACATAGAGCCCAGCAATAAACCCACAATATTATGGTCAATTAAACTTTGACAAAGGAGGCAAGAATATGCAATGGGAAATAGAGAGTCTCTTCAACAAATATTCTTGGGGAAACTGGACAGCACATACAAAAGAAAGAAACTGGATGACTCTTACACTATACACAAAAATAAATTCATAGTGGATTAAGGACATAAATGTGAGACCTGAAATCATAAAAATCTTAGAAGAGAGCACAGGCAAATATCTTATCCAATTCTGTGGATTGCCTCTTAGTTTTGTTGACTGTTTTCTTTGCTGTGCAAAGCTTTTTATCTTGATGAAGTCCCCAAAGTTCATTTTTGCTTTTGTTTCCCTTGCCTATAGAGACATGGCTTGAAAGAAGTTGCTGTGGCTGATGTTGAAGAGGTTACTGCCTATGTTCTTCTCTAGGATTTTGATGGATTCCTGTTTCATATTGAGGTCTTTCATCCATTTCATCCACTCGTTTCATGAGTTTATCTTTGTGTATGGTGTTAAGAGAATGGTCTAGCTTCATTCTTCTGCATGTTGTTGTCCAGTTTTCCCAGCACCATTGGTTGAAGAGACTGTCTTTTTTTCCACTGGATATTCTTTCCTGCTTTGTCAAAGATTAGTTGACTGTAGAGTTTCTGGGCTCTCTATTCTCTTCAATCGATCTATGTGTCTGTTCTTGTGCCAGTACCATGCTGTCTTGGGGACCACAGCTTTGTAATATAGCTTGAAGTCAGTCATTGTGATGCCCCCAGTTTTGGTTTTCTTTTTCAACATTCCCATAAAGATTTGGGGTATTTTCTGGTTCCACACAAATTTTGGGATTGTTTGTTTCAGCTCTGTGAAAAATTTCAATGGTATTTTGATAGGTATTGCACTGAAAGTGCAAATGGCTCTGGGCAGCATAGATATTTTCACATTTCAGTGAAAGGGCTGGTATCCAAGAATCTATAAAGAACTTTTCAAACTCAACACCCAAAAACAAATGATCCGGTCAATAAATAAGCAGAAGACATGAACAGACACTTCTTCAAAGAAGAATATGAATGGCTAACAGACACATGAAAAAATGCTCAACATCACTACTCACCAAGGAAATACAAATCAAAACCACAACGAGATGCCACCTTACACCAGGTAGAATGGCAAAAATGAACAAGACAGGAAACAACAAGTGTTGGCAAGGATGTGGAGAAAGGAGAACCCTCGTACACTGTTGGTGGGATTGCAAGCTGGTACAGCCACTCTGGAAAACAAATGGAAGTTCCTCAAAAAGTTAAGAATAGAGCTACCCTAAGACCCAGAAATTGCACTACTAGGTATTTACCCCAAAGATACAGATGTAGTGAAAATAAGGGGCACATGCTCCCCAAAGTTCATAGCAACAATGTCCAATAGCTAAATTGTGGAAGGAGCCGAGATGCCCTTTTACAGATGAATGGATAAAGAAGATGTAGTTCATATAAACAATGGAATATCACTCAGCCATCAGAAAGGATGAATACTCACCATTTGCATCAAAATGGATGGAGCTGGAGGGGATTATGCTGAGTGAAATAAGTCAACCAGAGAAAGACAATTATCATATGGTTTCACTTATATGT
>CM053618.1:2048901-2074688 GCA_028646535.1 Procyon lotor | reverse complement strand
GGTGGTGGTGATGGCGATGATGATGATGGTTGTGATGATGGTGATGATGATGATGATGGTGGTGATGGTGATGACGGTGATGGTGATGATGATGGTAGTGATGATGATGATGGTTGATGATGGTGATGGTGATGGTGATGACGGTGATGGTGATGATGATGGTGTTGATGATAATGTTGGTGGTGATGGTGATGCTGCTGCTGATGGTGGTGGTGGTGATGGCGATGATGATGATGGTTGTGATGATGGTGATGATGGTGATGATGGTGGTGATGGTGGTGATAGTGGTGACGGTGATGGTGATGATGATGGTGATGATGATGGTGATGATGGTGATAGTGGTACTAATAGTCTTTTTTTTTTAAGATCTTACTTATTTATTTTATTTTAGAGGGGGGAAGAACAGAAAGAGAGAGAGAGAGAGAGAGAATCTCAAGCAGACTCCCCGTTGAGCAGGAAGCCTGATGTGTAGCTCGATTTCATGACCCTGCGGTCATGACTTGAGTCAAAAGCCAAGAGTCAGGGGCTTAACCAATTGAGTCATACAGGCAATTGAGTCCTAATAATTTTTAAGTGTTTTGTGTGTGCTTTTTATTCACGTTCCTTGTTTCATCCTTAAAGTAACCTCATGAGGAATGTGATGTAGTTGTTCTCATTTCACATGTGGATGCTGTAAATCCCAGAATTGAGCAATTTGTTGCTCAATTATGTAATTGCTCAATTATGTCCACACAGAGCAAGATGGCCTAATAATACTCTTGTTTCAATTCTTTTTTTTTTAAGTCACTCTTGGGGAAAAGAAGAACTTACAACACTTTTCATATAGTTTTAGAATAGGAATAAAGACAATTTTAGAGTTTTTAATTGCTCTCAACTTGGGGAGCTGGGTTACAAGGGAAAGTTAAGGCAATGGAGAACAGAGACAGGAATGGTCACTGACAGGAGTAGAGGTGATAGTAGATCTTAAAAATCCTAGTAAAACCCAAAGTATGAAATAAATATACACGAACCCCACAAATATAATAAATGATGAATAATATCTTAAATGGGAGAAAAGGGATGCATCATCCTTCCAGAAAAATTCCAGATATCTACGTAAATATTTCCTTTCCAGGAGGTAGGGCTTGAATACCTGTCCTCTAGTGTGGACTAGACTCACTTCCAAGGGACAGAGTGTGGACAGGTAAAAGAGTAACTTTACAGTGTAAAAACCTGGCAGATGACCTTAGCCAAATGGTCAAGGTCAACATCACCAGCCACAAGTCACGTTGATAGCACAGGCATCTCAGATGGTCTGAAGAGAAGGGCATGCCGCCTCCACGGTATTCTTCCTTCAAACCCACAACCCCAAACTGGTCACGAGAAAAATATCAGACATCCTCAAAGTGAGGGAAATTCTACAAATCTGACCACTACTCTTCCAAATCAAGGTCATGGAAACAAGGAAAGACTGAGAAAACTGAGATGTGTCACTGAATACAGCATAGTTCCCTGGATTGAAATTTTGAATAGAAAATAGAAATTAGTGGAAAACCTGGTGAAATCCAAGTAAATCTTCCCTTTAGTCATGATAATTATATTAATGTTCACTTCTTAGTTTCAGTAGATTTGCTACAGTTATAGAAGATGTTAATTTTAGGGAAAACCAGGTCAAAGATATCTCCATACCATCTTTGCACCTTTTCATTAAATCTGAAATTATTCTGAAATAAAATATTAAAAAAAGAAGTCCTAGTAAAGTCCTAAGAAAAACCTAAGAAGTGCAGAGTTCAGAGTTCTTAAAGTGTATTAACTGATAAGATGACCTACACAAGTGCATGCCTTATGAACTAGCACTTGCTCTGAGAATCTATATGCTCTAGGACAGAAACTAAGAACAGCTGAAAAAAAATTCCTGGAGTATGAGCAATAGAAAGAAAAATTTAAATTAGAACTAGATAGACAACATGTTGAATTAATTTGAATAAAAAATACACGGGCTGAAATTCAGTATTAAACCTGTTATTCAAATATTTTGTCATTGGACGTGTTCATGAACCTTCTGAGAAGTGTCAAGTCTCCTAGCTGGAGAGAAGCAGCATGTGGCTCATGAGAAACCAACCTTCCCCAATGGCTGCTCCATCTTTACTCTGCTTGAATAGTGGTGCAGAACTAGTCTTCGTTAGCCATAGAATATAAGCTACCATTGAGTTGGTAGCGTGGATGGAGAAGCGTAGGATGTGGTGGTGAGTCCCCAGACTCCCTAAATGAACCATTACCGTGCCCAGCTGTCAGGGCTTCAGTCTGGGCAGCGCAGCGTTGGTCTTTGGGATTTTAGATGTGAGGGGAAGGTCTGGTTCATCTGTGGGTGGACACATTTGACTTATAGAAAGCCATAGAGATGTAGATAAAAACTGCAAATTATTACTTGTACTTTAGAGACTAAAACTGTGCTTTCCAAAATTAAATTAAATTAAATTAAAAATTAAATTAAATGGCATACTAGGCAGTACGGAATTGAACATTTCCATCACACAGAGAGTTCTATTACAGAGCACTGCTGTAAGATGTGGTTAGCATAGCTGAAAACTCAAGCCACATCAATAAAATGCAACTAAAAGTGTGGAGAAAGACAAGAATTTTCATTGGAATTAAGCATGGTGGGGACCTCAGAGTGTGCTCTTCTTCAGCACATGTGGGTCTAGTTCATGTCAACAGCCACCACTGCCCTGACACATGACAGGTGGTGACTGAAAGCAATGGGGCCGAGGACCTTGCACACAGGTTTTCGAAATGTGGGAGCTACGTGGACTCATTGGTGAGTTCATGGAAACATCACCACTGTGCTCTTGGGGGACCTGAAAGAAAAGCATGGTAAGGGGCCATGATCAGAGCCATGTGGATTAATCCTGCCCGAATCCTTTTCCTGTCCTTCTACTGGGTTATCCGAGACAACGTTGGCTTCCTCTCTTCACATGGATGGAATTGTTATCTAGGGAAATCTCTTTGAGAAAGAATGAGGCTCAGGTAGAAAATACCAATGGGCTTTAGAATTAGATTAGGAAGGACAAGAACTATAAACCTCCTGGAAATTAGCCAGAGGAAGGAGCTGACTGTGTGCAGTTGGAAGATAAAGCGTTTGCTGATACCTTGTAGGTGAAAAAGGCTCAGGAAAGACTTAGTTAAGTGACAGTCTGCACTCCTGTCCACCTTCCTCCTGAGGCTTGGATAGAAGGGCAAACCTTCAGAGGGAAAGATGAGATTTTGTTACACAAAACTGTGGTTGGCTACCAACTGTAGATGTGGCAAGAACTGAGGCTATTTTATGCTTTCTGTTAACAGTTTGCTCAGTTCTCATTGTTTATTCCAAAATCATTAAAGTTGTAAATCAGACTTCTTTGCAGGAAAAACAAGAAGGTCCTCAGATGATTATAGCGTTTCCAGGAGTAGCAGATGGAACATTTCCTTACATTTACATAAAAGAGTTCCCAAATGTGTTTACTATTTTAAATCCATTCTAGGTGATCCCCATCCCCCCGCCCCCAACCATTTTCTTTCTTAGTAAGATGAGTTTGTCTAAAGTCACAACTTGTGATGGGTTTCCAGGGAACTGTTCAGTTTGGGTAAGAAGGTCTACAAAAGGGATCTGGGAGTTTGAGGGACAGGCACAAGTGTAGGAGGGGAAATTTCTTCTTAAAAGAGACCTGGCCACAAATGGTACGGGTTTTTTTTTTTGTTTGTTTTTTTGGTTTTTTTTTTTTAGTAAAAAATTGTGGTTATGCACTAAGGAAATTTTGTCAACCAAGGAGGAAATAATTATACTATTTTAGGTAGCAAAAAATTAAAATTAATGTTAGATATTTTTCCTGTGGAATTTATCTTTTGCATGCTTTCAATTTAGAAGGAATCCCCTTAATGGTTTTGTTCATCGTGGTTGGATTGCTATCGGGAATTGATTTCTGTTTGGCTCATTTCATTACAGTGACTTGTGGATTCAGTGACCTCCAAATGGTAAACTATTTTGTGGTTAGATTTACCCATATGTGATTTACCCAACTGTGTAGATTTACCCAACTGTGATTCTTGTGGAATAAGAAACTGTTTTATCCCTAATGTATTTTTGCTTGATTTTATTTTGTAAATGATCCTAAAATTCCTCAGATTAGTACAGTTACTTGTGACATGGATGTTTGGCACGTCATCCCAAATGGTCAGAAGTCGAATTCATACATATCTTCACGTGTGGGAGTCTTTTTATTTGCACTAAACTCTACCAGGATGAGGAGTTTATAGCCTCCCTCCCCACTCTTAATTTGCTCTGCTGCTAGATTCTCAGCCCCTGGAAAAAAACCTGACATGTAGTTCAATGTTCAATCAATATTTATTTAATAAATGAAGGAAAGAACAACTAAATGACCAAACTTCAAAAGACTTGAAGATTTTCTAAGATACAGATGTAATACTTACTAAATTTAACTTAAAAATGTAATTTGAGGGGCGCCTGGGTGGCTCGGTCGTTAAGCGGCTGCCTTCGGCTCGGGTCATGATCCCAGGGTCCTGGGATCGAGCCCCGCATCGGGCTCTCTGCGCATCAGGGAGCCTGCTTCTCCCGCTACCGTCCCCTCTGCTTGTGTTCCCTTTCTCGCTGTGTTTCTCTGTCAAATAAATAAAACCTTTAAAAAAAAAAAAAAAAATGTAATTTGAAAGAGGGACAGATTTGTAGACACCTATATTTCCGGCTATGGCGCCATATGCGTGGCAGGTCCTGTGAAGTCCGTGACCTCCCCCACCCCCCCCTCCCGGGCCACAACCCACAAGCTGTGAACCACCCGATACCTCCACCCCGAGCCTCAGTCTCAACAGGACCCAGACCGAGCTGTGCACCTCAATACCGCCCGCTGCAAACTTGTGTCATCTGCCTCTGTGCATGGCACCACCTTTCTCTCTTGTTTGGTTCATCCTGGTCCCCCGGCCCCCAGGCTATTTCTGTGATTTCACTCCTCTCCATCCTCACTGCTCCTGCCTTTGTTCATGTCACTGACACCCTCCACCATCTCGGTGACATCCTGCTCAGATACGCTCTCCTATGACTCTCATGGGGTTTAGGGAATTTTCCCAAATGCCATTTTAATCACACCACTGTCACGTTCAAAATCCTTCCCTTGTTGAGAAAACAAGACAGTTCTTCAGCGTGGCCCACATCGTAGGGGTTTACCAACTAACTCCCGCCACCTTGTCCCCTTTCTCCCTTTGGTGCCCAAATCTCAGAACTCATTTGTCTCATGGAACACATGTCTGCACACCCATCTCAACACGAACTTTCTACACGCTCCACTGTGAGGTAGGGCAAACACCCTCTTCATTCCTGTCTAGCCAAGATATGTAGGATCTTATGCTCTACTTTTTCAAGATAAAAGTCAAAATAAATTTGTCAAGTCCCTGTGACTTTCTGTAGAACTAGGAGGCTGGTCCTCAGAATACACCCCACGGACCTCCACCCAGACAGCAGCTCCGCCAAGAGAGGGGACCCCGGGGCACCATCCTACACCCAAGCACCCCTGCAGCTGGCAACCCAAAGACCAGTGTTGGTGACTCTCCGTTGAGTTTCGTCCAGTCCTGTGTGTGTCACCTCGTGTGGCAGACACGCGTTGCTTCTGTGCGGGTGGGCGTGCTCGGCGTGTTGAACCCATTCCACCTGCCCTTTTTTTCGAAGGACTTTAAAACTTCTCTTCTGAAGGTGGATCTTTTCACCATTTTCCAGCATGAGAATGGATTTACATGTCTTTTTGCAACACACGTGTTTAAACGTTTTAAGTGTCTTAGAGATAGGAGCTAAAAGCTCACGCTCTCTGCCACCTTGATGTAATCTAGTTTTCTACAGACATCATGGTTCATCCGATTTTCCTGACTCCGTTTCACACTGTGTTCTTGGTCAATAAGAGATAATCTGAAATAATCCTCTTTATTTCTTTTCATCTCCCGGCCCAGGTTTTGGTGAGGTAATATGGAATGTGATTCTTCAATTATTATTAACTCTTTTCTCTGAAATATTAAACAAATCTGTTAAATTTTACAAGTACATTTTAAACAATTATTTAACATTAACGATATCTTTTTAACGTACTTTGATACTGGTATTTCTCACATCCTTTCTTGGGTGTTTCCTTCAGGTTAATTTTTGGTTTTACTGACAACTGGTTTTGTGGAAAGAGTACGTGACATATTCTTTGAGGTTTTGAGTCTTCAAATATGGATTAACTTTGGCCTCCTCAGAGAATGATAACTTGCTTGAATAAAAAAACTTTGGGACGATCTTGGAACAAGATCAGGATTTTGAAGTATTTCCCCGTAGCCTTACGTGTGAGGTATCAGAAGTCAGGGTCATTCTTCTTTGGAAGTAGCCGGTATTTTGCCTGTAACTTTGTAAAGTTTTTCTTTACCCCTAGAATTTAGAAATAGTACCAGGATGAGAAGGGGTGTGGGCCTTTTCTAATAACTGGTCACTACTCTGTGAGTCCTCTCTACAGAAGGTGAGATTTTAGGTTGGGTTTGCTTGTTTGTTTGTTTTAAAGATTTATGTATTTATTTTTTTATAGGATTAGTGTTCTTTTTTATTTTATTTTTTCAGTGTTCATTCAAATTCAGATCATTGTTCACACACGGTTTGTTTTGTCTTCTCCAAGGGACTTCTGTCTCTGGCGTCTTTGTCCCTGGCAAACGTTCTGACAGCAGTGGCTTCTGATACAACGTCCTCTGGATGAATCCGGGAAAACCAGACGGAGGAGCAGCATTCCCTCTGGCGTCAGACTCCCCGGCCAGCATCCCTGAGGGGGGCAAAGAGAAAGACTCCACGTGGTCATGACTCTCCCAGCAACACGCCAGGCGACCACCATTCCGTCCCCCATCCCGTGGAGCTCCCCTCGCCAGACACCCCCCAGGGGACACCAGTGCTCCCTGGCCCTGAGCTGAGCACCCTTCACACCCAGGGTGAGGCTCGCCCTCGGACTTCTTGACGAATTGGGGTGGGGGGACCCAAGGCCCCCGCGTGTTCCCTCCACACCCACTCACACCACTCAGGTGAGAATTACCTGTCTCCCGGAGGTCAGGGCAAGCCCACCCTCGGGCACCTTCCACAGTGGTCGCCGGTCTGACAGTGGAAGCTGGGCACGAGGGCCCTTTCTCAGACTGCTGGTCCACCTGCATTGCTGTGGCTGCTCCTTGTCTTGGTGCGGTACGGCTGCTCTCCGGGTGCCCCGCGTCTCCGGGTCCCCCCGTGTCTCTGGGTCCCCCCGCGTCTCCGGGTGCCCCGCGACTCCGTGTCCCCCCGTCTCTGGGTCCCCCCGCGTCTCTGGGTCCCCCCGTGTCTCTGGGTCCCCCCGCATCTCCGGGTGCCCCGCGTCTCTGGGTCCCCCGGCGTCTCCGGGTGCCCCGCGTCTCCGGGTCCCCGCCCGTCTCCGGATCCCCGTGTCTCCGGGTGCCCCGCGTCCCCGGGTGCTCGCGTCTCCAGGTCCCCCCACGTCTCCGGGTGCCCCGCGTCCCCGGGTCCCTACGTCTCCGGGTCCCCGCGTCCCTGGGTGCCCGGCGTCTCCGGGTGCCCCACGTCTCCTGACACTGTCTTGAGAAGAACAGAAGGAAGAGACACAGGGAGTGAGGGAAGGGAGAGAAGGCAGGGGAGTGAGGGGGGAAGCAGTCTTGAGAGGGAAAAATGGAGGCAAGTAGAGGATGGGCGGGGAGGACCACAAAGAGGGAGAAGGAGCTGCAGCAGCACCACGAAAGACCTCTGGAAAGGCCATGAGCGCCATGGGGC
Source organism: Procyon lotor (assembly GCA_028646535.1). Classification (NCBI taxonomy): domain Eukaryota; kingdom Metazoa; phylum Chordata; class Mammalia; order Carnivora; family Procyonidae; genus Procyon; species Procyon lotor. Next base: position 2,066,902 of record CM053618.1, on the reverse strand, counting down.
ACCTTCCATCCCCTCTCTTCAAAGAAGAGGACACTGAGAACCCAAGTGTGGACCGGATTCCTCCGAGGGCAGAAGGATCTACGTTTTCCAGCTGGTTCAGGCCGCAGACCTTGTCCGGAGCCGGGACCCCCTGAAATAGGTGTGCATAGGGAGGTCAGGGGACATGGGGAGAAAATCTGGGAGCTAGAGAGTGGCAGAGAGGGAGGGGAAATGAGAGCCCCGTGGGCTGCACTGAGGGGGCCGGAGGGTTTCTCTGACAGGGAAGTAGGCAGAGGGGGAGGTCTGCCTGTCTGTGGAGGGGAAGTCAGACGAGAGCTGCGGGGTTGGGAGGCAGCGGCATCTTCCGTCTGAGCGAGCTGCGATGCTGCTCCTGCTGCTCCTGTTCTCCGAGGGACTTCTCCAGCCTGGGGCGAGTGCGGAGGGTAGGACGAGCCCTGGGAAGACTCCTGAGGCTGGGCGCAGCAGGGGGACCTTCTGGGGAACCTGCAGGACGGAGGGCGGCTCTCATAGGGTGCCCTGGGAGTCTGCAGGCCACGCTGCCTCCGGACCAAGCGTCTTGCCCCAGCTCACGCTCTGTTTCTGGTTTTGGGGAGAGGAAGCGGGCCCGGGGGTGGGCTACGGGAATGCGGTACTTGGTACTGGTCTGGGTGACTGTGTCCATCATTCCACTCCCACGGGGCTCACCCTCGCCCATCCTTGTGCACTCTCTCCCCACGGCCTGGCTCCTCAGCGGCGCGGGTCCCAGGACCCCCTCGACCAGCCACAGAAGAGCCCCTCGCCTTCCGCGTGCTCCAGACCTCCTCCTTTGCCAACAGCAGCTGGGTGTCCACGCGCGGCTCCGGCTGGCTGGGCGAGCTACAGACACACGGCTGGGACAATGCCCTGGGCACCATCAGCTTCCTGTGGCCTTGGTCCCAGGGGAACTTCAGCACGGAGGAGCTGAAGAACTTGCAAAACCTGTTCCGGCTCTACTTCCACGGCTTCACCATCGAGGTGCAGGCCTTCGCGCACGAGTTTCAGTTTGAGTGTGAGTTCCTTGTCCTCGGCCGTACCTGCCCGAAGGCGCCAGTGCGCTTCCAAGGGGGCTCTGACCTCGCCCAGCCTCCCTGACCTGTCTGTCCCCCTCGGGGTCCTGCTCTCTGCCTCACCACTCGCCACGGTCCCCACCCCACCCTCCATAGACACAGACGGCTTGCAAGGACACGTCCCTTCACCGCCATCCACCTTCCTGTTCCGGCTCCTTGCAATAGCGACTCGCTGTGATCTTTGCCCGCCACCCCTGCCCCCAGACATGGCCTCTCAGCCAGGACTCTGCCCTCCCTTCTCCCCGGCCTGGGAGTCTGCAGCCCAGCCCACACCTAACCAAGCCCAAGGAAGCCCTTCAAGCCAGGCCCCCAACTTCCCAACACTTTCCCATCTGGCCCCTCTGTATCAGTTACTCCTAAATACCTTCTTCTCTTCACATTTTCTTCCCACAAACTCCCTCCCCTCCCCTCTCCGACACCAGCCTGCTGTGGGATTCCAGAGCAAATCTCCCAGATGGTCTGTGTAACTGTGTCCAGCTGTTTCCCTCCCTGTAACTGTTTGCACATGACTTCCGTCCGCCCCCAGACCCCTTCGAGCTCCAGGTGTCAGCGGGCTGCACGGAGCACTCGGGGAAGTCCTCGGGAAGCTTCCTGAATGGGGCGTATCAAGGCTCCGATTTCCTAAGTTTCCAAGGGAACTCCTGGAGGCCGTCTCCAGGAGCCGGGAGTCGGGCTCAGAAGGTCTGCGAGGTGCTCAATCGCTACCTAGATATTAAGGAAATCGTGCAGACCCTTCTCAGCAGCACCTGCCCTCGGTTTCTGGCAGGAATCCTGGAAAAAGGGAAGTCAGAGCTGGGGCGACAAGGTGAGTTTCCCGGTGCTTTGAGCTTCATATTCTGCCCTTTACCATCCCTTTGAGACAGGTTGAGAGGCCAGGAGTGGGGTATGTGAGTTTAGGATTGTTCCTTAGACGAGAGGAGGAAGTGGGCACTCCACCTGCTATGACCACCGAGTCACTGAGCTCAGTCCCAGGTGTCCCCAAGTGCCTTGTCTCCTCATCTTCTCTGCAGTGAAGCCCGAGGCCTGGCTGTCCGCCGGCCCCAGTCCCGGCCCCGGCCGACTCCTGCTGGTGTGCCACGTCTCCGGCTTCCACCCAAAGCCCGTGTGGGTGATGTGGATGCGGGGTGAGCAGGAGCAGCAGGGCACCCAGCGAGGCGACGTCGTGCCCCATGCTGACGGGACGTGGTATCTCCGAGTGACCCTGGACGTGGCGGCCCGGGAGGCGGCCGGTCTGTCCTGCCGCGTGAGACACAGCAGTCTGGGCGGCCAGGACATGGTCCTCCACTGGGGTGAGAAAGAGCTGGGGCCCGGCCGGGAAGCAACAGTCCTGGGGCTGCTGAGGGTGGTGCTTGGAGAGGCGTGGGGACACCATGCACCAGAGGACAGAGGTGGGACCATCCGAACAAACATGGGCGGAGAATGGCCACCATTACATTTCAAGAAATGGAAGGAGGGGATTCGCGTGCTATGGAGAAAAGGAAGAAGGACCTGGTGGTTTGGGAAAGAGATGGGGTGGGGGGTTGGGGACAGACTCAGGAGGACCTGAGATGAAGTCAAGGTAAAGATGACGTCTCCGGACGCAGATGAAGGAGAGGGAGAAGGAAGTGGAAGCGTCGATGGTCGTGGCCGCATGGAGAGGACTGACACCCTTGTTTTACGCCCAAGGAGGTGGGAACTCAGCCCTGCTGACGCTGCTCTGGCTGGGGGTGACAGGCAGCCTGCTCATGCTGCTCGCGGGGCACTTCTGCTTGAGAAAGCACAGGTGAGCCTCCCTTCCTGTCTCTTCGGCTTCCTATCAGCTCATTCTTCCTTCCTCCGCCTTCCCGGCTCTCCCTCCGATGTCCCTTCCTCGGGATGAAAATGGTCTTCTTCTCCCCCAGCCCCAGTCCGAAGGCCCTGGCGCCCGCCACCCCCAGTCCCGACTCGCCCACCGGGGCCGACGCCCAGGGGCCCACGGCTCCTGGACGCCAGCTCTACGCACCGCAGGAATCATGGATCAAAAATAGATTTTTGAAGAAATGGAAAACAAGCCTAAACCAACTCTGGTGTCGTTAGTCTTACCTGACGCATAAAGTCCTTCTCTGCTTCTTAAACATGGTTTGTACCTATAAACAAAGCATAATTTTGATAAAACGGCTTGTTGCTGCAGAAATCTTGACCCCTTTGAAAACGTGTTTTATTTTTTCTCCATCTTCTAGCAATATCTTCTCCGCGTTGGCCGCATGTTCGTTGCCACTGATCCTTCAGACTAATTCGGGGGCTTCTTTCTCGTGGAAACGTCCCTGCCTTGCCTGATGGAAAGCACTTCCCTGCTTCCAAAATTGGTTGGGTCATCCGAAATACATGCATCCCTTCCTGCTCTGCCCAGTGGTTATTTAGATTTTCATTTTTCTGTTTTTTCCTGAGTTGCTTGAAAGCAGGCTGCAGGGGTTTGTCACGGTGCCTGTGACCCAAAACCTGACCTGAAATCAGTGCCAGATTCACGGGCATGTCATCTCTGCAGGGCTTACTCTCTTGAAATCCTTCATAGATCTTGGAGGTGCTGTATTTTCATTCTGGACTCGCCCCACAAGTTATGTAGGTGGTTCCGAGTGAAATGTTTCTCAGTAAATGCTGCCTGAAATAAATTCGTGTCAAATCGAGTGATGTTTTCTCAATCCAGTGCCCTTGGACATCACTTCACCATCTGGCTGTGTTCCTATTGAAACTCTTTCCTTCTCCCTGAGTGTCTCACCGCAGTGAGGGGGGCAGGCGTGTGCTCCACACAGCACAGCGACGGGGGTGTCCGTGCGTCTTCAGAGACATCTCAAGAAAATAATCATGCAGGAGATGTCTCCCGTCAGAGCGAGGGCTGAGCACCCGCACCTCTCTGAGACTGTGTGGGACCACGTTTGTCTTCACGGGGCAGGTACTCAGGGAAGAAATTCCTACTTTGAGTGGTCAGGAAGAGGACGAAGGGATGGAGGATGGGCAGAGCCAAGGCAGCAAAGGAAAAGAGCGATCAGACGCTATGTGTTTACTCTTCTTTATTGGTTCTGTTTATTATTATTATTAGCATTATTGTTTACAGTTTTCCCTTTTAGAAAAATAGATTTTAAAATTATCTACTTAACAGTGAGACACATCGTCTGAGCCTGTTGGAGAGCGGGAAGCCGGTAAGGTGTAGAGTTCATGCAGATGTCCGGCCAGCACCGCCCCTTGGGGGGGATAATTGAGCATTGTGTGCAGATTTCTTAGTGGAAACGTGTCCTTCTTGTAGTGGGCATTTTCAAGTTAAGACACGGTGCTCCGTGACCCTTATCCAGGCCATACTCTCACTCATGAACAAGGTATTGGGGTCAGGCCTTTCCCCACCTAGAGTCCATCTGTGTGATGTGTTCGGACAGCTTATATATATATAGAAGAGTCCAGGGAAGAAGGCAGAAATTTATGGGCTGTTTGGAACCCTCTGTGATGAAGTTCAAGGTCCCCTCATGTGGCACAAGGCCACAGGTGGTGACCTCTATCAAAATGGAGAGGCTCGTGTAAGGACTTCTCAGTGCCTAGCACAAATGTGTGATGCAAATATATTCGGGGTGTTTCCCATTTGGGTGGATGCTTCCCCACTACTCTAATTTTTTGGTCACAATAATTCTTGAACCCCTAAGATACCTCAAGCTCAGTTCTCAGGTCCCATGTCCCACAGCCCCACCCCCCACATCTTGTGCTCCTGTGATGCTGGGCTTCTCTCTGTCCTTCCGTTGGGCCCAGCCTCTCAGCTTGAGGCCCTTGTTTTAACAATTCCTCCACCTGGGGCCACTCTCCATTTGCCCTGATCTTCCATGGATGATTTCGGGACAACATTCAGCTCTCAGCTCACGCATCATCCTCAGGGAGAGGCCCGTTGTGGTCGGCGTAGCCCAAGTGGCCGCTCTCCCTCAGTCACTTTCTATTCCAATGTTCTTTAGTCATTTGTCATTAAATACTGGATTAAGCTGAAATTATCTCATTTGCTTTTATGTAGTTAGGGTCCTTCCCACCTACAATGTGGGCACTGTGACATCATGTATATTATCTGTCTTGATCCCCTGTGTATCCCAGGGCCTAGATTGTAGCTGGACCTACAGTGGGGGACCCAAATTACGTTTGTTGAATGAACAAATCCATCAACTTTGACTTTCCAGAAAAAACCTAGGGATACCCGTTCTCTAGAAAGCCACAGATTTTCAGGAACTGACATGCTTCCAAAGTGCTGGTGTCATGGAAAGACGTACCTAGATTGTCAACATTGTGGCAAATGGTCACTGGTGGCTCTCTTTCCTTTGGGTTATTGTCTTTACACACGTGGCAAGAGTCTAAGGTGCAGACAGGGAGGAAGTGAGGAGGGAGGAGATCTCAGAGGTTTCGTCAGAGTTCTTTATACTGTGAGTGAGGAGACCGGTTAACCACAAAGTGCTGCTCTGAGCGTCTCTGCTGCGGAATTGTACTGATCCTCAGGGAATCTCTTAGGGAAGGATGATTGTTGACTACAGCAGGTCTCAGGAAACTCTGTGTTCCTAAACATGATACTGTAACACATCTTAGCTCTTAACGACATTCTGACAAGGTCCTGTAGTTGAGTGGTGGGCGTATGTCTGGGTGAGGCACAAGATACACACTCGAAGGAGATGGACCTGGGCTGCCCACACGTGTCCATCCTTCCCCGTCTCCAGTTGTCACAGATGGGCTCAGAGAGGGCCCTGGGGGTAAATGACTGCGTTGCGGGATATGCCGGCTCAACAGGTTTGGGGAAGTTTTACCTACTGGTCCAGGAGATTGTCAGAAAATCTGGGTGTCATCCCTGTGGTGTAGACCTTCGGGCTGGGTGATCTAATGTCATTCAAGCTCCTGGGTGAGGACCTAGTATTTAAGAGCGAAGTGTGACCCCTTATCACCCAAGAAGAGAGGTGTCATCTACTACTGTTAACTGTGTAATTCTGGCTGAACCCCTGGAACATGGCTGAATTCTCTGGAGCGCCGGGTGTTCTCGGCAGTGAGGGACATCCCTCTCCAGACCCGCCAGTTATAGCACCAAGAAGGGGATCTGCTCTAAACCCGGAGCCTGTATAAACCAGTCGTTCTACACAAATGCAGGAGAAATACTGCGAGATCATTCAGGAGCAGAGATGGAGGCCCGATTCCTGGCTGGTGGTGAATTCCCCAGGAGTGGCAGTGACTGTTGGACAAGGCTGCAGTGGGACCAGTGGGTCGGGGGGACCGGGATGTGCTGGGCCAAGCTCAGCAGCCATGTGCCCTCGGCCCCCACGGCTGGGAGAACGCCCATCTGCTGTCTTCTGCCCGAGAAATGGAGAAAGCCGAGGATGTGGATGACTTGGTTGCATGGAGCAACGTCCCCTGGGACAGGGATCCAGGCTCCCGGAGTGTCACCTACAGGGGAAGGGAGATATTTATGGAGAACGTGCTCTGGAGCCTGTGCTGGGGGAAAGGTCGCGATTTCAGGGTCGTAGGATCGAGCCCCATGTGGGGCTCCACGCTCAGTGTGGGGTCTGCTTTGGATTCTTTCTCCCTCCCGTCTGCCCCTCCCCATTCTCTTGCACGAGCTCTCTCTTTCCCACAAACAAACAAACAAACAAACAAGTAAATAAGAGAAGTACCTATTTAATGGTAGGGTTAAACCCGATTGAATACTAATAAACATTCGCTTGTGGTCTGCTGTACCGTAGACACGGTACATGCTTTACTCGTATTAACCCGCGTGATTCTCACAACGTCCTGAGGCAGACACTGTTACTCTCATTCTAGAGATAAGGAGACGAAGGTCACAGAACTAGTAAGCAATGTAGGCAGGCTTGGCCCTCTATTCTACACACTCAGCGCATAATTATCGGAGGCCCACCTTGTGACAGGTAATGAGACGCAGCAGAGACACAAGGTGAAACCCCTTAGGTGCAGAACTTCCACGATACTGGGGTCCACGGTGGGGAATGTGGCAGGAGGTGAGGCCCGTGTGTCGGGGTCTGACCCTAAAGGGGCCTCGCAGGGCACAGCCCAGGGACTCCAACTCATGGGAGAATTGGGAGTAAAAGACTAGCAGCTTTAGGTAAACGGAGATGCGCTCTCAGGCACACGGGCTCTCGGGCCCCGCCACTGGAGGACGACAAAATGGGGTGCAATTGCACGCACTCCCACACCGCAGGGACCCCGGTCTGCTTCCCTGCACTGGCCCTAATGAGAGTGTGCTCAGTGCTGCTCACAAACCAGTTTGCAGCAGGGCTTACCAAGCGCACCTGATGGGATTTTCCTCTCTGGGTCCCGCCCCCACGTGCCCCGGTCTGCTACCCACGGGGCTGCTTGGAGCATCTTCAGGACGTCCGCCGCCGCTGGTGCCCGAAGCTTCTCACCAGTTCTCAGGTGTCTGCACGGAGGGATGCTCCACATGGAGGCAGGGGTCTGGCTTCCTCCCCTGCTCTTTGTCTCAGGTGACACCCAGTTCCAGAAGCTGCCTCGCTTCTGTTTAATCTCCTAAAGACCCTTGTGAACGGTAACATCAGCTCTGGCTCTCACTTGTGTCTTGGGATCGGACAAAGTCTCTCTTCACAGCTTTTCCTTCAGTCGGCTGGCTGACTAGTGACATCATCGCAGGAACCGAAAGCCTGTGGGTTGCAGTGAACAACATACTCAGTTGTTCATATTTCTTCTACAATAAAAGTGGAGGAAGGAACTGACTAAGAATAAAAGCGTGAATAAGGATAAGGATTAAAGAAGGGAAGATTCAGCTGAGTATATTTGGGAATAAAGTTCTAATTATTTTACCAGGAAATTTTTAAGTCTATAGCTTTCATGGGGATTTTAATTTTTTCTCATATATTGTAAGTAAATTATTGCTGGAAGCCTACCTCTGCCATAGTGGGGGGCGGGGGAGATAGACAACAAGCACATAAAAATACTTTATGTGAGATAATGACATATGATAGTTTCAAACTGATGTGGGGAAGAGGATCAGAGAGAGGAAAATGGGCTGTTAGTGCAAAGACAGTGGACAGAATGGGCCACTCTGAGAAGGGGGCTTTTGCGTACCTGGGTGGCTCAGTGGGTTAAAGCCTCTGCCTTCAGCTCAGGTCATGATCTCAGGGTCCTGGGATCGAGCCCCGCATCGGGCTCTCTGCTCAGCAGGGAGCCTGCTTCCCCCTCTCTCTCTGCCTGCCTCTCTGCCTACTTGTGATCTATCTCTCTGTCAAATAAATAAATAAATAAATAAATAAATAAATAAATAAATAAAATCTTAAAGTGCTACCATTTTAATAAAGGAGAAATGCTTGCACACACATAATATAAACTCCCAGTTAACTTTCCTCTTGGATTTGCCTTCTGAATGTTTCATTAATTTTTCTGATTTCATGTGTCTTATGCTTCATAATTAGTTGTGCATTTAATGCGTAAATGTATAGAAAGATTGTGAGTGTTGAAGGTTTGAAGAATACAGTTTGATGTACTTATGTTGTTACTAAGATGACTTCAAGTCTTTACAAATTTTAAGCCAGTACACTTTTTAGTGAGTTTTCCTATCCCTACACAGAAACGTCACTGGACAATGAAAATATACGTATCTACAGCTGAAGTTCAAATTTAGCCCAAGGAAGTAGGCAAGGAACAGATGGGAACCCATCCTCCCCATTGTCCTTTCTCCCCTGCAGATCTCTGCTCCACAGAGTGGCCAGAAATGAGGTCTTGGCAAAGTGAGCCTCCTGACAACTAATGGTCTTGTAGGTCACCCTGAGAAAGATTCCCTTTTGTGGAGTAGAATGGGAACTTCTGGAAGGTTTTAACTTGAGAGGGGCTATAATCTGACTTGTTTTTCAAAGGACCGTCCTGACTATTTTGTTGAGAATAGATAGACTTGGGGACAGGGGCAAGCAAGACCTATTTCAAACCTCTTGTAAAAATTCCAGAAGACAATGATTATGGCAAACCACAGGGCTAGAGGTGGAGGTGGTGAGTAGAACATTGAAACTGTGTGCGCTTCATAAACAGAGCCGAGAAAGTCTATCTACTGTGATATATGTATTAAGGAGGCAGTTAGCATTGACCTTGGGTTTTTGTTCTGAGAAGCTGGAATTCCATAGGGAATTACAATTAACTAAGAGAGATAATGCTGTGAAAGGAACAGAGTTGGAGAACAGGCTGAGAATTTGGCTTTGGATGTTTAATTTGAAATGCCTATTAAAATTCAGAATGGAGAGGTCAAATGGGCCATGGGGTTTGGGTCTAGAACTGAGATGTGCCCACGCTGGAGACACTTATTTGAGAGCAGTAACAAGTTCAAGAAATACCCTGCGATGCTAGGAAGAGCCATGTGAACAGAAGACATTGCTGAGCCTGCAGGGGAAGGAGGGAGGGAGTGGCCAGTTCTTCCTGCTGGGTCACAAGAGGAGCATCAGAGATGTCCCTGAAACTGAGAACTGGCTCGCTCATGGGGGACTCCAAGCTGAAAAACTACGGGCCCAGAGATGGACACTATTTCAGCTTTGAATGTTGTGGGATTCCAAGTATTTTGGAAACACCAGAAGCATCAAGCAATGCCATTCAAGGAACAGGATGAGAGCAGGAAATAGTTACTCCTTCCCGACAAAAGAAGCTAGACTCAGAAACTTTTACAACTCAGTTAATTTTCTGTATGTTGATCTGATGGTACGACAAGAAAAGTTCTTGTATGCCCTTTTAATTTTGTTTTTTAAATAATTCACTTTCTTTGTGTCTTACAGCATCACTGGTACGTAATAAATTTTCAGGAAAGCTAGTCTTTCACCTGAAATAGATTGGAAAGCTCGGACATAGAATATAGGGAGAGCACCTGGCTATAAGTAAGACTGGAAATAAGGAGCAGGACACCCAGGCCATTGTGTGTCATGTTGCATTATTTAGATGTTATCTCATAAGAAAGCCAATATGTTTAAAATATTTATTTAAAAACTCTTAGAAAAATGTATCTCAAGCATATTCCAAAATTTACTAATGTGCTGGGGCGCCTGGGTGGCTCAGTCAGTTAAGCATCTGCTTTCAGCTCAGGTCATGATTCTGGGGTCCTAGGATTGAGTCCCACATTGGGCTCCCTGCTCAGTGGGGAGCCTGCTTCTCCCTCTGCCTCTCCCCCTTCTCCCACTCGTCTGCTCTCTATCTCTCTCTCCCTCACTCTCTCTCTAATAAATACATAAAATCTTTATAAAAATTTTACTAATGTATGAACAGGTCAAGCAGCAAGTTGTTGACACAGTGAGAAATGCAGGTTTCAGGAAGAGCGTGGAACTGGGGGGGTGACACATTTGGCACCAGAAGAAGTGCCAGGTCAGAGTGATTACCATTCCATTTCACAGATTCATAAAAGCAAGGCGGTGGCCAAGTGCTTTTTTTACACAGGAAGTCTGTAGAAGAATGATCTGAGATGCCAGGTGTGCAGGCGTAAGGTCAGGAGAAGGAAAACAATGAAGCAACTGAAAGAGATACAAGTTTGTCTAAAACTGGTGGAGCTCGATAATTAATAGGACGGCCTGGGTGTGGCAAACAGAGACCTGGAAGGACGGTAGCTCTGATCTCCAACACTGCAGGGATTTCCCTGACACTTAAGCCGGTGACCCACTCCTCCCATTTCTTACTTGAGGATGTTTTATTTTATTTTTTGACCCAGGGACAAGGGTTCCTTTGGGATGAGCTACAATGTTTCATTTTAGAAAGATAACAGGGTCTGCTGTGTAGAGGAGGGAGTTAAGGGATCAGGACACATTTTCAGTAGTTGCTGTGGAAATTGACAAACGACTTAACTAAAGTAAAGAGAGAAGATAAATCCTGGCTACAGGATCTAACCCAAATTATGAGTTAAACAGCCCACCATGGGGGGTGGGGCGGAAGCCCGTTTGCTTTAAGGCAAAGAAGAATCTCTGTGGACTTTGCTTCACTCGTCTCTGAAACCTGGCTGGCTTCGTGCCAACAGCTGCAGGGCAAGGTTGTGAATGGGAATTAAAGAGGGACAGAGCTAAGACCTGGGAGTATGCGACAGAGGAGCCCTCGTTTATGTGAGGGACATAGATTCACCTCCCTCAAAGTGTCACGCCACCCTTTGTGTGGTGTGTGCACCAGAGCTGCCTCTGGGTCCCGTAGGGACGGCTCTGCAAATGGCACTGAGCATGGTGGGGGGACCTTATAGCTCTGCAAATGTCATGGTGGGGGGGGGTGAGGGGACCCCAGCAACTAGTGAGCCAGGCTGCGCTCCACATTTGTCTGGAAACCATTCTGACTCTTCTTAGATGTGTGCGTCCCCAGGGTTCCTGAAAAACCCAGCTCAGGTCACCTCAAGAAGGAAGTAGTGAATTTCTTGATAACAAGGCATGCGTGGAATTGGGCTGCAGAGCACTTTGGAAGGTTCTGTGGCCTTAAATAGCATTCAAGAACAATTAGCTATATGCCTTTCATGATAGCACAGTTTCCTTTGTTTTCTTTTTGGCTTATCATGTTTCTATATCATCCATAGGATAAAGAATATTTTTACATTGTTGAAAACATAAAATAGAAGCCCTCTCTCCTGCCCCAAATAGGATCAGATAGTTGCTTGACTAATTCAAAAAAGTCTGATAGAGCAGAAAATTGAAAGAATGACCCTTATATAATTGAAATCTTTTATTTTAGCTCAAAATGCCTAAACATACACGTATTTATAAATATTTTCACTTAGGGATAAAGCTTTTCGTTGGCCCATGTGATTGGAGATCTTTAACGTGTGTTTAGTATAAGCCCACCATAATCTGTTAGAAAAATTGTCATGAATTTATAGATGAGCAGGAACTTAGAGTTCTAATCTAAGAGTTCTAATCTAAGCCAATGACACTTCTAGGTTTTTACGATTTTCCTTTCTTTTGTGGTTTTCTTGCTCATTCTGTATTTTTCCAAAACACTCCATCTGGCTGTATCAGAGACAAGTAATCTTTATTACAATAACATTTCACCAGGCCCTACTACAAAATTTCATGTCACAAGCAGAATGAATAGAATGATAAATACAACCGTCACAGACGGTTCTCAGAGCAGACACAGACAATTGAGCTTGTACGGTTGGAGCCACACAGACAGCCCAGGAAGTAATGTGCCGGACTCCAGTGTTTATTATGCTGAGGGCATCAGCCAGGGAGCTCTCCCCAGGGAAGAGAGCATGCCGGCTATAACCATTTATATAAAAAACATGCTCCCTGTTTACAGGTTATTTTCACAGTCACACAATTAATGGTAACCATTTTTCCTTTGGGTGATGAAACGTAATTTTAACAAATCAGGAGATTTTTATTCTAGTTATGGCTTGGGTCACTGGACAGAGAAAAAAAACTAATTAATAGTAACCGACTCTCCCAACCAGAAGACAAGCTCTGGGCTCACCGGATAATTCACATATTCATAGAAAAAAAAATCCAAAAAAACAAAAAAAACCCCTGCAGTTGTTCAGATTAAAAAAGTTGAAGGCACATCTGTTTGAAGAGTTTTAAATATGATCACAAATTACATGGCTTGAAATAATAGATTTAAAATAATAAAATAATAAAATAAAATAGTAGATTTGAAATCAATGCCATTTAGTATTTATAGTTCAAATGATGACAATCAGTTGTTAGAGTCATGTAAGGTTCACGTTGGGACCTTTGCAGGGTCAGTGGGCTGCAAGATCCGGGCCTTTTGAGACTTTCCAGAGCATTGTGTTCCACTTTAGCAGCAAATGTCATGTCATTACTGGTTGCTTTAGGTCCGTTATTAAAACAAAACTGTATCCGCTAGAAACTTAAATACATCACCATGAAAACAAAGCAAAACCACAAACAATGATTTAAATGTGTTTAATTTATAATTAACATAATAAGAAACTAGTTTCAAATTTTGAAAAAAAAAAATCAACCATTCTGGTAATATTGATGGATCTTTTCATCACTGGAAAACCCAGTTCCTTACTATTGAAATCTTGCTGTTCATTTAAGGCCCAGTTCAAATTTTCTTTCTTCTCTTCTCATCTCGTTTGTTCCAATTTTTTTTTCCTTCAGAAGGAATAAATATTTTTTTCTTTTGGTTCTCTTAGTTTATACCCATTTAACAGATTTGATCTTCGTGCATTGTCATAGTTGTTTTCCTCTGTTCATATTCCTACCCCTCCCCCTCTCCATAAACTCTCAGCTTACTGGTCTTAATTTTCCCACTTTGCATGGAACCTGGTGCATAGTGGGTTTACCACTTGTAGGTGACTGTGTCCTAGATAAGATGTTGCCAATCGCTTTGGATCCTGTTCTCTACTCAACCAGGAAAGCTAACCATGGCCGCCTTTCAATTTGAGTATTGCCTTCCCCTAAAAAAAAAAAATTATGCTTTTCTCTTTTTGCCAAGTGTGAGTTATTTTATAGTTTGTTTGTTTGCTTGTTTTGGAAGAGAGTGTCAGAGGGGAGGGGCAGAGAGAGGAGAGAGAGAATACCAAGTGGACTCCGTGTTTAGCATAGAGACCAATGCGGGGCTCCATCTCATGACCCAGAGATCGTGACCTGAGCTGAAACCAAGAGTCTGATGCTTAACCAACTGAGCCAGTTTTTTGTTTCTTATCCAAGGATTGGGCAATGTAGACTGTAGACTGTAGACTGTAGACTGACTCACACTTTTTCTGGACTGGGAGGAAAGAAAAAGGCAACAGTGGTCTTAGTCCTTGAAATTTTGTCCACGTCAGGACTGGATTGGTGAAAGGACAGAAAAGATATCCTGTCTTTGACTACTGTAGCTTCCCTCATTAATTTCAAGGTTTTGTGTTAGACCCCCTTGGTTGCCACGGGCATTCCTAGGACTCTTCTGAGGGCAGTCTTGACCTCCTGATTCCTCAGACTGTAGACAAGGGGATTAAGCAGGGGAGTCACCACAGTGTAGGTCACTGCCACCAACTGATCCTTGTCTGAGGCAGACTTGGATCTGGGCCTCAGGTAGATGATGGAGGCACAGCCATAGTGTACGAAGACCACTGTGAGGTGGGAGGCGCATGTGGCAAAGGCCTTCCTTTTCCCCTCAGCCGAGGGGATCTTCAGGATGGTGTTAACGATGAAGCCATAGGAGATGAGAATCAGCAGGAAAGGCACCATGATCACCAGGATGCTGAGGCTGAATAGGACCAGTTCCTTCACATGCGTGTCTGTGCAGGCCAACTTAATAACGGGTGCCATGTCACAGAAATAGTGGTTGACCCTGTTGGGGCCACAAAAGGGCATGTCACAGATGAGGTTGGTGGCCACCAAAGCAATGAAGAAACCCGTGACTCCGGACAGGGAAACCAACCCCAATCCCAGGGTTTTGTTCATGATGAGTGTGTACCTCAGGGGGTGGCAAATTGCCACATAGCGATCGTACCCCATCACAGCGATGAGAAAGCAGTTGGTACAGGCAAAGCCGAGGAAGAAGAAGAGCTGGGTGGCACAGGCCACAAAGGAGATGCTCTTGGTGGCTGAGAGCAGATGGACCAGCAGCTGAGGGATGATGACAAATGTGTAGCAGGATTCGGAAAAGGAGAGAATGAAGAGGAAAGTGTACATGGGAGTGTGCAGAGTCTGGCTGCGGCGGATGACAGCCATGATGGTGGCATTGGCCAGCAGGATTGCCAAGTACAGGAGAAGGAAGATGGCAAACAGCAGCAGCTGGAGCTCCCCCAGGCTAGAGAAGCCCACCAGGATGAACTGGGTAACCACAGTGGTTCTATTGAAACCGTGCATCTGGGTGGCTTCTTTCTGCAGATGAGTTTGGGAGAGACCAAATGACAACCGTCATTGTAGTAAGAACATCTTCCTTTCAGTATCATCTCTTCAGGCCCAGAATATCAATAGATCTCTCTGCCTCCCTCCTTCTCTCTCAACAAAGATACTCCCTCTGATGACTTACGAGAAATTATTCATCTCCAATAATGGGACAAGGATTAGCTATATTACAGAAATATACAAGATTAAAAGAAGCAACAAAAGAAGCAACTTTGATATTCCCAAAGACGACATGAGGACATGAGAAAATCTCCTACCATAAGAAGAGAAAAAGCAAGATATCAAGACATATTTATAAAAAGATACCAAGCCGTATTTATGATAAGATTAGAGATGATTTGGGTTTGCTTTCTGATATATTTTTATATTTTCAGATATTTAACCATAAACATATTTTAATTTGATGATTCTAAATATACTTCACTTTTAGCCCAGAATATTTCCACCTCATTTTGTTGGAAAAGATACTGTCCAAACATAAATAAGAACGATTTATTGCTTCCAAATTTGATGCTACTATTTTTCCAAAATTAAAAATAAAAGACTTTTGGAATGACCACATACCTAAATTACACATGTCATTTATAACATCTGCTGGTGCAGATGATTACTAGTAGCGTGATATGTCTGATTGTCCTCTGACCACTACCTGTCACAGTGGATGGCCAGCTCGGATGGGGGCAAGCAAGAAAAGTACATATCATGGCCAAATACAGTCAGCAGATGGGTACAATGATCAAAGAAAACATTATTTTTAAAGTTCAAGAACAATTTCTGGCAGAGAACAGTCTAAGAATGCAACTCATCATTCGACCTACATCAGAAGGTGTCTTGGAGGGTTTGGAACGGGGATGGAGGGGGAGAAAGGTACATTTCTCCTGTTGCATTGGGAAATGCATCTCCACTGTTCCTTTCCAACAGGGCTGTGGGGGCACTTCTGCTCCTGTGAACAGTGACCTCACCAGCTCTGGTTTGCTTCAGGAAATAGGCCATCTCTCTAATGCTCTGTCCACATCACACCCTTGGAAATTTTGCATCCACCAGTGCATCGTCCAGCTAAGACCCAGGAGGAATAAGCAGTAATTGCCTCTTGAAAGCAGAATTTCTCAGGGTCTGACTTCAAACACTTCCTTGCCTTAATTTTGTAGGGAGCCATTTTATAACACATGCTCTCATTCCGAGGGAGACGCTATCATGTCTAAATGTTAGCAAAATACAAAGAGCACTCATGTCATATTAACATGACATCCAAAGCCCTAATCATCTTACTTTCAGATTCAGGTTCAGGAACTTAGGAGAAACCCAGTACACTTGCTCCTCTCAGCCTCTCTCAACTTGTTGGTCCCCCCGATGGTGATAAAGTATCAGGACTAGCTTCACATGATGCACGCGCATGTTCACTCTTCCTCACCGCTGCTGTGGCTCCTTTGTTAGGTAGATCCGCACACCCGCCATCGTCACCCTCTCCCTTTGTATGGCACTTGGCAGAAAACAAGATGCTCTCGTGTAAGCTACCTCATTTTGAACCTCGCCACCCAGTAGACAGCACGAGTGTCTTTGTACCCTTGTTACAAGTAAGGCGAGTGCACCAAGTGCCCTCTCCTGAGAAGAGTAACCTGGGAACAACCTCGTCTTTGCACTGAAGGTGTTAAATTGAACTTGTCTCCTATGTTTGGCTCCCTCTATAGACTATTAGCTTCTTTCAAGCAGGGATGAGGTTTTCTTTATTAATAGCTGAATCCCTAGCATAAAGTATCATCTCTAGTTTATCATAGGCTCATTTTTAAAATCTGAATAGAATAGTTAAAAAACTAAGTAATAGTAGAGTCAGTACCCAAATTTAAGTCTTCTAACTTCTAATCCACTTTCTACCCACCATATTTTTTTTTAGATTTTTTAAAAAATGTATTTATTTGAGAGAGTGAGAGAGAGAGAGCACACGAGCAGGAGGCAAGGGTAGAGGGAAAAGCAGACTCCACGCTGAGCAGGGATCCTGATGCAGGACTCGATCCCAGGACCCTGGGATGGTGACCTGAGCCGCAGGCAGACTTTTAACCGACTGAGCCACTCAGGCACCCCCACCTATGTGACTGCCATTTTATGACAGAATCTGTCCCACACACTTTTTCCAAGGCACTAAAGCAAGCATGATCCCATGCTGCTTATTTAAGTAAAAGCTCATTTTGCCCTTTCTGACTTTCTGGAATATTCCAATTTTAATTTTTAAATTTTCCTGAATTATCAAATTTTATCATATGAGATTGCATGATCCCATGTTGCTTATTTAAGTAAAAGCTCATTTTGCCCTTTCTGACTTTCTGGAATATTCCAATTTTAATTTTTAAATTTTCCTGAATTATCAAATTTTATCATATGAGATTTATTATCTCTAAACCTTAGGTTAGGAGATGAGAAAAAAGAACAAAAAGAATAGCAGCAAGGTAAGTCAGAGATTTGGTGAACACACTCAAAGTTAGGGAAGGTCGAGAATGTTGCTTAATTTTAATCACAGTTTGGTAACTCAAACTGTTTTTACCATCTCCCTAAAAAATCAGCTTATTTTTCTGTGATTTAAGCAAGAATTTGATTATGTCTAAGATAGCCCCTGTTTTGGCCACAACTGTGGTGCTTATATGTTTTCTAGTGCTATTTCACATACTTGTATGGCCTATTGTTTTCTATATCCGAATCCTCATCATTTCCCTCATCCTCCAATAAACCTTCCCTGACTATTAAAGTCCACATAGATGCTTTTCCTCTTCCTAACATTTAGAGATCTTGAAATCATACTTGTATGGTGATTAGGTTGGATATTATCCTATAGTACTGTATAAACATTATATATAGTGTATAGATTATTATATATACCATATATTCTATACTAAATACTATCTATTATATAGTACATTACACACAATATAGTACATTATACTATATATTGTATATAGTATAAAATACATAGAGAATATTGTATATGTAAATACCATGTTTGTATAGAATATATATAGTATACAGTAATACTCACCTTCTATAGACTGTTTCTTTTGGGCAGAGACCATAGAATGTATTCTGAATGACCTACAGTCCCCACCACAGTACAGGGTACATAACAGACCCTACAAAAAAAAA